>CM060923.1:729890799-731130922 GCA_030737875.1 Allium sativum | reverse complement strand
TCTTTACAACTTCATCATGTTACTTTTAATTCCAATATATTGTGAAAATCACCGTACTCACCTTTCGTGGTTAAAGAATTGAATTATGCACTGAAATTGGTGTAGAAACGTTGTGGTGTTGCTGATTTATCTTTTGAATTGTTGTAGAAGCTCTAATCTTTAATTTGAGTTGAAGTTGAATACTTGAGATTTGATTTAGAGGCGGCGGCTAGGGTTTAAGAGAGAGTTTGACAGCATAATGATGTCATAGATAATATTTATGAATTAGGGTTAGTTCTTAGGGTGTATATATAGGTGTCGGAAGTTATTTAGGACCATTAGATTGACCCTGAACCATGAGAACCAATCAAATGCCACATCTGCCTTTGAGCGAATCGGCCCACGGGTTGATAGCCAAACACCCTGAATCAACCCCTAGTCGACCCAACGGGGCTCGGGTCGACCTCAAAAATGGGCCGGCTCGGTTATTTCCCCTCCCAATTCGCTGTTTTGAACTTTTTTGCATATTTAGTTTTTATATATATGTATATAGATATATATATATATTTCTCATATATGCATACAAACTTCAAGGCTTAATAACATCTTCATAAGGTATCCGTTTTGTGCAAACCAAATGTCTATCTTGAATCAAAATTTTGAAACGAAAATAATAGCGCAACCCATTTCACTTAATTATTTTCTAAAAATGAAGTATACTTTAATTTGTGAATTTTAATGTTATTAAATTATGGGCTATTACATTCTCCCCTCCTTAAAGGATTTCGTCCCCGAAATCTCCAAGTTAAGAAGAATGTATCATACTATCCAATCATCCATCTACTCAACCATCATCCACAAGTATCCATTGTCCTTAAAAGATTACTAATCCTTTTCATGTACATATGCATAGTGTGTGTATATGTCTGTATACTAATTGAAAATCAGGTGGTCCACTGATTCATTCGACCTCATTAATGCAAATAATGATAGTGCCATGTATCCATCATGTATGCAAAGAACCTTGTACATATCATTATTACATGTGTGCATAACCATTCATTTAAATTCAACATCAATATGATACACACATTCAATGTACATTCATAGTACTAAATACATCCATTTATATGCAATATGCAATATGAAAGTGACTGAGCCGATCTAGTGCCTAAAGTGTATGTATATGCATCCACGAGCAACCACGAGCAAACACTTGCATCCGCATGCATCCACCATACATAACATGTCTCAAACACATGTTTCAACCATAGGACTACCATATCTAAAGGTCAAAGATACTAGTGAGAGGACATAGCAATGATAGAACAAGTACAAGCTAAGTGATAAAGGAGAAATTAAAAAACATACCCTCGAAAAGAAAAGGGTACAATGAATGCATCTCCTCTTCCGTCTCCCAAGTAGCGTCGCTCTCATGATCTCCCTATTGCACTTTGACTAGCTTGACCTCTCGATTCCTCAACTTCTTAATCTCCGACCCAAGAATGCACGTAGGAGCTCGTCGACTCGTCACATCATGCTCTATCTCCACCTCTCTAAGCAAGCTCGGCTCTACCACTTCCGCGGTCTCATGCAAGCACTTCCTCAAATGTGATACATGGAATACGTCGTGTACACCACTAAGTCTCTCGGGCAACTCCACTCTATATGCCATCTGTCCAATCCTTTCCTTAATAGGAAACGGGCCTACGAACCTTGGTGCTAACTTCCCAACGGACCCAAAGCGAAAAACATTCGGTAAAGGAGACACCTTGATAAAGACCATGTCCCAAATATCAAACTCAAGATCTGTCCTCCTCTTGTCCGCGTACGATTTCTGCCTATCTTGCGCCGTCTTCATCCTCCTTCGAATCAAATCAATCTTTTCCGAAGTCTGTCTAATCATATCCGGCCCAAGCAAGATCTTATCCGTAGATTCCCATCAACATGTAGGTGAACGGCAAGGCCTTCCATAAAGAGCCTCGAAAGGTGTCGTGCCAATGCTAGACTAAAAACTATTATTATACCGAACTCCACCAAAGGAAGATGCTCCTCCCATGTACCTCCAAAGTCTAAAACACATAGCATCAAAAGGTCCTCTAGAATACAATTCACCCTTTCGGTCTGGCCGTCCGTATGAGGATGATATGCGGTGCTCAAACATAACTGAGTCCCTACCGCCTCTTGCAAGCTCTTCCAAAACTCGCTAGTAAAGATAGGATCGCAATCGCTCACCATGCTAGAAGGAACACCATGCAAACGAACTATCTCTTGAATGTATACGGAGGCTAACCATGGAGCAGTCCTCTTACACTTCACGGGAATGAAATGGGCGCTCTTAGTAAGTCTGTCTACCACGACCCAAATTCCCGTATTACCCTTCCTAGATCTCGGTAACCCATCAACAAAGTCCATCAAGACACTCTCCCACTTCCATTGTGGGACCTCTAATGGGTGAAGCAACCCACCGGGCTTCTTTCGCTCTGCATTTACTTGTTGGCACACCAAGCATCTAGCGACAAACTCGGCCACATCCCTCTTCATACCGGCCCAAAAGTAAACTCGTCTCATGTCCATGTACATCTTGTCCCCGTCGAGATGAATGGTCATCTTCGAACGATGTGCATCATCAAGAATGGTCTTCCTCAAGTTCTCGTCTCTTGGTACACAAAGTCTACCATCCCTACGTAACCAACCCTTTTCATCTAGGGTATACCTACTGAAATGGCTCGATGACTCCCCCCTTATGAGCTTCTCTAATAACTCAACCAACTGTGGGTCATCTCGCTGTGCCTCACCAATCCGTCCGAAAAGCGTAGGTCTGACCTCTAAGAATGCTCGCAAACCTGGTATAAAGTCAATGGAAGGTCTAAAGTCAAACGTAGAGATGAACTCTAAGCTTCGCCGCTCAACAAACAACGGACTCAAGGACAACCTTTTCCTACTTAAGGCGTCTTCCACCACGTTACCCTTGCCAGGGGTATATGCTATCTCGAAATCGTAGGATGCCAAGAATTCCATCCACCTTTGCTGCCTTAAGTTCAAGTCCTTCTGAGAGAACAAGTATTTTAGCGATTTGTGGTCTGTGAACAATTCAAATTTCTCACCAAGAAAATAATGGTGCCAAGACTTAAGCGCGAAAACAAAAGCGGTCATGTGTAAGGGAAGTTTTCTCATGCACTCTCAACTGCCTTCCTCCATAGGATATTACCCTCCCCTCTTGCATTAAGACTGCGCCTAGTCCTGTCCCACAAGCATCAGTATAAACCGTAAATGGCTTACTCCCATCTGGCAACACTAAGACTGGGGCTGTGGTCAAAGCTCTCTTTGAACGTTGGAACGCATCATCACAATTAGCGTCCCACGTGAAAACTAGGTTCTTCTTCGTCAAGCGTGTCAATGAGGCTGATATCTTTGCGAAGTCCTTGATAAACTTCCTATAGTAGCCAACCAAACCCTAGAAACTCCTCACCTCGGTAGCATTTTTAGGGACCTTCCAATCTTGGATGGCCACCACCTTCGCGGGATCAACAGCTATCCCTTCTTTGGAAACCACGTGCCCTAAGAATCGCACTTCCTTCCTCCAAAAGTGACATTTAGAAAATTTAGCTTTAAGGTTATGCGCTCGAATGGTCTCCAACACTTCCCCAAGATGTAGGGCATGCTCTTCCTCGCTCTTAGAAAAGATCAAGATGTCATCCACAAAGACCACCACGAATTTATTAAGGTACTCCGTAAACATCCTACTCATCAATTCAACAAAGTATGCGGGGGCGTTTGTCAAACCGAAGGGCATCACAAGCCACTCATAGAAACCGTTAGGAGTCCTAATGGCAGTCTTGTGTATGTTATCCTCAGCCACTCTCAATTGATGGAAACCAGTGGCTAAGCCTAACTGCGAAAACATTGAGGCGCCAACTAACTGATCGAAGAGACCGTCAATCCTCGGCAGTGGGTGCCTATTCTTCTTAGTAAGCTTATTAGTAACCCTTCATAGTAGTTAAAAAATAGGGGTAGTTGTTTGAATTAAGGAATATTTAAAGAATTAGGGTTGGATTAAAAAGAAGGACTGTTTTGAAGTATTAAGAGAAGTAGGGGTAGTTTAAGCATAGTAGGGGTAAAACGACAAATATGAAAGACTATGAATCGTTTGGATTGGGTGATGCAAAAACCAACCATTCATAGTAGTAAAAAGATATGTGTAATTGTTGGAAGTAAGCGTTATTTTGAGAATTAGGGGTAGGATTTCAAAGAAGGAAAGTTTTGAGGTGTTAAGAGACGTAGGGTTAGTTTAAGCATAGTAGGGGTACCTCGACAAATATGAAAGATGACGAACCATTTAGAATGGTTGATGCAAAAACCAACCCTTCATAGAAGTTAAAAAAAGGTGTACTTGTTGGAAGTAAGGGCTATTTGGAGAATTAGGGGCAAGATTAAAAAGAAGGGTTGTTTTGAAGTATTATGATAAGTAGGGGTAGTTTAAGCAGAGTAGGGGTAGATCGACAAATATGAAAGATGATGAATCATTTAGATTGGGTGCTACAAAAACCATCCCTTCACAGTAGTTAAAAAACAAGGGTAATCGTTGGAAGTCTGGGTTATTTACAGAATTAGGAACATGGTTAAAAAGAAGGGCTGTATTGAAGTATTAAGAGAAGTAGGGGTAGTTTAAGCATAGTAGGAGTAGATCGATAAATATGAAAGATGATGAATCGTTTGGATTGGGTGCTACAAAAACCAACCATACACAGTAGTAAAAAGATAGACGTACTAGTTGGAAGTAAGGGCTATTTAGAGAATCAGGGGTAGGATTAAAAAGATGGGCTATTTTGAAGTATTAAGAGAAGTAGGGTAGTTTAAGCATACTAGGGGAAGATCAACAACTGCGAAAGATTATGAATCGTTTGATTTGGGTTTTGCAAAAACCAAACCTTTACGCTAGTAAAACGATATGCGTAATTGTTGGATGTAAGGGCTATTTAGAGAATTAGGGGTAGGATTAAAAGGAATGAATGTTTTGAAGCATTAAGAGAAGTAGGGGTATTTTAAGCATAATCGGGGTAGACCGACAAATATGAAAGATGACGAATCATTTAGATTGGATGCTGCAAAAACCAACCCTTCATAGAAGTTAAAAATAGGGGTAATTATTGGAAGTAAGGGCTATTTAGAGAATTAGTGGTCAGATTAAAAAGAAGGGCTGTTTTGATGTATTAAGAGAAGTAGGGATAGTTTAAGCATAGTCGGGGTAGATCGACAAATATGAAAGATGATGAATCATTTAGATTAGGAGCTGCAAAAACCAACCCTTCACGGTATTTAAAAAATAGGGGTAACTGTTGGAAGTAAGGACTATTTAAAGAATTAGCGGTTGGATTAAAAAGAAAGACTGTTTCGAAGTATTAAGAGAAGTAGGGGTAGTTAAGGGAAGGAGTAGTTTAACCATATTAGGGGGTAGATCGAGAAATTTGAAAGATGATGAATCATTTAGATTGGGTGCTGGAAAAACCAACCCTTCACAGTACTCAAAAAATAGGGGTAATTTTTGGAAGTAAGGGCTATTTAAGGAATTAGGGATAGGATTAAGAATAAGGGATGTTTTGAAGTATTAAGAGAAGTAGGGGTAGTTTAAGCGTAGTAGGAGTAAATCGACAAATATGAAAATGATAAATCATTTGAATTATGTGCTGCAAAAACCAACCATTCACAGTAATTAAAAAATAGGGGTAATTGTTGGAAGTAAGGGCTATTTAGAGAATTAGGGGTAGAATTAAAAAGAAAGGCTATTTTGAAATTTTAAGAGAAGTAGGGGTAGTTTAAGAATAGTAGGCGTATATCGACAAATATGAAAGAAGATGAATCATTTGGATTGGGTGCTGCAAAAACCAACCCTTCACAGAAGTTAAAAAATAGGGCTAATTGTTGGATTTAAGGGACATATAGAGAATTAGGGGTAGGATTAAAAATAAGGATTATTTTGAATTATTAAGAGAAGTATGGGTAGTTGAGCATGGTAGGGTAGATCGAAAAATATGAATGATAATGAATCATTTAGATTGGGTGCTGCAAAAACAATCGTTCACAGTAGGTAAAAAATAGGGGTAATTGTTGGAAGTAAAGGGTATCTAGAGAATTAAGTGTAGGATTAAAAATAAGGAATGTTTTGAAGTATAAAGAGAAGTAGGTGTAGTTTAAGCATAGTAGGGGTAGATCGACAAATATAAAAAGAAGGGTTGCTTTGAAGTATTAAGAGATGTAGGGGTAGTTTAAGCGTAGGAGGGATAGATCGACAAATATGAAAGATGATGAATCATTTGGATTGGGTGCTGCAAAAACCTACCCTTCATACTAGTAAAAATATAGGGATAATTGTAGGAAGTAAGAGCTATTTAGAGAATTAGGGATAGGACTAAAAAGAAGGGTTATTTTGAAGTATTAAGAGAAGTAGGGCTAGTTTAAGCATAGGGGGAGTAGATCGACAAATATGAATGATGATGAATCGTTTGGATTGTGTGCTGCCAAAACCTACCCTTCACAGTAGTAAAAAGATAGGGGTAATTGTTGGAAGTAAGGGCAATTTAGAGAATTAGGGATAGGATATAGAAAATGGCTGTATTTTGAAGTATTAAGAGGAGTTGAAGTAGTTTAAGCATAGTAGGGGTAGATCGACAAATATGAAAGATGATGAATCGTTTGGATTGGGTGCTGCAAAAACCAGCCCTACACAGTAGTAAAAAGATAGGGGTAATTGATGGAAGTAAGGGATATTTCGAGAATTATGGATAGAATTAAAAATAAGGGCTATTTTGAAGTATTAAGAGAAGTAGGGCTAGTTAAAGCATAGGAGGGGTTGATCGACAAATATAAAAGATGGTGAATCGTTTGGATTGGATGCTGGAAAAACAACCCTTAAGAGTAGTTAAAAAATAGGGGTAATTGTTGGAAGTAAGGGCTATTTAGAGAATTAGGGGTAGTGTTTAAAAGAAGGACTGTTTTGAAGTACTAAGAGAAGTAGGGGTAGTTTAAGCATAGTAGGGGTAGATCTACAAATATGAAAGATGATGAATCGTTTGGATTGGGTGCTACCAAAACCAACCCTTCACAGTAGTTAAAAAATAGGGGTAACTGTTGGAAGTAAGGGCTATTTATAGAATTAGTGTTACAATTAAAAAGAAGAGCTATTCTGAAGTATTAAGAGAAGTAGGGGTAGTTTATGCATAAGAGGGATAGTTCGACAAATATGAAAGATGATGAATCGTTTGGATTAGGTTCTGCCAAAAACAACCTTTCACAGTAGTAAAATGATAAGGGTAATTGTTAGAAGTAAGGGCTATTTAGAGAATTATGGATAAGATTAAAAAGAAGGGCTGTTTTGTGAAGTACTAAGAGGAGTAGGGGTAGTTAAGCATAGTAAGGGTCGATCGACAAATAGGAAAGATGATGAATCATTTGGATAGGGTGCTGCAAAAACCAACCCTTCATAGTAGGTAAAAAATAGTGGTAATTGTTGGAAGTAAGGGCTATGTATAGAATTAGTGGTACGATTAATAAGAAGGACTGTTTTGAAGTATTACGAGGAGTAGGGGTAGTTTAAGCATAGTAGGGGTAGATCGAAAAATATGAAAGATGATGAATCGTTTGGATTGGGTGGTGCAAAAACCAACCCTTCACAGTAGTTAAAAAACAGGGGTAATTGTTCCAAGTAAGGACTATTTGTAGAATTAGGGGTAGCATTAAAAAGAAGGGCTGTTTTGAAGTTTTAAGAGAAGGAGGGGTAGTTTAAGCATAGTAGGGGTAGATCGATAAATATGAAAGCTGATGTATCATTTTGATTGCGTGCTGCAAAAGCCAACCCTTCACAGTAGTATAAAGATAGGGGTAATTGTTGAGAGTATTTAGAGAATTAGGGATAGGATTAAAAAAAAGGGTTATTTTAAAGTATTAAGAGAAGTAGGGCTAGTTTAAGCATAGGAGGGTTAGATCGACAAATACGAATGATGATTAATCGTTTGGATTGGGAGCTGCAAAAACCAACCCTCCACAGTGGTAAAAAGATTGGGGTAACTGTTGGAAGTAAAGGCTATTTAGAGAATTAGGGATATGGTTAAAAAAATGGATGTATTTTGAAGTATTAAGAGGATTAGGGGTAGTTTAAGCATAGTAGGGGTAGATCGACAAATATGAAAGATGTTGAATCGTTTGGATTGGGTGCTGCAAAAACCAACCCTACGCAGTAGTAAAAAGATAGGGGTAATTGGTGGAAGTAAGGGCTATTTTGAGAATTATGGATAGGATTAAAAATAAGGGCTATTTTGAAATATTAAGAGAAGTAGGGCTAGTTTAAGCATAGGAGGGGTTGTTCGACAAATATGAAAGATGATGAATCGTTTGGATTGGATGCTGCAAAAACAACCCTTAAGAGTGGTTAAAAAATAGGGGTACTTGTTGGAAGTAAGGGCAATTTAGAGAATTAGGGGCAGGGTTTAAAAGGACTGTTTTGAAGTACTAAGAGAAGTAGGGGTAGTTTAAGCATAGTAGGGGTAGATCAACAAATATGAAAGATGATGAATCGTTTGGATTGGGTGCTACCAAAACCAACCCTTCACAGTACATAAAAAATAGGGGTAATTGTTGGAAGTAAGGGCTATGTATAGAATTAGTGGTACGATTAAAAAGGACTGTTTTAGAGTATTAAGAGAAGCAGGGCAAGTTTAAGTATAGGAGGGATAGATCGAAAAATATGAAAGGTGATGAATTGTTTGGATTGGGTGCTATAAAACCAACCCTTCACAGTAGTTAAAAGATAGGGGTAACTGTTGGAAGTAAGGGCTAATTAGAAATTAGGGATAGGATTAAAAAGAAGGGTTGTTTTGTGAAGTATTAAGAGGAGTAAGGGTAGTTTAAGCATAGTAGGGGTATATCGACAAATATGAAAGACAATGAATCGTTTGGATTGGGTGCTGCAAAAACCATCCCTTCACATTAGTTAAATAATGGGGATAATTGTTCGAAGTAAGTGCTATTTGGAGAATTAGGGGTATGATTAAAAAGAAGGGTTGTTTTTGAAGTATTAAGAGAAGTAGGGGTAGTTTAAGCATAGTAGGGGTAGATCGTCAAATATGAAAGCTGACGAATCATTTTGTTTGTATTCTGCAAAAACCAAACCTTCACGGTAGTAAAAAGAGAGGCGTAATTGTTGGAAATAAGGTCTATTTAGAGAATTAGGGGTAGGATTCAAAAGATGGACTGTTTTGAAGTATTAAGAGAAGTAGGGGTAGTTTAAGCATAGGAGGGATAAATTGACAAGTATGAAAGATGATGAATAATTTAGATTGGGTGATGAAAAAACCAACCCTTCACAGTAATAAAAAGATGGGGGTAATTGTTGGAAGTAAGGGATATTTAGAGAATTAGGGATAGGATTAAAAAGAAAAGCTGTTTTGTAAGGTATTAAGAGGAGTAGGGGTAGTTTAAGCATAGTAGGTGTAGATCGAAAAATATGAAAGATGATGAATCGTTTGGATTGGGTGCTGCAAAAACCAACCCTTTGCAGTAGCTAAAAAATAGGGGTAATTGTTGGAAGTAAGGATTATTTAGAGATGTAGTCATACGATTAAAAAGAAGGGTTATTTTGAAGTATTAAGAGAAGTAGGGCTAGTTTAAGCATAGGAGGGGTAGATCAACAAATATGAAAGATGATGAATCGTTTGGATTGGGTTCTGCAAAAATCAAACCTTCATAGTTGTAAAAAGATAGGGGTAATTGTTGGAAGTAAGGGCTATTTAGAGAACTAGGGATACAATTAAAAAGAAGAGCTATTTTGAAGTATTAAGAGAAGTAGGGCTAGTTTAAGCATAGGAGGGTTAGATCGACAAATATGAAAGATGATGAATTGTTTCGATTGGGTGCTAGAAAAACAAACTCTTCACAGTAGTAAAAAGATAGGGGTAATAGTTGGAAGATAGGTCTATTTAGAGAGTTAGGGATAGGATTAAAAAGAAGGGCTGTTTTGTGAAGTATTAAGAGGAGTAGGGGTAGTTTAAGCATAGTAGGGGTAGATCGACAAATATGAAAGATGATGAATCGTTTGGATTGGGTGCTGCAAAAACCAACCCTTCACAGTAGTTAAAAAATAGGGGTAATTGTTGGAAGTAAGGGCTATTTGGAGAATTAGGGTTGGGATTAAAAAGAAGGGTTGTTTTGAATTATTAAGAGAATTAGGGGTAGTTTAAGCATAGTAGGGGTAGATCAACAAATATGAAAGCTGACGAATCATTTTTATTAGGTGCTTCAAAAACCAACCCTTCACAGTGGTAAAAAGATAGGCGTAATTGTTGGAAGTAAGGGCTATTTAGATAATTAGGGGTAGAATTTAAAAGAATGACTGGTTTGAAGTATTAAGAGAAGTAGGGGTAGTTTAAGCATAGTAGGGATGGATCGACAAATATGTAGGATGATGAATCGTTAAGATTGGGTGCTGCAAAAACCAACCCTTCACAACAGTAAAAAGAAATACATAATTGTTGGATGTAAGGGCTATTTAGAGAATTAGGGGTAGGACTTAAAAGAAGGACTGTTTTGAAGTATTAACAAAAATAGGTGTAGTTTAATCATAGTAGGAGTAGACTGACAAATGTGAAAGATGATGAATCATTCGGATTGGGTGCTGCAAAAACCAACCCTTCACATTAGTTAAAAAATAGGGGTAATTGTTGGAAGTATGGGATATTTAGAGAATTAGTGGAAAGATTAAAAAGAAGGGTTGTTTTGAAGTATTAAGAGAAGCAGGCGTAGTTTAAGCATAGGACGGGTAGATCGAAAAATACGTAAGGTTATGAATCGTTTGGATTGGGTGCTATAAAACTAACCCTTCCTAGTAGTTAAAAGATAGGGGTAATTGTGGGAAGTAACGGCTATTTAGAGAATTAGGGATGGGATTAAAAAGAAGGGTTGTTTTGTGAAATATTAAGAGTAAGGGTAGTTTAAGCATAGTAGGGGTATATCGACAAATATGAAAGACAATGAATTGTTTGGATTGGGTGTTGCAAAATCCATCCCTTTACGTAGTTAAAAAATATGGGTAATTGTTGGAAGTAAGGGCTATTTGGAGAATTAGGCGTAGGATTAAAAAGAAGGGTTGTTTTGAAGTATTAAGAGAAGTAGGGGTAGTTTAAGCATAGTAGGGGTAGATCAACAAATATGAAAGCTGACGAATCGTTTTGATTGGGTGCTGCAAAAACCAACCCTTCACAGTAGTATAAAGATAGGGGTAATTTTTGGAAGTAAGGGCTATTTAGATAATTAGGGTTAGGATTTAAAAGAAGGACTGTTTTGAATTATTAGGAGAAGTAGGGGTAGTTTAAGAATAGTAGGGCTAGATCGACAAATATGAAAGATGATGAATCGTTTGGATTGGGTGCTACAAAAACCCTTCACAGTAGTTTAAAAATAGGGATAATTGTTTGAAGTAAGGGCTATTTAGAGAATTAGTGCGACTATTAAAAAGAAGGGTTGTTTCGAAGGATTAAGAGAGGTAGGGGTAGTTTAAGCATAGGAGGGATAGATCGACAAATATGAAAGATGATGAATTATTTGGATTGGATGCTACAAAATCCAACCCTTCACAGTAGTAAAATGATAGGGGTAATTGTTGGAAGTAAGGGCTATTTAGAGAATTAGGGATAGGATTAATAAGAAGGGTTATTTTGAAGTATTAAGAGAAGTAGGGCAAGTTCAAGCATAGGAGGGATAGATCGACAAATATGAATGATGATGAATCGTTTGGATTGGGTGCCGCAATATCCAACCCTTCACGGTAGTAAGAAGATAAGGGTAATTGTTGGAAGTAAGGGCTATTTAGAGAAATAGGGATAGGGTTAAAAAAATGGTTGTTTTGCGAAGTACTAAGAGTAGGGGTAGTTTAAGCATAGTAGGGGTAAATCGACAAATATGAAAGATGATAAATCGTTTGGATTGGGTGCTGCAAAAACCAACCCTACATAGCAGTAAAAAGATAGGGGTAATTTCTGGAAGTAAGGGATATTTAGAGAATTAGGGATATGATTAAATAGAAGAGCTATTTTGAAGTATTAAGAGAAGTAGGTCTAGTTTGAGCATATGAGGGGTAGATCGACAAATATGAAAGATGATGAATCGTTTGGATTGGCTGCCGCAAAAACAACCCTTCATAGTAGTTAAAAATAGGCGTAATTGTAGGAAGTAAGGCTATTTAGAGAATTAGGGGTAGTGTTTAAAAGAAGGACTATTTTGAAGTACTAAGAGAAGTAGGGGTAGTTCAACCACAGTAGGGGTAGACCTATAAATATGAAAGATGATGAATCGTTTGGATTGGGTGCTACCAAAACCAACCATTCACAGTTGTTAAAAATAGGGGTAATTGTTGGAAGTAAGGGCTATTTAGAGAATTAGTGTTACGATTAAAACGAAAAGTTGTTTTGAAGTATTAAGAGAAGTAGGGGTAGTTTAAGCATAAGAGGGGTGGATCAAAAAATATGAAAGACGAAGAATCATTTGGATTGGGTGCTGCAAAAACCAACCCTTCACAGTAGTAAAATGATAGGGGTAATTATTAGAAGTAAGGGATATTTAGAGAATTAGGGGTAGGATTTAAAAGAAGGACTGTTTTGAAGTATTAAGAGAAGTAGGGGTAGTTTAAGCATAGTAGGGGTGGATCGACAAATATGTAAGATGATGAATCGTTAAGATTGGGTGCTGCAAAAACCAACCCTTCACACCAGTAAAAATATAGACTTAATTGTTGGAAGTAAGGGCTATTTAGAGAATTTGGGGCAGGATTTAAAAGAAGGACCGTTATGAAGTATTAACAAAAGTAGGGGTAGTTTAAGCATAGAAGGGGTAGATCGACAAATATGGAAGATGATGAATCATTTGGATTGGGCGCTGCAAAAACCAACCCTTCACAGTAGTTAAAAAGTAGGGGTAATTGTTGGAAGTAAGGGCTATTTAGAGAATTAGTGGTAAGATTAAAAAGAAGGGCTCTTTTGAAGTATTACGAGAAGCAAGGGTAGTTTAAGCATAGGAGAGGTAGATCGACAAATATGAAAGGTTATAAATCATTTTAATTGGGTGCTATAAAACCAAGCCTTCACAGTTGTAATGACCCGGGTTTTTGGTGACCTTGGTTATCCTATATACAACACATATCGAACATCCAAGGGTCGAAAATACCGGATGATTAATGAAAGAAAATAGAGGGTGAGAATAGATAAGATAGAAACTTAGAATAGAAGAAGAAGAAGACAACATCAGAGTAACACGAACCTCAAAGCGGAACGAATAACATATAATATATATAACATAACTTGAAATATACATCTGTACTTGAATATACATCATTATCAAAGTACAACACTTATTACACAGTGGAAATAAACTATAGCTATATGATCCTGAAGCCTCCTGCTCGAGCTCTTCAGTTATATCCGTAAATCCCGACTACTTGACTGCCCGTACAAAATTAGACACCAAAGAGTTTAGGGAAAACAAAACAAATAGACTCAGGGTCAGTCATGGGACTGGTATGAGTAAAACGGTTTAAAACAGTTTGAGCCATTAAACGATATCTCATAAGATCACGTTGTATAATGGAACGGGTTTTTCCCTAATGAGAATCCAAAATATCTTTATATCAAAAAACTTTTGATATTATAATAATGTCTATCAACCACAATATAATAATCATTTAGCAGAAACGCTTTCATCTCACGTTCTACATATATAGTATACAATCAAAACCGCAAGCACGTATTGGGTAATGGATTTCCAACTATGACAAGGTATGGAACCACCTTTCGCTAGTGTACCTATAGAGAGGAATACACTGGGTTCAACAAGAACATCTTGCAACCCGGCCACACATGACTGACCACTCATTTCGCTTGAGTGTATCGAATGTATATCACCAACGGTTGGGATGACCAACCGTTTCCCGAATGGGACAACACCAACAATAGATTTCTAGAAGTAAATGAAACTCTAGATCAGGTGATTTTACACCTTAATAGGTGTGACCTACATAGCCATGCTGCTTGCCCGATTTATGTCATTTACCGGTTGATGAGGCTTGAGGTTATGCTTTATCATCACATCAGATTCACTTCGAATGCCATATTGTCAGATCCATCAAAAATCACTAATCGACATCTACAACAGTACATTACGTGTTAGCTAAAGAAGTTACCTTCTCTTCTTCAACTCTTGGTACGGTTGAAGAAATCAATATACGTGACCTTTCTGTAAATACTCTGTCAAACATTCATCCATACAAGTCATCCAGGAATAGGATGAACCGAAGGTACTATTCAGTATATCCATCTTAGGCACTGTTACCTAAGATTTATACAACAGCCCTTGCACTTTTTTCCGTCTTCAATTATCTTTGGCATATATGATCCGCAACGCTTATGCCAATACAGAGTGGTTCTTTGGATAATAATCCAACCGGTCTCTCTATATTAACAACGTTAAAATGTCAAAACTTCGATAGTCTGTGATTTAACCATCAAAGAAAAACAGGTGTACAAACAACGATATAATTTCCAAATGGAAATTCTATCAATCAATCATCAATCATATATATATATATATATCCTTATTTTCTATGTTTAGAAAATATACGTTATTAACACTGGAAAACATTTCCATTGTTTATTTACATATCACTATCATTTCACAACTATCAGTCCCTGACTGTAAACTAGTAGGAGAACAATTCTCTAAGTATAAACCCCGAAGGCCGAAACCAACATCAGATCGATACTCAGAAAACTATTCAACTTAACTAATCTCTAGTCAGTTTCTAATCTTGTTTAACTCTATTTGATTAACTCATTAGTTAACTCTAACTGATTAACACTTTTAACTCTATTTGTATAAACTATATTCGAATAACTCCCCTTTAACTCTATTTATTTAACAAATAAATATCTCCTTATCTCATGCTATTTATTTATACAAATACATATCTCCATATCTCATCCTATTTATTTTACAAATAAATAATCCATTATCTTATCTTATTTCTTTTACAAATAAATAATCCATTATCTTATCTTATTTATTTACAAAATAAATAATTCAGTTTATAAATATTCCATTTAAAAAGATTTCCCCTCCTAATATTTCTACTTAAACATATTTCCTATTTATAAATATCCCATTTAAAAAAAATCTTATTTACAAATATTCTATTTATAAATATTCTCTTTTTTATAAAATCCTCTGATTTTATAAATATTCTCTTTTCAATATTCCTGTATGTTATGTTGTTTAATATATCAAGTTACGATGTCCAATATCGTCCATACACATATAATCAACAACAGATTATAAATCACATCACATATCACAATATATGAAAACAATAAAATAACTGTTGAGGAATCCAGTGGATTCCTCCAACCTGTTTCCCTGCATCCACAGATATTACACAATAAAATCAACCTTACTTTCAGTTCCATATGATATATTCTGTTAAACAGAATCAATATATAAATTCAACAAACTGACTAGCAGTTCAATCAAACAGTCAACACGCAGTCAATCAGCCAATATTTAACAGTTCTAAAAATACAACATGAAATTATAAACTATTCAGAGTTAGTGAGATTTACTCATATTGGCAGTTCATCGTTAAAGAACGATAAACTGGTTGTTTGATTTGAATCAAACAATTTATTTCGCCGTAAATTCAAATGAGCTCCCTTCCACTCCCAGCCAGTTCCATTGTGGAGCTCCCGTCCATACGATCCCAACGGATCCAGTTTTGTCCAATTCCGATGCCGTATGGTGAAGTTAAACCATTCACAAGTTAGTACACTATTAAAATTTAATATAAACTTTAAATTAATATGTATTGGGCCTTAACTGAAATCCTCAGCCCACATTTACTTCCACAAACCGAACCCGAAATGAAATACCCCTTTCTTCCTCGACATGTTCTGCTCCGAACTCCAGTAAACAACTCAAGCCATTTTCGAAGTTCCCTTCACCACAAACCTCTTCAATCCTTAACCGATCACAAGGAGATCTCCACTGCAACACTCCTCTTTCTGAGCTCGTTCTCAGCATATCAAAAATAAGAAACTCGCATCACTTCTCTGATATCGACTTCAGTCACTACAGTGAGGCTCTTGGAAAAAAAATGCACCGCACCCTCCAATTTTCCGTGAGTACTTGCTACTTCATCCCCTCAACTCGAATCCAAGCTCAAGTCCGTAAATCAATGCTCCAGGTTCGAACAAAGTCCAACCCTAGGAGCTGTGGTAAATTATTTCGATCGACATTAAAACTATCGAATCAACTAAAACTTTCATAGGAAAGAAGGAAATCCTACCAGCAATCCAAATATGTTTGTAAAAGGATTTATAGCGTTTATTTTGATTTTTACTTCCTTTTTCTTTTGTTGTGATTGGGTTTTTTTTACCGTTTGTGTTGAAAACATGGAGCTGGGTTCTCCAGTGCTGAGTAGTGGCTGAGAAAGGGTGCGGACGTGACTTGTTTTGGTCCAAGAAGATGTTGGATTTTTTTTTATTATTTTCAATTTTATTTTCATCATTATATATTCGTTTCTTCACTCTAAAATCCCTACGAACATATATGATACCTAAAAATCATGAAAATTGACAAGCAGCTAGAGTTCGACATTACGGTCCCAATGAAACTGGTTTCGTCGAATTCCGACTGCGTATGCTCACACAACGTATTTTTAACCATCAAAATACTGATTGTTTCTCACTCTAAAAATCCGTACGACCACACATTGACTCTAAAAATCATGAAACTGGAAATCTAACAACTATTTGACATTGTGGATCCAACAAAATTAGTTTCGTCGAATTCCGACTTCGTTTGCAAAAGTGGCTATTTTTAAAGTCCTAAATAACCCATTTAAATATATAAATATGTTTAAATATAATTAAATTAAATATTTAAAAATAAATATTATTGTCTATATTCACAGTGGAATACCATACAGCTCAGAAAAATCCTATATGGGTTTCTAACTTGATATTTCAATCTAGGTCAACTCGATATTCGATTTATATTGAAATTCATTTTTAAAATATAAATAATTCAGTTATAAATTATAAAGGAATTTCATAGCGACGTTTCTAAAATTTGATTTGGACATATCTCTAAATCTGTACGATGAAATCCTGATTTTTCTCTTCCACTAGGAAGATATACTCCACCAGCTCCACATGTTTCTTGTTTTACAGAAATCCGATTTAAAACGAACCCTGTACATTCAGTTGAAGTTCGAATCGCCAATTTACGAACTACAGCGCCATTTCGAGCTCGATTTTAATTATAATATAATTATACGTTCAAACTTCGTTTAAATAATATATTCGTTATCGTAAATCAATTCTAAACTGAATTAAACATCACAAATGATCCAGTTCACACATATCGCCATTTCAGCCAATTCTGATTATTTCAGAATTAAATATATTATTTCATTTAATTTTTTAATTAAATATTGTAACAACCCGTAAAATGCGAGCCAGTTTGAAATTTTTATTTTGGCAATTTTAGCGAATTTTGATTATTTAAAATGAATTATTTTAAATAAAATCGACGAGGAATTTATTTTGAATAGAATTCGAACGTATATATTATACGCGTCGTCGTTAGAATATAAATATTTATATATAATTATAAATAGAATTGAAAACGGCGCGGTAGTTCGATAATTCGATTTCAAACTTCAATTGAATGTACCGGGTGCAAAGCAACCCGGATTTTAGTGAAACCAAAAATAATGGAATCTAATAGTGAATATCTTTCCAACGAATACGAAAAATCAAAAGTTCGTAGCGGGAATCAAAAGATATATCCGGTTGAAAATTCTGAATAGTCGCTATGGAATTCAGGCCCTTAAAAATGGACATTTTGCAAACGACTTCGGATTTCGACGAAACCAGTTTTGTTGGGTCCGTGATGTTAAGTTATTGCTAGATTCCAAATTTCATAATTTTTTGAATCAATATGTGAGCGTGGCAAAGGAAAACGCGTTTGACCAGTTTCAGTTGATTTTAATCGACTGGAAATTGGCCATTTTTCATACGGTCTCAGAATTCGACGAATCTAGTTTTGTTAGGACCGTATCGTCAATACGAAGCTAGAAAATATTTTTCTGGAATTTTTCTAGTTAGTATGCGACCCCGGTAATTTGAAATGTACGTTTAAAATTCAATATAGCGATTTAAATATAAATTTAACGGAAACTGATCGAAACGATTGAATTGTCCTACGTGACATATCCCATTGGGTTCGGAATGGGGGTAAAACGCTAGGGACGACAGGCGGTGGGCCTCGTTTAGAGGTCGTATGTGAAAGTCAACTTTTTGAAAAATAAAATAATTAAATTAATATAAAAATTAAACTTCCTCCTTTATACTTCTGGCCCCCCTTATTTTCGAAATCGTTTCATTTAGAAGAAAAAAAAAAGAAACGAGGAAGCGAATTTGCGCCGCCGCCCTAGGGCCCTCGAGCCACCGCCGACGAGCTCCCCTTCCGCCGCCTCCCTCTCGCACAGTCCCCCCCTTCATCTCCGCCTCTTCCTCGATCCCTCTTCCTCCCTCTCACCTCCTCCGCGAACCAGAAAACCCCAATCCCCCCCAACCCTAAATCCTGACGCGCCCACCACTTGGCGCCACCGTCCGACTCCCCCGCTCCGACGACTTCCCCACCCTCCCTCCGCCTGCAACCTGCAACACTCCAGCGCCCTTCCCCTCCCTCATGTCAGCGCCGTAAGTCCTTGCCTCCCTTTTTCTTTTTATTTTTATTTGTGTTTTAATTTGTTATAAAACTAAAATTTTAATGTATGAAAACTGAAATTTTTATTTTATTAAAACTAGGGTTTTTATATATGAAATGCACGATTTTATTTAGATTTTTGTTAAAATAAAAAGTTTGGATTTTTATAGAGTAGATTACATAGAAAAGGTCGGATCTTTCTAAGTGGAAAGATCGGAATTTTAATGTGGGAAGTAGCGAAGAAAAATATAATCTTTATTTTGAAAACTTCGAATTAAAAATATGATTTTTATATATTGAACTTCGAATTAAAAATATGATTTTTATATATTGAACTTCAAATTAAAAATATGATTTTTATATATTGAACTTCGAATTAAAAATATGATTTTTATATAGTGAACTTCGAATTAAAAATATGATTTTTATATATTGAACTTCGAATTAAAAATATGAATTTTATATATTGAACTTCGAATTAAAAATATGATTTTTATATATTGAACTTCAAATTAAAAATTCGATTTCTATATATGTAGTGGCTACGGGCAATGAAGATGACGAAGATGCGATGACGATGAAGATTTCTATCAAAGAAGAGTCAAGATGTTTGGATAGCTATATGTGAGAATTTCTGACCTTTCAATTTCATTTCTATTTATATATATATATACTAGGATGCAGACGGTGCTTAGTAGCACCCGACACAATCGTCCACAGACCATGGACTTGTTTGTTTGGTTGCATAGCTTAGTTATATAATTTGATTTGAATTTGGTTGTTTGGTGATTTTGATTGATGTGTGAATGGCGTGGGCCTTCACTAGACCGGGGATAAGGCTAGGCCTCGTCCCGTTTCTAGTATCGTGCCGTTATGCCACCAAAATTTTCTAAAATAAGTTAGAAAAATAAAAATATCATTTTATTTAAAAGAATGAACTGAATAGAAATTCATATGTTGGAATAAAATGTTTTATCGTTAAAAATTATAATTTTTAACGTGAATGTGAATAAATAAATATTCATTTACAAACCAGACGGTTTGTTTATGTACACCTATTTGAAGGACATTGATTGGGTCGATAAATTTTACACATCGCCCAACTGCACAAATAAAATATGTGTTTGATTGTTTGAAACCCCACACGGGTGTTGGGATGAAATTTGAAGTTCACTCATCCTGATTGATTAAATATGTCGATCGATTGATTGACAGGCTGTTATAAGCATTAGATATCTATATTTGATGCTTATACAGTGTAGTGCACTTTGGTTGATGGTTGATTATTTTGCAATGCTATTATATGGGTGTAATGTATGAAAATCCATATAATTAACATTATATGGAAATTGATTGGGCCTCATTCCAGTTTTAAAATAGAAATATTTGAAATAGAAATATTCGAAATGGAATATTTGAAAATATCAATATATGAAGCCGTGTTGATTAGATTGACGCCATTTTGACGTGAACGATATTTATACCGATTTTAGTCATGTTGAAATGAAGTGAATTGAAAACGATTTCGAAAAGAAGTGAATTGAAATCGATTTCGAAAAGAAGTGAATTGAAAACGATTTCGAAAAGAAGTGAATTGAAAACGATTTCGAAAGGAAGTGAATTGAAAACGATTTCGAAAAGAAGTGAATTGAAAACGATTTCGAAAAGAAGTGAATTGAAAACGATTTCGAAATGAAGTGAATTGAAAACGATTTCGAAAAGAAGTGAATTGAAAACGATTTCGAAAAGAAGTGAATTGAAAACGATTTCGAAAAGAAGTGAATTGAAAACGATTTCGAAAAGAAGTGAATTGAAAACGATTTTGAAAGGAAGTGAATTGAAAACGATTTCGAAATGAAGTGAATTGAAAACGAATTCAAAGTGAATTGAAAACGATTTTGAAAAGAAGTGAATTGAAAACGATTTCGAAATGAAGTGAATTGAAAACGATTTCGAAATGAAGTGAATTGAAAACGAATTCAAAGTGAATTGAAAACGATTTCGAAAAGAAGTGAATTGAAAACGATTTCGAAATGAATTGAAGTGAAAACGAATTCAAAGTGAATTGAAAACGAATTCAAAGTGAATTGAAAACGAATTCAAAGTGAATTAAAAACGATTTCAAAATGAATTGAATTGAAAATGAATTCAAATTGAATTGAAATTTGAATTGAATAGAAATGAATTTTAAAACGAATCTATAAAGAAGAATTCAATTTTGATTTGAATTGAAAAGGAAGTTGAAAAGGTTTTTGAAACGAATTCAAAACTATTTATAAAATTCGTTTTAAATAGAAATCGACGAAATATATATTATATATATTATATATATAATATAATGGCCTGAATAGAACGCGCCGCGCCGCGGCAGTTCGTGAATTTCGACCATTTATTTCAAACGGACATTACGGGAGATCCGACCGTCGGATTCTCCTAAAACCGGAACCGTTGGGTTCGTATCGAAAAGAGCTTTCTAATGAATGTTAGAAATTTGAAATCTAACGGTTGGATTTGGAGATACGTCCAAATCAAATTTGAAAAAAGGTCGCTGTAAGTGCAGTTCGATGGCCATTGATGGAAATAGACTGTACGGGCCTTGATAAAATTATTAAAAATAGTAATAATTTGTGTAAAATCGTAAGAAATGATTTAGAAAGGATTGGGATGAAAAACTCCATATTTGAAAGGATAAAAATAGATTTTTATCGAAATGAACTAGTTTTGAACTAGAATTATAATTCTATTTATTTTTAAATAAATAAATTGAATTTGAAAAGGGTTTTGAAAATAACCAAAATTTCCAATGATTGCATTGGAGTGGATTTGAATCGAAATTTTCTTCGGAATATTTCGATGTTGGAATTCGTGATTATACAGATGTTGTTATGGAAATTTGAAAGATATATATTTATATCGTTATTTCCAATACGACATTTGTTAGTCGTAGAATTTGATACTGAATATAAGCCGATATATTTTCTATTCAGAGCCTTGTATTGAATATCAAATGTGATTTGGGTTTGTCGTGAATGGTGTCTTCACTAACACTGTTCGGGAACCCAGTTGAGAGAAAAATTAAATCTTTTTATTTAGATTTAATGAAGTGTACCAATTAAACGATATTTAATTGGAATTGAATTGGTACTGATTTTGGGTTTATCGCGAACTGTGTTTTAAATGACACTGATTCTTTAACCCAGTTAAAGATTAAAACTAAGTGGGGTTTTAATGAATCTTTAAATAGATTGAAAAGATCGAGAATGGAGTATCACCAGTTTTGCTCCAGGCGATGGTTAAATCTTTAATTAGATTTGAACGTGAAATGGTAATTGAATTTACCGATAACACTGTGGTGTTAGATATGAAGTATTACCAGTTTTACTTCATGGGATGAATAGGTTGGGATTGGGAAATAAAATAAATGATTACTTCGGTGTGGTTCGCCAATCCCGACTAGTTTGAATTGATATTCAAAGGAGATTAAAGAATAAATTTAAAGAATTTATCTTGGATAAAATTAATGGGAACTTTTCCCAAAGTATAGGAATATTTGAATAAAAGAATATTCTGGATTGGAATGAGGCGTATGTTGTGTTTGTGTAGCACTTTTATAATATATACGCGAGTTATTCAGAAAGACCGGGTTTATCCCATTCTGAATAACTGATTCGACGTGGTGTCGAAGATGAAGACGGTGGTCGAAGACTGGAAGTCTTCACGTCGTTTGGGTGATAACTGATGATCTTGATTGGGCTGTACACCCAAGAAGATGGAAACAGTTGGTGATCGTCTAGACGTACTTGGAGATCGATGGATATGCGGGTTACTAGGTGCCTCCGGTTTCGTTCAGCCCCAGAACGGACTTGTAAATGGACTGTGTGTCTGACATTGGATTTTAGTCTGTGTGATTGATTTCTATTAAATATATATCTATTTGGCGGCGGAGAATTTATTCTCTTGCTTAACGCCCTTCTCTGAGACGTACGAGCTCAGGGGTTATATATTGATGGATATCAAACGCATGGAGTGAATTGCCTGTGTGGCATGCCTAAGTGGCAATAGATCGAGCCTTCTGTTGAAAAGCAAAGTCTTGTGGTGATGATCAAAGCACAGCCTGTGTGGCACAGCTTTGTGTAACGTGAATTCGCGAGTTTCACACCCGGTATGAACCAGAAACGGGAGACGGACCTCAGGGAGGGCATGCGTTTCCTTCTAGCTAAAAAGTGGCGTCAGTGGTTTTACACGCCCTGACGAGTTTGACTTATGTGGTTGTTGCTGTTGCGAGGTGCCTCGGTTTGATCGGACGATCCGGGTCCGATGGAGTCATTCGTTGGCTCATTTACGCCCCATAGGGCGGGGGAACGCATGTTCAGGGTTTAAGTTTAATCCACATCGGTGGACTGGCCCTGTCGCTCCAAGGTCACTCAAGATCTGACCTGAGACATGGACTAGATTGTCTCGAATCGGTTGAGGACTATCTTTTGCCTCGGTTCATAGACGGAAATCCAATTTCCAAATACGTGACATTTGCGGTTTTATTTGTAAACCTATATATGGCGACATAGTGGCATGGGACGCTCATGTCGCCTATGATTGATATTTATGATTTGAAGTTGTTTTATACACTATGCACTTATAATAGTATCAAACAATTTGTTTTAAACGTATCAAGCATTCTTTGGCTGTTATAAGGGAAAACCCTATCCTCGGCTGCGTTTCATTGTGTGATGGGACCTGGGTCTTATAACAGCTTCATTTGCGCTGTTTGTTTTATGCACTGGTATTCTTGGGAGGAAACCCGTTCCGTGTTATACAGCGTGGTCCCTTGATTTACCTAACTTTAAAAATAAAGATTAATAACTGTTTTAGTTCTCACACCAGTCACATGACCGACCTGGAGTTTATTGTTTTAACCTAAACTCTGGGTGCCCCTATTTTGACACGGGCAGCTAGTAGTTTTGGTTTTGCTGATTTATATTCACAGGATCCTGGTTTACAGCTGGAACGATATCCGGAAAGCTTTGTATCCGTGTATCTCCTTCTAGTTGTGTATTGTATTATTTTCCGCTGCTATGTATTTAAATGTAATTTAAATCTCTGATATTTCTGTGTAATATTCATTTATACTCTGTATATTCTTGTAATCTGATGCATTGTTGTAGTATACAAGGAAACGTTCTTTTATATGCGTTCTGTTGTGGCTTGTTCTCGAACTATCCGACGCTTTCCTTTACGGGGAAGTTACGGGTCGTTTCATTTGGTATCAGAGCTTTGGTTTACAAAGCTAGAGAACAAGGCACATTAGAACCATACGAAAGAATTCATCAGATATTGGATTAGTAATATCCAACTAGAATGACTCGTTAGAGATGGGATCAGTAGTATCCTAGAACGAGTGTGAAGAGTATATTTTTGAAATTTAAAACAATTATTCGTATTTGATTATCTATATATATTGAGTTGGACAGTCCAGTATATAAAGATTTTGTGTATACGTCTGATCCACGTGTGTTTGAAATTTTAATATACTGGATAGATATAGAATCATACTCTAGTGGCCCGAAGATGATTCTGATGATTGACTAGTCGTCATTAGTATTCATGTTCGAGTAACGAAGGTGTGATATATATATATTTCCATTAGACTGGTGTGAGAACCAAAACTAATATAGTTAGAACACATTGTTGTGATTTGGCATCAAAAACATGATTTTTGTATATATATCAAATTTATGAATTTGAAACGTTAATCCACTAATTGATTGATGTTTGTGTTGTTTGTTTAGTTGTTTGATAAATTTGGAACCATTATGCCTAATTTGATCGAATAATGAATTGTATTGAAATTGGTCGCATTTGCTTGCATATACATATACTTACATTGAACAGGTCATAGCAAGGAGGCTAGAGCAGAGAATAA
Source organism: Allium sativum (assembly GCA_030737875.1). Taxonomy (NCBI): domain Eukaryota; kingdom Viridiplantae; phylum Streptophyta; class Magnoliopsida; order Asparagales; family Amaryllidaceae; genus Allium; species Allium sativum. The sequence continues at coordinate 731,106,219 of CM060923.1, read as the reverse complement.
AATTTGTTTGCCCGACAAATAGGTACATGTTTACTACATAATTTACTGTTTTGTTTGGGTGATGATGATTTTATGAGCCTATTGGCTAGCCGCTTGGCTTTTTCTTTTTCTTTTTGAGATCTGAAGGACCGGGGAAGCTATTTGAAATTCCCCGATGCTCCCGGTGCAGGGGAGGTTATGGCGAAATTTTTCGAAAATTTAGGGTGTTAGCCAAATTTTTGAATATTTGAAAATTCTCAGAAACTGAAAAGTTGGAGAATGCAAGCCAGATCGAACGTAGAGTTGATTAATCAAACCACTTTCGACTTTGTTCCTTTTCGGGGACGAAAAGTTTTAAGTGGGGGAGATTGTAACAACCCGTAAAATGCGAGCCAGTTTGAAATTTTTATTTTGGCAATTTTAGCGAATTTTGATTATTTAAAATGAATTATTTTAAATAAAATCGACGAGGAATTTATTTTGAATAGAATTCGAACGTATATATTATACGCGTCGTCGTTAGAATATAAATATTTATATATAATTATAAATAGAATTGAAAACGGCGCGGTAGTTCGATAATTCGATTTCAAACTTCAATTGAATGTACCGGGTGCAAAGCAACCCGGATTTTAGTGAAACCAAAAATAATGGAATCTAATAGTGAATATCTTTCCAACGAATCCGAAAAATCAAAAGTTCGTAGCGGGAATCAAAAGATATGTCCAGTTGAAAATTCTGAATAGTCGCTATGGAATTCAGGCCCTTAAAAATGGACATTTTGCAAACGACTTCGGATTTCGACGAAACCAGTTTTGTTAGGTCCGTGATGTTAAGTTATTGCTAGATTCCAAATTTCATAATTTTTCGAATCAATATGTGAGCGTGGCAAAGGAAAACGCGTTTGACCAGTTTCAGTTGATTTTAATCGACTGGAAATTGGCCATTTTTCATACGGTCTCAGAATTCGACGAAACTAGTTTTGTTAGGACCGTATCGTCAATACGAAGCTAGAAAATATTTTTCTGGAATTTTTCTAGTTAGTATGCGACCCCGGTAATTTGAAATGTACGTTTAAAATTCAATATAGCGATTTAAATATAAATTTAACGGAAACTGATCGAAACGATTGAATTGTCCTATGTGACATATCCCATTGGGTTCGGAATGGGGGTAAAACGCTAGGGACGACAGGCGGTGGGCCTCGTTTAGAGGTCGTATGTGAAAGTCAACTTTTTGAAAAATAAAATAATTAAATTAATATAAAAATTAAACTTCCTCCTTTATACTTCTGCCCCCCCCCCCTTATTTTCGAAATCGTTTCATTTAGAAAAAAAGAAAAAGAAACGAGGAAGCGAATTTGCGCCGCCGCCCTAGGGCCCTCGAGCCACCGCCGACGAGCTCCCCTGCCGCCGCCTCCCTCTCGCACAGTCCCCCCCTTCATCTCCGCCTCTTCCTCGATCCCTCTTCCTCCCTCTCACCTCCTCCGCGAACCAGAAAACCCCAATCCCCCCCCCCCCAACCCTAAATCCCGACGCGCCCACCACTTGGCGCCACCGTCCGACTCCCCCGCTCCGACGACTTCCCCACCCTCCCTCCGCCTGCAACCTGCAACACTCCAGCGCCCTTCCCCTCCCTCATGTCAACGCCGTAAGTCCTTGCCTCCCTTTTTCTTTTTCTTTTTATTTGTGTTTTAATTTGTTATAAAACTGAAATTTTAATGTATGAAAACTGAAAATTTTATTTTATTAAAACTAGGGTTTTTATATATGAAATGCACGATTTTATTTAGATTTTTGTTAAAATAAAAAGTTTGGATTTTTATAGAGTAGATTACAAAGAAAAGGTCGGATCTTTCTAAGTGGAAAGATCGGAATTTTAATGTGGGAAGTAGCGAAGAAAAATATAATCTTTATTTTGAAAACTTCGAATTAAAAATATGATTTTTATATATTGAACTTCGAATTAAAAATATGATTTTTATATATTGAACTTCGAATTAAAAATATGATTTTTATATAGTGAACTTCGAATTAAAAATATGATTTTTATATATTGAACTTCGAATTAAAAATATGATTTTTATATATTGAACTTCGAATTAAAAATATGATTTTTAAATTTTGAACTTCGAATTAAAAATTCGATTTTTATATATTGAACTTCGAATTAAAAATTCGATTTCTATATATGTAGTGGCTACGGGCAATGAAGATGACGAAGATGCGATGACGATGAAGATTTCTATCAAAGAAGAGTCAAGATGTTTGGATAGCTATATGTGAGAATTTCTCCCTTTTTAATTTCATTTCTATTTATATATATATATATACTAGGATGCAGACGGCGCTTAGTAGCACCCGACACAATCGTCCACAGACCATGGACTTGTTTGTTTGGTTGCATAGCTTAGTTATATAATTTGATTTGAATTTGGTTGTTTGGTGATTTTGATTGATGTGTGAATGGCGTGGGCCTTCACTAGACCGGGGATAAGGCTAGGCCTCGTCCCGTTTCTAGTATCGTGCCGTTATGCCGCCGAAATTTTCTAAAATAAGTTAGAAAAATAAAAATATCATTTTATTTAAAAGAATGAACTGAATAGAAATTCATATGTTGGAATAAAATGTTTTATCGTTAAAAATTATAATTTTTAACGTGAATGTGAATAAATAAATATTCATTTACAAACCAGACGGTTTGTTTATGTACACCTATTTGAAGGACATTGATTGGGTCGATAAATTTTACACATCGCCCAACTGCACAAATAAAATCTGTGTTTGATTGTTTGAAACCCCACACGGGTGTTGGGATGAAATTTGAAGTTCACTCATCCTGATTAATTAAATATGTCGATCGATTGATTGACAGGCTGTTATAAGCATTAGATATCTATATTTGATGCTTATACAGTGTAGTGCACTTTGGTTGATGGTTGATTATTTTGCAATGCTATTATATGGGTGTAATGTATGAAAATCCATATAATTAACATTATACGGAAATTGATTGGGCCTCATTCCAGTTTTAAAATAGAAATATTTGAAATAGAAATATTCGATATGGAATATTTGAAAATATCAATATATGAAGCCGTGTTGATTAGATTGACGCCATTTTGACGTGAACGATATTTATACCGATTTTAGTCATGTTGAAATGAAGTGAATTGAAAACGATTTCGAAAAGAAGTGAATTGAAATCGATTTCGAAAAGAAGTGAATTGAAAACGATTTCGAAAAGAAGTGAATTGAAAACGATTTCGAAATGAAGTGAATTGAAAACGATTTAGAAAAGAAGTGAATTGAAAATGATTTGGAAAAGAAGTGAATTGGAACGATTTCGAAATGAAGTGAATTGAAAACGATTTCGAAAAGAAGTGAATTGAAAACGATTTCGAAAAGAAGTGAATTGAAAACGATTTCGAAAAGAAGTGAATTGAAAACGATTTTGAAAGGAAGTGAATTGAAAACGATTTCGAAATGAAGTGAATTGAAAACGAATTCAAAGTGAATTGAAAACGATTTTGAAAATAAGTGAATTGAAAACGATTTCGAAATGAAGTGAATTGAAAACGATTTCGAAATGAAGTGAATTGAAAACGAATTCAAAGTGAATTGAAAACGATTTCGAAAAGAAGTGAATTGAAAACGATTTCGAAATGAATTGAAGTGAAAACGAATTCAAAGTGAATTGAAAACGAATTCAAAGTGAATTGAAAACGAATTCAAAGTGAATTGAAAACGAATTCAAAGTGAATTAAAAACGATTTCGAAATGAATTGAATTGAAAATGAATTCAAATTGAATTGAAATTTGAATTGAATAGAAATGAATTTTAAAACAAATCTATAAAGAAGAATTCAATTTTGATTTGAATTGAAAAGGAAGTTGAAAAGGTTTTTGAAACGAATTCAAAACTATTTATATAATTCGTTTTAAATAGAAATCGACGAAATATATATTATATATATTATATATGTAATATAATGGCCTGAATAGAACGCGCCGCGCCGCGGCAGTTCGTGAATTTCGACCATTTATTTCAAACGGACATTACGGGAGATCCGACCGTCGGATTCTCCTAAAACCGGAACCGTTGGGTTCGTATCGAAAAGAGCTTTCTAATGAATGTTAGAAATTTGAAATCTAACGGTTGGATTTGGAGATACGTCCAAATCAAATTTGAAAAAAGGTCGCTGTAAGTGCAGTTCGATGGCCATTGATGGAAATCGACTGTACGGGCCTTGATAAAATTATTAAAAATAGTAATAATTTGTGTAAAATCATAAGAAATGATTTAGAAAGGATTGGGATGAAAAACTCCATATTTGAAAGGATAAAAATAGATTTTTATCGAAATGAACTAGTTTTGAACTAGAATTATAATTCTATTTATTTTTAAATAAATAAATTGAATTTGAAAAGGGTTTTGAAAATAACCAAAATTTCCAATGATTGCATTGGAGTGGATTTGAATCGAAATTTTCTTCGGAATATTTCGATGTTGGAATTCGTGATTATACAGATGTTGTTATGGAAATTTGGAAGATATATATTTATATCGTTATTTCCAATACGACATTTGTTAGTCGTAGAATTTGATATTGAATATAAGCCGATATATTTTCTATTCAGAGCCTTGTATTGAATATCAAATGTGATTTGGGTTTGTCGTGAATGGTGTCTTCACTAACACTGTTCTGGAACCCAGTTGAGAGAAAAATTAAATCTTTTTATTTAGATTTAATGAAGTGTACCAATTAAACGATATTTAATTGGAATTGAATTCGTATTGATTTTGGGTTTATCGCGAACTGTGTTTTAAATGACACTGATTCTTTAACCCAGTTAAAGATTAAAACTAAGTGGGGTTTTAATGAATCTTTAAATAGATTGAAAAGATCGAGAATGGAGTATCACCAGTTTTGCTCCAGGCGATGGTTAAATCTTTAATTAGATTTGATCGTGAAATGGTAATTGAATTTACCGATAACACTGTGGTGTTAGATATGAAGTATTACCAGTTTTACTTCATGGGATGAATAGGTTGGGATTGGGAAATAAAATAAATGATTACTTCGGTGTGGTTCGCTAATCCCGACTAGTTTGAATTGATATTCAAAGGAGATTAAAGAATAAATTTAAAGAATTTATCTTGGATAAAATTAATGGGAACTTTTCCCAAAGTATAGGAATATTTGAATAAAAGAATATTCTGGATTGGAATGAGGCGTATGTTGTGTTTGTGTAGCACTTTTATAATATATACGCGAGTTATTCAGAAAGACCGGGTTTATCCCATTCTGAATAACTGATTCGACGTGGTGTCGAAGATGAAGACGGTGGTCGAAGACCGGAAGTCTTCACGTCGTTTGGGTGATAACTGATGATCTTGATTGGGCTGTACACCCAAGAAGATGGAAATAGTTGGTGATCGTCCAGACGTACTTGGAGATCGATGGATATGCGGGGTACTAGGTGCCTCCGGTTTCGTTCAGCCCCAGAACGGACTTGTAAATGGACTGTGTGTCTGACATTGGATTTTAGTCTGTGTGATTGATTTCTATTAAATATATATCTGTTTGGCGGCGGAGAATTTATTCTCTTGCTTAACGCCCTTCTCTGAGACGTACGAGCTCAGGGGTTATATATTGATGGATATCAAACGCATGGAGTGAATTGCCTGTGTGGCATGCCTAAGTGGCAATAGATCGAGGCTTCTGTTGAAAAGCAAAGTCTTGTGGTGATGATCAAAGCACAGCTTGTGTGGCACAGCTTTGTGTAACGTGAATTCGCGAGTTTCACACCCGGTATGAACCAGAAACGGGAGACGGACCTCAGGGAGGGCATGCGTTTCCTTCTAGCTAAAAAGTGGCGTCAGTGGTTTTACACGCCCTGACGAGTTTGACTTATGTGGTTGTTGCTGTTGCGAGGCGCCTCGGTTTGATTGGACGATCCGGGTCCGATGGAGTCATTCGTTGGCTCATTTACGCCCCATAGGGCGGGGGAACGCATGTTCAGGGTTTAAGTTTAATCCACATCGGTGGACCGGCCCTGTCGCTCCAAGGTCACTCGAGCTCTGACCTGAGACATGGGCTAGATTGTCTCGAATCGGTTGAGGACTATCTTTTGCCTCGGTTCATAGACGGAAATCCAATTTCCAAATACGTGACATTTGCGGTTTTATTTGTAAACCTATATATGGCGACATAGTGGCATGGGACGCTCATGTCGCCTATGATTGATATTTATGATTTGAAGTTGTTTTATACACTATGCACTTATAATAGTATCAAACAATTTGTTTTAAACGTATCAAGCATTCTTTGGCTGTTATAAGGGAAAACCCTATCCTCGGCTGCGTTTCATTGTGTGATGGGACCTGGGTCTTATAACAGCTTCATTTGCGCTGTTTGTTTTATGCACTGGTATTCTTGGGAGGAAACCTGTTCCGTGTTATACAGCGTGGTCCCTTGATTTACCTAACTTTAAAAATAAAGATTAATAACTGTTTTAGTTCTCACACCAGTCACATGACTGACCTGGAGTTTATTGTTTTAACCTAAACTCTGGGTGCCCCTATTTTGACACGGGCAGCTAGTAGTTTTGGTTTTGCAGATTTATATTCACAGGATCCTGGTTTACAGCTGGAACGATATCCAGAAAGCTTTGTATCCGTGTATCTCCTTCTAGTTGTGTATTGTATTATTTTCCGCTGCTATGTATTTAAATGTAATTTAAATCTCTGATATTTCTGTGTAATATTCATTTATACTCTGTATATTCTTGTAATCCGATGCATTGTTGTAGTATACAAGGAAACGTTCTTTTATATGCGTTCTGTTGTGGCTTGTTCTCGAACTATCCGACGCTTTCCTTTACGGGGAAGTTACGGGTCGTTTCAAATATGCACCATTATTTAATTCCACGACCATTTAAATTCACTAAACCACTCTTTAAATAATTAAATTAATTAATTATTACATCTCTGAAAATGCGGGTCATTACATTCTTCCCCACTTAAAATAATTTCGTCCTCGAAATTGCTGAGGTAGAGGACGACCCTCTCTACAGGGTAAAAATTTATCTGTTTACCTCTTATCTCTGGTTTCAACTGAACCAATTAATATTGACTAAAATAAAAAAAATATTAATTCATTCCGACTAACTAAAATTTTCAAAACTTTTGAAAATTTTCTAACACTTTAAATTTTCGGAAAATTTCGCCATAACCTCCTTTGTACCGACCAATATGTAAAACCACAACTCGCCTCTCTGGGCCTTCTCCAACCCAAAAGAAAATCAAACAGCCAAGCGGATTGCCAATTTGGCTCATATATCTCATGCTCATATCAAGTATAAACTTGTACCTTTTTGTTGGGCATATCATTATATCTTTTCCATCTGCTGCAATTTCAGCATATCCCAATGTCATCCCAGTCAAACTCCAATCACTTTTCTCTCCAACACAACCATTCGCTTATATCCAAGCCCACTATCATTTCAAACTCGAGTTTCATTCTCGATTCCCAACTCTTAAATTGGTTACCAAATTACACTTCAAATTCGAATCTCCCAAATCCAATTTGTCTCGCTATCATTCAAATTCAATTTCAGTTACCCCTTAACTGACTTTATTTTAATTCCAATTGGCTTTCCCAAATTTCTGCTCAAATTTGGTTTTAAATTAAACAATATTTCCCTAGGAATTTTTAAATCACTTAGCTTTTCAAAAACCAAATATTCCTTTTTGCATTTCAAACAACTTGTTTTTCTCGTAACAAATTCAAAAACAAAATCCTTTGTTAGTAATCCTTCAGTTACAGCTCGAAATTGAACACTGATGATGCAGCTGTCATCATCAGAATCTATTTTCCAGCATTCGAAGTGAGTTCAATACTATAAAACCATTTCTAAACTTTTCCACTTTGAAATCAATTTTAAAATATATTTCACACTGCTTGTAAAACAATTTAATATCTCCCAGGATCTTAAATTTTCCTTATTTTTAATCCAAATCCATTTACAAACACTTATCCAATTCTCCAGAGTTTTAACTCAATTTTTGGTTTAAATTCAGATTTGATTCATTTCGTAACACTTGTACGAATTCTACTTGGTTATAAATATAACCATTTTACTTTTATAATCTTACTCGATTATAATACTGACCAACACATCCAATATATTATAATCATTTCAATATAATTCCTTTATATCAAAATCTAATTTGGGTAAAATTATATCATTTACCCACTTTTCAAAACATACCATGACGGTTCATCGTATTCGAGTGTTTACAAAATCCCTACCGATACAATGGATCAAACTGATCGACCAGAACTCATATACTTAACCAATAAATCTCCACAATATAAAATTATTTTTATACTGAATAACAAATACGATCTCGTATATATACACTCAAACTCAATCTTGGGTATTACTAACCCTATCTCTACCGAGTCACGCCACAGAGCCAAGGTAATTACTTAAGCTCTGATACAAACTGTAACGACCCGGGTTTTTGGCGACCTTGGTTATTCGATATACAACACATATCGAACATCCAAGGGTCAAAAATACTGGATGATTAATGAAAGAAATTAGAGGGTGAGAATAGATAAGATAGAAACTTAGAATAGAAGAAGAAGAACAAAACATCAGAGTAACACGAACCTCACAGCGGAACGAATAACATATAATATATATAACATAACTTGAAATATTTATCTGTACTTGAATATACAACATTATCAAAGTACAACACTTACAACACAGCAGAAATAAACTATAGCTATATGATCCTGAAGCCTCCTGCTCCAGCTCTTCAGGTATATCTGTAAATCCTGACTACTTGACTGCCCGTACAAAATTGGACACCCAAGAGTTTAAGGAAAACCAAACAAATAAACTCCGGGTCAATCATGGGACTGGTATAAGTAAAACGGTTTAAAACAGTTTGAGCCATTAAACGATATCTCATAAGACCACGCCGTATAACGGAACGGGTTTTTCCCTTATGAGAATCCAAAATATATTTATATCAAAAAACTTTTTATACTATAATAATGTCTATCAACCACAATATAATAATCATCTAGCAGAAACGCTTTCATGTCACGTTATATATATATAGTATACAATCAAAACCGCAAGCACGTATTGGGTAACGGATTTCCAACTATGACAAGGTATGGAACCACCTTTTGCTAGTGTACCTCTAGAGAGGAATACACTGGGTTCAACAAGAACGTCTTGCAACCCGGCCACACATGACCGACCATTCACTTCGCTTGAGTGTATCGAATGTATATCACCAACGGTTGGGATCAGCAACCGTTTCCCAAATGGGACAGCATCAAAAATTGATTTTTAGAAGTAAATGAATCTCTAGATCGGTGATTTTACACCCTAATAGGTGCGACCCACATAGCCATGCTGCCTGCTCGATTTCTGTCATTTACCGGTTGATGAGGCTTGAGGTTATGCTTTATCATCGCATCAGATTCACTTCGAATGCCACATTGTCAGATCCATCGAAAATCACTAATTGATGTCTACAACAGTACATTACGTGTTAGCTAAAGAAGTTTCCTTCTCCGTTTCCACTCTTGGTATGGTTGAAGAAATCAATACACGTGACCTTTCTGGAAATACTCTGTCAGACATTCATCCATACAAGTAATCCAGGAACAGGATGAACCGAAGGTACTATTCAGTATATCCATCTTAGGCACCGTTATCTAAGATTTATACAATATCCCTTGCACTTTACACCGTCTTCAATTATCTTTGGCATATATGATCCGCAACGCTAATGCCAATACAGAGTGGTTCTTTAGATAATAATCCAACCGGTCTCTCCATATAAACAACGTTAATATAGTCAAAACTTCGATAGTCTCTGATTTGACCATCAAAGAAAAACAGGTGTGCAAACAACGATATTATTTCCAAATGGAAATTCTATCAATCAATCATCAATCATATATATATATATATATCCATATAAATATATTTCCTTATTTTCTCTGTTTAGAAAATATATGTTATTAACACTGGAAAACATTTCCATTGTTTATTTACATATCGCTATCATTTCACAACTATCAATCCCTGACTGTAAACTAGTAGGAGAACAATTCTCTAAGTATAAACCCCGAAGGCCGAAACCAACATCAGATCGATGATCAGAAAACTATCCAACTTAACTAATCCGTAGTCAGTTTCTAATCTTGCGTAACTCTATTTTTTTAACTCTATTTGATTAACTCACTGGTTAACTCTAACTGATTAACTCTAACTGATTAACTCTAACCGAATAACTGTTTTAACTCTATTTGATTAAACTATATTCGAATAACTCCCCTTTAACTCTATTTATTTAACAAATAAATATCTCCTTATCTCATCCTATTTATTTATACAAATACATATCTCCTTATCTCATCCTATTTATTTTACAAATATATAATCCATTATCTTATCTTATTTATTTTACAAATAAATAATCCATTATCTTATCTTATTTATTTACTAAATAAATAATTCACTTTATAAATATTCCATTTATAAAGATTTCCCTTCCTAATCTTTCTACTTAAACATATTTCCTATTTATAAATATCCCATTTAAAAAAATCTTATTTATAAATATTCTATTTATAAATATTCTCTTTTTTATAAAATCCTCTGATTTTATAAATATTCTCTTTTCAATATTCCCGTATGTTATAGTGTTTAACATATCAAGTTACGATGTCCAATATCGTCCATACACATATAATCAACAACAGATTATAAATCACGTCATATATCACAATATATGAAAAAAATAAAATAACTGTTGAGAAATCCAGTCGGATTCCTCCAACCTGTTTCCCTACATCCACATATGTTACCCAATAAAATCAACATTACTTTCAGTTCCATATGATATATTCTGTTAAACAGAAACAATATAGAAATTCAACTAACTAACTAGCAGTTCAATCACACAGTCAACACACAGTCAATCAGCTAATATTTAACAGTTCTAAAAATTGAACATGAAATTATAAACTGTTTAGAGTTAGTGAGATTTACTCACATTGGCAGTTCATCGTTAAAGAACGATAAACTGTTTGTTTGATTTCAATCAAACAATTTATTTCGCCGTAAATTCAAACGAGCTCCCTTCCACTCCCAATTAGTTCCACTATGGAGCTCTCGTCCATACAATCCAAACGGATCCAGTTTTGTCCAAATTCTGATACCGTATGGTGAAGCCAAGCCATTCACAAGTTAGTACACTATTAAAATTTAATATAATCTTTAAATTAATATGCATTGTGCCTTAACTGAAATCATCAGCCCACATTTACTTCCACAAACCGGACCCGAAATGAAATAACCCTTTCTTCCTCGACATGTTCTGCTCCGAACTCCAGTAAACAACTCAAGCCATTTTCGAAGTTCCCTTCACCACAAATCTCTACAATCCTTTACCGATCACAAGGAGATCTCCATCGCAACACTCCTCTTTCCGAGCTCATTCTCTACATATCAAAAATAAGAAACTCGCACCACTTCTCTGATATCGACTTCACTTCCTATAGTGAGGCTCTTGCAAAAAAAATGCACCGCACCCTCCAATTTTCTGTGAGTAATTGCAACTTCATCCCCTCAACACGGATCCAAGCTCAAATCCGCAAATCAATGCTCCAGGTTCGAACAAAGTCCAACCCTAGGAGCGGCGGTAAAGTATTTTGATCGACATTAAAACTATCAAATCAACTAAAACTTACACAGGAAAGAAGGAAATCCTACCAACAATCCAAATACGTTTGTAAAAGGATTTATAGTATTTATTTTGATTTTTACTTCCTTTTTCTTTTGTTGTGATTGGGTTTTTATACCGTTTGTGTTGAAAACGTGGAGCTGGGTTCTCCAGTGCTGAGTAGTGGCTGAGAAAGGGTGCGGACGTGACTTGTTTTGATCCAAGAAGATGTTCGCTAATTTTTTTATATTATTTTCTATTTTGTTTTCATCATTATATATTTGTTTCTTCACTCTATAAATCCCTACGAACACATGTGATACCTACAAATCATGAAAATTGACATGCAGCTAGAGTTCGACATTACGGTCCCAATGAAACTGGTTTCGTCGAATTCCGACTCCGTATGCTCACACAACGTATTTTTAACCGTCAAAATACTGATTGTTTCTCACTCTAAAATCCGTATGACCACACAGTGACTCTAAAAATCACAAAACTGGAAATCTAACAACTATTTGACATTGTGGATCCAACAAAATTAATTTCGTCGAATTCCGACTTCGTTTGCAAAAGTGGCTATTTTTAAAGTCCTAAATAACCCATTTAAATATATAAATATATTTAAATATAATTAAATTATATATTTAAAAATAAATATTATTGTCTATATTCACAGTGGAATACCATACAACTCAGAAAAATCCTATATGGGTTTCTCACTTGATATTTCAATTTGGGTCAACCCGATATTCGATTTGTATTGAAATTCCTTTTTAAAATACAAATAATTCCTTTATAAATTATAAAGGAATTTCACATTGACTTTTCTAAAATTTGATTTGTACATATCTCAAAATCTATACGACGAAATCCTGATTTTTCTCTTCCACTAGAAAGATATACTCCACCAGTTCCACACGTTTCTTGTTTCACAGAAATACGATTTAAAACGAACCATGTACATTCAGTTGAAGTTCGAATCTCCAATTTATGAACTGCAGCGCCATTTCGAGCTCGATTTTAATTATAATATAATTATACGTTCAAACTTTGTTTAAATAATATATTCGTTATTGTAATTCAATTCTAAACTGAATTAAATAACTCAGATGATCCAGTTCACACCATATCGCCATTTCAACCAATTCTGATTATTTCAGAATTAAATATATTATTTAATTTATTATTTTAATTAAATATTCACCATTATTTAATTCCACGACCATTTAAATTCTCTAAACCACTCTTTAAATAATTAAATTAATTAATTACTATATCTCTGAAAATGCGGGTTATTACAACAGTACTTAAAAGATAGGGGTAATTGTTGGAAGTAAGGGCTATTTAGAGAATTAGGGATAGGGTTAAAAAGAAGGGTTGTTTTGTGAAATATTAAGAGGAGTAAGGGTAGTTTAAGCATAGTAGGGGTATATCGACAAATATGAAAGACCATGAATCGTTTGGAATGGGTGCTGCAAAAACCAACCCTTCATAGTAGTTAAAAAATAGGGGTAATTGTTGGAAGTAAGGGCTATTTGGAGAATTAGGGGAAGGATTAAAAAGAAGGGCTGTTTTGAAGTATTAAGAGAAGTAGGTGTAGTTTAAGCATAGTAGGGGTAGATCGACAAATATGAAAGCTGAGGAATCATTTTGATTGGATGCTGCAAAAACCAAACCTTCACAGTAGTAAAAAGATAGGCGTAATTGTTGGTCTATTTAGAGAATTAGGGGTAGGATTTAAAAGAAGGACTGTTTTGAAGTATTAAGAGAAGTATGGGTAGTTTAACCATAATAGGGATAGAACGACAAATATGAAAGATGATGAATCGTTTGAATTGGGTGCTGGAAAAGCCAACCCTTCACAGTAGTTAAAAACTAGGGGTAATTGTTGGAAATAAGGTATATTTAGAGAATTAGTGGTACGATTAAGAAGAAAGGTTGATTTGAAGTATTAAGAGTAGGGGTAGTTTAAGCATAAGAGGGATAAATCGATATGTATGAAAGATGTTGAATCATTTAGATTGGGTGCTGAAAAAACCACAACTTCACAGTAGTAATAAGATAGGGGTAATTGTTGGAAGTAAGGGCTATTTAGAGAATTATGTATAGGATTAAAAAGAAGGGTTGTTTTGTGAAATATTAAGATGAGTAGGGGTTGTTTAAGCATAGTAGGTGTAGATCAAAAAATATGAAAGATGATGAATCGTTTGGGTTGGGTGCTGCAAAAACCAACCCTTTGCAGTAGCTAAAAAATAGGGGTAATTGTTGGAAGTAAGGGCTATTTAGAGAATTACTCGTACGATTAAAAAGAAGGCTATTTTGAAGTATTAAGAGAAGTAGGGGTATTTTAAGCATAGGAGGGGTAGATCGACAAATATGAAAGATGATGAATCATTTGGATTGGGTGCTGCAAAAATCAAACCTTCATAGTAGTAAAAAGATAGGGGTAATTGTTGGAAGTAAGGGCTATTTAGAGAACTAGGGATATAATTAAAAAGAAGAGCTATTTTGAAGTATTAAGAGAAGTAGGGCTAGTTTAAGCATAGGAGGGGTAGATCGACTAATATGAAAGATGATGAATTGTTTGGATTGGGTGCTGCAAAAATAAACCCATCATAGTAGTAAAAAGATAGGGGTAATAGGTGGAAGTAAGGTCTATTTATAGAATTAGAGATACGATTAAAACGAAGGGTTGTTATGTTAAGTATTAAGAGGAGTAGGGGTAGTTTAAGCATAGAAGGGGTAGATCGACAAATATAAAAGATGATATATCGTTTGGATTGGGTGCTACAAAAACAAACGCTTCACAGTAGTTAAAAAATAGGGCTAATTGTTGGAAGTAAGGGCTATTTGGAGGTTTTGGGGTAGGATTAAAAAGAAGGGCTGTTTTGAAGTATTAAGAGAAGTAAGGGTAGTTTAAGCAAAGTAGGTGTTGGTCGACAAATAGGAAAGCCGACGAATCGTTTTGATTGGGTGCTGCAAAAACCAACCCTTCATAGTCGTATAAAGATAGGCATAATTGTTGGAAGTAAGGTCTATTTAGAGAATTAGGGGTAGGATTTAAAAGAAGGACTGTTTTGAAGTATTAAGAGAAGTAGGGGTAGTTTAAGCATAATAGGGGTGGATCGACAAATATGTAAGATGATGAATCGTTAAGATTGGGTGCTGTAAAAACCAACCCTTCATAGTAGTTAAAAAATAGGGGTAATTGTTGGAAGTAAGGGCTATTTAGAGAAGTACTCATACGATTAAAAAGAAGGACTGTTTTGAAGTATTAATAGAAGTAGGGGTAGTTTAAGCATAGGAGGGTTAGATCGACAAATATGAAAGACGATGAATCGTTTCGATTGGGTACTGCAAAAAAAACCCTTCACAGTAGTAAACAAATAGGGAAAATTGTTGGAAGTAAGGGCAATTTAGCGAATTAGGGATACGATTAAAACGAAGGGATATTTTGAAGTATTAAAAGAAGTAGGGTTAGTTTAAGCATATGAGGGGTATATCAACAAATACGAAAGATAATGAATCATTTGGATTGGGTGCGGCAAAAACAAACCCTTCACAGTAGTAAAAAGATAGGGGTAATTGTTGGAAGTAAGGTCTATTTAGAGAATTAGGGATATTATTAAAAAGAAGTGGTCTTTCGAGAAGTATTAAGGGGATTAGGGGTAGTTTAAGCATAGTAGGGGTAGATTGACAAATATGAAAGATGATGAATCGTTTGGATTGGGTGGTGCAAAAACCAATCATTCAAAGTAGTTAAAAATTAGGGGTAATTGTTGAAAGTAAGCTCTATTTGGAGAATCAGGGGTAGGATTAAAAAGAAGGGTTGTTTTGAAGTAATAAGAGAAGTAGGATTAGTTTAAGCATAGTAGGGGTAGATCGACAAATATGAAAGCTGACGAATCGTTTTGATTGGGTGCTGCAAAAACCAACCCTTCACAGTTGTAAAAAGATAGGCGTAATAGTTTGTAGTAAGGGCTATTTATAGAATTAGGGGTAGGATTTAAAAGAAGGACTGTTTTGAAGTATTAAGAGAAGTAGGGGTAGTTTAAGCATAGTAGGGGTGGATCGACAAATATGTAAGATGATGAATCGTTAAGATTGGGTGCTGCAAAAACCAACCCTTCACGGTAGTAAAAAGATAGATGTAATTGTTGGAAGTAAGGGCTATTTTGAGAATTAGGGGTAGGATTTAAAAGAAGGACTGTTTCGAAGTATTAAGAGAAGTAGGGTTAGTTTAAGCATAGTAGGGGTAGATCGACAAATATGAAAGATCATGAATCATTTGGATTGGGTGCTGCAAGAACCAACCCTTCATAGTAGTTAAAAAATAGGGGTAATTGTTGGAAGTAAGGGCTATTTATAGAATAAGTTGAAAGATTAAAAAGAAGGGTTGTTTTGAAGTATTAAGAGAAGTTGGGGTAATTTAAGCATAGGAGGGATATATCGACAAATATGAAAGATGATGAATCATTTGGATTAGGTGCTGCAAAAACCATCCCTTCACAGTAGTACAAAGATAAGGGTAATTGTTGGAAGTATGATCTGTTTAGAGAATTATGGATTGGATTAAAAAGAAGTTCTATTTTGAAGTATTAAGAGAAGTAGGGCTAGTTTAAGCATAGGAGGCGCAGATCGACAAATATGAAAGATGATGAATCGTTTGGATTGGGTGCTGCAAAACCCAATCCTTCACAATATTAAAAAGATAGGGGTAATTGTTTGAAGTAAGGGCTATTTAGATAACAAGGGAAAGGATTAAAAAGAAGGGCTATTTTGTGAATTATTAAGAGGTGTAGGGGTAGTTTATGGGTAGTAGGGGTAGATAGACAAATATGAAAGATGATGAATCGTTTGGATTGGGTGTTGCAAAAACAAACACTTCACAGTAGTTAAAAAATAGGGGTAGTTATTAGAAGTAAGGGATATTTGGAGAATTAGGGGTGGGATTAAAAAGAAGGGCTGTTATGAAGTACTAAGAGAAGTAGGGGTAGTTTAAGCATAGTAGGGCTAGATCGACAAATATGAAAGCTGACGAATCGTTATGATTGGGTGCAGCAAAAACTGACCCATCACAGTAGTAAAAAGATAGGCGTAATTGTTGGAAGTAAGGGCTATTAAGAGAATTAGGGGTAGGATTTAAATGAATAATTATTTTGAAGTATTAAGAGAAGTAGGGGTAGTTTGAACGTAGTAGGGATGGACTGAAAAATATGAAAGACGATGAATCGTTAGGATTGGGTGCTGCAAAAACCAACCCTTCACAGAAGTAAAAAGATAGACGTAATTGTTGGAAGTTAGGGATATTTAGACAATTAGGGGTAGGATTTAAAAGAAGGACTGTTTTGAAGTATTAAGAGAAGTAGGGGTAGTTTAAGCATTGCAGGGCTAGATCGAAAAATATGAAAGATGATGAATCGTTTTGATTGGGTGCTGCAAAAACCAACCCTTCACAGTAGTTAAAAAATAGGGGTAATTGTTGTAATTGTTGGAAGTAATGGCTATTTAAATAATTAGTGGTACGATGAAAAAGAAGGGCTGTTTTGAAGTATTAAGAGAAGTAGGGGTAGTTTAAGCATTGGAGGGATAGATCGACAAATATAAAAGATGATGAATCGTTTGGATTGGGTGCTGCAAAAACCATCCCTAGACAACATTAAAAAGATAGGAGTACTTGTTAGAAGTAAGAGCTATTTAGAGAATTAGGGATATGACTAAAAAGAAGGGTTATTTTGTAGTATTAACAGAAGTATGGCTAGTTTAAGCATAAGAGGGTAGATCGACAAATATGAAAGATGATGAATCATTTGGATTGGGAGCTATTAAAACCAACACTTCACAGTTGTAAAATGATAGGGGTAATTATTGGAAGTAAGGGCTATTTAGAGAATTACGGATATGATTAAAAAAGAAGGGTTGTTTTGTGAAGTACTAAGAGGAGTATGGGTAGTTTAAGAATAGAAGGGGTAGATCAACAAATATGAAAGAGGATGAATCGTTTGGATTAGGTGCTGCAAAAACTAACCCTTCACAGTAGTTAAAAAATAGTGGTAGTTGTTGAAAGTAAGTGCTATTTAGAGAACTAGTGGTCGACAAATTTGAAAGATGATGAATCATCTGGATTGGGTGCTGCAAAAACCAACCCTTCACAGTAGTAAAAAGATAGGGATAATTGTTGGAAGTAAAGGCTATTTAGGGAAACATGCATAGGATTAAAAAGAAGGGCTGTTTTGTGAAGTATTAAGAGGAGTAGGGGTAGTTTAATCATAGTAGGGTTAGATCGACAAATATGAAAGATGATGAATCATTTGGAATTGGTGTTGCAAATACCAACCCTTCACAGTAGTTAAAAAATAAAGGTAATCGTTTGAAGTAAGGGCTATTTAGAGAATTAGTGGTACGATTAAAAAGAAGGGTTGTTTTGAGGTATTAAGAGAAGTAGGGGTAGTCTAATCATAGGAGGGGTAGATCGACATATATGAAAGATGATGAATCGTTTGGATTGGGTGATGCAAAAACCAACCCTTCACGGTAGTAAAAAGATAGGGATTATTGTTTGAAGTAATAGCTATTTAGAGAATTAGGGATAAGATTAAAAAGAAGGGTTGTTTTGAAGTATTAAGAGAAGTAGGGTTAGTTTAAGCATAGGAGGGGTAGATCGACAAATATGGAAGATAATGAATCATTTGGACTGGGTGCTGCAAAAACCAACCCTTCACAGTAGTTAAAAAATAGGGGTAATTGTTGGAAGTGAGGGCTATTTAGAGAATTAGTGGTACGGTTAAAAAGAAGGGTTGTTTTGAAGTATAAAGGGAAGTAGGGGTAGTTTAAGCATAGGAGGGATAGATCGACAAATATGAAAGATGATGAATCATTTTGATTGAGTGTTGCAAAAACCATCCCTTGAAAGTAGTAAAAAGATAATCATAATTGTTGGAAGTAAGAGCTATTTAGAGAATTTGTAACACCTCGTATTTTCTGTGAACATAAAAGTAACAAAACAAAGTATACATAATTTTTAAAAGAAGAATTAAGGGAAAAGGGTTATGCCATTGCGTTCGACTCGGCATCCTGCTTGAGATAGAGTCCGAGTTTGCGTAAATCGAATCCGTATGAAGAAGTTATGGCCTTTAGAAGATTCAACTAAAATTCAAAACAGTTCGAAATTCGAACTAGACAGCTGGGCAGGAAATTTCCCGCCATCAACCAAACAGGTCGACCTGTGGGTCGACCTGGGGTCCAGGTCGACCAGGGAGTCAACCTGGGTGTCGACCTACCCCAAGGGAGGTCGACCTGGGGGTCGAACTATTCTCCAGATCTAGGCAGTTTTTCCTATGACGTGTTTTTTATGCGCTGTACGAATCTGATGGCTTCTAGGTCAATCTAAGGGCTCTAAAATACTCTCTACACCTATAAATACATAGCAAGACAGAACCCTAATTCATTAACATAGAGGAATGGCACCTCCATGCTCCTAAAACCTAAAGTGCCTAGCCTACACCCTAATCAATCAATTCAAGCGAGAAGATAAAGATAACCAATCAACGCCTACATCAACGGAAAGCTAAATCAACTCCAGAAAATCAGATCCCAGAATCGTTCTTCTCTTTCTTAAACAACGATATGTGAGTACAGTTATTTTCAGATATGAAATTTAATTATGATCTTGACATGGTTATAAATCTGAATTGGAGATAATGCAAATTTTTGTTTATTAGATCTGTTTTTTGTGTAGATCTATCTTATTCCTGTTTATCAGATCTGTTTTTCTATGTAGATCTATCTTATTAATATTATTGTAAATACTCTGTATCTCTTCTGTCCTTCTGTTCTATAGCCAGGCTACCATGAGCCTGAGCCAAATCTCATAAGAGATGAAAGGACGAACGCTAAATTTGGGGAAAATATTGAATGATGCATAATTGGACATAAATGATTTGGGACTAAATTGAGAACACAACATATGTTGTAATTTAAGTTCTAGATCTAGGCATACTATATATGACGGTTTATGATTTGAAGGAAGGAGAATTATTGTATGACAACATATAACTTGTAATTTGGGGACATTATGCATGTTATATTTCAAGATCTGATTTTGAGGACATAATACATGTAATTTAAGATCTATACTTAGGGCATATTTTATGTGATGATCTATGACTTGGAAGAAAAGGATATGTGTAACACCCCATGTCCATTAATGTCACTCACAAAGGAAATGCATCAATGTCCATGAAGCATTATTGTTGTATAGAACGGATAAATTACAAGAATAAATAAATAAAACAACACAGCGGAAGATAAAACTTATTTCCAAGCATCATAACTCAAAACAAGCTTACATAAGTAGTCTCCAAAACCATTACAACAGGATCAATAGTCTTTTCCAAAAACTTCAAAGTACATAAAGAAGCAAATATTTAAATAATGTAAATGCATAAATCCCCAAAGAGCATAAGCAATGCCATAAAGATGAAAAAGTCCAAAGCGATACATCTACTCTTTTCAAGCAACTGAAAGAAATCGGCACTAAGCTGTAGTGTTCCCTCCTTGCAAACCTGAAGTGGGGGGGGGAGGAAAGAAAAGAGGTGGAAACCAAACGGGTCAGACATAAAGTCTGGTAAGTCCAGTAATTTTAACAAATAATAGGTAAGGTAAATGATCAAGACATAATAGGCATCATGATATGGCTGTTACATAGATAAGGTAGATGAAAAGGATGGACAAGATGATTCCGTTCCTAAGTACTAAGACAATCCTACACCTTGGCTAAGCAAACAACCCTCCAAGTACTAACACCGAAGACCGTAGTCAACATCAGACTAGCACCCAAAGGACTATCCAACTCAACCAACATGTATTTCGTTACACCGCACTTTTGCTAAGTTACACCACATTACTTAATTACACCGCACATCTACTAGTCTCTATTTACTAAAGGTTGATCCCTTCCCACTAACTGTACCCACATGACATACTTGGTAGTTACTTGTACCTAGCTGCTGTCGTAGGTGTCGGCTTGCTCCTACCACAGCTAAGGTACCCTTACTCTACCCATTCGATCGGCTCCCTAAACCTCGTAGGCACCCGTGCTGGCCCCACAGTGGGGTGTATCACTCCCCAAAGTGGCAACCTCGATACCAACATAAAATGCACGGCCATACCTACATGATGCAACAACGTCTTACCTACCATCCTGGGCCCATGCATGCACATGAACCCGTTGGACTCGCGTTTCCACCTCTATTCCCGTTTTGACCTCTTACATTCAAGTCCAGTAAGCATGCCCCAACACCTACCTAGTACCGGGCCAAATTAGATACTCAAACGGGTTACTAGTTGAAACGGGTCCCCCATCCGACACAAGCCTCCCACCTATGCTTGGTCCCCACTAGGTTTTTCTCCCACTTAACCATTTTAATTTAAATGTCCATGTCTTACACATGCTATGGTTAAGTCCGTACTTACATGTCATAATTTACATATCTTATCTTATACCGGTTAAGTCCATATTTACATGTCATAATTTACATGTCACCCCACTTAACCCTCTAACCATACCCATGTCTTATTATGGTTAGTATTCCTTAGTTCATTCCTAATGACGATCGGTGCGTAACCTCCCACATTAGACCGAACGCTTTGTGGCCGCTGGATTTGCTGGGAGGTTCCGGGCAGTCTTATGCCACAAACCGGGTCTAACCACGTGCCATTAACCGTTGCGCCTACAATTAATTCCTTTGACCTCTCACACTAGACGTCTAATTGTGGCAGCAGGATTTGCCGGGCGGTTCCGGGCAGTCTTACGCCATAATTGCGCCTAATCTCGTGTCAAAGGTTTATTAATAATCGTATTTCACCCATACCCAATTTTCATGTCATGTATATCCAATTAAACATATAATCATGTTTATAATATTGTCTATTCCAAATTGTCACTAATTACATATTAATTAGCCTCAATTACAAATTTACAATTATAGGCAATTTCATCAATTCCATGTAATTCATACCCAAATATGCCAATTTCACATATTATCCAATTATCCAAAATATCGAATAATATCCAATTTTCCATATTTCACATATTCCCATCGTTCCCACATATTTGCATTCGCGCGTATTTTTCACATAGGTTCGAAGGTAGCCTAGATCCGAAAATAAAAGGAATAGGGATAAGAAGAGAGAATCAAATCACAGAAAATTGGAATTAACACAACATCATGAAATAAATAGGCATGTAAACTGGCATAGAGGCATACTGACAGATTCAACATGAATAAACTGATAAAGGTATGAACCTTACATAGAAACATAGGCATATGATGACATAAATCAAAAAGGTGAAGACTTGGATGAGATTTAAATTACATACATACATATGAATCCTCTTTACAACTTCATCATGTTACTTTTAATTCCAATATATTGTGAAAATCACCGTACTCACCTTTCGTGGTTAAAGAATTGAATTATGCACTGAAATTGGTGTAGAAACGTTGTGGTGTTGCTGATTTATCTTTTGAATTGTTGTAGAAGCTCTAATCTTTAATTTGAGTTGAAGTTGAATACTTGAGATTTGATTTAGAGGCGGCGGCTAGGGTTTAAGAGAGAGTTTGACAGCATAATGATGTCATAGATAATATTTATGAATTAGGGTTAGTTCTTAGGGTGTATATATAGGTGTCGGAAGTTATTTAGGACCATTAGATTGACCCTGAACCATGAGAACCAATCAAATGCCACATCTGCCTTTGAGCGAATCGGCCCACGGGTTGATAGCCAAACACCCTGAATCAACCCCTAGTCGACCCAACGGGGCTCGGGTCGACCTCAAAAATGGGCCGGCTCGGTTATTTCCCCTCCCAATTCGCTGTTTTGAACTTTTTTGCATATTTAGTTTTTATATATATGTATATAGATATATATATATATATATTTCTCATATATGCATACAAACTTCAAGGCTTAATAACATCTTCATAAGGTATCCGTTTTGTGCAAACCAAATGTCTATCTTGAATCAAAATTTTGAAACGAAAATAATAGCGCAACCCATTTCACTTAATTATTTTCTAAAAATGAAGTATACTTTGATTTGTGAATTTTAATGTTATTAAATTATGGGCTATTACATTCTCCCCTCCTTAAAGGATTTCGTCCCCGAAATCTCCAAGTTAAGAAGAATGTATCATACTATCCAATCATCCATCTACTCAACCATCATCCACAAGTATCCATTGTCCTTAAAAGATTACTAATCCTTTTCATGTACATATGCATAGTGTGTGTATATGTCCGTATACTAATTGAAAATCAGGTGGTCCACTGATTCATTCGACCCCATTAATGCAAATAATGATAGTGCCATGTATCCATCATGTATGCAAAGAACCTTGTACATATCATTATTACATGTGTGCATAACCATTCATTTAAATTCAACATCAATATGATACACACATTCAATGTACATTCATAGTACTAAATACATCCATTTATATGCAATATGCAATATGAAAGTGACTGAGCCGATCTAGTGCCTAAAGTGTATGTATATGCATCCACGAGCAACCACGAGCAAACACTTGCATCCGCATGCATCCACCATACATAACATGTCTCAAACACATGTTTCAACCATAGGACTACCATATCTAAAGGTCAAAGATACTAGTGAGAGGACATAGCAATGATAGAACAAGTACAAGCTAAGTGATAAAGGAGAAATTAAAAAACATACCCTCGAAAAGAAAAGGGTACAATGAATGCATCTCCTCTTCCGTCTCCCAAGTAGCGTCGCTCTCATGATCTCCCTATTGCACTTTGACTAGCTTGACCTCTCGATTCCTCAACTTCTTAATCTCTGACCCAAGAATGCACGTAGGAGCTCGTCGACTCGTCACATCATGCTCTATCTCCACCTCTCTAAGCAAGCTCGGCTCTACCACTTCCGCGGTCTCATGCAAGCACTTCCTCAAATGTGATACATGGAATACGTCGTGTACACCACTAAGTCTCTCGGGCAACTCCACTCTATATGCCATCTGTCCAATCCTTTCCTTAATAGGAAACGGGCCTACGAACCTTGGTGCTAACTTCCCAACGGACCCAAAGCGAAAAACATTCGGTAAAGGAGACACCTTGATAAAGACCATGTCCCAAATATCAAACTCAAGATCTGTCCTCCTCTTGTCCGCATACGATTTCTGCCTATCTTGCGCCGTCTTCATCCTCCTTCGAATCAAATCAATCTTTTCCGAAGTCTGTCTAATCATATCCGGCCCAAGCAAGATCTTATCCGTAGATTCCCATCAACATGTAGGTGAACGGCAAGGCCTTCCATAAAGAGCCTCGAAAGGTGTCGTGCCAATGCTAGACTGAAAACTATTATTATACCGAACTCCACCAAAGGAAGATGCTCCTCCCATGTACCTCCAAAGTCTAAAACACATAGCATCAAAAGGTCCTCTAGAATACAATTCACCCTTTCGGTCTGGCCGTCCGTATGAGGATGATATGCGGTGCTCAAACATAACTGAGTCCCTACTGCCTCTTGCAAGCTCTTCCAAAACTCGCTAGTAAAGATAGGATCGCAATCGCTCACCATGCTAGAAGGAACACCATGCAAACGAACTATCTCTTGAATGTATACGGAGGCTAACCATGGAGCAGTCCTCTTACACTTCACGGGAATGAAATGGGCGCTCTTAGTAAGTCTGTCTACCACGACCCAAATTCCCGTATTACCCTTCCTAGATCTCGGTAACCCATCAACAAAGTCCATCAAGACACTCTCCCACTTCCATTGTGGGACCTCTAATGGGTGAAGCAACCCACCGGGCTTCTTTCGCTCTGCATTTACTTGTTGGCACACCAAGCATCTAGCGACAAACTCGGCCACATCCCTCTTCATACCGGCCCAAAAGTAAACTCGTCTCATGTCCATGTACATCTTGTCCCCGTCGAGATGAATGGTCATCTTCGAACGATGTGCATCATCAAGAATGGTCTTCCTCAAGTTCTCGTCTCTTGGTACACAAAGTCTACCATCCCTACGTAACCAACCCTTTTCATCTAGGGTATACCTACTGAAATGGCTCGATGACTCCCCCCTTATGAGCTTCTCTAATAACTCAACCAACTGTGGGTCATCTCGCTGTGCCTCACCAATCCGTCCGAAAAGCGTAGGTCTGACCTCTAAGAATGCTCGCAAACCTGGTATAAAGTCAATGGAAGGTCTAAAGTCAAACGTAGAGATGAACTCTAAGCTTCGCCGCTCAACAAACAACGGACTCAAGGACAACCTTTTCCTACTTAAGGCGTCTTCCACCACGTTACCCTTGCCAGGGGTATATGCTATCTCGAAATCGTAGGATGCCAAGAATTCCATCCACCTTTGCTGCCTTAAGTTCAAGTCCTTCTGAGAGAACAAGTATTTTAGCGATTTGTGGTCTGTGAACAATTCAAATTTCTCACCAAGAAAATAATGGTGCCAAGACTTAAGCGCGAAAACAAAAGCGGTCATGTGTAAGGGAAGTTTTCTCATGCACTCTCAACTGCCTTCCTCCATAGGATATTACCCTCCCCTCTTGCATTAAGACTGCGCCTAGTCCTGTCCCACAAGCATCAGTATAAACGGTAAATGGCTTACTCCCATCTGGCAACACTAAGACTGGGGCTGTGGTCAAAGCTCTCTTTGAACGTTGGAACGCATCATCACAATTAGCGTCCCACGTGAAAACTAGGTTCTTCTTCGTCAAGCGTGTCAATGAGGCTGATATCTTTGCGAAGTCCTTGATAAACTTCCTATAGTAGCCAACCAAACCCAAGAAACTCCTCACCTCGGTAGCATTTTTAGGGACCTTCCAATCTTGGATGGCCACCACCTTCGCGGGATCAACAGCTATCCCTTCTTTGGAAACCACGTGCCCTAAGAATCGCACTTCCTTCCTCCAAAAGTGACATTTAGAAAATTTAGCTTTAAGGTTATGCGCTCGAATGGTCTCCAACACTTCCCCAAGATGTAGGGCATGCTCTTCCTCGCTCTTAGAAAAGATCAAGATGTCATCCACAAAGACCACCACGAATTTATTAAGGTACTCCGTAAACATCCTACTCATCAATTCAACAAAGTATGCGGGGGCGTTTGTCAAACCGAAGGGCATCACAAGCCACTCATAGAAACCGTTAGGAGTCCTAATGGCAGTCTTGTGTATGTTATCCTCAGCCACTCTCAATTGATGGAAACCAGTGGCTAAGCCTAACTGCGAAAACATTGAGGCGCCAACTAACTGATCGAAGAGACCGTCAATCCTCGGCAGTGGGTGCCTATTCTTCTTAGTAAGCTTATTAGTAACCCTTCATAGTAGTTAAAAAATAGGGGTAGTTGTTTGAATTAAGGAATATTTAAAGAATTAGGGTTGGATTAAAAAGAAGGACTGTTTTGAAGTATTAAGAGAAGTAGGGGTAGTTTAAGCATAGTAGGGGTAAAACGACAAATATGAAAGACTATGAATCGTTTGGATTGGGTGATGCAAAAACCAACCATTCATAGTAGTAAAAAGATATGTGTAATTGTTGGAAGTAAGCGTTATTTTGAGAATTAGGGGTAGGATTTCAAAGAAGGAAAGTTTTGAGGTGTTAAGAGACGTAGGGTTAGTTTAAGCATAGTAGGGGTACCTCGACAAATATGAAAGATGACGAACCATTTAGAATGGTTGATGCAAAAACCAACCCTTCATAGAAGCTAAAAAAAGGTGTACTTGTTGGAAGTAAGGGCTATTTGGAGAATTAGGGGCAAGATTAAAAAGAAGGGTTGTTTTGAAGTATTATGATAAGTAGGGGTAGTTTAAGCAGAGTAGGGGTAGATCGACAAATATGAAAGATGATGAATCATTTAGATTGGGTGCTACAAAAACCATCCCTTCACAGTAGTTAAAAAACAAGGGTAATCGTTGGAAGTCTGGGTTATTTACAGAATTAGGAACATGGTTAAAAAGAAGGGCTGTATTGAAGTATTAAGAGAAGTAGGGGTAGTTTAAGCATAGTAGGAGTAGATCGATAAATATGAAAGATGATGAATCGTTTGGATTGGGTGCTACAAAAACCAACCATACACAGTAGTAAAAAGATAGACGTACTAGTTGGAAGTAAGGGCTATTTAGAGAATCAGGGGTAGGATTAAAAAGATGGGCTATTTTGAAGTATTAAGAGAAGTAGGGTAGTTTAAGCATACTAGGGGAAGATCAACAACTGCGAAAGATTATGAATCGTTTGATTTGGGTTTTGCAAAAACCAAACCTTTACGCTAGTAAAACGATATGCGTAATTGTTGGATGTAAGGGCTATTTAGAGAATTAGGGGTAGGATTAAAAGGAATGAATGTTTTGAAGCATTAAGAGAAGTAGGGGTATTTTAAGCATAATCGGGGTAGACCGACAAATATGAAAGATGACGAATCATTTAGATTGGATGCTGCAAAAACCAACCCTTCATAGAAGTTAAAAATAGGGGTAATTATTGGAAGTAAGGGCTATTTAGAGAATTAGTGCTCAGATTAAAAAGAAGGGTTGTTTTGATGTATTAAGAGAAGTAGGGATAGTTTAAGCATAGTCGGGGTAGATCGACAAATATGAAAGATGATGAATCATTTAGATTAGGAGCTGCAAAAACCAACCCTTCACGGTATTTAAAAAATAGGGGTAACTGTTGGAAGTAAGGACTATTTAAAGAATTAGCGGTTGGATTAAAAAGAAAGACTGTTTCGAAGTATTAAGAGAAGTAGGGGTAGTTAAGGGAAGGAGTAGTTTAACCATATTAGGGGGTAGATCGAGAAATTTGAAAGATGATGAATCATTTAGATTGGGTGCTGGAAAAACCAACCCTTCACAGTACTCAAAAATAGGGGTAATTTTTGGAAGTAAGGGCTATTTAAGGAATTAGGGATAGGATTAAGAATAAGGGATGTTTTGAAGTATTAAGAGAAGTAGGGGTAGTTTAAGCGTAGTAGGAGTAGATCTACAAATACGAAAATGATAAATCATTTGAATTATGTGCTGCAAAAACCAACCATTCACAGTAATTAAAAAATAGGGGTAATTATTGGAAGTAAGGGCTATTTAGAGAATTAGGGGTAGAATTAAAAAGAAAGGCTATTTTGAAATTTTAAGAGAAGTAGGGGTAGTTTAAGAATAGTAGGCGTATATCGACAAATATGAAAGAAGATGAATCATTTGGATTGGGTGCTGCAAAAACCAACCCTTCACAGAAGTTAAAAAATAGGGCTAATTGTTGGATTTAAGGGACATATAGAGAATTAGGGGTAGGATTAAAAATAAGGATTATTTTGAATTATTAAGAGAAGTATGGGTAGTTGAGCATGGTAGGGTAGATCGAAAAATATGAATGATAATGAATCATTTAGATTGGGTGCTGCAAAAACAATCGTTCACAGTAGGTAAAAAATAGGGATAATTGTTGGAAGTAAAGGGTATCTAGAGAATTAAGTGTAGGATTAAAAATAAGGAATGTTTTGAAGTATAAAGAGAAGTAGGTGTAGTTTAAGCATAGTAGGGGTAGATCGACAAATATGAATGAGGATGAATCGTTTGGATTGGATGCGGCAAAAACCAATCCTTCACATTAGTTAATAATTAGGGGTAATTATTGGAAGGAAGGGAAATTTAGAGAATTAGGGGTAGGATTAAAAAGAAGAGTTTTTTTTGAAGTATTAAGGGAAGTAGTGTTAGTTTACGCATGGTAGGTTTAGATCGACAAATATAAAAGATGATGAATCGTTTGGATTGTGTGTTGTAAAACCCAACCCTTCACAGTTATTAAAAAATAGGGGTAACTTTCGAAAGTAAGGGCTATCTATATAATTAAGGGTAGGATTAAAATGAAGGGTTGTTTTGAAGTATAAAGAGAAGTAGATGTAGTTTAAGCATAATAGTGGTAAATCGACAAATATGAAAGAAGATGAGTCATTTAGATTGGGTGGAACAAAAACCAGCCCTTCACAGTATGCAAAAAAATAGAGGAAATTGTTGGAAGTAAGGGTAATTTAGAGAATTAGGGGTAGGATTAAAAAGAAAGGTTGTTTCTAAGTACTAAGAGAAGTAGGGGTAGTTTATGCGTAGTAGGGGTAGATCGAAAAATATGAAATATGATGAATCATTTTGATTGGGTGCCACAAAAACCAATCCTTCACTATAGTAAAAAATATGGGTAGTTTTTGGAAGATAGGGCTATTTGGAGGATAAGGAGTAGGATTAAAACGAAGAACTGTTCTGAAGTATTAAGAGAAGTAGGGGTAGTTTAGGCATAGTAGGGGTAGATCGACAAATACGAAAGATGCTGAATCGTTTGGATTGTGTGCTGCAAAAACAAACGCTTCATAGTTATTAAAAAATAAGGGTGATTGTTGGAAGTAAGGGCTATTTAGAGAATTACGGGTAGGATGAAAAAAAGGGTTGTTTTGAAGTATAAAGAGAAGTAGGTGTAGTTTAAGTATAGTAGGGGTAGATCGACAAATATGAAAGATAATGAATCGTTTGGATTGGTTGCTACAAAAACCAACCATTCACTGTAGTTAAAAAATAGGGGTGATTGTTGGATGTAAGGTTTATTTAGAGAATTAGGGGTAGGATTAAATGAAGGGATGTTTTGTAGTACTAAGAGAAGGAGGGGTAGTTTAAGCATAGTAGGGGTAGATGGACAAATATGCAAGTTGATGAATCATTTGGATTGGGTGCTGCAAAAACCAACCCTTTATAGTAGTTAAAAAATAGGGGTAATTGTTGGTAGTAAGAGCTATTTAGAGAATAAGGGTAGGATTAAAAAGAATAGCTGTTTTGAAGTATTAAGAGAAGTATGAGTAGTTTAAGCATAGTAGTGGTAGATCAACAAGTATGAAAGATGATGAATAGTTTAGATTGGGTGCTACAAAAACCAACCCCTCACAGTAGTTAAAAGGTAGGGGTAATTGTTAGAAGTAATGTCTGTTTAGAGAATTAGGGCCAGGATTAAAAAGAAGGACTGTTTTGAATTATTAAGAGAAGAAGGGGTAGTTTAAGCATAATGGGCGTCGATCGACAAATATGAAAGATTATGAATTGTTTGGATTGAGTGCTGCAAAAACCAACCCTTCAAAATAGTAAAAAGATAGCCGTAATTGCTGGATGTAAGGGTTATTTAAAGAATTAGGGGTATGATTTAAAAGAAGGACTGTTTTTAAGTATTAAGAGAAGTCGGGGTAGTTTAAGCATAGTAGGGGTAGATCGACAAATATGAAACAATATGAATCGTTTGGATTGGGTGCTGCAAAAACCAACCATAAACAGTAGTAAAAAGATAGGCGTAATTGTTCGAAGTAAGGGATATTTAGAGAAATAGGGGCAGGATTAAAAAGAAGGGCTGTTTTGAAGTATTAAGAGAAGTAGGGGTAGTTTAAGCATACAAGGGGAAGATCAACAAATATGAAATATTCTGAATCCTTTGGACTGGGTTTTGCAAAAACCAACCCTTTACAATAGCAAAAAGATATGCGTAATTGTTGGATGTAAGGGCTATTTAGAGAATTAGGGGTATGATTAAAAAGAAGGACTATTTTAAAGTGTTAAGAGAAGTAGGGGTAGTTTATGCATAATAGGGGTACATCGACAAATATGAAAGATGGCGAATCATTTAGATTGGATGCCGCAAAAACCGACCCTTCACAGAAGTTAAAAAATAGGGGTAATTATTGGAAGTAAGGGCTATTTAGAGAATTAGTGGTAGGATTAAAAAGAAGGGTTGTTTTGAAGTATTAATATAAGTAGGTATAGTTTAAGCATAGTTGGGGTAGATCGACAAATATGAAACATGATGAATCATTTAGATTGGTTGCTGCAAACACAAACCCTTCACAGTAGTTAAAAAATAGGGGTAATTGTTTGAAGTAAGGGCTATTTAGAGAATTAGGTGTTGGATTAAAAAGAAGGACTATTTTGAAGTACTAAGAGAAGTAGGGGTAGTTAAGAGAAGAAGGGGTGGTTTAAGCATAGTAGGGGCTAGATCGAGAAATATGAAAGATGATGAATCATTTAAATTGGGTGCTTCAAAAACCAACCCTTCACAGTAGTTAAAAAATAGGGGTAATTGTTGGAAGTGAGGGCTATTTAGAGAATTAGGGATAGGATTAGGAAGAAGGGCTAATTTGAAGTATTAAGAGAAGTAAGGGTAGTTTAAGCATAATACGAGTAGATCGAAAAATATGAAAGTTGATAAATCAATTGGATTGTGTGATGCAAAACCAAACCCTTCACAGTAATTAAAAAATAGGGGTAGGAGCTTGCAAGAGGCTGTAGGCACACAGTTATGCTTAAGCATGGCGTATCACACCCAAACCAATGGTCAGACGAAAAGGGTGAACAGAGAACTAGAAGACCTCTTGGGATTATGCATTCTTGACTTTGGAGGAAAATGGGAGGATCATCTCCCTTTGGTGGAGTTCGCCTACAACAATAACTATCAAGCCACCATAGGCATGGCACCCTTCGAAGCTTTATATGGAAGACCATGCCGATCACCAACTTGTTGGTGATAGTCTACAGACAAGTTCATACTTGGACCAGATATGATTAGAGAAACTTCAGAGGAAGTGGAATTGATACGAAGAAGAATGAAGACTGCCCAAGATAGATAGAAGTCCTACGTAAATAAAAGAAGGACCGACCTTGAGTTTGAGGTTGGAGACAAGGTTTTCCTTAAAGTATCTCTTTTAAGGAACGTCGTTCGCTTTGGAACTGAAGGAGAGTTGGCACCAAGATTTGTAGGGTCGTTTCCTATCATTGATAAGATTGGGAAGATGGCTTATAGAGTAGAGCTACCCCAAAGACTGGCTAGAATTCATAATGTTTTTCATGTTTATCAACTACGAAAGTGCTTACATTAGTCTGCGGAAGTTGTGGAGCCAAGCATACTAGAAGTCTTTGAAGTTGAGATTGGCTTAAGGAGGCGAAAGAATTGCTAGAAATCTTTGAAGTAGAAGAAGGGAGGAGAGTTCGATTAGCAGCTTGGTTGATGAATGGAGAGGCCTCGTTTTGGTGGGAGGTCACTAATGGGGAGCGTCCTGTTGACTCTTGGGCGGATTTCAGACGTAGGTTCGAGGCGAAGTTTCTCTCAAGCGCGGAAGAAAATCTATATATGGAAAGGTTCTTGTCATTGAAGCAAGGAAGCTCATCAGTGAAAGAATATGTCAGTAAATTTAATCAGTTAGCAAGGTTTGGCTTGGACTTAGTAAACATGCCGGAGAAGAAGGCTCTAAGGTTCGTGAATGGCTTGAATGAACCATTGCAAGGGTTGGCTATGACCCACATCCCGATGGGGGCCACCTTTGAGAAGTTAGTAGAAAAGGCGCTCATGCATGAGGAGAAAAGCGCTAAAGCTGATAAGGCACCCGAGAAGAAGGGGGATCATAAGAAACCACAACAGCAAAACAAGAAGGGTGGTAAAGACAATAACGACAAGGGAAAGAAGAAATGTTTTAACTGTGGGACACCTGGCCATCTCAGCAAGGATTGCCGAAAGAAAAAGAAGACAGGCTGTTTTCATTGTGGCGATGCTGGACATTTAGTGAAGGACTGCACAAAGAAGGGGCAGAGGGCAAGATCTACCTCGGGAGGACATGTGCAGGCTCTTATGGCACCATGGCAGGCAAGGGGACAAGTTCAGGCTCTCGCGGTCCCACCGCTACAAGAACGAGGTAGAACCATTTCTGTTGAAAGCTTAGTTTTTCTGTTTGATCATCCTGTCCGTACCCTATTCGATTCGGGCGCATCGCAATCGTTTATATCTACATCATTAGTTGAATCACTGCACTTAAACACCAGTTTAGTAGACGATCCCTTAGTTGTTTCGAATCCAATTGAGGGCTCAGCTTATTTGTCTATGATGTGTTTGGATTTGAAAATTTCAATACTTTGCGTCGAATTTAGATGTGATGCTTATGTGTTGGGCTTCACGGGCTATGGGCTAATTTTAGGAATGGATTGGTTATCCAGAAATGGGGTCGTTCTTGGTTGTGAAAGGAGAGTAGTTAGGCTCGTGAGTCGCCTTGGAAACACTCTCGAAATCTTTTGTAATCCCGTAAATTCGGTCATGCTAAGTTATCTAGAATCTCTTGACGCGTCTGAGGAAAATCTACGATCTGTTTGAGTGGTCCGAGAATATTCGGATGTGTTTGAGGAGGTGAAGGGCTTGCCTCCGAAGCGGGAGATAGATATTCGAATATAGCTTGTGGATAATGCGAAACCAGTATCTTTGCCAGTACGCAACATGGCTCCACGTGAAAGGAGGGAACTCGGTAAGCAAGTGAATGAGTTGCTTGAGAAGGGGTTTATAAGACGAAGTATATCGGAGTGCGGTGCTCCAGTAGTATTTTCCACGAAGGCGGATGGGTCCCTTTGACTGTGTGAGGACTATAGAGAACTTAATAAACTTACTAAGAAGAACAGACACCCACTGCCGAGGATTGACGATCTCTTCGATCAGTTAGTTGGCGCCTCAGTGTTTTCCCATTTGGACTTAGCCACTGGTTTCCATTAGTTGAGAGTGGCTGAGGATAGCATTGACAAGACTGCCTTTAGGACTCCGGACGGTTTCTATGAATGGCTAGTGATGCCCTTCGGTTTGACAAACGCCCCCGCATACTTTGTTGATTTAATGAGTAGGGTTTTTAGGGAGTACCTTAACAAATTTGTCGTAGTCTTTGTAGATGACATCTTGATCTTTTCTAAGGATGAAGAAGAGCATGCCCTACATCTTAGGGAAGTATTGGAGACTCTTCGAGCGCATAAGCTTAAAGTTAAATTTTCTAAGTTTCACTTTTGGGGGAAGGAAGTACGGTTCTTGGGACATGTGGTTTCCAAAGAAGGGATAGCTGTAGATCCCGCGAAGGTGGTGGCCATCCAAGATTGGAAGGTTCCTAGAAATGCTACTGAAGTGAGAAGTTTCTTGGGGTTGGCTGGCTACTATAGGAAGTTTATCAAAGACTTCGCAAAGATATCAGCTCCATTGACAAGCTTGACGAAGAAGAACCTAGTTTTCACATGGGACGTAGATTGTGATGATGCGATCCAATGTTTGAATGGAGCTTTGCCTTCAGCCCTAGTCTTAGTATTGCCAGACGGGAGTAAGCCATTTACCGTTTATACTGACGCTTGTGGGACAGGACTAGGCGCAGTCTTAATGCAAGAGGGCAGGGTAATAGTCTATGGTGGAAGGCAGTTTAGAGTGCATGAGAAGAATTACCCCACGCATGACCTAGAGTTGGTTGCTATTGTTTTCGCGCTTAAGACTTGGTGTCATTATCTTCTTGGCGAGAAATTCGAATTATTCACTGACCACAAGTCTTTAAAATACCTATTCTCTCAAAAGGACTTGAACTTAAGGCAGCAAAGGTGGATGGAGTTCTTAGCGTCCTACGACTTCGAAATAGGCTATACCCCTGGCAAGGGTAACGTGGTGGTAGACGCCTTAAGTAGAAAAAGATTATCCTTAAGTCCTTTGTTTGTTGAGCGGCAAAGTTTAGAATTCATTTCGATGTTTGAATTTAGACCTTCCGTTGACTTCGTACCCGATTTGCTAGCATCCTTGGAGGTCAGACCTACGCTTTTCGGACGGATTGGCGAGGCACAACGAGACGACCCGCAGTTGGTTGAGTTAGTAGAAAAACTCAAAGGAGGGGAGTCATTAAGCCATCTCCGTAGGTATACCTTAGACGATAAGGGTTGGTTACGTATGGACGGTAGACTTTGTGTACCAAAATACGATGACCTAAGGAAGACTATTCTTGACGAAGCACATCATTCGAAGATGACCATTTATCCCGGCGGGGACAAGATGTACAAAGACATAAATAGAGTTTACTTTTGGGCCAGCATGAAGAAAGGCGTGGACGAGTATGTCGCTAGATGCTTGGTATGCCAACAAGTAAAAGCGGAGCAAAAGAAACCCGGTGGGTTGCTTCACTCATTGGAGGTTCCACTATGGAAGTGGGAGAGTGTCTCGATGGATTTTGTGGATGGATTACCGCGATCGAGGAAGGGTAATACAGGAATTTGGGTTATAGTAGATAGACTTACTAAGAGTGCCCATTTTATTCCCGTGAAGAGTAAGAGGACTGCTCCATGGTTAGCTTCTGTATACGTTCGAGAGATAGTTCGTTTGCACGGTGTTCCTTCTAGCATAGTGAGCGACCGCGATCCTATTTTCACTAGCTAATTTTGGAGAAGCTTACAAGAGGCGGTAGGGACCCAGTTATGTTTGAGCACCGCATATCATCCTCAGACGGATGGCCAGACTTAGAGGGTGAATCACATTCTAGAGGATCTGTTGAGGCTATGTATCCTAGACTTTGGGGGTACATGGGAAGAGCATCTTCCATTGGTTGAGTTCGCATATAATAATAGCTTTCAGTCCAGCATTTGTATGGCACCATTCGAAGCTCGATATGGACGACCTTGTCGTTCACCTACATGTTGGTGGGAATCTACAGATAAGATCTTACTTGGGCCCGATATGATTTGGGAGACTTCGGAGAAGATCGACTTGATTCGAAGGAGGATGAAAGCAGCGCAAGATAGGCAGAAATCTTATGTGGATAAGAGGAGGACAAATCTCGAGTTTGAAGTTGGGGACATGGTCTTTGTCAAAGTGTCTCCATTACGAAACGTTGTTCGCTTTTGGTCCGTTGGGAAATTAGCACCAAGGTTTGTAGGGCCGTATCCTATTAAGGAGAGGATTGGACGGATGGCGAATAGAGTGGAGTTGCCCGAGAGACTTAGTGGTGTACATGATGTATTCCATGTGTCACATTTGAGGAAGTGCTTGCACGAGACCGCGGAAGTGGTAGAGCCGAGCTTGCTTAAAGAGGTGGAGATAGAGCGTGATGCGACAATTCGACGAGCTCCTACGCGCATTCTTGGGTCGGAGATCAAGAAGTAGAGAAACCGAGAGGTCAGACTAGTCAGAGTGCAATGGGGAGACGATGAGTGTAACACTACTTGGGAAACAGAAGAGAAGATGTGTCCATTGTACCCTTTTCTTTTTGAGGGTATGTCTTTTAATTTCTCCTTTATCGCTTAGCTTGTACTTATCTTATCTTTAGTACGTCCTCTCACTAGTATCTTTGACCTTTAGTTAGGATAATCCTAAGGTTGAAACATGTGTTTGAGACATGTTATGTATGGTGGACGCAAAGTGGATGCAAGTGTTTGCTAGTGGTTTCTCGTGGATGCATATACACACACTATTAGGCACCAGATCAGCTCAGTCACTTCATATTGCATATTGCATATATATGGATGTATTTAGTAAAATGGATGTATAATGGTTGTATTATCGTATAGTTGCTGCATTCGGGTGGATGGTTGTGCACGCATATAGAATTAATATGTATCATTAGGAATCTTTTGCATATATATTGGACGCATGGCACTATCATGAATTGCACTAAGGAGGTCGACTGAATCAGTAGACCGCCTAATTTTGCATTAGATATGGACATATACACACACTGTGCGTATAAACATTAAAGCATTAGAAGTCTTTTAAGGACAATGGATGCTGGTGTTTGATGGTTGAGTGGATGGACGATTAGATGGTAGGATATACATTCTTCCTGACTTGGAGATTTCGGGGACGAAATCCTTTAAGGAGGGGAGAATGTAACACCCCGTAATTTTATAACATTAAAATTCACAAATTAAGGTATACTTAATTTTTAGAAAAGAATTAAGTGAAATGGGTTGTGCAGAGAAATATATATATATATATGTATTGATATATATATATATATAAATTAAAAATTAAATAAATAAATGTGCGAAAAAGTTCAAAACAACGAATTGGGAGGGGAAATAACAGAACCGGCCCATTTTTGAGGTCGACCCGAGCTTCGCTGGGTCGACTAGGGGTTAATCCAGGGTGTTTGGCTGTCAACCCGTGTATCTATTCGCTCAAATGCAGATTTTGCATTTGATTGGTTCTCATGGTTCAGGGTTAATCTAATGGTCCTAAATAACTTCCTACACCTATAAATACATCCTAGTGCTAACCCTAAACCTAGTTAAAATAGAATAGTTACCGTCATACCTTCGCCATGGAAATCAATGGAGCCGCCGCCAACTAAGAAAGAAGAAAAGAAAATTCAATTCTAATTCTCTCAACCCTAAAGCAAAGCAAAACTCTCTCTTTTCTTCTCTAAATTGTGAGTATGATGATCTTAACAAGATTATTATCATTTTGATTAGGATGAGTTATGAACGGATTATGAGTAGATGATGTGAATTATCAAATATGTTGTTGTAAACCCCTTTTGCTATCATGTATATTGTAAATCCAATGTTATGTGATGATGATATCTTATATGTTGTAAATCATGCTATGATGATGTTATGCATGTTGAAAGTTTCTATGCTAAGTTGTGATGAATCATACATGTTAAAAAGGCCATGATGTTACCATCTATGCTAGTTAGTTCATATTAATTAAATCATCATGTTTGGGTTATGTTGATCTATATGACAAGTCACATATGCAAGTTAGATTGATTAGAAAAGTTATGAACGTATGCCAAGACATCTATTATGACATCTAGAATTATGCTATGACATATGTGATATCCTATGCTAGTTCACACCATCATTATGTTGCCTAAAAACCCCATATGCAAGTTTATGTATAGATTTGGGCTATGATCATATCATGTAAATTGAGACATTTAACAAGTTGACATCTTTTGATTCTTAACATGTGTAGTTTATGCAAGTCTCACCCCTATTATGATTAGATTTATTTTAATTGTCTATATGTTGTGATAATTTATCTTTGTGCTAGGTGTTAGACTATACAAGTCTAGCCTGTATTATGCGTTGAATAAGCGAACGTATAAACGTGGGGTAGGGGCAATATTAAGGATTTAATATTAAAATGTTGGGGTGCAATTGATATGATTTTGCATGCCATAAGTGGATGGCCATAATTGAGTCAATTATGGACATCATTAAAAGTTGACTTAATTAATAATTTGAATAGGGAATTATTAAAACTGGGGTAAAAGATTTTAAGTGTTAATCAATTCTTAGGACACGAGGTTGGACTCGTTTGTGACGTAAACCTGCCAGGACCCACCCGGCAAATCCAGTGGTTACAAATGTCAGCCCAATGTGAGAGGTCCTAGGCCTAAACTAAAGCATAACAGTTGTAAAGACACGAGGTTATACTCTTTTATGGTGTAAGACTGCCCGGACCCGCCCGACAAATCCAGCTGCCATAAATGCCAGTCTAATGTGAGAGGTCTTTATGAGGTTATGGCCTGAATGAATTAAGAAATACTTAACCAGATAAACATGTAAAGTAGGACATGGGGGTTAAGTAGGTGCCTTGGGTGGCACGAGGAATCTAGGGGGTGCCCTTAATGGCATGTGAGATAGGATTAGTAAGACTTTACCAAACATACATGTAAATGAACATGACTAAGAGGGTTAAGTGGGATATACTAGTGACAAGCTTAGGTGGGTAGCTTGTGGGGGCCCATTTCGACCAGTATCCCAAACGTATCATTGTGGGCTCGACCCAAGTCGAGGACGGGACACGCATGCTGGGTTTGACTGTAAGAGGCCAAAACGGGGAGCGGTGGCAACGCAAGTCCAACAGGTTTCATATGCGTGTGTGGACCCGGGCTGGTAGGTAAGACGTTGTTGCATCGTGTGGGTATAAGCCGTCCATTCTCAAGTTGTACCGGGTTGCCACTTTAGGGTAGTGATACACCCCACTGTGGGGCCAGCACGGGTATCTACGAGTAGGGAGCCGATCGAAAGTGGGTAGTGGGGTACACCTAGTGGAGATAGGGGCAGACGGCACCTATGTAGTCAGCTAGGGGTACGTAAGGCTATTTATAAAGTTTCTGTGTGAAGCAAGTGGGATCAAACAATAGGGTGACTAGTGTGGTGCAGTGTAGTAATGTGCGGTGCAGTGTAGTAATCATTCGTTAGTAACTAGGTGTGCCTTTACCGTTATCTTTAACATTATCTTAAACGCTATCTTTATCTTCCTAAGAGTTCATAGACATTTACTTGTCTTCCATCTTATGCCTTAGTCTAGTTATTTTGGTAATAGTATTGTTAGAATTATCATACACGCCAGACTTTATGTCTGACCCCCTCTATTTCTATCCTTTTTCCCCCTTCAGGTCCTCAGGTTGGGCCCAGCCCTACTGGAGTTTGATTGAATTGCTTCATCTCTCTTTGGAAAGCTTGGACCGTTGAAGTAAAGTCCAGCTTGTTATCTTTTTAATGGCTATTTATGTAATGGGATTATGTATTTTGTTTTTATGAATATGGATATTGTACTTGGTTATGATCTATGGTTTTATGATGTAACAAACATGTTTAATTTCCGCTGCAATAAAATGAAGTTTTAGAATTCAAAGTACTATTGATTATCTGTCTTGTTGTAATTTTTCTGTTCTATATTCACTTATAACCTCCATGGAAGTTAATGCATTCCCTTTGTGAGCGACGTTAATGGACGTGGGGTGTTACAGTCCTTCTTTTAAATCCTACCCCTAATTCTCTAAACAGCGCTTACTCTCAACAATTTCCCCTATCTTTATACTACTGTGAAGGGTTGGCTTTTGCAGCACGCAATCAAAACGATTCATCAGCTTTCATATTTGTCGATCTAACCCTACTATGCTTAAACTACCCCTCCTCTTAAAACTTCAAAACGACCCTTATTTTTAATCCTACCCCTAATTCTCCAAATAGCCCTTACTTCCAACAATTACCCCTATTTTTTAACTACTGTGAAGGGTTGGTTTTTGCACCACCCAATCCAAACGATTCATCATCTTTCATATTTGTTGATATACCCCTACTATGCTTAAACTACCCCTACTCCTCTTAATACTTCAAAAAATAGCCCTTCTTTTTAATCCTATACCTAATTCTCTAAATAGACCTTACTTCAAACTATTACCCCTATATTTTTACTACTATGATGGGTTTGTTTTTGCAGCATCCATTCCAAACAATTCATCATCTTTCATATTTGTCGATCTACCCCTCCTATGTTTAAACTAGCCGTACTTCTCTTAATACTTCAATATATCCCTTCTTTTTAATCGTATCCCTAGTTCTCTAAATAGCCCTTACTTCCAATAATTACCCTATCTTTTTACTACTGTGAACGGTTGGTTTTTGCAGCACCCAATCCAAACGATTCATCATCTTTCATATTTGTCGATCTACCCCTCCTACGTTTAAAATACCCCTACTTCACTTAATACTTCAAAATAGCCCTTCTTTTTAATCGTACGAATGCTTCTCTAAATTACCATTACTTCCAACAATTACCCCTATTTTTTACCTACTGCAAAGGGTTGGTTTTTGCAGCACCCAATCCAAATGATTCATCATCTTTCATATTTTTCGATCTACCTCTACTATGTTTAAACAACCCCTACTCCTCTTAATACTTCACAAAACAGCCCTTCTTTTTAATCCTATCCCTAATTCTCTAAATAGCCCTTACTTATAACAATTACCCCTATCTTTTTACTACTGTGAAGGGTGGGTTTTTTCAGCACCCAATCTAAACGATTCATCATCTTTCATACTTGTCGATTCATCCCTCATATGCTTAAACTACCCCTACTTCTCTTAATACTTCAAAACAGCTTTTCCTTTTAATTGTACCACTAATTCTCTAAATATACTTTATTTCCAACAATTACCCCTAGTTTTTAACTACTGTGAAGGGTTGGTTTTTGCAGCACCCAATTCAAACGATTCATCATCTTTCATTTTTGTCGTTCTATCCCTACTATGGTTAAACTACCCCTACTTCTCTTAATACTTCAAAGCAGTCCTTCTTTTAAATCCTACCCCTAGTTCTCTAAAAAGACCTTTCTTCCAACAATTACGCCTGTCTTTTTACTACTGTGAAGGTTTGGTTTTTGCCGCATCCAATCAAAATGATTCTTCAGCTTTCATATTTGTTGATCAACCCGTACTATGCTTAAACTACCCCTACTTCTCTTAATACTTCAAGAACAACCCTTCTTTTTAATACAACCCCAAATTCTCCAAACAACCCTTACTTCCAACAATTACCCCTATTTTTAAACTACTGTGAAGGGTTGTTTTTGTAGCACCCATTCCAAACGATTCATTGTCTTTCATATTTGTCGATATACCCCTACTATGCTTAAACTACCTTTACTCCTCTTAATACTTCACAAAACAACCCTTCTTTTTAATATAATCCCTAATTGTCTAAATAGCCCTTACTTCGAACAATTACCCCTATCTTTTAACTACTGTGAAGGGTTGATTTTATAGCACCCAATCCAAACGATTCATCACCTTTCATATTTTTCGATCTACCCCTCCTATGCTTAAACTACCCCTGCTTCTCTAAATACTTCAAAACAACCCTTCTTGTTAATCGTATTCGTAATTATCTAAATAGCCCTTACTTCCAACAATTACTCCTATCTTTTTACTGCAGTGAAGGGTTGGTTTTTGCAGCAACCAATCCAAACGATTCATCATCTTTCATATTTGTCGATCTACTCCTCCTATGCTTAAACTACCCCTACTTCTCTTAATACTTCAAAACAGCCTGTCTTTTTAATCGTACCACTAATTATATAAATAGCCCTTACTTCCAACAATTACCCCTATTTTTTAACTATTGTGAAGGGTTAGTTTATGCAGCACCCAATCCAAATGATTCATTATCATTCCTATTTGTCGATCTACCTCTACTATGCTTAACTACCCCTACTCCTCTT
Source organism: Allium sativum (assembly GCA_030737875.1). NCBI lineage: Eukaryota > Viridiplantae > Streptophyta > Magnoliopsida > Asparagales > Amaryllidaceae > Allium > Allium sativum. The sequence continues at coordinate 731,064,623 of CM060923.1, read as the reverse complement.
AATACTTCAGAAAACAGCCCTTCTTTTTAATCTTATCGCTAATTCTCTAAATATCCCTTACTTCCAACAATTATCCCTATCATTTTACTACTGTGAAAGGTTGGTTCTTGCAGCACCCAATCCAAACGATTCATCATCTTTCATATTTGTCGATCTACCCCTCTTATGCTTAAACTACCACTACTTCTCTTAATACCTCAAAACAGCTCTTCTTTTTAATCGTAACACTAATTCTCTAAATAGCCCATACTTCCAACAATTACCCCTATTTTTTAACTACTGTGAAGGGTTGGTTTTGGTAGCACCCAATCCAAACGATTCATCATTTTTCATATTTGTTGATCTACCCCTCTTATGCTTAAAGTAGCCCTACTTCTGTTAATACTTCAAAATAGCCTTTCTTGTTAATCCAATCCCTAATTCTCTAAATAGCTCTTACTTCCAACAATTAATCCGATCTTTTTACTACTATGTAGGTTTGGTTTTTGCAGCACCCAATCCAAACGATTCATCATCTTACATATTTGTCGATCTATCCCTACTATGCTTAAACTACACCTAATCCTCTTAATACTTCACAAAACAACCATTTTTTTAATCCTATCCCTAATTCTATAAATAGCCCTTACTTCCAACAATTACCCCTATCCGTTTACAACTGTGAAGCGTTGGTTATTGCAGCACCCAATCCAAATGACTCATCATCATCCATATTTGTCGATCTACCCCTCCTGTGCTAAAACTAGCCCTACTTCTCTTAATATTTCAAAATAAACCTGCTTTTTAATCCAATCCCTAATTCTCTAAATAGCCCTTCCTTCCAACAATTACCCCTATCTTTTTACTACTGTGAAGGGTCGGTTTTTGCAGCACCCAATCCAAATGATTCATCATCTTTCATATTTGTCGATTTATCCCTCCTATGCTTAAACTACCCCTACCTCTCTTACTACTTCAAAATAACCCTTCTTTTTAATCGTACCACTAATTCTCTAAATATCCCTTACTTCGAGCAATAACCCCTATTTTTTAACTATTGTGAGGGGTTGGTTTTTGCAGCACCCAATCCAAATGATTCTTCATCTTTCATATTTGTCGATCTACCCCTCTTATGCTTAAACTACCCCTACTTCTTTTAATACTTCAAAACAGCTCTTCTTTTTAATCGTAACACTAATTCTCTAAATAGCCCATACTTCCAACAATTACCCCTATTTTTTAACAACTGTGTAGGATTGGTTTTGGTAGCACCCAATCCAAACGATTCATCATTTTTCATATTTGGAGACATAACCCTCTTATGCTTAAACTAGCCCTACTTCTCTTAATACTTCAAAATAGCCCTTCTTTTTAATCCTATCCCTAATTCTCTAAATAGCCCTTACTTCCAACAATTACCCCTATCTTTTTACTACTATGTAGGGTCAGTTTTTGCAGCATCCAATCCAAACGATTCATCATCTTTCATATTTGTCGATCTACCCCTACTATGCTCAAACTACCCCTACTCCTCTTAATACATCACAAAACAACCATTTTTTTAATCCTATACCTAATTCTCTAAATAGCCCTTACTTCCAACAATTACCCCTACCCATTTACTACTGTGAAGCGTTGGTTTTTGCAGCACCCAATCCAAACGACTCATCATCATTCATATTTGTCGATCTAGCCCTCCTATTCTTAAACTAGTCCTACTTCTCTTAATACTTCAAAATAACCCTGCTTTTTAATCCTATCCCTAATTCTCTAAATAGCCCTTACTTCCAACAATTACCCCTATCTTTTTACAACTGTGAGGGGTTGGTTTTTGCAGCACCCAATCCAAATGATTCATCATCTTTCATATTTGTCGATTTATCCCTCCTATGCTTAAACTACCCCTACCTCTCTTACTACTTCAAAATAACCCTTCTTTTTAATCGTACCACTAATTCTATAAATATCCCTTACTTCCAACAATTACCCTAATTTTTTAACTATTGTGAAGGGTTGGTTTTTGCAGCACCCAATCTAAATGATTCTTGATCTTTCATATTTGTCGATCTATCCCTACTATGCTTAAACTACCCCTACTTCTATTAATACTTCAAAATAGTCCTTCTTTTAAATCCTTACCATAATTCTCTAAATAGCCCTTACTTCCAACAACTACCCCTACCTTTATACTACTGTGAGGGGTTCGTTTTTGCAACGCCCAGTTAAAACGATTCGTCAGCTTTCATATTTGTCTATCTACCCCTACTATGCTTAAACTACTCCTACTTCTATTAATACTTCAAAACAACCCTTCTTTTTAATCCTACCCCAAATTCTCCAAATAGCCCTTACTTTCAACAATTAACACTATTTTTTAACTACTGTGAAGGGTTAGATTTTGCAGCACCCAATCCAAACGATTCATCATCTTTCATATTTGTCGATATACCCCTACAATGCTTAAACTACCCCGACTCCTCTTAATACTTCACAAAACAACCCTTCTTTTTAATCCTATCACAAATTCTCTAAATAGCCCTTACTTCCAACAATTACACCTATCTTTTTAGCACGATGAAGGGTTGATTTTTGCAGCACCCAATCCGAACGATTCATCATCTTTCATATTTGTCGATTTTACCCTCCTATGCTTAAACTAGCCCTACTTCTCTTAATACATCAAAATAACCCTTCTTTTTAATCGTATCCCTAATTCCCAAAATAGCCTTAATTCCAAAAATTACCCGTATCTTTTTACTACTCTGAAGGTTTGGTTTTTGCAGCACCCAACCCAAACGATTCATCATCTTTCATATTTGTCGGTCTACCCCTTCTATGCTTAAACTACCCCTACTTCTCTCTTAATACTTCAAAACAACCCTTCTTTTTTATCGTACCACTAATTCTCTAAATATCCCTTACTTCCAACAATTACCCCTATTTTTTAACTACTTTGAAGGTTTGGTTTTTGCAGCACCCAATCCAAATGATTCATCATCTTTCATATTTGTTGATCTACCCCTACTATGCTTAAACTACCCCTACTCCTCTTAATACTTCAAAAAACAGCCCTTCTTTTTAATCCTATCCCTAATTCTCTAAATAGCCCTTACTTCCAACAATTACTAATATCTTATTACTACCGTGAAGGGTTGGTTTTTGCAGCAGCCAATCCAAACGATTCATCATCTTTCATATTTGTCGTTCTATCCCTCTTATGCTTAAACTACCCCTACTTCTCTTAATACATCAAAACTAACATTCTTTATAATCGTACCACTAATTTTCTAAATAGCCCTTACTTCAAACAATTACCCCAATTTTTTAACTACTATGAAGGGTTGTTTTTGCAGCACCCAATCCAAACGATTTATCATCTTTCATATTTGTCGATCTACCCCTACTATGCTTAAACTACCCCTAAATCTACTAATATTTCAAAACAATCCTTTTTTAAATCCTATCTGTTAACTGTCTTTTTAGTCGGTTCCCAAGAGTGTATCAGATACGGTCAATTCAACGAATCGCGTGGAGCTGAGGTCAAGAAGCGGCGCTTAACAATAAAGGAATTAGGATCGGCAGGACGTTGCATGGCTTATAACCTCACAGCATCCAAGAAGCATCCCCGGACCAAGGCCTCGGGCCTCGAAGGAGGCTCAAGCCTCGCGCACCCAAAAGTGAGACCCTTACACCCCTCACAAGAGCCTCGCACCCAGCCGAGTGCGGAATTCCGTACCTACGCCTGGGTGCGAAATTCTGGGCTAAGACGGGTGTGGGCACAAATTTCCTGCACATGGTCCCTATTACTACCTAATCCCACCTAATCCTACCTACTCCCACTCCTAAAAATAGCCCATGGCCTCCCACTGCAAAAGGATTGGATTTTTTGACCTTGGAACCTTCCTAGACCTTCTATAATGGCATCTCCTCTTTCAAGAAGAAGAAGGATCTAACCATAATTTTCCATATTTATTTAATATATGGCAAATATGACATCATCCTACAAAATGAATGTAATGATATATGTAAGGATAGTCTCACCCATGTAATTCTTGGTTATTAAAAATATTCCAACACCTCTTCAAAGTGGACGTAGGCCCCGATGGACTGAACCACTATAAATCTCTCTGGTTATTTACTGCTTTCTTTTACGTAGTCTTACGACCATAACTACAATTCCTTGTAGAAGTAATCTTTGGTGTTTTCGACATTTTTTGCCATCAACATTTGGTGCTTTCACTGAGAATCTACTCAAAGCATGCAACTTTCTCCCGTATTGCCATCTCGACCTCGACGAGCCAAAGGTTCCTAGCTCAACCTGTTGTCGAGTCAGCTTATGATGGTGAAGAAGTCAAAGAACGCAATGATCGGCTCTTCAGCTGCAGCCGAGACCAATACATCCCAACAACCTCAACCGACGGATATCACGGTCGCTAACGAAACCTTCCCTCCTATTGTGGACCCCGAAGCCCCTGTTACACAAGCTCAAACGCGTGCGTTTAACGAAAGATATGAGAACAACGCGTTCGAGCTCAACCAAGCACTAAGGCACAACATCGACCTTATGCGCCAACTTCAAGAAAGTCAATGCGTCGTCGCACGACTTCGACTAACTAAAAAAATTTCTCGACCCCGACCAACCGCCTCGGAAACTTCCTCTTTCGAGTCAAGGGGCCAACATCAAAGGAGGAGGTTCAACCTCGTCAACAACATCGCCGCTCGCACCAATGCCCTCGACAACGGTAACGGCTATGGAAATGGCAACGGCGATCGAACCACAGTTACATATAGTGAGGGGGAACATTACCGAGACAACCCTCACTTGATTATCAATGACGAACCCAGTCCTACCAACCAACCTCTTCTTCGAGACAACTTGGTCGGTGCTAATCATGGTGATGGGCCCGCTATCCCAATGGCCCGCGCTTCTCTAGAACAAGAACCACATCCATCATAGAAGTCGAGGACGACGAAACGAACATCCACAATAGAGGCGACCTTGCAACATGACTTCAGAACGACGTCAGAATCATTAAATCCCGATGGCGGATCCTCACCCGACCTATCTTCCCGAAGTAGTAAGAAGGGTCAAGAGGGCGATGCACGTGGGCACCCACGGCTCACGGGAAGCTCACATCAGCTGCAACCCCTTCACAAGAAGTAAAAATGAGGCAGAGTGGCCGAGGCGCTTTAGCATGCCTCAAACGCCACTTTATGATGGTACCACTGATCCTTGTGCTTTCTTGAATCGATACGAATGGCAGATGGACTCAAGCCGGAGCAATGATCCAGCCAAGTGTAACATCCCGTATTTTCTATAGTAAGATATTGAATTTATTTTGTTAATTTAAATATTTATTTGGATATATAATAATAAATTCATTTAATAAAATATAGTGTTTTATTGTATATAAATAAATGGTCTTTAATTTGTTGGATATCGTCTTGGCTCACTGTTTGACGATGCGCGTAGTTAACAACGGTGTAAATAACGGTGGACTGATGCACCATATGCAAATTAAATAAAAGACTATCCTAATTGAAATCGTGTTGTCCACAATTGAAAACTTTCCTACCCTAGTGACCGAACATGTAATGTTTCAAGGTAATTAAATACTAAAATTTCGTATAACTTGCGTTTGGCATCATATTTCTGTCTGTAAATGCAGACTCCAACACCACTAGTTTTCCAATCTTCTGTACACTACTCTATTTAATCTTTATTCAATAATGGATTTCATGGTTGTTGATCCAAGTGATAAATAAAAAAAAGACATCTTATTAGAATGTCAAACGATCAACTGTATTTGCAAAGATATGTTTGGAAAAAAGTAACAATAAATAAAAAAAGAGGTAAAACGGGAGTCCATCAGAAGATAGCCGGAGGAAATAAAATTAAATATTTATAACCTAAAATATCTAATGCTAAAATCCAACTTCATTAAAACACAGCATGCGTTTGCCCAAATTGCTTCGTGTCTCCCATACCCTATCTTACACTGCTATGTTGAAAAAAAATTATCGCTGCCTATGCTGAAGCTATTTGAAGAGAAAAAGTTCGCATTCCTCTTGTGGTTTCCGTGAAAACCTCTGGTGTCGCGAACAACAGTGGGGAGTGACACTGTCGGTGTTGAAATGGGGGCGAAGATGACCGAAGTTGTCGAAGGCTGATTGTGACGGCCCGCCTCGCACCAGCCTGCATTTCCTCCAAGAGTGCGCTGTACACATGCCCGACTAGCACAAGACGGTCGTCAGAAGAAAGGAAAGAAGAGAATGAACTAATCAAAGAACCTGTAGAATGTCTCACAGCGCATGGGATAAAATATAATAATAACATACTTGACATAAAACAGGCGAGACAGTGCATAAGCTGATAACTAAAACCAACATCAATCTCAAAGCAGCGGAAATCCAAATACAGCTTATTACAATTTTTTCCAAATTTACTGTCTCTAAACAAAAGAAAGCTAAAGTAGAAGATACACCAACAATGCCCAAGCAGTGATCTTCAACAACACAGGGAGAATATTATGTATATAGTACGTGGAAGCCTCCTGCTCGTCTCCGGATCATCTACCCGTGCATCACCAGCTAACCTGTCTCTAGTCTGCTCGTGTGAGCACCCAGAGTAATAAGAAGAGACATAAAACTCTGGGTCAGACATAAAGCCTGGTATGAGCGATAAGCATCTAAACAGGGAAATAACAGGTATACTAAACCATACCTGAACCTGGACCTGCAACCAAAGAGTTAGTACCACATACCGTACAATACTCCAAGGTGCCATAATAAATAGTGTAAGGATACGGGGGTGGGGTGTGCATGTCACAATGATAGCAAACAAATCATCCATAGCAACCATTCTCGCATCTCTCACTCAGTGCGTAAAGCGTACGGCATCTACCACTTTGAAACACTAGACAAACTGAGGCAACGACGAATCCCGACTTGTAGAAACCCTGCTATGACCAAGCCAAACACTTGGAGTCATGACCAAACATTTCAATGACCCACTTCATTGGTCGTAGCCCTTGGTTCTACCAATGCCATAATGGCCCTGAATCCGCCTTCGTACCTCCTACCATAGTGGTCCAAAGCTATAGGTGTCGACAACTCCTTAGCACGCGTCCCGCAGCAAAGCCCAACCATGAAGTGAACTCGTTGATTCCCATCTGAATCTTAAGCTCGAACTTCTCATTTGGACTTCCTTTGCATCTCGGGTTTGGTCGAATTGGAGTGGGTCTTCAGAAGAGTTGTCGTACATTAACAGTCCTAGAATTCTGTTCGGTTCGGTAGTCATCACCATCATCGGTTCGGGTCGGTAGTCATCTTCTTCATCGGTTCGGGTCGGTAGTCATCTTCTTCATCGGTTCGGGTCGGTAGTCATCTCCTTCATCGGTTCGGGTCGGTACTCCACTTCGGGTCGGTTGTCTCTGTTTGAGTTCGGTGGTTGCTCCCTTCTGAGTTCTCATGCCCGATCCTGTCCTTCTCCAATTGCCGATCCGCTCCGCCCCCTTAGCGTACTCCGATCCAATCCTCTCCAATCCGATCCACTCTCTAGTTTCGATCCGATCCGCTCCCTAGTTCCGATCCGATCCCCCTTGTCCACTCCAACTCTAAGCAATGGCCTTCCTTCCTGCCAAACTTCTTCCAGTGGCAAGTCCTCATCCAGTTCGAATTCCCTTGGTCGGTTCCCTAGTCCGATCCGACCCCTTTTCTCCGATCCGAACCGGTTCGGAACCTGCACACTTCTGCAACTTTCCAGCGAGCTTTTTACGCCATTCGACGACGTTTTCGAGCAATTTAACTATTCTAATCAATCATGAAACATACCATAGAGTCATAGCAACATGTAATAGCAACCACAAACAGCAAACAACAATTTAAATGAATCAAAATGAATCAAAAGTAGCTAAAACCTCACATTGGCCTATAATCCCTCTTAATCATGTTTAAGCATATGATTAACAAAACACATCGAAATTAACCCAAATTTTTAACAGAGCCTTAAAACATTATTTTAGAATTTTAAGAATTTTTCCAGAATTTATTTACGTATAAATTCGCTAATCTTCACTAATTACCCCTAATCACCGTAATTAGTGCAAAAACTATGCAAATCACTCACCTTGGCCACAAATGAAATTCTCAGAACTGAAACTCCTCTGATTTGGGGCGAATACTGATGTCTAACAGCGGCTCCAACCTTGCTTTGGTGCTTTTTCTCCTTAATTTGGTGTTGCTAAGCCTAATCTTCAATTAGAGAGTGATTTTGGGTGTTTTAGATGTAGGAAGCCATTACTAAGGTCTCAAGGAGGTTTGTGGCGGCTCAAAACTGAAATGAAAGTGATAACCTAACCCCAATCAGTCCTCCTAAACCTCTAAACCCGAAATTCCCCTTGGGCCTAGCTGCTAATCACCCGGTTAAGCCCAATTAAGCTGTTTTTAACCATCTGAAACTTGTTTCAGCCATATCTCCCAAACGGTAAGTCCGTTTGGCTAATGTGACCACTCTACGGAAAGAGAAACCATCATCCGAAGCCAATGGAAGTGGTTTCAGGTCAAAATTCCTTCCCAGTCAAAAGTTATGGCCAAAACAGTGCCAACTAGGGGTAAAATGGTCATTTAAAAATCGGGAAAAATCATGAACATGGGAAATGACCCCAATAGTCGTCCCCCAAAGTTACATGACCATACGACTTCGTATGTGAAAGAAATAAATATTCCACGATCCTATGATGCGTAGAATGCGGGTCGTTACACTCTCCCCCCCTTAAGAAATTTCGTCCCCGAAATTCCTTAACCCAAAACATAAAAAGGATCCCGCATGCCTAACAACCACATATAACAAAAATCAAACATGCAAAACAAGCAAACAAGCCTATCCTAGCATGCGGAAAAACTAAATCGAAGTCAAAATCTTACCAGGCAAAGAGTTCCGGATAAGTCTTCCTAATGTTCTCCTCTTTCTCCCAAGTACAATCATTCTCGTCCTCGCCCCACTGAACCTTGACTAGTTTCACCGCCTTCCTTCGAAGTTGCTTCATGTCGTGCTCGACAATACGGGCCGGCTTGCGGTTCCCAACCGCCTCGGGTTCTACTTCGAAGTCCTCCAACTGATCAGGTGAAATAGTCATATCTGAGTCGTGAACGAATTTCCTTAGTTGGGAAACATGAAATACGTTATGAACTCCCGCCATCTTCTTCGGTAAGTCAATTCTATATGCCAAATTCCCGACTAGTTCAAGAACAGGGAACGGGCCAACAAATCTTGGTGCCAACTTGCCTCTCCTGCCAAATCGTACTACGCTCTTCAACGGAGAAATCTTGACAAACACCAAGTCGCCAACGGAGAATTTTAAGTCTCTTCTCCTCCTATCAGCATAACTCTTCTGCCTATCTTGGGCAGCCTTCATTCGTTGTTGAATGATCTTGATCTTATCTGAAGTTTCCCTCACCACATCTGGTCCAAGCATAAACTTCTCGCCAGTCTCTATCCAACATGATGGTGAGTTACACGGCCTTCCGTACAAAGCTTCAAACGGAGCCATACCGATACTGGATTGGTAGCTATTATTATATGCAAACTCTACTAGATGCAAATGGTCATCCCATGATCCACCAAAATCCAATATACATGCTCTCAAGAGGTCTTCCAAAATACGATTCACCCTTTCCGTCTGACCGTCGGTCTGAGGATGATATGCGGTACTGAGATGTAACTCTGACCCTAGCGCCTCTTGCAAGCTCTTCCAAAACCCACTAGTGAACAACGGGTCTCGGTCGCTCACAATGCTTTTAGGTACTCCATGAAATCTCACTACCCACTTCATATACAATTCTGCTAACTTAGCTGTCGTTCTTGTCGATTTGACTGGTATAAACCTTGCACTTTTAGTCAGTCGGTCTACAATCACCCAAATGCTATCATATCCCGATCTAGTCCTTGGTAAACCATCGACGAAATCCATCGAGACTTGCTCCCATTTCCATTCGGGAATTTCTAATGGCTGTAACAGACCACTAGGCTTCTTTTGCTCGGCTTTAACTAGCTGGCAATTCATGCACTTGGATATAAACTTCCCAACGTCTCTTTTCATCCCTTCCCAGTAGTAAGTCTGCTTCATATTTCGATACATCTTGTTACCACCGGGGTGTATAGTCAGCTTTGAGTGATGACATTCTCTAAGCACTTCATCTCTCAATCCATTGACATTGGGTACGACTAGTCTTCCATCCTTTCTAAGCCATCCATCTCGATCAAGCCCATACTTGTTCATCTCCTCATCGATACCCATCTCTAACTTGGAGATGATTTCCAATAGGTTAGGATCGTCCCTTTGACTGGAGCCGATCCGCTCAATCAAAGTGGGTCTGATCGTCAAACTTGCTAACATTTCTGGATCCAATTCGCACTTTGGTCTGAAATCAAACCCCGCGATAAACTCCAGTTGCTTCCATTCAAGGAACATAGCCCCTAAGCTGGCATGTCTTCTGCTCAATGCATCAGCCACCGCATTGCCCTTTCCTGGTGTGTATGCGATGTCAAAATCATAGGAAGCTAAGAACTCTAACCATCTCTGCTGACGGAGATTTAAATCCTTCTGGGAGAATAGATACTTTAACGACTTATGATCCGTAAATAGCTCAAACCTTTCTCCCAAGAGATAGTGTCTCCACATCTTTAACGCGAACACGATCGCTGCCAATTCTAAATCATGGGTAGGGTATCTTCTCTCGTGCGGTTTCAATTGCCGACTTGCATAAGCTACAACCCTACCGCCTTGCATCAATACAGCACCCAGTCCGGTACCACAGGCATCCGTGTATACCGTCATCTCTTCATCCCCCTTAGGGATGACTAACACTGGTGCGCTTGTCAACTTGTCCTTTAGGCTTTTAAATGCATTCTCACACCTTTTATCCCAAACAAAAGCTTGATTCTTCTTGGTCAACTGGGTCAATGGTGCTGCTATCTTGGAGAAACCTTGGATAAACTTACGATAATATCCCGCTAATCCCAAGAAACTTCTTACGTCTGTTGCATTCTTGGGCGTAGGCCAATCCTGTACCGTAGCCACCTTTGCCGGGTCTACGGCAATACCATTCTCTGATACAACGTGGCCCAAGAACCTCACTTCCCTCTTCCAGAAGTGACACTTAGAAAACTTTGCTTTCAATTGGTGTTTTCTCAACACCTCCATCACTATTCTTAAATGTCCCTTGTGTTCTTCCTCTGTCCTCGAGTAGACCAAAATATCATCAACGAACACAAGGACAAACTTATTCAACTGATCTCTGAATACCCTATTCATAAGATCCACAAAATATGCTGGGGCATTGGTCAGCCCGAATGGCATGACCAACCACTCATAAAACCCAGACGGCGTCCGAAATGCCGTTTTTGCTATACTCTCAGCTTCCACTCTAAGCTGATGAAAACCTGTCGCGAGATCCAACTGAGAAAATACTCTCGCGGCACTCAACTGATCAAACAAATCATCTATCCGCGGTAGAGGATACTTGTTCTTCCTCGTCACTTTATTCAATTCGCGGTAGTCTACACACAAACGAAGGGAACCATCCGCCTTGGTAGCAAACACAACTGGTGCTCCCCATTCAGAAACACTCCTTCTGATAAATCCCTTCTTCAAAAGATCGCTGACTTGCACCTCGAGCTCTCGCTGCTCCCTTGGTGCCATACGACGAAGTGGCATCACTATAGGCCTGGCATCTTTTACCAAATCAATACGGAACTCAATCTCTCGGTGTGGTGGAAGTCCGGTCACTTCTTCGAAAACATCCGGATACTGGCCAACCACGGGCAAACCTGACAACTCACTATGCGGAATGTCGAGGGAGTCTAGAAAACTAGCCAATACCCCCTTACTGGGTAGACCACCAAACACTATCCTCCGCCCATCATCCGCTCTAGCTGTCACCAACAAGCCCTCACAGTCTACCACCACCCCGTACCTTCGGAGCCAATCTACTCCCAAAATAATGCCAAACCCAGTAAAGCCCAAAACAAAGCAATCACAAACAAACATGCATCCATGACTCGATAGAACCACATTACGACAAATCATGCTAAGACTAGCCGAACCACCAATCGGGTTCGTCACTACTAAAGGTCTATCGACAATCTCGGGCTCCAATCCCAACCTATCTACCAGGTCACTAGATATGAAAGAACTGGAAGCTCCGGTATCAAACAAAACTCTAACAGGAACATCATAAACCGAAAGCATACCTTGAATGACGACATTCTTTCCCTTCTCCGCCGCTGTTGGGGCATTCGACGAAGAAGGAATAGCATTAAGAGCGTAGGCTTTCACCATTTGCTTTTCCTTAGGGGGCTGTGGACACTTGTCCTTGTGATGTCCCATTTGGCCACAGTTGAAGCACTTCCTATCCGCTGGCTTGGCCCGACAATTACTAGCATAATGGCCCTTCTTACCACAGCTAAAGCACTCCACATCCTGCTTATTCTTTTTCTTCTGGCCATCCTTAGCCTGATTCTGCTTTCTCTTATTCTGGGAACCACCTTTGCCTCTACCACTAGCTTGTGGCTTTGGCTCATCTGCGGATGTAACTTCAGTCTTCGACTTAGGGTAGAGACTCTCTGATCTTAATGCTTTCCCCACAATCGACTCAAACGTCTCATCGATGTGGTTAATAAGCCTTTCCCCTAAGTACTGATCTAACCCAGTTATGAATTTCTCATTCTTCTTCTCGGCAGTATCAATAAGAGATAACCCATACTTTGACAGAGTGTCGAATTCCGCAATGTACTCCGAGACAGCTCTGCCATTCTGCTTGAGCTCCAAGAATTTCTTAAACAACACTGACTTCTGAGCAGCGGGAATGAACTTCTCACTAAAGCGAGCCTTGAACTGAACCCAAGTAATCTGGTCTTCGGGAGTAGCTGCTTTTATAGCATTCCACCAATTCATTGCCCGCCCTTGCAGCTGACGGGACGCTAGCTTTCTCTTCATCGCATCCTCGATACCCAAATCCTCGAAGATACGTTCGGAACTATCCAACCAATCTTGAACATCTGTGGCCGACTCCGTTCCGTGGAACGGCTTCCCACCAAGGCTAGTATAATCCTTATTCAGCTTGGCGAAGTCGACCCTCGGCGCCTGCACTATTGGACCACCACCATTTCCGCCATTGGGAGCTGCTCTCTGTACATCTCTAAGCATCTCTCTCATGAGGTCAGTAAACATTGTCCTCATGTCAGCAGCATTCCAATTATTGGCTCCCCTACCAACACCTCTAGTATCTCGGCTCATCGTCAATCTGAAAAAGGAAATGATTAACGACTCCATAGTGGTGCTAGTGCAGTACGACTTCATCCTTATACTACTAATAGTATATATATATATATAGCTTTTAAAAACCAAAGTAATCACAAATACGCTCTCTCGTATACGTATCTTATCTCTCCCTGATAACTTCCCTAGGTTAACTACGCAACCTGGCTCTGATACCAAGTGTGACGGCCCGCCTCGCACCAGCCTGCATTTCCTCCAAGAGTGCGCTGTACACATGCCCGACTAGCACAAGACGGTCGTCAGAAGAAAGGAAAGAAGAGAATGAACTAATCAAAGAACCTGTAGAATGTCTCACAGCGCATGGGATAAAATATAATAATAACATACTTGACATAAAACAGGCGAGACAGTGCATAAGCTGATAACTAAAACCAACATCAATCTCAAAGCAGCGGAAATCCAAATACAGCTTATTACAATTTTTTCCAAATTTACTGTCTCTAAACAAAAGAAAGCTAAAGTAGAAGATACACCAACAATGCCCAAGCAGTGATCTTCAACAACACAGGGAGAATATTATGTATATAGTACGTGGAAGCCTCCTGCTCGTCTCCGGATCATCTACCCGTGCATCACCAGCTAACCTGTCTCTAGTCTGCTCGTGTGAGCACCCAGAGTAATAAGAAGAGACATAAAACTCTGGGTCAGACATAAAGCCTGGTATGAGCGATAAGCATCTAAACAGGGAAATAACAGGTATACTAAACCATACCTGAACCTGGACCTGCAACCAAAGAGTTAGTACCACATACCGTACAATACACCAAGGTGCCATAATAAATAGTGTAAGGATACGGGGGTGGGGTGTGCATGTCACAATGATAGCAAACAAATCATCCATAGCAACCATTCTCGCATCTCTCACTCAGTGCGTAAAGCGTACGGCATCTACCACTTTGAAACACTAGACAAACTGAGGCAACGACGAATCCCGACTTGTAGAAACCCTGCTATGACCAAGCCAAACACTTGGAGTCATGACCAAACATTTCAATGACCCACTTCATTGGTCGTAGCCCTTGGTTCTACCAATGCCATAATGGCCCTGAATCCGCCTTCGTACCTCCTACCATAGTGGTCCAAAGCTATAGGTGTCGACAACTCCTTAGCACGCGTCCCGCAGCAAAGCCCAACCATGAAGTGAACTCGTTGATTCCCATCTGAATCTTAAGCTCGAACTTCTCATTTGGACTTCCTTTGCATCTCGGGTTTGGTCGAATTGGAGTGGGTCTTCAGAAGAGTTGTCGTACATTAACAGTCCTAGAATTCTGTTCGGTTCGGTAGTCATCACCATCATCGGTTCGGGTCGGTAGTCATCTTCTTCATCGGTTCGGGTCGGTAGTCATCTCCTTCATCGGTTCGGGTCGGTACTCCACTTCGGGTCGGTTGTCTCTGTTTGAGTTCGGTGGTTGCTCCCTTCTGAGTTCTCATGCCCGATCCTGTCCTTCTCCAATTGCCGATCCGCTCCGCCCCCTTAGCGTACTCCGATCCAATCCTCTCCAATCCGATCCACTCTCTAGTTTCGATCTGATCCGCTCCCTAGTTCCGATCCGATCCCCCTTGTCCACTCCAACTCTAAGCAATGGCCTTCCTTCCTGCCAAACTTCTTCCAGTGGCAAGTCCTCATCCAGTTCGAATTCCCTTGGTCGGTTCCCTAGTCCGATCCGACCCCTTTTCTCCGATCCGAACCGGTTCGGAACCTGCACACTTCTGCAACTTTCCAGCGAGCTTTTTACGCCATTCGACGACGTTTTCGAGCAATTTAACTATTCTAATCAATCATGAAACATACCATAGAGTCATAGCAACATGTAATAGCAACCACAAACAGCAAACAACAATTTAAATGAATCAAAATGAATCAAAAGTAGCTAAAACCTCACATTGGCCTATAATCCCTCTTAATCATGTTTAAGCATATGATTAACAAAACACATCGAAATTAACCCAAATTTTTAACAGAGCCTTAAAACATTATTTTAGAATTTTAAGAATTTTTCCAGAATTTATTTACGTATAAATTCGCTAATCTTCACTAATTACCCCTAATCACCGTAATTAGTGCAAAAACTATGCAAATCACTCACCTTGGCCACAAATGAAATTCTCAGAACTGAAACTCCTCTGATTTGGGGCGAATACTGATGTCTAACAGCGGCTCCAACCTTGCTTTGGTGCTTTTTCTCCTTAATTTGGTGTTGCTAAGCCTAATCTTCAATTAGAGAGTGATTTTGGGTGTTTTAGATGTAGGAAGCCATTACTAAGGTCTCAAGGAGGTTTGTGGCGGCTCAAAACTGAAATGAAAGTGATAACCTAACCCCAATCAGTCCTCCTAAACCTCTAAACCCGAAATTCCCCTTGGGCCTAGCTGCTAATCACCCGGTTAAGCCCAATTAAGCTGTTTTTAACCATCTGAAACTTGTTTCAGCCATATCTCCCAAACGGTAAGTCCGTTTGGCTAATGTGACCACTCTACGGAAAGAGAAACCATCATCCGAAGCCAATGGAAGTGGTTTCAGGTCAAAATTCCTTCCCAGTCAAAAGTTATGGCCAAAACAGTGCCAACTAGGGGTAAAATGGTCATTTAAAAATCGGGAAAAATCATGAACATGGGAAATGACCCCAATAGTCGTCCCCCAAAGTTACATGACCATACGACTTCGTATGTGAAAGAAATAAATATTCCACGATCCTATGATGCGTAGAATGCGGGTCGTTACACTGATGGTAGCCGAATGGTCAGCGCGACTGGTGGGGGTGATGACCAAAGTTAAGATGACCGGAAGCGAAGAACTGGGTGTTGATGTTTTCAGTGGAGGCAGAGTCGATCCCCTGGAGCGGTGACTGATGGTGACGTGATGAACTGATGGGGAAAAGTGGGAAGCTTGGCATCGAATTGAAGGAGAAAAACTAAACCAGGAAAAGTGGAGAACTGTAGGCATTCTCGAGTGTAGCATGGATGGTTGTGCTGCATTAGAATGGAACTGAAAGAAGAAGAAGAAAGCAGAAGCAGAAGGCCCTGAAAGCAAGAATGGTGTTTGTGTGGCATTACTGTAGACAAGGCGTCACTAATATGGGGTCGGTGATTGTGAATGCATGGGTGCTGTTTTGTTGTGGCAGACAGTACAACGTGGAAAGAAAAGGAAGTCTGGCGGACTATTTGAACATGGTACTTGAGTACAGCAAGGGTGGAATAGTAGGAGGCACACATTTTTCTAAAAGACGAAGTAATGGGATGTCTGTGTACAAGCAGGAAATGGTGAAGTAATATAAGAAGGCGGGCGTGACGTATTTTCATGCATAAGGAAGATCGGTGTGTTGTTGATCCGTAGCATGTATTCGCAGTGGAAGAAGAATACCAAAGTGAAGGGTATATACTATATATGGACATAAGCATTTATGTGATGGGTTATTTTGGCCTTTCGGCATTTGTTCGAAGAAAGAAAAATATAATGAAAATTTGGAACCGCGGCAAGGTGGATGTGTTTTCCAGAGTATTAACGTGGAGAGAAGACCTTGCTGGCAGGCTATGTATATAAAGGAGACTAATCACGGAGGTTAAGAGTTAATTAATCTAGTTAGATTTATAATATTTAGATTATATTATATTGATCAATTAAGAGCTAGTAACCATCATAGTTATCCGTACAATCACAGAAATTGACGAAACAAGAAGCGATGAGACCGTATCGGAAAGGCCCACGCTATTGAGCTAATTCGGAAAGGCCTGGAACAACTGGAATTTCATTCGATTTTAAACATATGTTTAAAATTAAATGAAAACAATCTGAACCGTCGAACCAGAAACAAAAGGTGAGTTAACACTCACACCTTCTGAAATTCTATGATGTGATTAAATTCATATAATTAGAATCTATCACTGATATTATAAATTGATTGATTTGGATGCCATGGATGTTAATTGTTTGCTATTGGTTGATGTTAATTTTATTTACGTCATTTAAATGCATTGGATGAAATTTCTATTTCATGTTATAATAGCTGTGTTGCAGGGAAGAAGAACAGCTTAGAGGAATCCAACCAGATTCCTCTTATATACTATATGTGCTATTTATTTATATATGCACTGTTTGAACCCAGTTGACATATGAAACCTGTTTGAATGTTGAGGTTGAATGGAAATTCAACGTTATTGTGATTTTAAATCATTAGATGGTATTAATTAGGGAATTGGCAGCAGATGACCTTAATTTCATCATTTTGTTAAGACATTGCTTTGCCGTCAAGCACATCAACGAATTTAAATTATAAGAAATATATTTTTAAAATTGAAGCGAAGTTTTACATTATTATAGAAGTTCTATTATAAACATTCTATAGTTAATTTTTATAAAGTGAATGCAAACGATTGTTTTGACATTCCATATAAAAAGTAAAGCTGAAATCATCCTACGAGTTAATCTTCTTGGATAATTAATTTAAGACAAAGAATCTAGAAATATTATTAGATTAATTATATTAATCTAATGATGAGAAATAATTAAGACCAGTTAACAAATTAAACTGATTATTTAAAGTTGACTAAGGCAACCGTTTTGTTAGAAAATGATTTTTATGTTGTAATATATATATATATATATATGTTTATATATATGTTGTGAATATGCTTTTATTAGTTCTTTGTTTAGTCCCACATCATGGGAAAAAGTTAAATATCAACTCCGAAGCTTATATATAAAGGAGCCAATGCAATTGAAAGAAATACACATTTTGAATGAATAGAAATGTCCTCTCTCCCTTGTTTCTTCTGTTCTGTGTTCGTTTTATAACACCTTATCTGCACGAAGCTCTATTAGAGCTATGTTTTGAAATATTCTAGATCCATATTTATGGATCTATCATGTAAGTTATTTTTTCTATGTTTTGAATGCATATTGATCTACATATATGAACTTTGTTGTATCTTCGACTTAGATGTGATTAATACTTCTAGATCACTTTTCGTTTTCAGTTTTTGTAGATCTAGAGTCTATTATTGTTATTTGTTGAAATCTTCTAGATCTAAATCTATGAATTTGTCATGTAAGTAATTTTTATTCGAGAATATTTGATCTATGGATCTAAATACTTTTTGTAGATATAGATTATGTTTCAGTGGATCTATTAACTTAGTGGTATCTAGATACCAGCTACTTATATTTGATCTGGTATTTTGGTATACCAAATATTATTTTAGGAAGATCCATTCATTTTCTTTTTATAATATTATATATGGATCTTTTACCCCATACGCCATACATAAAACATCTTCATTTGCTACTTTATCTCTTCAATAACAGAGAAGTCATTGCTAATAGGTATGCATATATGTAAATAGCAAGCTGCTTGTTAATCAACATATGTATTACTGTTGCCATTATTTTTGTTATGTAACATGGTGTATGTCTCCTTGATGGTTTGTATTATTTCATTATTGTAAGAAGTTCATTGTAAATGCAAAGAGAAAGACTTGCAGATTTGGATATTTTTTTATGATTCCATGCCGTAATATTTTCAATTTATTATATGCATGTCTACGGTCCTATTCTAGTTTACGAGATCTGCAATTTTTTATGATATAACAGTACTACAGTTTCATCATTTTGTCTGTTTATTCGTTTTGATAATTAAAGAACATATATACTGATATGTGAATTTTGTGTAATAAAGCATCTGCAATTATTATTTTTGGATAGTTCACAAAAATATCGAACACTGAAATCCATTTACAATCTCAATACTTAGAGAATACCATTAAAAATGATAATAATATTTCCCAAAAGGACAAGGCAAAGGCCCTGATATTTTTAAGAGGCCATATCCAAGATGATCTAAAATCAGAATATTTAACGGAAATAAAGATCATCTCCACTTATGGAACTCCCTGAAGGAGCATTATGACCACAAGAAGATGGTCAAACACAAAGCAAGAGTCGTTGAACCTAAAGTTCACATGCAAATGACCTGAAGCTCATATGATCTAAAGTTTATATACATATTCTTTCAAATAAGGAACCTTTAGTTCATATGAAAATAAGGAACCTAGAGTTCATATGCAAACAAAGAACCTGGAGTTCATATTCAAAAGAGAAACATGAAATAAAGCATAAAAGCATATAATTGCATTTAATAATTGCATATAGCAAATGACCAGTAAAAGGAAAGGATTTGAAAAATCAATGAAAGGAAATTTTTCAACAAAAGGGAAAAAGCCTTATATTCCAACTTTATGCTACATATGATCTCTTGAAGAATCTTATTATTGGAAGAGATCATTACATTTATAATAAATACTATTTTCTTGAAGAAAAATAGTAAAATGACTCTCATATGTAACTTTCTAGAAAAGTTGCTACAATTTAAAATATGCAATAATAATATGTGAATAATAATAAAACCTGAAGTTTTATTACAGTAATTTTAGAGCATATCATATTTCCAGAAGAAATGTTTTTATCGTTCCTTAGGAAAAACTTTTATAAAGAAAATATGCATCCTGAATATCATATTAAGTTAATATCTAATATTGATCTTAATTCTGCACACAGGAAGTGAATGCAAAAACGATTTTTGTCATTACATGGAAAATTTAAAACCTGCAGTTTCTAAAAAGGAAAGAAGCAATTTTAATATAAAAAGAAAGATCTAAAAGATCTTTATATGAGTTATATAATTTGAATCAAAAAATATGTAATTTTTATGTTTGTGAATTTTATGCATAAATTTACAAGTTTTTCAAATCATTCATATTGAAGAATGAGAAAAATAAATAAAAAATATTGAATATGAGATGTAGTTGATTTTTGTTTATAGTTGTGAATTTTATGTACAGATCTGTAAATTTTTGAACCATTCATGTTAGAGAATGTAAAATGTTGATTATGTGATTGATAAATATATTATATTACCTTATTGTCATAAATGCATTGAATGTTAGAGAATGCAATGTTATGATAATATATTATATTACCTTATTGTCGTAAATGCATTGAATACATTAGTTATTATTAGTTAATTGATGTATGTTTGTATTTGGAATAAGAATAAACATATGTATTATTATTCAATGTATTCAGTTAGTAATAACTAATGTTATGGACGAAAGGATAGAACCACAACCTGAAGTTGTGCAAAGAAATTATTTATACTGGAAGTTGTATAACTCAAAGTCTTGGACCTGAAGTCTTGAATTATATATATATATATATATATATATATATATATATATGTATGTATGTATGTATGTATGTATATGTATATAAACATTTTTGATGAAGTATACAAGTTTGAAATCTTGTCGATTACCAAGAATGTAAAAGCTTCTAAAATAGAAGTATGTTTAAATATTTAGAACCAGAAGTTCATTGTAAATTTATAAAATTGATATGCATATGTACGTGTATAGGAACTTGAAGTTTCTCAATCAATGAATTTGAAATACTTCATAATTTAAAAGCCTGAAGCTTTATTCAAATCTTATGAAATAATAACATTACACTTTTTAAAGAAGTTAAATCATATGCGATAATAATAAAGCATTCAAAGTTTGCACAATTTTCAAAATGAGTTGTATCTTGCTTACATATTTATATTTACACATTGTACTGAAGAATAAATTTTAACAACTCGAAAGTTGTTATATATTTTATTTGAACCAGATGTTCAACACAGTGTAACCAGAAGTTCATTACAGTTGAATCAGAAATTCAATACAGTTTAACAAACTTGAAATTGATTATATATTATTTGAACCAGAAGTTCAATATAGATTAACAACTTGAAGTTGTTCATATATTTCATTTGAACCAGAAGTTTAATGAAGTTCCAAATCAGATATTTTGGATACTATGATACGATCTTTAAGATTCGCATTGACGTTGCTTGATAAGAAAAAATTAATGATTGGAACCTTA
This sequence comes from Allium sativum, assembly GCA_030737875.1. Lineage (NCBI taxonomy): Eukaryota > Viridiplantae > Streptophyta > Magnoliopsida > Asparagales > Amaryllidaceae > Allium > Allium sativum. Next base: position 731,043,391 of record CM060923.1, on the reverse strand, counting down.
TGAACAATTTGTTCTAAAATAGGTAACTCAAATGAGAAAGAACATGCAAATCAATTACATATGTAATACGTGGATGCACGTACATACACATATATGCGAAAATTTTATTAACAACCTGAAGTTGTCATGAGCTCATATTAAAAATTATGCATATATTATTTAACAACCAGAAGTTGTCATGAGCTCATAATGAAAGGGAACAAGCAGTGAAATATGAATGCATCTTATCAACTAATAAGAGCATTATCCTCCTACAATTGAAATACATCTAATGTATTTGCTAGCTATGATGCTATAATGTATCAAAAATGAATCCAAAGTAGGTTTATTATTTAAAGTTACAATGTTAGTCAACATTGAGGGGGAGGATAAAGCAATCATCGATTTTAAATGTTTGCTAACATATAGATTTATGCAAAGTATTAAGCAACTTGCATAAATTATCAATTGTGTCCCTAATAGGCTTTCTCCAATATACATTTGAATCCCCGAAGGATCAAAAGGTGTAAATCACAACTGAAAATGTGGTATAGAAGTCAGTTCAAAATATTTTTGGAGTAAGTCACAAAGATGCAAAATAAAGGAGGTGAGTGTTCCTGAAAAAACACAAAAGGTGCTTTGAAAGAAACCCATGACATAATTGTCAAAATAACCACATAAGTGGTTTAGGTACCTAAAGAATGATAAGTTTTGAGATCTCAATAAATTATGTATAGAACTGACAAGAAATAATCATCGATGATAAATTAATAAATAATAAAGCGCTTATATTTATAAATGGATTAAAAATCATATATTAGAGAGAAACATGATTGGCCATCATGAAATTCTCCTAAATAAGATATATGGACCTGTAGTCAATAAGATATGAACCTGTAGTTCATAAGATAAAAATAGAAATATATATAGTGAAAAAAACACACGGAAGTTACTAAAGCATCATAGAGCGTCAACAACATGATAAGTTCCACGAGCATTGTATTTTCCGAGATAAATGAATTGATTAAAGTGGTGAAAGTGTTTAAAACACGTTCAATACCCAGAAGGTATAAACGATGAATGTATATAAATTCCAGGGGAATTTAAATAACCTTGGTAGTGATAAAGAGCAAGAAATGTAGATTACAGCATTCTTTTAAGTATTGTTGTGATGAAAATCTTGAAATAATTCATGATGAGTAGATCACTTCCTACTTTCAAGAATTGTTGTAATAAAACTCTTAATATCCATTAAAGTGGTAATTGCGATATGCAAAACTTATTATAGTATATAAGTTCTTGTAGAACATAAATAACATTTGTTATTATAAAGAATACCAAGAACATGGACGATGGATTGCAACATTCTTCTAAGTATTGAGGTAATGAAAATCTCGATATATTTCAAGATGAGTAGATTACTTCCTGCTTAGTAATGAAAGTTGTCTTATTCATCAAATATGTATTGCAACATGCAAGTCAGATTGAAACAGAAAATTATAAGCACCTGAAGTGTATTCATAAATGAATATTAGTATCATACAAATCACAATAGGGAGGCGTTTTAAATAAGAAAGCGTGCCTGAAGCATTGAAATACACATGAAGTTTTAAAAGAAAGACTTCATTAAGAAGTATTTGTAAGCAATTTGAGTTATTGAAAGAAGAATACGAATTCAGAGAAAATTATTAAATCAGGGGGAGCATCCATAAGTATGATATAATGCACTCTTTTTCCATAACTAAGTTTCTCCTACTGGGTTTTCTTAGTAAGGTTTTAATGTGGCATGGGTCATGATCCAGAAGTATCAACCCAAAAGTAACACAGAAAAATATGCTATAATGTACTCTTTTCCTTCACTAATATTTTTCCCACTGGGTTTTTGTTAGTAAGGTTTTTAATGAGGCATTATTTTGATCCTGAAGTCTCAATCGTTACTGTAACATTGTAAAACATGTTACCTAAAGTTGAAATGAATTTGCACTCTTTTCCTTGTTTATGATTATTCCCAAAGGATTTTTGATAAAAAGGTTTTTAATGAGGCATTGTTTTGATCTTGAAGAATCAAACTCTTTTAAGGAATATCATTTTAATATGATATTCATAATGTCGGACGCTATACTCTTTTTCTCGTTCAAGGTTTTTCCCAATGGATTTTCCTTATAGAGTTTTGAAGGGAACAAAAAATAATTGTATCAACTAAACGGATATATGCAAGTAAGATAATAATAAGGGGGAGCAATCATCATATATGTTTTAAAATGGACAACTTCAAGTTAGCAGAGCATTCAAGTTTTTGAAGACACATATTCAAGGGGGAGTGTTGTAATATATATAAATGTTGTGAATATGCTTTTATTAGTTCTTTGTTTAGTCCCACATCATGGGAAAAAGTTAAACATCAGCTCCAAAGCCTATATGTAAAGGAGCCAATGCAATAGAAAGAAATACACATTTTGAATGAATAGAAATGTCCTCTCTCCCTTGTTTCTTCTGTTCTATGTTCGTTTTATAACTTTTTAGATTAATTGGTCTTCAATTAATCTAATGATAATAACTTGAAAATTAACTATCAAATTAATAAGATTTCTTATTAATTACCTTTTTAATTAATGAAGTTAAAAGGATTATCCAACTAACATAATTAGTTAATGTTTATCAAAGTAAGCAACTAATCTGTTTTAAACTAGTAATGAAGTAAAACTATTTTACTTCAACAATGATAAAGTAAATTATGATTTAATTAAATTAATTGTTCTTAAATGGAATTCATTTAAGATAATATTAAGTTTGTATGAGATGTTTACTTAAATTATGTAAAATGATTCGTGTAGGAAGTAAAATGTCAAAAGATGAAGAACATTAATGATTTTTAATAAGAGAAGTTATAAATGGATTTGTATAAGGAAGACGAAGCGAAGAGTAATGTTTAATAATCAATTTGTATAAGGAAGACGAGGTGAAGAATAATGTTTAATAATGGAATTGTATAAGGAAGATGAAGCGAGGTTAATGTTTGATGTAAATAATCATAATCAACCGAGCTTTCAAAGTAAGGATATGGTTTTATAAAACCATATTCCAAAATGAAACAAGAAATACGGTTTGATTGATATTAGAAGTGACAACGGTTCGAGTTACAGGCTTATATATATTCTAAGATAAGAACGTTGTCGGCCAAGGTGTGAGAGGTAAATAAAATACCCCAACTTAAACGACTTCACTATTATCAAAGAATGGTATTAGTTTGTAATGGAAGGAGACGTCGAGATAAGTTATAATGGGGGATGTAACACCCCGGATTTTTGAATAATCGAATTAACTAAATTAAAGTGGTACAGAGTTCGATCCCCGCCAACGCCATATTTTTGTTTTAGGGGAATGGCTAAAAGCGATTTAGTGTGAACGCGGTTCAAAAAGTAGTTTAGTGTAAAAATGGTTAATTAGGAAGATTGAAATATATATAGATATATTTATAAAAATTAAAATAAAATTCACCGAAAAATTTAAGAAAAAAATTCAAAACAGCGGAAGCGGGAAGACAAAACACAAAACCGACCTATTTTATGAGTCGACCCGAGTCCCGCTGGGTCGACCCCAGGGTCGACTCAGGAGGTTTGGAATTGGTCCCGTCGGCCCTAAATGGTTTATGACGAAATTTCATCTTTTAGGGCTTAGGTGGCGATTTCTGGTTGGTCTGTTGACATCATTTCTTGGTTTATAAGGCATAGATGGATCCTAGAGTGATCTGACGGCTTAAATTAATTCAAAGCTCTATAAAAAGACCCATAGACTCAAACCCTAAATCAGAATTAAAACTCAAACTATGGTCGTCATGCTGTCTTCTTGAACCCTAGAGTAGCCGCCACCAACTAGAAGAAGATTAAAGCAACTCAATTCAATCCAACAACAAATTCAACTACAACAACGGGACGCTAATAAATTATAGAAATTCGTTGAATGGTGAGTTCGATCACCTTACCAAAATAATTGCTAAATTAATTATGATGTGATATACATTGGATTATAAGTTGTGGTTGTGAATCTAATTCATATGTTTAATCATGTATGTTAACTTGATTCATATTATATGATGTTATGCAAGATTAATATGATTATGCAAGTTTCATATATGATGTTATGCAAGTTAATATGATTATGCAAGTTTCATATATGATGTTATGCAAGTTAGTATGATTATGCAAGTTGTACATATGATGTTATGCAAGTTAATATGATTATGCAAGTTGTACATATGATGTTATGCAAGTTAATAGGATCACGCAAGTTATATGCGAGTTATATGATGTTATGTAAGTTTGGATCTAAAATATATGCTAGTAGTTCATGATGTTAACTTGTGTCAATGAATCCCTTTTTATAATCCAATCACCTAGGTTTATAACATCAGTTTCTATGCGAATATGGATGTGGAACATATGCTAGTTTGTATAAGTATTATGTTCATATGCAAGTTTAAGTGATAATTTGGATTCATATATATACAAGTTCACACCTTTAAAGTTTAGATCCATATTCAAGTTGACATTTTTATGTTTAATCTATGACATGCCTAGTTATGCAAGTTTACACCTTTATGCGGATCCATAATTTACTCAAGTTAACACCTTTATTGGATCCATAGATATGCAAGACGACACCTTTATATTTAGGTTGACGACATACATAGTTTATGTAAGTTTGTGATAATTACCTAGGCGAGTTGGGTGTAAAACTATGTTCATACATGCAAGTTCAGACCTTTTAGATCTATGATTTTTGGATCCTTGATAATACAAAGACAATGCAAGTATGTTGTAATTCTTAATTGCAAGTTAGATGCAAATTAGATCTATTATTGTGTGTATGTGACTATCTGACATTTTTTCCCTTTTTTTAAGTATTAAACTATTTGCTAGTCTAATATGTATATGTCATGTTAAGCGAACGAATGACGAGGGTACGATGGATAATAGTGGATACACACATATTGTGAATTTGGCATGTAATGGCCTAAAAAGGCATGTAATTAATTTTAAGGAATAAAATTAATTATTAATGAAATTGGTATAATTTATATACCATAAATAGATGAGCATAAATGCCTTAAAATGCATAAAATATAATTGTGGTGAAAATTGGTATGATTTTACATACCGTAAATGGATGGACATAATTGAGTCAATTATGGACATCGTTAAATTTGGAATTGATTGATAATTTGAATAGGGAAAGTAATTCAACTTGGGGAATGATTAATTCAGAGTAATTAATCATCTAAGACACGAGGTTAGGCTCTTTTGTGGTGTAAGACTGCCCGGACACGCCGGGCAAATCCAACTGCCACAAATGACAGTCTAATGTGTGAGGTCTTAGGCATAAATTAAATACGTAACAATTGTAAAGGCACGAGGTTAGGCTCTTTTGTAGTGTAAGACTGCCCGGACCCGCCCGGAAAATCTAGCTACCACAAATGCCAGTCTAATGCGAGAGGTCTTTATGAGGTTACGGTCTTAATGAATTAAGAAACACTTAACCGGTTAAACATGTAGTGGGACATGAGGGGGTTAAGTGAGTGCCTTGGGTGGCATGTGGAATCAAGTGGGTGCCTTGGCTGGCATGAGGAAATACGATTAGTAACACTTAACCAAGGTAAAACATGTAAGTGAGACATAGGGGTTAAGTGGGTGCCTTGGGTGGCATGGGGAATTACTAATGGAAACCCTTAACCAAATTTAAAACATGTATTTGAAACATGAATAAGAAGTGGGTTAAGTGGGATGTACTAGAGGGGACGAAGCTTAGGTGGATAGCTTGTGTCAAGTAATGGGGGCCCGTTTCAACAAGTAACCCATTCGTATCTTTGTGGGCTCGACCCAAGTCGAGGACGGGACACACATACTGGGATTGACTGTGAGAGGCCAAACCGGGTTAGGGTGGCAACGCAAGTCCAACGGGTTCATATGCATGTGTGGGCCCGAGATGGTAGGTAAGACGATGTTGCATTGTGTAGGTATAAGCCGTGCATCATTGGTGGTATCGGGTTGCCACTTTGGGGAGTGATACACCCCACTGTGGGGCCAGCACAGGTATCTACGAGTTAGTGAGCCGATCGAATGGGGAAGGGTAGTGGGTACACCTAGTGGAGATAGGAGCAGATGGCACCTATGTAGTCAGCTAGGGGTACACGAAGCTACCACTATTATTAATAATTATTAAGGAGGTACACCTAGTGGAGATAGGAGTAGGCGACACCTAAGATGTAATAATCCGAAAATCTGGGCCAGTTTAAAATTTTTATTTTGGCGATTTTAGCGAATTTTGAATATTCCAAATAGATTATTTTAAATATAATCGACGAGAAATTTATTTTGAATATAATTCGAACGTATATATTATATACGTCGTCGTTAGAATATAAATAATTATATATAATTATAAATAGAATTGAAAATGGAGCGGTAGTTCGATAATTCGATTTCAAACTTCAATTGAATGTACCGGGTGCAAAACAATCCGGATTTTAGCGAAACCAAAAATAATAGGATCTAATTGATAATATCTTTCCAACGAATCCGACAAATCAAAATTTCATAGCGGGAATCAAAATATATGTCCAGTTGAAAATTCTGAATAGTCGCTATGGAATTCAGGCCCTTAAAAATGGACATTTTGCAAATGGCTTCGGATTTCGACGAAACCACTTTTGTTGGATCCGCAGTGTCAAGTTATTGCTAGATTTCAAGTTTCATAATTTTTCGAATCAATATGTGAGCGTGGCAAAGGAAAACGCGTTTGACCAGTTTCAGTTGATTTTAATCGACTGGAAATTGGCCATTTTTCCAACGGTCTCAGAATTCGACGAAACTAGTTTTGTTAGGACCGTATCGTCAATACGAAGCTAGAAAATGTTTTTCGGGAATTTTTCTAATTAGTATGTAACCCCGGTAAATTGAAATGTACGTTTAAAATTCAATATAGTGATTTAAATGTAAATTTAACGCAAACTGATTGTAACAGCCGAATCAGCTGACGATACATATCCGATTGTGTTCGGAATGGGGGTTAAACGCTATGGACGACAGGCGGTGGGCCTCGTTTAGAGGTCGTATGTAAAAGTCAACCTTTTTAGAAATTAAAATAATTAAATAAAATTAAAATTCTTTCCTTTATAGCCCCCCCCCCCCCCCCAGTTTATTTTTTTCTCAAAATCTAAAAAAAAAAAAAAAAAAGAAAGGGGATCGGACCCGCCCGCCGCCCCCTTGGCGATCGCCACACTGTCGCCGACCAGCGTCAGGCCGCCGCTCCCCTTGCGTCTCCCTCCAGCATCCTCCCACTCTCCTCCCTAAGACGCGTCGCCCAAAGATAAGGACCCCCCCCAAACCTAAAACCCCCATCGCGCCGCCATAAGGCACCGAACCACCTCCGCCTCCCTCCCAGCTACAGCCCTCTCCCCTCCAACGCGCCCCCTCAGCCTCCACCCCCTCTGGAAATACAACTGTAAGTTCCTTTGATTTTTAAAGTATGAGTTTCTTTGATTTTTAATCGTGAAAAGGACGGATTGTTATATATAGAAAGAACGGATTTTTAAATTATAAAGTTTTGTTATTATTTACATAAAAGGAATGATTTTTAACATATAAAAGATTTGATTTTTAATTTCTAAAAGATTTGATTTTTAAAACCTAAAAGATTTGATTTTTAAAACATAAAAGACGATATTTTTAAAACATAAAAGACGATATTTTGAGAGGAGTAGTGAAGTAAAAATATAATTTTTATATAAAGAAGATAATCAAAATATGATTTTTATATTTTTAAATTAATAAAAATATGATTTTTATATTTTTAAAGTATTAAAAATATGATCTTTATTAAGAAGAAGTAGTAGAGATATGATTTTTGTTTATGTAGAGAATTGAAAATATCATCTTTGTATATGTAGCGAAATAAAAATCTGATTTTATTTTATATGCGTTGAAGTAAAGTGATTATTTTTATAAAGGCGAAAACTATATTTTAGAAAGGTGAGCTGTTTATATGGAAAATAGCGTGATAAAAATATAATTTTTATCTATATGACATAGTAGTAAAAATTCGATTTTTATATATTGAATAACATAGTAAAATTTTGATTTTTATATAAAGTATAACGAAGAAAAAAAAATCGATTTAGAAATATATGAAGTGATAATAAAAATATGATTTTTAAATTGAAAGTGAATAAATAAAAATGTGATTTTTATTTTAAAGACATCGAAATATAAAAATGTGTGATTTTTATATATGTAGTGACTACGGGCAAAAGAAGATGATAAAAAGGCGAGGATGAAGAAGATTTCTATAAATGAAGTGTCGTGAAGTTGGATAGCTATTGGTGAGAACTTCTCACTCAAAATTCTTTTTCTAGTTATATATATATATATATATATATATATATATATATATATATATATATATATATATATATATATATATACTAGGATGCAGACGGTGCTTAGTAGCACCCGACACCCGTCATCCACAGACCATGGATGGCTTGTTTGTGAAATTGTTTGGTTGTGTAGTTGATTAGTCTAATTGGTTTGAATTAAATTGTTTGGTGAAATGGGATGAATTTGATTGATGTGTGAATGGCATGGGCCTTCACTAGACCGGGGATAAGGCTAGGCCTCGTCCCGTTTCTAGTATCGTGCCGTTATGCCGCCGAAATTTTCTAAAATTTGTTAGAAAAATAAAAATATCATTTTTATTGTGTAAATGAAATGAATAGAAATTCATGTGTTGAAATAAAATATTTTATCGTTAAAAATATAAATTTCGACGTGAAAGTGAATAAATGAATATTTATAAACAAATCGGCCGATTCGTTTATATACACTGATTTGACTGATATTGATTGGGTCGATAAATTTTACACATCGCCCAACTGCACAAATAAAATCTGTGTTTGATTGTTTGAAACCCCACACGGGTGTTGGGATGAAATTTGATGTTCACTCATCCTGATTGATTAAATATGTCGATCGATTGATTGACAGGCTGTTATAAGCGTCAGATATCTATATTTGATGCTTACACAGTGTAGTGCACTTTGGTTGATGATTGATTATTTTTCAATGCTATTATATGCATGTGTTGTATGGAATCCATATAATTAACGTTATATGGTGATTGATTGGGCCTCATTCAAATCGGGAAAATAATGAATATTATAAAAGAAAATTCATGTGTTGAATATAAAAATAGTCATGTGTTGACGAGGTTCATGTGTTGAGTGAAATATTTTATATAATAAAAATTTACATCTTTATCATATTTAAAATTAGAACTACTTCCCAGTAGAAGTTTAATTGAAAATCAAACGATAGATACCATAGTTTTATAAAATATTTCACATAACAAAAATAGTGATGTGTTGACAGTACTCATCTGTTGAGATTAGTCGTGGGTTGAAAAAAATATAGATTCATGTGTTGAATGGGATGAATATTCATTTGTTGAATAAAATAAAGAAGTTGTGAAAAATATAAAGCCGTGTTGATTAGTTTTGCGCCATTTTGACGTGAACGATATTTATATCGATTTTATTCATTTTAAAATGAATATTGAAAAGTGATTTCGAAATCGAATATTTCGAAACGAAATGAATTGAATTGAAAACGATTTCGAAATGAATTGAATTGAAAACGATTTCGAAATGAATTGAATTGAAAACGATTTCGAAATGAATTGAATTGAAAACGAATTCAAATGGAATTGAAATTTGAATTGAATAGAAATGAATTTTAAAACGAATCTATAAAGAAGAATTCAATTTTGATTTGAATTGAAAAGGAAGTTGAAAATGTTTTAGATACGAATTTAAAACGATTTATAAAATTCGTTTTAAAAGGAAATCGACGAAATATATAATATATATATATTATATATATATAATGGCCTGAATAGAACGCGCCGCGCCGCGGCAGTTCGTGAATTTCGACCATTTATTTCAAACGGACATTGCGGGAGATCCGACCGTCGGATTCTCCTAAAACCGGAACCGTTGGGTTCGTATCGAAAAGAGCTTTCCAATGAATATTAGAAATTTGAAATCTAACGGTTGGATTTGGAATCATGTCCAAATCAAATTTGAAAAAGGTCGCTGTAAGTGCAGTTCGATGGCCGTTGATGGAAATCGACTGTACGGGCCTTGATAAAATTATTAAAAATATCTATAATTTGTGTAAAATTATAATATGTGAATTGGAAAGAATTGGGCTGGAAAATTTCCACATTTGAATAGGTAAAAATAGATTTCTATCGAAATGAACTAGTTTTGAACTAGAATTAAAATCAATTTATTTTTGAAATAAATAAATTGAATTTGAAAGTGATTTTGAAAATAATCAATATTTCCAATACGTGGATTGGACTGGAGTTGAATCGAAATTATCTTCGGGATATTTCGATGTTGGATTTCGTGACTATACAAATATTGTTATGGGGATTTGAAAGATATATTTTATATCGTTATTTCCAATACGATATTTGTTGGTTTCAGAATTTGATATTGAATATAAGCCGATATATTTTCTATTCAGAGCCTTGTGTTTAATATCAAATGTGATTTGGGTTTATTGTGAATCGTGTTTTAGATGACATTGGTTCTTTAACCCAGTTAAAGGCAAGATGTTGATTTCTGAAAGAATTAAGACTAAGTGTGGTTTTAATGAATCTTTAATTAGATTAAAATGTGAATTGATAATTTAAATTATCAAATCAGAAAAGTGATCGAGAATGGAGTACCACCAGTTTTGCTCCAATGCGATAGTTAAATCTTTAATTAGATTTGAACGTGAAATGGTAATTAATTTTACCGATAGCACCGTGGTGTTAGATATGGAGTATCACCAGTTTTGCTCCATGGGATATATAGGTTGGGATTGGGAAATAAACTAAATAATTACTTCGGTGGTGTTCGTTAATCCCGACTAGTTTGAGATGATATCCAAAGGAAGATTAAAGAATAAATTTAGAAGAATTTATCTTTGATAAGATTAATGGGAACATTTCCATAAGAATGTGATTTTGTGAATAAAAGAATATTCTGAATTGGAATGAGGCGTTCATTGTGTTTGTGTAACATTTGTTAATTATATACGTGGGTTATTCAGAAAGGCCGGGTTATACCCATTCTGAATAACCGATTCGACGAGATGTCGAAGATGAAGACGGTGGTTGAAGACCGGAAGTCTTCACATCGTTTGGGTGATTACTGATGATCTTGATTGGGCTGTACACCCAAGATGAGGGAAACAGTTGGTGATCGTCCAGACGTACTTGGAGATCGATGGATATGCGAGGAAAGTGCCTCCGGTTTCGTTCAGACCCAGAACGAACTTGTAAATGGATTGTGTGTCTGACATTGGATTTTATTCTGTGTTGATTGATTTCTATTAAATATACATCTGTTTGGCGGCGGAGAATTTATTCTCTTGCTTAACGCCCTTCTCTGAGACGTACGAGCTCAGGGGTTGTATATCGATGGACGTCAGTCGCATTGAGTGAATTGCCAATGTGGCACGCGTAAGTGGCAATTGATCAAGGCTTCTGTTGAAAAGCAAAGTCTTGTGGTTGATGATCAAAGCACGGCCTGTGTGGCGTAGCTTTGTGTATAACGTGAATTCGCGAGCCTCACACCTCGGTATGAGTCAAAAACGGGATAGTGACTGCAGGGAGAGCACGACGTTTCTTTCTAGCTAGGGTGGTGTCAGTGACCTACCAGCCCTGACATTTATATACTTTTCACCTGTGTGGTTGTTGGAATGCGAGGCGCCTCGGATATAGGTCTGTAAGGACCGGGAAACGTGTGTTCAGGAATAACTAATCCTCAAAAGTAAGAGAGTACCGGCCCTGAAGATCAAAGGATCATAGTGGGGTCCTGAGGCATTTGCTAGAGTGTCTCGAACGCGGAGAGGAGCTTGCCCCTTGCCTCGACTCATGACGGAAATCCAATTTCCAATACGTGTATTGCGGTTTTAATTGTAGAACTAGTATGGCGACATGATATATGGTACCCATGCCGTCTATGATTGATATTTATGATTGAAACTGTTTTGACACTATACACATATAGTAATATCAAAATAATGTGTTTTAAACGTATCAAGCATGCTTTGGCTGTTATAAGAGAAAACCCTATCCTCCGGCTTGCGTTGCATTGTGTGATGGGACCTGGGTCTTATAACAGCTTCATTTTTCTTTATTTAGCATTGCGCTGTTGTTTTATGCACTGGTATTCTTTGGAGGAAACCCGTTCCGTGTTATACGGCGTGGTCCCTTGATTTACCTAACTTTAAAAATAAAGAATTATAACTGTTTTAGTTCTCACACCAGTCACATGACTGACCTGGAGTTTATTGTTTTAACCTAAACTCTGGGTGCCCCTATTTTCCACACGGGCAGCTAGTAGTTTTGGTTTTGCAGATTTATATTCACAGGGTCCTGATTTACAGCTGGAACGATGCTCGGAAAGCTCTGTATCCGTGTATCACTTCTAGTTGTGTTTTGTATATTTTTCCGCTGCTATGTAATTTATTGTAATCTCTGATATTTGTTGAATGTAATTTATTCATTTATACTCTGTATATTCTTGTATCTGATGGAATTGTTGTAATAACAATGAAATGTTCTTCCATCTGCGTTCATTTGTGTGTTGTTTTCAAAGTATCCGCTCTTTCCTTACCGGGGAAGTTATGGGTTCTTTCATTTGGTATCAGAGCTTTGGTTTACAGAGCTCGAGAACAAGACACATTAGAACCATACGAAAGAATTCATCAGATATTGGGTTAGTAATATCCAATTAGAATGACTCGTTAGAGATAGGATCAGTAGTATCCTAGAACGAGTGTGAAGAGTATACTTTTCAAATGAAAACAATTTTGTTTTGAAAATTTAAACCATTTTATACGTATTTGAATATTTATTTATTTTGAATATGGACAATCGAGTATATATAGATTTCGTGTATACGCGTCATGAACGTATAGTCGAAGTTTTAATATACTGGATAGATATAGAATCACATTCTAGACATCCGGGGATGATTCTGATGATGGTGCACCATCATCAGTATTCATATTCGAATTTCGAAGGTGTGATTTCTATATATTTCCATTAGGCTGGTGTGAGAACCAAAACTTATATAGTTAGAACACATTGTTGTGAATTGACATCAAAAACAAGATTTTCTGTATATATATCAAGATTATGAATTTGCAACTCTAATCCACTAATTGATTGATGTTTGTGTTGGTTGTTTATTTGTTTGCTAATTTTTAACCATTTATGCCTAATTGAATCGAATATTGAATTGTATTGAAAATTGGTCGCATTTGCTTGCATATACATATTCTTACCTTGAACAGGTCATAGCAAGGAGGCTAGAGCCGAAGAATAAAATTTGTTTGCCCGACAATTAGGTACATGTTTACTACATAATTTACTGTTTTGTTTGGGTGATGATGATTTTATGAGCCTATTGGCTAGCCGCTTGGCTTTTTCTTTTTCTTTTTGAGATCCGAAGGACCGGGGAAGCTATTTGAAATTCCCCGATGCTCCCGGTGCAGGGGAGGTTATGGCGAAATTTTTCAAAAATTTAGGGTGTTAGTCAAATTTTTTGAAATTTTGAAAATTCTCAGAAACTGAAAAGTTGGAGAATGCAAGCCAGATCGAACGTAGAATTGATGGATCAAACCACTTTCGACTTTGTTCCTTTTCTGGGACGGAAAGTTTTAAGTGGGGGAGATTGTAATAACCCGAAAATCTGGGCCAGTTTAAAATTTTTATTTTGGCGATTTTAGCGAATTTTGAATATTCAAAATAGATTATTTTAAATATAATCGACGAGAAATTTATTTTGAATATAATTCGAACGTATATATTATATACGTCGTCGTTAGAATATAAATAATTATATATAATTATAAATAGAATTGAAAATGGCGCGGTAGTTCGATAATTCGATTTCAAACTTCAATTGAATGTACCGGGTGCAAAACAATCCGGATTTTAGCGAAACCAAAAATAATAGGATCTAATTGATAATATCTTTCCAACGAATCCGACAAGTCAAAATTTCATAGCGGGAATCAAAATATATGTCCAGTTGAAAATTCTGAATAGTCGCTATGGAATTCAGGCCCTTAAAAATGGACATTTTGCAAATGACTTCGGATTTCGACGAACCCACTTTTGTTGGATCCGCAGTGTCAAGTTATTGCTAGATTTCAAGTTTCATAATTTTTAGAATCAATATGTGAGCGTGGCAAAGGAAAATGCGTTTGACCAGTTTTAGTTGATTTTAATCGACTGGAAATTGGCCATTTTTCCAACGGTCTCAGAATTCGACGAAACTAGTTTTGTTAGGACCGTATCGTCAATACGAAGCTAGAAAATATTTTTCTGGAATTTTTCTAGTTAGTATGTAACCCCGGTAAATTGAAATGTACGTTTAAAATTCAATATAGTGATTTAAATGTAAATTTAACGGAAACTGATTGTAACAGCCGAATCAGCTGACGATACATATCCCATTGTGTTCGGAATGGGGGTTAAACGCTATGGATGACAGGCGGTGGGCCTCGGTTAGAGGTCGTATGTAAAAGTCAACCTTTTTAGAAATTAAAATAATTAAATAAAATAATAAAATTAAAATTCTTTCCTTTATAGCCCCCCCCCCCCCCGTTTATTTTTTTCTCAGAATCTAAAAAAAAAAAAGAGAAAGGGATCGGACCCGCCCGCCGCCCCCTTGGCGATCGCCACCCCGTCGCCGACCATCGTCAGGCCGCCGCTCCCCTTGCGTCTCCCTCCAGCATCCTCCCACTCTCCTCCCTAAGACGCGTCGCCCAAAGATAAGGACCCCCCAAAAACCTAAAACCCCCATCGCGCCGCCATAAGGCACCGAACCACCTCCGCCTCCCTCCCAGCTACAGCCCTCTCCCCTCCAACGCGCCCCCTCAGCCTCCACCCCCTCTGGAAATACAACTGTAAGTTCCTTTGATTTTTAAAGTATGAGTTTCTTTGATTTTTAATCGTGAAAAGGACGGATTGTTATATATAGAAAGAACGGATTTTTAAATTATAAAGTTTTGTTATTATTTACAAAAAAGGAATGATTTTTAACATATAAAAGATTTGATTTTTAATTTCTAAAAGATTTGATTTTTAAAACCTAAAAGATTTGATTTTTAAAACATAAAAGACGATATTTTTAAAACATAAAAGACGATATTTTGACAGGAGTAGTGAAGTAAAAATATAATTTTTATATAAAGAAGATAATCAAAATATGATTTTTATATTTTTAAATTAATAAAAATATGATTTTTATATTTTTAAAGTATTAAAAATATGATCTTTATTAAGTAGAAGTAGTAGAGATATGATTTTTGTTTATGTAGAGAATTGAAAATATCATCTTTGTATATGTAGCGAAATAAAAATCTGATTTTTATTTTATATGCGTTGAAGTAAAGTGATTATTTTTATAAAGGCGAAAACTATATTTTAGAAAGGCGAAATGTTTATATGGAAAATAGCGTGATAAAAATATAATTTTTATCTATATGACATAGTAGTAAAAATTCGATTTTTATATATTGAATAACTTAGTAAAATTTTGATTTTTATATAAAGTATAACGAAGAAAAAAAATATTCGATTTAGAAATATATGAAGTGATAATAAAATTATGATTTTTAAGTTGAATGTGAATAAATAAAAATGTGATTTTTATTTTAAAGACATCGAAATATAAAAATGTGTGATTTTTATATATGTAGTGACTACGGGCAAAAGAAGATGATAAAAAGGCGAGGATGAAGAAGATTTCTATAAATGAAGTGTCGTGAAGTTGGATAGCTATTGGTGAGAACTTCTCACTCAAAATTCTTTTTCTAGTTATATATATATATATATATATATATATATATATATATACTAGGATGCAGACGGTGCTTAGTAGCACCCGACACCCGTCATCCACAGACCATGGATGGCTTGTTTGTGAAATTGTTTGGTTGTGTAGTTGATTTGTCTAATTGGTTTGAATTAAATTGTTTGGTGAAATGGGATGAATTTTATTGATGTGTGAATGGCGTGGGCCTTCACTAGACCGGGGATAAGGCTAGGCCTCGTCCCGTTTCTAGTATCGTGCCGTTATGCCGCCGAAATTTTCTAAAATATGTTAGAAAAATAAAAATATCATTTTTATTGTGTAAATGAAATGAATAGAAATTCATGTGTTGAAATAAAATATTTTATCGTTAAAAATATAAATTTCGACGTGAAAGTGAATAAATGAATATTTATAAACAAATCGGCCGATTTGTTTATATACACTGATTTGACTGATATTGATTGGGTCGATAAATTTTACACATCGCCCAACTCCACAAATAAAATCTGTGTTTGATTGTTTGAAACCCCACACGGGTGTTGGGATGAAATTTGATGTTCACTCATCCTGATTGATTAAATATGTCGATCGATTGATTGACAGGCTGTTATAAGCGTCAGATATCTATATTTGATGCTTACACAGTGTAGTGCACTTTGGTTGATGATTGATTATTTTTCAATGTTATTATATGCATGTGTTTTATGGAATCCATATAATTAACGTTATATGGTGATTGATTGGGCCTCATTCCAATCGGGAAAATAATGAATATTATAAAAGAAAATTCATGTGTTGAATATAAAAATAGTCATGTGTTGACGAGGTTCATGTGTTGAGTGAAATATTTTATATAATAAAAATTTACATCTTTATCATATTTAAAATTAGAACTACTTCCCAGTAGAAGTTTAATTGAAAATCAAACGATAAATACCATAGTTTTATAAAATATTTCACATAACAAAAATATTGATGTGTTGACAGTACTCATGTGTTGAGATTAGTCGTGGGTTGAAAAAAATTATAGATTCATGTGTTGAATGGGATGAATATTCATTTGTTGAATAAAATAAAGAAGTTGTGAAAAATATAAAGCCGTGTTGATTAGTTTTGCGCCATTTTGACGTGAACGATATTTATATCGATTTTATTCATTTTAAAATGAATATTGAAAAGTGATTTCGAAATCGAATATTTCGAAACGAAATGAATTGAATTGAAAACGATTTCGAAATGAATTGAATTGAAAACGATTTCGAAATGAATTGAATTGAAAACGATTTCGAAATGAATTGAATTGAAAACGATTTCGAAATGAATTGAATTGAAAACGAATTCAAATGGAATTGAAATTTGAATTGAATAGAAATGAATTTTAAAACGAATCTATAAAGAAGAATTCAATTTTGATTTGAATTGAAAAGGAAGTTGAAAATGTTTTAGAAACGAATTTAAAACGATTTATAAAATTCGTTTTAAAAGGAAATCGACGAAATATATAATATATATATATTATATATATATATATATAATGGCCTGAATAGAACGCGCCGCGCCGCGGCAGTTCGTGAATTTCGACCATTTATTTCAAACGGATATTGCGGGAGATCCGACCGTCGGATTCTCCTAAAACCGGAACCGTTGGGTTCGTATCGAAAAGAGATTTCCAATGAATATTAGAAATTTGAAATCTAACGGTTGGATTTGGAATCATGTCCAAATCAAATTTGAAAAAGGTCGCTGTAAGTGCAGTTCGATGGCCGTTGATGGAAATCGACTGTACGGGCCTTGATAAAATTATTAAAAATATCTATAATTTGTGTAAAATTATAATATGTGAATTGGAAAGAATTGGGCTGGAAAATTTCCACATTTGAATAGGTAAAAATAGATTTCTATCGAAATGAACTAGTTTTGAACTAGAATTAAAATCAATTTATTTTTGAAATAAATAAATTGAATTTGAAAGTGATTTTGAAAATAATCAATATTTCCAATACGTGGATTGGACTGGAGTTGAATCGAAATTATCTTCGGGATATTTCCATGTTGGATTTCGTGACTATACAAATATTGTTATGGGGATTTGAAAGATATATTTTATATCGTTATTTCCAATACGATATTTGTTGGTTTCAGAATTTGATATTGAATATAAGCCGATATATTTTCTATTCAGAGCCTTGTGTTTAATATCAAATGTGATTTGGGTTTATTGTGAATCGTGTTTTAGATGACATTGGTTCTTTAACCCAGTTAAAGGCAAGATGTTGATTTGTGAAAGAATTAAGACTAATTGTGGTTTTAATGAATCTTTAATTAGATTAAAATGTGAATTGATAATTTAAATTATCAAATCAGAAAAGTGATCGAGAATGGAGTACCACCAGTTTTGCTCCAATGCGATAGTTAAATCTTTAATTAGATTTGAACGTGAAATGGTAATTAATTTTACCGATAGCACCGTGGTGTTAGATATGGAGTATCACCAGTTTTGCTCCATGGGATATATAGGTTGGGATTGGGAAATAAACTAAATAATTACTTCGGTGGTGTTCGTTAATCCCGACTAGTTTGAGATGATATCCAAAGGAAGATTAAAGAATAAATTTAGAAGAATTTATCTTTGATAAGATTAATGGGAACATTTCCCTAAGAATGTGATTTTGTGAATAAAAGAATATTCTGAATTGGAATGAGGCGTTCATTGTGTTTGTGTAACATTTGTTAATTATATACGTGGGTTATTCAGAAAGGCCGGGTTATACCCATTCGGAATAACCGATTCGACGAGATGTCGAAGATGAAGACGGTGGTTGAAGACCGGAAGTCTTCACATCGTTTGGGTGATTACTGATGATCTTGATTGGGCTGTACACCCAAGATGAGGGAAACAGTTTGTGATCGTCCAGACGTACTTGGAGATCGATGGATATGCGAGGAAAGTGCCTCCGGTTTCGTTCAGACCCAGAACGAACTTGTAAATGGATTGTGTGTCTGACATTGGATTTTATTCTGTGTTGATTGATTTCTATTAAATATACATCTGTTTGGCGGCGGAGAATTTATTCTCTTGCTTAACGCCCTTCTCTGAGACGTACGAGCTCAGGGGTTGTATATCGATGGACGTCAGTCGCATTGAGTGAATTGCCAATGTGGCACGCGTAAGTGGCAATTGATCAAGGCTTCTGTTGAAAAGCAAAGTCTTGTGGTTGATGATCAAAGCACGGCCTGTGTGGCGTAGCTTTGTGTATAACGTGAATTCGTGAGCCTCACACCTCGGTATGAGTCAAAAACGGGATAGTGACTGCAGGGAGAGCACGACGTTTCTTTCTAGCTAGGGTGGTGTCAGTGACCTACCAGCCCTGACATTTATATACTTTTCACCTGTGTGGTTGTTGGAATGCGAGGCGCCTCGGATATAGGTCTGTAAGGACCGGGAAACGTGTGTTCAGGAATAACTAATCCTCAAAAGTAAGAGAGGACCGGCCCTGAAGATCCAAGGATCATAGTGGGGTCCTGAGGCATTTGCTAGAGTGTCTCGAACGCGGAGAGGAGCTTGCCCCTTGCCTCGACTCATAACGGAAATCCAATTTCCAATACGTGTATTGCGGTTTTAATTGTAGAACTAGTATGGCGACATGATATATGGTACCCATGCCGTCTATGATTGATATTTATGATTGAAACTGTTTTGACACTATACACATATAGTAATATCAAAATAATGTGTTTTAAACGTATCAAGCATGCTTTGGCTGTTATAAGGGAAAACCCTATCCTCCGGCTTGCGTTGCCTTGTGTGATGGGACCTGGGTCTTATAACAGCTTCATTTTTCTTTATTTAGCATTGCGCTGTTGTTTTATGCACTGATATTCTTGGGAGGAAACCCGTTCCGTGTTATACGGCGTGGTCCCTTGATTTACCTAACTTTAAAAATAAAGAATTATAACTGTTTTAGTTCTCACACCTGTCACATGACTGACCTGGAGTTTATTGTTTTAACCTAAACTCTGGGTGCCCCTATTTTCCACACGGGCAGCTAGTAGTTTTGGTTTTGCAGATTTATATTCACAGGGTCCTGATTTACAGTTGGAACGATGCTCGGAAAGCTCTGTATCCGTGTATCACTTCTAGTTGTGTTTTGTATATTTTTCCGCTGCTATGTAATTTATTGTAATCTCTGATATTTGTTAAATGTAATTTATTCATTTATACTCTGTATATTCTTGTATCTGATGGAATTGTTGTAATAACAATGAAATGGTCTTCCGTCTGCGTTCATTTGTGTGTTGTTTTCAAAGTATCCGCTCTTTCCTTACCGGGGAAGTTACGGGTTCTTTCATATGACGTCAGCTAGGAGTACATAGAATTACCATTATTACTTATTGAAGGGGGTACATCTAGTGGGGATAGGTACACGTTCGGTACCTATGATAGCTACTAGAGATATACAGTCAAACATGGAGGATAGTTGGTACTTCTAGTAATACATGAAGCTATCATCGCTCTGTTTAGCCAAGAGGGATCAAATTTCTAGAGTGACTAGTAGGGGTGCAGTTAGTGTTAGTACAGTACAGTACGGTAGAGTATAGTATAATAATTATCCTATATTGATTAGGAAGTGCCATTAACGTTATCTCTGTTTCTATAGATTGCCTTGCCATACCCATGTGGTTCACACAGTCATTACCTTATTCTCCAGCTTATATCTTATCATATTGCTTTAATAATTATGTTGTTAGAGTTATCGGACTCGCCAGACTTTATGTCTGACCCCCTTTGTTTCCACCTCTTTTCTTCCTTTCCCCTCCAGGTTCTAAGGGTGGGACTAGTACTAGTGAAGCTTAACTGGGATCTCTTTGGGAGCACTTAGAATTGGATTGCTGAAGTAAAGATCAGGCTATCATTTTCTTTATGGCTATTTGTAGTAGTGGGATTACGTACTTTGTTTTATCAAGATGGATATTATGTACTTGACTTTGGTTTATGGTTTTTGATGATGTAACCAAACATATTTACCTTCTGCTACAATAAATAAAGTTTTAAATTTTCAAGTATTGCTTTATATCTGTCTTGTTGTGATTTTCTGTTCTATATTCACTTAAAATGCTCCATGGAAGTTAATGAATTACCTTTGCGAGTGACATTAATGGACGTGGGGTGTTACAGGGGATATCGCCGCGTTTTGCAAGTTTTTAAAACAGAAACAATAAATTAACGCTGTTGACCAAGCTTAAATGTGGTATATATAGCACTATTCCCTTGAAAATGGAAATAGTTAGGTTTGAAATTCACTTATTCTAATTGATAAGTAAATTATGATGTTTATACAAGGAAATGTAAATGAGTTATACCAAGTGCGGAGTAGAGATAAATAATGGAGATTTGATTATATACTACCCGTACTGAATGGAAATCTTCAAATTTAACATTTGAGTTTATAATGATATAACATGTCGTTCAACATTAACTTGGGTTGTATAAGAAATAGTAATTGGATATTGAATGGATAATATATATTTCTGAAGTAAAGGAAGACTAAAGGATTTCAGATACATGATGTAATAATTCCAAGAAGGGAAATTAAGGGGATTTTATATAAATATGTGATATTAGTAAGATGGAGTTAATATAATCGCTGATTCCAAATAACGGAAGTGAAGAGTTTCGTCGAGATAACTAAATGGAATCGAATTCTAAATCGATGAGGTGATTTTAAATAATTCAATAAAAAGATTTTAATGATTTAAATAATAGGGTCTGAGCTGCCAATATACTTAACGTACTGTTTGAAATTGATAGTTAAAAACCCGATTATCAATTGAGTAAAATATTAGACATTTTGACGTGTTGTTTCAAAGAGACCGAGATGAGATCTAGTCCCAAAACCACTTCAATACAACGTTACGTACGAAACCAACATGCATCAAATGAAGATGGAGCATTGAAGACCGTAGAACTTCATGAAGTGGAAGAGCTACATATAATCTCTGGGTAGCTCCCATAAAAGAGATACACTGTGATTCTGTCGTGATTGGAATTTATGGATTGCAAGGACTTCTCGCTATTGATCCTTGGGGTGATTCCTATATAAGAATGCAGTAGGAGGGCGCCTTCGGTTCATCCTGTTCCTGGATGACTTGTATGGACGAATGTTTGACAGAATATTTCTTGAGGGTCTCGTTCATTGATTTTTACAAATATACCCAGTTTGGTGGCGGATAACTTCTCTTGCTTAACACCCATAGAATATTTGTGGACGTCAATTAGTGATTTGATGGATCTGACGATGTGGCATTCAAAGTGAATGATGGCCAGATGTTCTAAAGATGAACGTAGCCATAAAGCCCCACAACCGGGAAATGACAGAAATCAGGCAGGTAGCATGGCTAGTTGGGTCATACCCAAGCAGGGTGTATTGTCACAATCTACAGAAAATTCATATTTTATACTTCTTTCGTATTCTTTATCTCTGCGGAACTATGGTGAGCTTATAAAACAATATGGTGGAAATATATTCAATACACTCAAGCTAAATGAGTGGTCGGTCATGTGTGGCCGAGTTTCAAGATG
This sequence comes from Allium sativum, assembly GCA_030737875.1. Lineage (NCBI taxonomy): Eukaryota > Viridiplantae > Streptophyta > Magnoliopsida > Asparagales > Amaryllidaceae > Allium > Allium sativum. The sequence goes on along the minus strand of CM060923.1, from coordinate 731,020,889 downwards.
TTCTTGTTGAACCCTGGTGTATTTCCCTCTAAAGTACACTGATCGGAAGGTGGTCCCATACCTTGTCATGTTGGAAATCCAATCTCCAATAAGCGCCAAACGGTTTTCGATTAGATAATAAATACGTAGAGCATGTTGATATATCAAAATGTTTAAGGTTATAGTAAGGTAAAAATTGTCCGTGTTTATGTGTGGGCTGGTCTTACTATTATCCTTTTTTTTAAAAAATGATTTTAAAGATAAACAAGTTGTTTGTGTTATGAATTTATCACTGAAGGTATTCTAGACTAATCCGAGTGAATTTTGCTTTGCTTCAAATGTGCTCGGGTCAGACCGAGTGTATTATCAGGTTAGGATTCGCTTCGAGCTTCAGAAGAAGAGTTGGAGTCGAGACGTCTATCTATATTATCTAGTATTAACTTATTCTGCTTTGTGTTGAATTGAATTGAATACTCTGAAGTTGTATTATATAGTTTTTGTATAAGCATTTGATATTATATTTTATTCGTTCCGCTGTGAGATTCTGATCATCTTCTTGTTCTTCTATTCTTATATTTCTTTCTTTTTTTCATCCTATAATTTCTTTCTATTAACAGTCTAATATTTTCAATACTTGGATTTTTCGCAAGTAATACAGTTATATGTATTATTGTAGAAAATTCGAGCATCAAAATTTTTCCTGCCCGTTATACTAAGTACAAATGCTTCCAAGTCTTCCTGTCTGGTACTGCTTTTCTTTGATTTTCTCGCCTCCCACTCGACTCCATTGACAACTTTGGAGAGCTAGCGAGTGCGATTGTTAAACAATTTAGGGTGCATATCCCGACTGCAAAGAATGCCCTCACTTTATCCAATTTATACCAGGGACCCGCGGAATCCCTCAAAAGATGCCTCTCTCGGTTTAACATAGCTCTCTCCGAGGTCGAGGACCCAAATCCTTGCACCGTACTCTTTCAACTGGCGAAAGGTGTCCTTTCAACGTCATTATTTAGGGCCTGGATGGATCGGAAGCAGCCCAAGCGCCTCGACGCCTTCTACGAGAAGGCAGATAAATACTTATGCCAGGAAGGGGCAAGGCGAAACCGGCTCTCCACCACAAGTCGTCCCAATAATCCCCAAGTAGGTGCCGCAAATAACAACCTCAGTGGTAGGCGAGGTGGGGAGCCCTTCGACCTGAACAAAGGGGAAGGTCCATCCAGGCAGAGACCAAACAACGGTAGGCCGGACGGACGAAAAAACGGGCAAGCCTCGGTAGAACCAAAGAGGCTCGACCCCCGCCAAGCCTTCGAAACCTACACCCCTCTGAACGAAGACATAGAGATAATCTACATGGAAACCTACAAAACCTTGCCCTAAAAAAAAGCCGTGTGTCAGAGAATCCACCGATCGCGAGAGGAAAACCGGGAGGTACTATCGGTACCATGACATGTACGGGCACGATACCAACGAGTGTCGTCACTCAGGGACACAATCGAGAAACTTATTCGCAGGAAACAGCTAGAGCAATATGTCCAAGAGCTCTTTCCAGCTGAAGCAAACTCGCAGCCTCCAGCACCAGCTCCCCAAGCAGTTACCAGGGCAGCTCCGGGACCATCTAACCCGAGACGCGGAATCGTGATAATCACTATATGTGGTGGACCTTACCCCACGCATGGAAGTTTCCGAAAGATGGATGAGTATGTGAGTGCCATAAAGCATGCTACTTACGAAGTCTGCTCTGCTCTCCCTGTGTCCTCCCTAGCCAAGCTACAAAAAACAATGCGAGGCGACATCATCTTCCGAGAAAGAGAGTCAACGGGGGTAGAACTCCCAACAACCGATCCATTGGTCATCACGGCCCACATCGGAGCCGCCTCCGTTCGAAAAGTCTTAATCGACTCAGGGAGTTCTGTCAACATCATCTTTAAGTCCGCCTATGACCAAATGAAATTAGAAATAAACGACTTGAAGTCGTGTCATGCTGCGATCCACGGCTTCAATGGGGCGTCTAGTTCCCCCGTAAGGATGATCGACCTGCATGTGGAGGGCGAGGGGGACCGAAGCGAGTCCGTATTCTCACCTTCATGGTCATAGACATCGACTCCCCCAATAATGCTTTCCTGGGGCGCCCTTTCCTTACTAAATTCTAGGTTTACATGGCACCATGGTCTCTCTTGATGATATTCCTGACGAAAAATGGAATCCGCACCATTAAGGCGACCAACAAAGCGCCAGGGAATGCTATGCCAAAGAATGGAAGAACGCATGCAACAAGGAAAAGGGCAAAGCCGTGCCCGCGCCTTCTTGTGCCTAAAATGTCTTAGCATAGCAGACAGTGGCGTTTGAGTCCTGGCTCAGGCGCCATTGCCATCTTTCCAATGATCTTGACACACAGAAGGACGAGGAGCCTAAGTAAGAGAGGGCTACCCCAGTCGGATTCACGGTGGACGTTCCCGTCGAACTCAATGACCCTGCAAGGGTGTTGAAGGTAGGGTCACAACTCCACCCTGCAATCAAAGAAGACCTTACATGCGTCCTAAAGGACAATCTGGATGTTCTTACTTGGGCTCACTCCGACATAAAGGGCATCGACCCCGCGATTACTTGCTATTCTCTCAGCCTGGATTCCAGAATGCCTCCTGTCAAACAAAAGCGCAGCTTCTTAGGACCCGAGGGGTCCAGAGCGCTTGAAAAAGAGGTAGACCGTCTTCTCAACAATAACTTCATTCGCGAAGCAGACTACACTGAGTGGGTTTCCGACTTAGTCCTGGTTAAAAAGGCTAGCGGTAAATGGAGGACATGCATCGACTTCTCCGATCTAAACATGGCATGTCCCAAGTACAGTTTCCCGCACCCAAAGAGCGATCGATTAATCGAATCGACCGCCGGATACCGGCTGCTATCTTTCATGGACACCAACTTCGGTTACAATCTGATCCCAATGAACCTACACGATCAAGACCACACCTCTTTCATAATCGATCTTGGGTTCTATTGCTACCGTGTTATGCCATTAGGTCTCAAGAATGCCGGCGCCACCTATCGGCGAATGGTTAGTCGACTATTTGAAAAACAGATTGGGAAATCAATGGAGGTGTACGTGGATGACATGCTGGTGAAATCGAAAATATCAAGCCTCTTTACGAGTCACTTCAGAAAAATACCTAGGTTTCATTGTCAATTGTCGAAGCATCGAAGCCAACCTAGAAAAGATCCAAGCTAGTCGGGACATTCGCCTTCCTGAAAATATCAGAGATGTCCAAAGTCTAAATGGAAAGGTCGCCGCTTTAAGTTGGTTCATCTCTAAGGCCACCAACAAGTGCATCCCTTTCTTCGATTTACTCCGAAAAGCAAAATACAATTTTGATGACCCGTGAATGCGTCACCGCATTCAAAGAGCTACTAGGTCACTTAGAGCGACCAATTATCCTTTCCAAGCCTATAGATCTCGAAAACTTATACTTTTGCTTGGCTGTTTCTTCATAGGCTTTCAGCTCGACACTAGTGCGTCTCGAAGATCGTACTCAACAGCCCGTCTACTACATCAGCAAGCAACTAACGTGGGCAGAAAAGAATTACCCAATGCTGGAGAAGCTAGCATTCTTCCTATTAATCCCCTCCAGAAAGCTTTGACCATACTTTCATTCTCATCCCATAACGGTTTTCACTAACCAACCGTTGCGCCCGGTCCTACAGGGGCCCGAAGCGTCTGGTCGATTATTAAAATGGAGTATGGAGATGACCCAGTTCGAGATAACCTTCATCCCCCTACGAGCCATCCTCTGCCAAGCTCTCACAAATTTTATCATGGAATTCACAGCCCCCGAGGAGGATCTGGCGGTGAACACCTGGGCTCCCGACGCCCAGTAGAAATTGTTCGTAGATGGCTTGTCTAACAAAAATTGTTCTGGGCAGGAATCGTGCTCATCACGGCCGAGGATCGTCCGATGTTGTAACACCCCATGTATTTTATAACTGTGAAATTCATAAATTAAACAATAAATAATTTTAAATCAAAGATTTAAGGGAAACGGGATACGCCATTGCGTTCATCTCAGAATTCTGCTTGAGATAGAGTCTGAGTTTGCGTAAAACGGATATCGTATGAAGAAGTTATGGACGAACGAAGTTGGGCGAAAAACCGGAAAACGGGTCAGAATGCACTGGCGCACTTGGGAAGTGCGCCAGAACAAAAATGCACTGGCGCACTTGGGAAGTGCGCCAGTACATTTTTGACCTGGCGCACCTGCCAAGTGCGCCCAGGTCAAAAATGACCTGCTGGCCAGGTCTGGTCTAGTCCTGGCTGGCCAGGTATGTGTTTGGTCGATTTTCAGAAGCTTGCTTTGTCATTAGGGCTAGGTTGCAGGCTCTAATTGGTCTCTCTTTCGAATGAATGGCTACGATCAATCCAAGCAACATCGATGGTCCTAATCAGTTCATAAAATCTATAAAAATGACCCTAGACTCTACCTAATCTATTCATTCAAAAATAAGAACGAGGCCATCATGCTGCAGAGGAGCGACTAGGAGTAGCCACCAATTTGAGAGAAGATTAGGAGGCAAATTCTAAAGCATTAAGCATCTTAAACAAATCAAATCAACAAGGAGTCGCATCTCCAAATTCCTAAATTGGAAAATTCGCCACACGATTGTAAGTAGTGTATTATTTTGGTATGAACAAATAACTGTGTTGGTTTGTATACTTGATTTGTGGTGATAAAGTAATCCATATTTGTGCGTTACTATGATTCTTATCGATTTGGAATAATGTATACGTTTGGATATTCTCAAATTATGTTATTCATTATAAAAACTACATGTTTGCGGTAGTTTTATGCAAGTATACGTTTGGATATTCGCAAAGCATGTTATTCATTATAAAAACTACATGTTTGCGGTAGTTTTATGCAAGTATACTTTTGGAATATTCGCAAATTATGTAATCCATGTTGAAGCTACATGTATGTAGTTGTTTAATTGAAATTCATGCAAGTTTGGGGTTTTGCTACTTTGCCATCATAATGTGTATTTTTATACAAAAATCATTTTGAGAGTAATTGGAGCAAATTTGGGTTATTATAATCCATATGAAATTATGTTGAAAATTTGGCATCATGATCTATGTATTAAGCCATACTTTTGTACTAGAAAACCTCTTTGTGAACTTACGAATATGACTAGGCTATGATTGATATTTTGCATAATTGAAAACCATGTTAGGTCTATATTGTTAACAAGAATTATATGATGACATATGTGGTACATAGCTAGGTTAGATTCAAAATCCCATTTGCAAGTTTGCATGACTAAAGTAAAAATCATGATTTCATGTTAGAAATATTTATGCCATAAGTATATGTGTGCCATGGTTATGTGAATAGATTTAGAATCATGATTAAGTTGGATTAATTCTAGTTGAATTATACTTTTGTATTAGTCACAAAAGTAAGCACCTTTGTAAACATGTAGTAATCTTATAAACATGATTTGCTTATGTTTGACATTATGCCTAAATAAAATATAGGTTTATGTTGCAGTTAAGCCTATGTGTCAATAGTGATATTCTTAACTTAACTACAAGTTTACATGGTTTGATTCATGTCACTTATGCTTTATGACCAAAGTATATGTTACTACTATGCAAGTACACCAGTTTCTATTTTGTAGTTCCAACGTCACGTTGCAAGTTCATGCGTTCACATTCCCCATTTTGTGTATGTAATCACGCTTTAAGCCTCCCCTTTTCGCATGGCTAGGTTGGGCTTAAAAAGGCTAAGCCCAACATATATATATATATAATAAACGGACGTATTAAACGGGGGAAAATAACGTTGGGTTAAATTTATTAATAAATGAAAATATAAAGAAAAGGGGCCCAAATTCAAGTATGGGTTGGGCCCATGATTGGTGTAACCATCACAACATTGATTTTTAATGGGCCGCAAATATTTACATATAAGAAAAATAAAGAAGAAAGACAAAATATGTAAATGTAGAAAATACGATGTGTTTAACCCGAGGTTGGATTGAGTTGTGATGTAAACCTGCCCGGAACCGCCCGGCTGTCCAGTAGTCACAACAATACCTATCCAATGTGGGTGGTTAAACATGGAGCCCAATAAGGACCCGAGGTTAGACTGAGTTGTGGCGTAAGACTGCCCGGAACCAACCGGCAACAGGCAGCCACAACAATACCTGTCTAATGTGAGAGGTCAAGGCTTTAATAAGACAATTAAAGCTGAGTCAGGATGGTTAGGATTAAGTGGACTAAAGACTTAATCAAAATGGAACATGCTAAACTAAACAGACTGATTGGGGGTTAGGTTATAAAACACTTAACCAACTTAGCATGCTGGCTAGAAATAGAAAACCTAGTAGCGGTGGACCCTTTTCAGCAGTAACCCTATAAGGTGTATCATGATACCCTGAAACTAGGCAGGGTGGGGCACGATTACTGGGCTGATTGTAAGAGGTCAAATCGACGGCGGTGGTGTAGCAGTGTAGGTTCTAACGGGGTGCGGGCGTGCACACACTCCGGCGCAGAAAAATAAGGCACTGGGCACCAGTAGCATACCTGTGCATTCTAGGGTTGTGTCGGGCCGCCGCCATGGGACTTGATACACCCCATGGTGGGACCAACATAGGTAACTACAACATCGGGGGCCGTAAGACACATGTAACTATGCGAGTAGGAGCCGATCATTATAAAATGGATCACTTCACCCTGATTATGGGGTGCCAGTTGGGAACTAGTTTATATGGGTTCAGAGATTAATATGGGGTACGATAGTATATTCGACCCTAGACAACTTAACTAAGTTTATATTGCTTTCCTACTTCTTGTTTATACTTATCATACCCAGTTCTTTATTCATAGACAGAATAGTCCTAGACTTACTCAGGCTTTATGTCTGACTCTACTTTTCTTTCGTCTTCTTTTCTTCCGTTCCCCCCCCCCCCCCAGGTCCACAGGGAGGGAACACTGCAGCTTGACCAGCCTTCATATCCAGCTTGAAGAGGAAAAATGTATTGCTTGGACCTTTTCGTTTTGAACTATGGCTTTGGACAACCACTATGGGGCTTTTGCAGTTTATTTATGTTTTTTTTATGCTTCTTTAAATAATGTAATCAAGACAGATTATGAAAGTGTTATGTTATGTTTTTGGAAAGGATGTAAGACAATCATGGTAATGTTGTTGTAACACGTATTTGCTTTTATGAAATAAAAGTTGCTGTTTTTCTGCTGTTTACAAATATGTGTTCTTATATCTGTCTTGTATATCTGTGACTTATACTTATAAACCTCCACCAAAATTAGGGCATTCCCTTTGAGAGTGACCCTAACGGAGGTGGGGTGTTTCACTTGGTATCAGAGCATAGGTTTACCAGATAAGATAAAAAGTTTTGAAAATTTATTTTCAAAAAAGAAATTTAAAGAAGCATTTTTAAAAGAAAAATATTATTTTATTAAAAAAAAAAGGCAAAGCCCCCCCAAAGCCATAGGTACTGTCTCTTATCCTTCGTTTTGAATCTATCCTTTTTGTTTCAGCACGTCCGAAGAACTTAACTTGCCAGAGGGTGTACCAATACCTGGTTGGTTTAGACGGTTCTTAGAAGCAAGGGCCACTCAGCCAGGTCCTACCGTTCCTCCTCCCCCAGGTGCAAGAAATCATCCAGCTGCAGCAGCGCCTCTTCCTCCACCTCCTCCACGGGGAAACACGTTTGCTAAGATATGTAAAGATTTTAAAGCTATGGGAGGAAAGGATTTCCATGGAACTGAGTCCTTCGTGGCAGCTAGAAATTGGCTGAAAGAAACTGAGGACCTATTCATCATCTTTGAGGTAGAAGACAGACAGAAAGTACAACTAGCAGTGTGGCTATTAAAGGGCGAGGCTTCCTACTGGTGGGAAGTCACTAATGCAGAAAGACCGGTGGAAACATGGGAGGACTTTAGGGCAAGGTTTGAGGCTAAATTTCTCTCGGAAGCTGAAAGGAGTCTTCAGTTGGAAAAATTCTTATTTCTTAAGCAAGGGAATATGACAGTCAAAGAGTATGTTAATCAATTCGATGAGCTGGCTAGGTTTGGGCTGGACCTAGTCAACACCCCGCACAAGAAGGCTCTCCGCTTTGTCAAAGGGTTGAATGAGCCATTACACAGTTTGGCCATGACCCATATACCCATAGGAGCTACGTACGAAAGGTTGGTGCAGATGGCATTGCTGAACGAGGAAGATAAGGACAAGAAGGAAACAGAGGCAGAAAACTCTCAAGGGAAGAAAGAGGTCAAGCCCAACGATTCTAAGAATAAGAAGGTAGACCCCGAGAAAGGAGGCAAGAACAACAACTCACGTGATAAAAGGAAATGCAATTACTGTGGTACGGAAGGGCACATAGCCAAGGATTGTAGAAAGAGGAAGAGAAAGCAAGGTGAATGTTTTCATTGTGGGAAGACTGGACACATCAGCAAAGACTGCCCTGAGAAGCAGACCGGACCTTCTGGCGGTACATCGTTAACTTATTCCAGATGCTTTGTTTTATCCTATTTCTCTCCTCGATCCTATCTTGAGAACCATAGGTAGAATCTCTTTGGATGAAAACATGTAATTGAAACATGTTATGGATGATGGTTGCAAGTGGTTGCAAGTGATTGCTAGTGGTTGCTCGTGGTTGCATATACACACACAATCTAGGTCTTAGATCGGCTCAGTCACTTCATATTGCATATGCATATATGTTTGCATTCGTATATGGTTGAACTTTAATGTTTTGTCATATGGATGTTGCATGTGTATGAATGATTGTGCACTCATGTAGAATCATGAATAGGGGGATTTGCATTCATAATGGATTCATAGCACTTACATTATTCGCATTAAGGAGGTCAACTGAATCAGTAGACCGCCTGATTTTGCATTAGATAAGTACATGTACACACACACTTCGCATATGATCATGAAGCATTAGAAGTCTTTTAAGGACAATGGATGCTCGTGTTTGATGGATGAGTAGATGAATGTTTGGACGTTAAGATGTACATTCTTCCTGAGCTTGAAGATTTCGGGGAAGAAATCCTTTTAAGTGGCGGAGAATGTAACACCCCATGTATTTTATAACTGTGAAATTCATAAATTAAACAATAAATAATTTTAAATCAAAGAATTAAGGGAAACAAGATACGCCATTGTGTTCGTCTCGGAATTCTGCTTGAGATAGAGTCTGAGTTTGCGTAAAACTGATATCGTATGAAGAAGTTATGTACGAACGAAGTTAGGCGAAAAACCGGAAAACGGATCAGAATGCACTGGCGCACTTGGGAAGTGCGCCAGAACAAAAATGCACTGGCGCACTTGGGAAGTGCGCCAGTACATTTTTGACCTGGCGCACCTGCCAAGTGCGCCCAGGTCAAAAATGACCTGCTGGCCAGGTCTGGTCTAGTCCTGGCTGGCCAGGTCAGTGTTTGGTCGATTTTCAGAAGCTTGCTTTGTCATTAGGGCTAGGTGGCAGGCTCTAATTGGTCTCTCTTTCGAATGAATGGCTACGATCAATCCAAGCAACATCGATGGTCCTAATCAGTTCATAAACTCTATAAAATTGACCCTAGACTCTACCTAATCTATTCATTCAAAAATAAGAACGAGGCCATCATGCTGCAGAGGAGCGACTAGGAGTAGCCACCAATTTGAGAGAAGATTAGGAGGCAAATTCTAAAGCATTAAGCAACTTAAACAAATCAAATCAACAAGGAGTCGCATCTCCAAATTCCTGAATTGGAGAATTCGCCACACGATTGTAAGTAGAGTATTATTTTGATATGAACAAATAACTGTGTTGGTTTGTATACTTGATTTGTGGTGATAAAGTAATCCATATTTGTGCGTTACTATGATTCTTATCGATTTGGAATATTGTATACGTTTGGATATTCTCAAATTATGTTATTCATTATAAAAACTACATGTTTGCGGTAGTTGTATGCAAGTATACGTTTGGATATTCGCAAAGCATGTTATTCATTATAAAAACTACATGTTTGCGGTAGTTTTATGCAAGTATACGTTTGGAATATTCGCAAATTATGTAATCCATGTTGAAGCTACATTTATGTAGTTGTTTAATTGAAATTCATGCAAGTTTGGGGTTTTGCTACTATGCCATCATAATGTGTATTTTTATACAAAAATCATTTTGAGAGTAATTGGAGCAAATTTGGGTTATTATAATCCATATGAAATTATGTTGAAAATTTGGCATCATGATCTATGTATTAAGCCATAATTTGTACTAGAAAACCTCTTTGTGAACTTACGAATATGACTAGGCTATGATTGATATCTTGCATAATTGAAAACCATGTTAGGTCTATATTGTTAACAAGAATTATATGATGACATATGTGGTACATAGCTAGGTTAGATTCAAAATCCCATTTGCAAGTTTGCATGACTAAAGTAAAAATCATGATTTCATGTTAGAAATATTTATGCCATAAGTATATGTGTGCCATGGTTATGTGAATAGATTTAGAATCATGATTAAGTTGGATTAATTCTAGTTGAATTATACTTTTGTATTAGTCACAAAAGTAAGCACCTTTGTAAACATGTAGTAATCTTATAAACATGATTTGCTTATGTTTGACATTATGCCTAAATAAAATATAGGTCTATGTTGCAGTTAAGCCTATGTGTCAATAGTGATATTCTTAACTTAACTACAAGTTTACATGGTTTGATTCATGTCACTTATGCTTTATGACCAAAGTATATGTTACTACTATGCAAGTACACCGGTTTCTATTTTGTAGTTCCAACGTCACGTTGCAAGTTCATGCGTTCACATTCCCCTTTTTGTGTATGTAATCACCCTTTAAGCCTCCCCTTTTCGCATGGCTAGGTTGGGCTTAAAAAGGCTAAGCCCAACATATATATATAATAAACGGACGTATTAAACGGGGGAAAATAACGTTGGGTTAAATTTATTAATAAATGAAAATATAAAGAAAAGGGGCCCAAATTCAAGTATGGGTTGGGCCCATGATTGGTGTAACCTTCACACCATTGATTTTTAATGGGCCGCAAATATTTACATATAAGAAAAATAAAGAAGAAAGACAAAATATGTAAATGTAGAAAATACGATGTGTTTAACCCGAGGTTCGATTGAGTTGTGATGTAAACCTGCCCAGAACCGCCCGGCTGTCCAGTAGTCACAACAATACCTATCCAATGTGGGTGGTTAAACATGGAGCCCAATAAGGACCCGAGGTTAGACTGAGTTGTGGCGTAAGACTGCCCGGAACCAACCGGCAACAGGCAGCCACAACAATACCTGTCTAATGTGAGAGGTCAAGGCTTTAATAAGACAATTAAAGCTGAGTCGGGATGGTTAGGATTAAGCGGACTAAAGACTTAATAAAAATGGAACATGCTAAACTAAACAGACTGATTGAGGGTTAGGTTATAAAACACTTAACCAACTTAGCATGCTGGCTAGAAATAGAAAACCTAGTAGCGGGGGACCCTTTTCAGCAGTAACCCTATAAGGTGTATCATGATACCCTGAAACTAGGCAAGGTGGGGCACGATTACTGGGCTGATTGTAAGAGGTCAAATCGATGGCGGTGGTGTAGCAGTGTAGGTTCTAACGGGGTGCGGGCGTGCACACACTCCGGCGCAGAAAAATAAGGCACTGGGCACCAGTAGCATACCTGTGCATTCTAGGGTTGTGTCGGGCCGCCGCCATGGGACTTGATACACCCCATGGTGGGACCAGCATAGGTAACTACAACATCGGGGGCCGTAAGACACATGTAACTATGCGAGTAGGAGCCGATCATTGTAAAATGGATCACTTCACCCTGATTATGGGGTGCCAGTTGGGAACTAGTTTATATGGGTTCAGAGATTAATATGGGGTACGATAGTATATTCGACCCTAGACAACTTAACTAAGTTTATAGTGCTTTCCTACTTCTTGTTTATACTTATCATACCCAGTTCTTTATTCATAGACAGAATAGTCCTAGACTTACTCAGGCTTTATGTCTGACTCTACTTTTCTTTCGTCTTCTTTTCTTCCGTTTCCCCCCCACCCAAGTTCCACAGGGAGGGAACACTACAGCTTGACCAGCCTTCATATCCAGCTTGAAGAGGAAAAATGTATTGCTTGGACCTTTTCGTTTTGAACTATGGCTTTGGACAACCACTATGGGGCTTTTGCAGTTTATTTATGTTTTTTTTTATGCTTCTTTAAATAATGTAATCAAGACAGATTATGAAAGTGTTATGTTATGTTTTTGGAAAGGATGTAAGACAATCATGGTAATGTTGTTGTAACACGTATTTGCTTTTATGAAATAAAAGTTGTTGTTTTTCTGCTGTTTACAAATATGTGTTCTTATATCTGTCTTGTATATCTGTGACTTATACTTATAAACCTCCACCAAAATTAGGGCATTCCTTTTGAGAGTGACCCTAACGGAGGTGGGGTGTTTCAGATGTATTACGCATTAAGGTTGAATTTCCTTTCTACTAATAACGACGTGGAATATGAGGCCTTGATCGCTAGGCTTTGAATCGTGATCGAACTCAAGCTTGAGACCATCCACATCTTCTCTAATTCATAGCTTATTGTCCGATAAGTAATAGGAGAGTATCAGGCAAAGGAGGGGAGTCTCGTTCAATACCTGGCTCAGGTTCAGGGATTACTCGTCCACCTCGAGCATTTCACCCTCACACATGTCCCGCGCGAGCAGAATGAAAAAGCGCACTCCCTTGCCAAAATGGCAAGCTCTGAAGATCCACAACTTAACGGGTTCGCCTCGATTGAAGTTCGGAGCCCGAGTCCTGGATGACACCGATCGAAAATTACTAGCAATAGGGGAATTAGCCTAAGCACTACAAGGAAAGGCGAGCGCTCACTCGCCATTCAGCTTGTTACCTCCTTATGGATGGAGTGCTCTACCGTAGGGGTTTCTCCTTCCCTTTGTTGCGATGTGTAGCCTATGGCGACATTGTCCGGGTGCTAAACAACGTGCATGAGGGCGACTGTGGCGACCATACTGGGGGACAAATCCTGGCCGAAAAAATAATCAGACATGTATATTATTGGCCCACACTTGACCAAGACGCCACGGACTACGTCCGTCAGTGTGACAAGTGTCAGTGCTTCTCCAAAATTCCAAGAGCCCCGCCTATCGAATTGACTCAAAAGGTCAGCCAATGGTCATTCGCCATGTGGGGAATCGACATCATCGGAACTCTCCTGACGGTTATAGGCAGGGCACAATACGCCATCGTCGCAGTGGACTACTTCACTAAGTAGGTAGAGAGCCGAACCTCTCGCCACCATTACCACGAAGAAGATAATCAACTTTGTTGTCCGCAACATCATCAGCCGCTATGGGGTCGCCCAGGCCATCATCTCCAATAGCGGCACTCAATTTGAGAGCTGGTAATTCAAAACTTTCTGCCATCGTCATGGCATTCATAAGAGATTCTCAACGGTGGCTCACCATCAAGCCAATGGGCAAGTCGAAGCCGTTAACAAGGTCATCAAGTCTACCATCAAGAAGCGTCTAGAAACGGGTAGGGGCATGTGGGCAGACGAACTTCCTCTAGCTTTATGGGCTTATCGTACCACCCATAAAACAGCTACCGATCATACTCCTTTCGCCCTCGCCTATGGATCAGAAGTCAGAAGCCATCATTTTGATTGAGCTCAAGCTCCCGTCCCATCGAGTCACGTACTTTGATCCGAGGATGAACCAAGATCAACTTCTAGGATCACCCTATATGCTGGAGGAAAAAAAGAACAAGGTCGACATCAGGGCTGCCGCCTAACGGCAACGAGTCGCCCGATACTACAAATCTAGGGTTCGCCCTCGCAACTTCAACATCGGCGAACTTGTTCTAAAGTAGATCTTTCCCTCGTCAATAGGCCTAACACCTCGCTGGGAAGGTCCATAGTCTATATAGCCAAAGCTCAGCAATGGAACCTTCAAACATGCAACCATCGACGGAGTTGAACTCCTAAGGGCGTCGAATGGCGAACATCTCCGCCGCTACTTTACGTAACACAGTTCACGTTCGTTTATGCTTTTTCAACATTGTTTTGTTTTTCAAAAATTCATGCCATTGTAAAGGCCATTACAACAAAAATTATTAGTAGAAATGATGTTCAGTTCCCTATCTGCTTGTTGTTTACTTCTCGCATAACGCATTTTGTTAGTTCCGATACTTAACTTGACTCGCGCCTGCGACGGTCACACCGACACCTCGAGCACGTGAGCCGGTGCCGGTTTTCCAACTACAAGGCAATGTCAAGTCTAAGGCACTTAGCTTGACTCACGCCTGTGACGGCCACATCGGCACCTCGAGCACGGGAGACGGTGTTGGTTTTCCAACCGCAAGGCAACATCAAGTCTAAGGCACTTGGCCACGCCCCGCACACCGAGCATGGGAGCCGACAACGCTACTCGAATCATCGGCCCGTGGCGCAATCAAGTATAAGCAACCATGAACTCGAACCTCGGCCTAGCACCAGGCCGAGCATAAATCGTTCCGCGTCCTAGCCCAGGAGGCTTCGCACCATCCGCAACCGACTAAGATCGATGCAAATCTCTCTTCGCCGGTTGCGGGTTCCGGTCGAATCGTGGCGCAGCACCAAGACCGACCTTAAATCGTTTCTTCCCCTTGGCTCTCAAGGCTGAGGGGCAGCCCGTGGCCACGATCGGACCTTACGAGCTGATGATCGGTGCTGAAAACTACGCCGGCAAATAAACAACGTCAGGTGGCTCGCGTCAACACGATGAACGATGGGAGAGCTACCCTCTTAGAGTAATGAACAACGCGATGGTCTACGCCTTCGCTATACTTGGGCTTTACCCCGGGCCACCCCAAACAGTTGGCGCACAGCCTAGTATCACAAACTACGGGTTTCTTGAGCTGAGGGAAACTTACTGAAACCAACGCTCTATTTCACCTCTCTGGAATAATTTACCCAAAGACAACCCCTAATCGCTTTTCTGACAAGAGTAACGATAAGTACGTTTATGCAAGTATGGGACTCCGGAAAACAAAAAAGAACATCTGAACGCCTGACACAAACAGTGATCTTTACTAATTCATATTTCAATTTCTACACACACACACGCTAAACAAATTACGTGTCTAATACTTTTTCATTTCTAATGACAGGGTGTACATGAGAACCACACCGTGTTTTGAAAAACCAAAAGCGAGGGTTGTACCCACGTAAACTACCTGCCAACACTACCAAAATAACGGTAACCTCTACCTCGACTACTAACACTAATCATGTCTTTTCTTCTTTTACTTGTGCTTGTTCTTTTTGGCAGACTCCGCACTCGATGGCCTGTCCCCTGCAACAGATCTCTTCCTGCCTGATCCACTCCGGCCCGCCCAGCCCTTTGGAGGAGTAGTTGATTAATGAGTAACTGAGAGTTGACGCTCCCTAGCACCATCACCGCTGGAGATCTCTGTGACATCGGTAATAATGGTGAGCGACGGAGGTATGGGGGCATCCCCAGAAGGAAGGTCTACCATAGCCTCGCTCCTTTTTAGGATCTCCCTTCCTTCCCATTCACCTTTCTCCTTCGCTTCTCTGGCAGCCAATCGCTTAATGAGCTTCCGAGACTTGCGCGATATGGTTTCAGCAAACTTTTCCTCCTCAAGAGTCTCAGTGGTCCTCCGCTGGGCATCCTCGTCTTCCCTTTTCTTTCGGGACTCGGCAGCGACATTCTCCGTCTCCTCCACCCGTTAGAGTTTGTTCCCTAGAGGCAATCAGTTTGATGTGAATATTAATAATAATATTGTTAGTATTATAATTTATTTGGAATAAAATATTCTGTTGTGATATATTTACTATGTATTATAAATATTAACACAATAGAATTCCTTAGAATAATAATACAGAATTTTATAGTTCGAGTAAGACTTGGATTTGAGATTATATGATATGTTAAGTATTATAATTCTTAAATGCCCCTAGTCAAGTTCTATTATTTATATAGGACAACAATAAAACATTGAAACTAGCATGTTGATTTACTGATGGTCACATCTCATTGATCATTAATATAAGTGATATTAATGTCAAGACATAAATACGTATTTGAGAATAGCGTATTGGGCTGACCCAAATTGAGAATAACTACGTGGAATATAATTAATAGTATCATAAGTAATTTTCATAGTGACAGTGATGTAATGATCCTCAGAACTGAAATCATTATAATTTTATTCGAAGATATTTGTATTTTGATATTATCAAAAGTTACTAGTAACAGATTTGAAGATAAAGGTGATTATTGGATACATCTCAAATCGAATAAGAATTGTGGATGATCTAGATGGAATTTAACCCTAATATATATATATATATATATATATATATATATATATATCGGTATCCATGGGCCTCTTTATTGAGTGTGACTATGAAATGCATGGCCGTGCTCAAATATTGATTTGTTTTATATAGTCTACTCATCGATCAAGATAAACAGATTAAATTATAAAGAGGATGATATGTTCCATGCCTCCAGTTTAATCTTAGATATATTGGTTAAAAGGATTAAATTACAATGAGACAGTAATCACAGAAAGTTTGTATCGAATCATTGATATTATTATAACTTGGGTAACATTGATGTATTGCTAGATGTCGCTCACTGTTTATAATTTAAATATTGTTTAAATTATTGCCAACGTTATAATAACCTATAGGGTCACACATATAAACATTGTATAGGGTGAGAGTCATTCAAAATAAAAGGAAATAAAAAAGGTTTGAATATTTCTTCTATTTTAAATGTAGAACGGGTTAATAGGGTTTTGCTAAAAATCTCGAGTTATCATGTTATAAAGGAAAAAGCGATCGACCCCTTTTTAATTGATTCTTTCTAACCTAACCGAGATTCTGAAAGAAAACCCAAGAATTCCCAACTTTTGGCTAGTACCAAATCACCTTCTCTAGATCTCGTCTGACGTCTTGGAGAACAACATTTGTGGATCTCCAGTAAAGACATTTTGCTTCAAACGTTCGATTCGATTCAACTCAATCTAACCAACACTCAGATCTACGATTCGATTCAGAGCAGAAAGGTACACGGTTTCGATTCAGCATTGAATTCGATTGTTAACTAGGGTTGCTAGAAATTATATTTTTCACCGGTTGAACTCAGTATCAGAGTTATTTACATCATATGGTAATAGTATGTATACCAGATTCAAACTAATAAGAGGAAACTATGAATCTGGTATACATACAATTACAATATGATGTAAATAGCTCTTATACCATTGAAAGGAAAACAAGTCAAACTTGTCTTTTTGCATCGTGACTTTACTGTTGTTCTCTCTTTAGGAATTTTATTGTTGTATTTCCACTGAAACAGTTTAGCGGTGAGCTTATAATTCCCCTTAACCCCTGTTAAACAAATTTTAACACACAAGTCAATACATCAAATGTATTTGATATGTCTGCAATGGGTTTAGCACCTCAAATATATATAGTGTTTAGGTAATAATTCAAGTACGTTCATGTAGTATAAATTATCCATCTCATACATGGATATGCAATGAGACATGAATCATTAGACAGAACGTTATTACATGAGGCAATTCATGATCAAGCTGTAAAATTTGCAAAACAGTTTTGTTTCAATATCATTATATTGTACACATCTAAATCAATTATATATTTTCAGATTCATGTAAACCTTAATCTCACTGCCCATATTCACAGTTAAGGTCCATTATCAAACTAATAAGAGGAAACTATGAATTTGGTATACGTACTATTACAATATGATGTAAATAGCTCTGATACATACTAGCATTGAACTCGGTCGCCGTCTCGGCCTATTGAGTCGCTTCCTCTCGACCCTTAGTAGAGACACTCTTCCATCCACCGCATCTCCTTCTTTGTTAAGAATATCGACCATGCTATGGGTAATCCATATGCCAGAAAAGGTATCGAGTTGGTCGCCACCCTCTCCGAACTGCGCTTCTGTAGGGCCACGTCCGGACTCAGTCACTCGGGGGAGCACAAGTGTAGTATCCACTGTCGTCGCAAACTCAGGAGGAACTGCATTGCAAAGACACAATCTCTTTACCCCATAAATTTGGCAATCACTCAGGGATGCAGGCTAATAGGAATTTATCTGTGGCAAGGGATGCCGTGGGAAGAATAGGAAGGGTGCTTGCGGTGGTAGGCACGGTGAATCTGGCGCCCTCCGGTGCTGGGAATTCGGGATTGTACTCAGAAGAGGCTTGGACCAAAGCCCTAGAACCACATACCATCGCAGATTCGGGAGCCAGGGGCTGATTGGAACTTCCTCCTGCAAATGTTTCAGCCACAACCGTGCCCTCTACCAAGATGAATTTTTCCTTCTCCTTAGCAAGCCTCGCCATCCTGTCATCCTCGGCATCCTCTCGAAAAAATTTCCTTTCCTCCTCTAGCTTCTCGCGTTCTTCTTCATCCAGGAGAACACCCACAAGCTGGCGCTCATCCAAATTGCTCACATCCACTCTGCACAAGTGGGCCTCATAGGGGACTAACCTCTCCAAAGTTCGGGCCAACTCGCGGGGGTAATCTTCGACCCACGAAATGCCGCGAAATCTTGAAGCTTTAACATACATGTTGTTGATGCTCTCCTCGAAAGAGGACCCAATACGGAAATCTGCATCACTTAGTTGATCCCTCAACTGCACTATCTCCCGCAAATGCTCGGCCTTTACGACCTCAGCCGTTCTCAACACATCTCTGTTGCTAGCCTCAGCATCCTCCTTCGCTTTTATCGCTGCCTCAAGACGCCTCTGTAGATCAACCACCTTGGCATTCTCCGCCCGTAGCTTTTTATTCTCTTCCCTCAAAGCGCTAGTATCATTCTGAAGCTCGGCTACCCTAGCATTGTTCATCTCTATGATGTCACATGCTCGCTTTAGATCAGCCTTGTCCTTTTGCAGAGCTGTAACATCAGTAGTAAGGTCCGCCACAGTATTCCTGAAATTCGAGAGCGCATAATCCGACTCCCCGTTCAGCGTATCATAAGCCCGTGACATCTCAGCTGCAACGACAATGGCAGCCTTAAAAGGTTTGGTAGTACGAAGAAAAGAACTCACAGTGCGAGAAACATGCATACCTATCTTCTTGTTCAAAGATTTGACCGTAGTCTTCTCGGCAGCAAGATGCAAGTTCTTGTTTTGGACCAACTCCGAAAGCCCGAGGGAGTATTTGTGGAACTCGTTCGTTTGATGGTAAGAGGCTTTCACGTGCATCCACACCTCCCCGGATTCCCTGTCAGGAGCTGGACGGAGATCGGGAATGAGCTTTAACTCATCGAAACAGTGACGATGGAAATGGTGTTTTATGAAAGCCCTTCGCTCATCCATGGATAGCTCTTAAACTTGAGGATATGTCAAATCCAGTACCTCTGTCTCAGCCTCCCTCTCCGGCCTCGACTGGTCAAGATGTGTCCCCTCTTTCACGGTGGAGTGGACAGGGATCGGAGGGGCGATCGACGAGGGGGATGTTAGGGGCATAGATCGAGAGCCGCCCATGCTGGGTTAAGTATCTTCCACTAGCACTCGAATAGAAGGAAGAGTCGTAGGAGATCGCCCAGGCCGATCCCGGATTTGTGGTCCGCTATCTTGTCTCGGTGGAGGTGGGGCGCCGTACAAAATGGTGGATCTTCGGAACCTGTAACACCCCGTGTATTCTATAACAGTGAAATTCACAAATTAAAGTATAACTAATTTCAAATTAAAGAAATAAGGGAAACGGGATATGCCATTGCATTGGTCTCGGAATTCTTCTTGAGATAGAGTCTGAGTTTGCGTAAAACGGACTCCGTATGAAGAAGATATGGCCTCCGGAAGTTTCAGAATTCAGTTTAAAATTCAAACAGACCAAAATAGCACAGAAAAACCAATTCAAAATTCAAAATCAAGCCGGATTGGCTAGGGCGGGAATTTTCCCACCCAAGGCACCCAGTTCGACTGGGTAGTCGACCTAGGGCTACCCAGGTCGACTGGGTAGTCGACCTGGGTCACCCGCGTCGACTGCCAAGTCGACACGGTGTCGACTGGCGTGTCGACCTGGCCCTTGAGCCAGGTCGAACCCAGCACCCCTAGCCGGCCTGGTCTGTGTTTGGTCGATTTTCTGAGCCTTGCCTTGTCACTAGGGCTAGGTGTCAGCTCCTGGTTGGTCTCTCCTTCTAACGAACGGCTATTATTACACCAAGCTCCATCGACGGTCCTAATCAACTCTCAAACTCTACAAAAAGGACCTAAGACTCACCCTAATTCACACAAACAAAAATGGAGATGAGACCGTCATGCTGCTGAGGAAAGACTAGGAATAGCCGTCATAAATTGAGAGACAATTAGGAGATAATTTGAAAGCTTAAAGCAACGTCTATTAAATCAAAACAATGCCTACAACAAAGGAAAGCATCTTCAAATTCAGAATTCAGATTCCTGAATTGAAGATTCGTCATACGTTGTAAGTAGAGTGCTATTTCGATGTGAATAAATAATTGTGTTTTGATTTGTGTAAAGTAAGAAATGGAATTGTGGCGATAATAATCTATATTTGTATGTTGCTTTGATTCTAAACGATTCGGAAATGTTGTGGTATACGATTGGATATTTGCAAGTATATGATTCATGTTAACAACCATATGTTGTGGTATTTTATTTGGGATTCATACAAGTATATGATTCATGTTAACAACCATATGTTGTAGTATGTAATTTAGGATTCCTGCAAGTATATGATTCACTATTATGCTAATATGATGTACATACTTTTACGATCACTTTCAGTATGTAATTGGATTCGACTAAGTACTATGGTTTATATGAATCTATGTTGGAATTGGCAAATCATACTTTTGTATTAGAAACAAAAGTAAGCATTTTTATGAACATGACTAAACTATGTTTGGTGTTATGCCTAGTTGAAACCATGTTTAGGCCTATGTTGTTATAAAAATCATATGGTGATATATGTAACACATAAATTAAGTTAGATTTACATTCCAATTTCAAGTTTACATGAATAGATTAAAAACCATGATTCATGTTTAGGTATGTTTATGCTATGATCATATGAATAGAATGATTCATGTTTAAGTATGTTTATACCATGATTATATGCTGTTATCATGCAAGTTCACATATGCCTAACTCATGATAATTAGATCGTTATGTTGCAAGTTCATGCGTTCACACTTCCCTTTTTATGTTACTTAGAATATATAAAACCATGTTCTAAGCCTCCCCTTTTTCATGTGGCTAAGTTGGGTTTAAATGTTAAACCCAACATATGTTATATTGCAGTGAACGTATAAAACGGGGGTAATGACGTTTGGGTTAAAATGTAAAACATATGTGTTGGCATGTTTGACACATGCCAACGACCTTGAAAAACAATTAAGTGGTGTAAATTAATTTCACCCAATAAAGATGAATTTGAATAATGGGCCGCAAATATTTACATATAAAAAGAAAATAGACAAAATATGTAAATTTAGAAAATATGATGTGTTTAACCCGAGGTTGGATTGAGTTGTGATGTAAACCTGCCCGGAACAGCCCGGCTGTCCAGTAGTCATAACAATACCTATCCAATGCGGGTGGTTGAACACGGAGCCCAATAAGGACCCGAGGTTAGACTGAGTTGAGGCATAAGATTGCCCGGACCCAACCGGCAACAAGCAGCCACAACAATATCTGTCTAATATGAGAGGTCGAGGCTTTAATAAGACAATTAAGGCTGAGTCAGGATTGATAGGATTAAGTAAATTGAATTAATACTTAATCAAAATGGAATAGGCTAAACTATACAGATTAATTGGGGGTTAGGTTTACAAAACACTTAACCAACTTAGCATGTTGGCCAGAAATAGAAAACCTATTAGCGGGGGACCCTTTTCAGCAGTAAACCTACAAGGTGTATCAGGATACCCTGAACTAGGCACGGTGGGGCACGATTACTGGGCTGACTGTAAGGGGTCAAATCGACGGCGGTGGTGCAACAGTGTAGGTTCTAACGGGGTGTGGGCGTGCACACACTCCGGCGCAGAAAAATAAGGCACTGGGCACCAGTAGCATACCTGTGCATTCTAGAATTTTGTTGGGCCACCGCCATGGGACTTGATACACCCCATGGTAGGACCAGCATAGGTAACTACAACAACGGGGGCCGTAAGACACATGTAACTATGCGAGTAGGAGCCGATCATCCGAAATGGATCACTTCACCCTGATTATGGGGTGCCTGTTGGGAACTAGTTTATATGGGTACAGAGATTAATATGGGGTACGATAAGTATATTCGACTCTAGACAACTTAACTTAGTTTATGGTGCTTTCCCATTTCCAGCTTATACTTATCATACCCAGTTCTTTATTCATAGACTGAATAGTCCTAGACTTACTCAGGCTTTAGGTCTGACTCTACTTTTCTTTCGTCTTCTTTTCTTTCGTTCCCCCCCCCCCCCAAGATCCACAGGGAGGGAATACCGCAGCTTGACCAGTTTTCACATCTAGTTTGAAGAGAAAGAATGTATTGCTTGGTTCTTTTTCTTTTTGGACTATGGCTTTGGACAGCAATTGTGGGACTTATGCAGTTTACTTATGTTTTTATGCTTCTTTAAATAATGTAATCAAGACAGTTATGAAGATGTTATGTTTTTGGAAGTATTGTAAGACAAATTATGATATGGTTTGTGTAACACGTATTTTGTTGAAATAAAAATAGCTGTTGTTTTCTGCTGTTCGAAAATATGTGTATTTATATCTGTCTTGTGTGTCTGTGACTTATACTTATAAACCTCCACCAAAATTAGGGCATTCCCTTTTAGAGTGACCCTAACAGAGGTGGGGTGTTTCACTTGGTATCAGAGCATAGGTTTACCAGATAAGATAAAAAGTTTTGAAAAATTCATTTCCAAAAAGAAAAATTTAAAGAAACGGTTTTTAAAGATAAAATGTTATTTTATTTTAAAAAAAAGGCAAAGTCCCCCAAAGCCATAGGCACTATCTTTTATCCTTCGTTTTGAATCTATCCTTTTGGTTTCAGCATGTCTGAAGAACTTAACTTGCCAGAGGGTATACCAGTACCTGGTTGGTTTAGACGATTCTTAGAAGCAAGGGCCACTCAGCCAGGTCCTGCCGTTCCTCCTCCCCCAGCTGTAGGAAATCATCCAGCTGCAGCAGCACCTCTCCCTCCACCTCCTCCGCGGGGTAATACTTTTGCTAAGATATGTAAAGATTTTAAAGCTATGGGAGGAAAGGACTTTCATGGAACCGAGTCCTTCGTGGCAGCCAGGAATTGGCTGAAGGAAACCGAGGACTTATTCGTCATCTTTGTGGTAGAAGATAGGCAGAAGGTACAACTGGCAGTATGGCTACTTAAAGGCGAGGCTTCCTACTGGTGGGAAGTCACCAATGCAGAAAGGCCAGTGGAAACATGAGAGGACTTTAGGGCAAGGTTTGAGGCTAAATTTCTCTCAAAAGCTGAAAGGAGTCTTCAGTTGGAAAAAATCTTATTTCTTAAGGAAGAGAACATGACAGTCAAAGAGTATGTTAATCAGTTCGATCAGCTGGCTAGGTTTGGACTGGACCTAGTCAACACTCCGGACAAGAAGGCTCTTCGCTTTGTAAAGGGGTTGAATGAGCCATTACACAGTTTGGCCATGACCCATATAGCCATGGGAGCTACATATGAAAGGTTGGTGCAGATGGCATTGCTGAACGAAGAGGATAGGGGCAAGAAGGAGACAAAGGCAGAAAGCTCTCAAGGGAAGAAAGAGGGTTTATAGCCTAAGAAGACAGACTTTAAGAAGGGAGGGAATGACAACAAAGAGAAGAGGAAGTGTAATTTCTGTGGCAAAGTGGGGCACTTGGTGAAAGATTACCGAAAAAAGAAGGCCAAGATGAATGGTGGGTGCTTTTCTTATGGTGAAACAGGCCATATGGCTACGGATTGCCCAAAGAAACGAGGGCAGGGGCAGAGGGCTGGATCCACCTCAAGGGCACAGGTTCATGTGCTAGAAGCGCCACCTCTGCAACAGCGAGGTATAAATACTTCTGTAGAAAGAGTAGTTTATCTTTATGATTACCCAGTTCGCACTTTATTTGATTCTGGCGCATCACACTCCTTTATTTCATCTGCTTTAGTAGAATCTCTGCACCTAGAAACAAGTATGGTAGAGGACCCCTTAATTGTTTCAAATCCAATTGGGGGCCCAATTCATCAATCTATGATCTGTGTGGGATTGATAATTTCTATTCTAAGCGTAGAATTTAAATGTAGTGCCTTTGTTTTGGGCTTTTCGGGAAATGGTTTGATTTTAGGCATGGATTGGCTATCCAGTAATGGGGCCATACTTGATTGTGAGAAAAGAGTTGTTAGGCTCCTGACCCAGCTCGGTATCACTTTGGAAATTACTTGTAATCCCTCGTATGCAGTTATGCTTAGTTATCTTGAATCGCTAGATGCCTCTATCGACAATTTGCAATCGGTTAGAGTGGTCCGGGAATATCCGGATGTCTTCGAAGAGGTGAAGGGCTTGCCTCCGAAGCGGGAGATAGACTTCCGCATATATCTTGTAGATAATGCAAAGCTCGTTGCGTTGCCCGTTAGTCACATGGCTCCACGGGAAAGGAAGGAGCTCGGTAAACAGATTAAAGAGCTTCTAGAGAAGGGGTTCATTAGAAGGAGCATTTCAGAATGGGGCGCTCCGGTGGTGTTTGCTACAAAGGCGGATGGTTCACTCCGTCTGTGTGTTGATTATAGGGAGCTCAACATGCTAACGAAAAAGAATAGGCACCCTCTCCCCAGAATTGACGATCTGTTTGATCAGCTTGTAGGAGCGTCTGTTTTCTACGAACTCGATTTGGCAACCGGTTTTCATCAGCTAAGGGTGGATGAAGATAGCATCGATAAGACAGCATTCAGAACCCCAGACGGCTTCTTTGAATGGCTTGTCATGCCTTTTGGCTTGGCAAACGCACCCGCTTACTTTGTGGACCTAATGAGTAGGGTGTTCAGAGATTTCCTCAACAAGTTCGTAGTGGTTTTCGTAGACGATATCTTAATCTTCTCAAAAAGTGAAGAGGAGCATGCCCAGCACCTAAGGGCAATCGTGGAAACTCTGCGAGTCCATCAGCTAAAAGCCAAATTCTCCAAATGCCACTTTTGGAGAGAAGAAGTGAGGTTCCTTGGGCACATAGTATCCAAAGAAGGGTTAGCTATGGACCCTGCTAAGGTAGTAGCGGTACAGGATTGGAATACACCAAGGAATGCAACTGAGGTCCAAAGTTTTCCGGGACTAGCAGGTTTCTATCGAAAGTTCATAAGGGATTTTGTGAAAATCTCAGCTCCGCTCACAAGGCTGACTAAGAAGAATCTAGTGTTCAATTGGGACTTGGATTGCGAGTTTGCTTTCCAACGGCTAAAAAGGGCTCCTGCAACAGCCCCAGTTTTGACGTTGGCAGATGGAAGCAAGATGTTCAAAGTTTATAAAGATGCATGTGGGATAGGGCTAGGCGTTGTCTTAATGCAAGAAGGAAGGGTAGTAGCTTATGGCGGAAGGCAATTGAAAGTGCATGAAAAGAACTACCCGACCCATGATCTTGAGTTAGCCGCCATCGTCTTTGCACTCAAGTCTTGGCGACACTATCTCCTAGGTGAGAAGTTCAAACTTTACACTGACCATAAATCGTTGAAATATCTTTTCTGGCAGAAAGATCTTAACTTGAGGCAACAGAGATGGATGGAGTTTCTTGCCTCGTACGATTTCGAGATCTCCTACACTCCGGGCAAAGGCAACGTAGTGGCAGACGCGTTGAGCCGAAAGAAACTAACCCTAAGCACGCTGTTTGTTGAAAGACAAAGCCTAGAGTTTATAGACAGCTTTGACTTTAGGCCCTCCTCTGATTTTGTACCGGGCTTGCTAGCATCTCTCGAAGTACGCTCGACTTTAGTGGACTCAATAGGGACAGCAAACGCGAAGACCCTCAGCTTGTGGAGACGACTGATAGGCTAATTATGCGTGAGACTTCAAGTCACCTCAGCAGATACTCCATCGACGATAAGGATTGGCTAAGGCGAGACGGAAGACTATGCATCCCACAGACAAGGGATTTAGTAAATACGGTTCTCGAGGAAGCACATCACTACAAGATGACGATAGACCCAGTCAGAGATAAAATGTACAAGGACATAAAGAGAACTTTCTTTTGGAACAGCATGAAGAAGGACATGGCAGATTTCGTTTCTATGTGTATGGTGTGCCAAAAGGTTAAAGGGGAGCAGAAAAAGCCTGGCGGTCTGCTCCATCTTCTCGAGGTCCCGCAGTGGAAGTGGGATAGCATCTCAATGGACTTCATTGATGGGCTGCCTAGGTCTAGAAGAGGCAACACCAATATTTGGGTAATAGTGTATAGACATACTAAAAGCCCCCACTTCTTACCTGTCAAGAGTAAAAGAACTGCCTCATCCCTAGCATCTCTTTACCTCAAGGAAATT
The DNA here is from genome assembly GCA_030737875.1 of Allium sativum. Classification (NCBI taxonomy): domain Eukaryota; kingdom Viridiplantae; phylum Streptophyta; class Magnoliopsida; order Asparagales; family Amaryllidaceae; genus Allium; species Allium sativum. The sequence goes on along the minus strand of CM060923.1, from coordinate 730,994,345 downwards.
GTTTGACTCCATGGAATACCATCTAGCATTGTTAGTGACCGAGACCCTATCTTTACAAGTGAGTTTTGGCAGAGTCTGCAAGAAGCGGTAGGCACACAGTTATGCTTGAGCACAGCCTATCACCCCCAAACTGACGGCCAAACGGAAAGAGTGAACAGAGTTTTGGAGGACCTTTTTAGACTGTGCATCCTTGACTTCGGAGGGACGTGGGAAGACCATCTTCCTTCGGTGGAATTTGCCTACAACAATTGCTACCAAGCAACCATCGGAATGGCGCCCATTGAAGCTTTATGTGAAAGACCGTGCCGATCGCCCACTTGTTGGTAGGAGTCTACTGACAAGCTCATACTTGGACCAGATATGATCCGAGAGACTTCAGAAAAAGTAGACTTAATACGGAGAAGAATGGAGACAGCCCAAGACAAACAAAAATCCTACGCCGACAAGAGTAGGACCAACCTTGAATTTGAGGTTGGGGACAGAGTTTTTCTTAAAGTATCTCCGCTAAGGAACGTTGTTCATTTTGGGACCACAGGGAAGCTAGCACCAAGGTTCGTAGGGCCATTCCCTATTATCGTGAAAATTGGGAAAATGGCCTATAGATTGGAGTTACCCGAAAAGCTGGCCGGAGTTCACAACGTTTTTCACGTTTCGCACCTCCGAAAATGTCTACATGAATCTGTTGATGTGGTAGAGCCAAATATCCTAGAAGAAGCTGAAGTGGAACGCAAAGCGACCGTGAGGAAAGTTCCAACTCGCATATTAGGAAGGTAAGTGAAGAAGCTACGCAACCACGAAGTCAAGCTCGTCAAAGTTCAGTGGAGCGACGCCGAGGGAGATGCAACTTGGGAAACTGAAGCTAGAATACGCCCAGCCTACCCTTTTCTTTTCGAGGGTACATCTTTGATCTTTCTTTTTCCTTAAGTTGCGCTTTTATCTATCTTTTTAGGTATATCTTCTCGACCTTATCTTTTAGGTAGAAACTCTTTGGATGAAATCATGTAATTGAAACATGTTATGGATGATGGTTGCAAGTGGTTGCAAGTGATTGCTAGTGGTTGCTCGTGGTTGCATATACACACACAATTTAGGTTTTAGATCGGCTCAGTCACTTCATATTGCATATGCATATATATATATATATATATATATATGTGTGTGTGTGTGTGTGTGTGTGTGTGTGTTTGCAATCGTATATGGTTGAAGTTTAATGTGTTGTCATATGGATGTTGCATTTGTATGAATGATTGTGCACTCATGTAGAATCATGAATAGGAAAATTTGCATAAATAATGGATCCATGACACTTACATACCTTGCATTAAGGAGGTCAACTGAATCAATAGACCGACTGATTTTGCATTAGATAAGTACATGTACACACACACTTCGCATTTGATCATGAAGCATTAGAGGTCTTTTGAGGACAATGGATGCTCGTGTTTGATGAATGAGTAGATGGATGTTTGGATGTTAGGATGTACATTCTTCCTTAACTTGAAGATTTCGGGGACGAAATCCTTTTAAGTGGGGGAGAATGTAACACCCAGTGTATTCTATAACAGTGAAATTCACAAATTAAAGTATAACTAATTTCAAATTAAAGAAATAAGGGAAACGGGATACGCCATAGCATTCGTCTCGGAATTCTGCTTGAGATAGAGTCCGAGTTTGCGTAAAATGGACTCCGTATGAAGAAGATATGGCCTCTGGATGTTTTAGAATTCAGTTTAAGATTCAAACAGACCAAAACAGCTTAGAAAAACCAATTCAAAATTCAAAATTGGGCCGGATTGGCCAGGGCGGGAATTTTCCCGCCCAAGGCAACTAGTCGACCTGGGGCTACCCAGGTCGACTGGGTAATCGACCTGGGTCACCCGTGTCGACTGCCAAGTCGACACGGTGTCGACTGGCGTGTCGACCTTGCCCTTGAGCCAGGTCGATCCCAACCCCCCTGGCTGGCCTGGTCTGTGTTTGGTCGATTTTCTGAGCCTTGCCTTGTCACTAGGGCTAGGTTTCAGCTCCTGGTTGGTCTCTCCTTCAAACGAACGGCTATTATTACACCAAGCTCCATCGACGGTCCTAATCAACTCACAAACTCTATAAAAAGGACCTAAGACTCACCCTAATTCGCACAAACAAAAATGGAGATGAGACCGTCATGCTGTTGAGGAAAGACTAGGAATAGTCGTCAGAAATTGAGAGACAATTAGGAGATAATTCGAAAGCTTAAAGCAATGTCAATTAAATCAAAACAACGCCTACAACAAAGGATAGCATCTCCAAATTCAGAATTCAGATTCCTGAATTGAAGATTCATCATATGTTGTAAGTAGAGTGCTATTCCGATGTGAATAAATAATTGTGTTATGATTTGTGTAAAGTAAGAAATGGAATTGTGGCGATAATAATCTATATTTGTATGTTGCTTTGATTCTAAACGATTTGGAAATGTTGTGGTATACGATTGGATATTTGCAAGTATATGATTCATGTTAACAACCATATGTTGTGGTATTTTATTTGGGTTTCATACAAGTATATGATTCATGTTAACAACCATATGTTGTAGTATTTTATTTGGGATTCATGCAAGTATATGATTCACTATTATGCCAATATGATGTACATACTTTTACGATCACTTTCAATGTGTAATTGGATTCGAATAAATACTATGGTTTATATGAATCTATGTTGGAATTGGCAAACCATACTTTTGTATTAGAAACAAAAGTAAGCATTTTTATGAACATGACTAAATTATGTTTGGTGTTATGCCTAGTTGAAACCATGTTTAGGCCTATGTTGTTATAAAAATCATATGGTGATATATGTAACACACAAATTAAGTTAGATTTACATTCCAATTTCAGGTTTACATAAATAGATTAAAAACCATGATTCATGTTTAGGTATGATTATGCTATGATCATATGAATAGAATGATTCATGTTTAAATATGCTTATACCATGATTATATGTTGTTATCATGCAAGTTCACATATACCTAATTCATGTTAATTAGATCGTTATGTTGCAAGTTCTTTCGTTCACACTCCCCTTTTTATGTTACATAGAACATATAAAACCATGTTCTAAGACTCCCCCTTTTCATGTGGCTAAGTTGGGTTTAAATGTTAAACCCAACATATGTTATATTGTAGCGAACGTATAAAACGGGGGTAATGACGTTTGGGTTAAAATGTAAAACATATGTGTTGGCATGTTTGACGCATGCCAACGACCTTGAAAAATAATTAAGTGGTGTAAATTAATTTCACCCAATAAAGATGAATTTGAATAATGGGCCGCAAATATTTACATATAAAAAGAAAAGAGACAAAATATGTAAATTTAGAAAATACGATGTGTTTAATCTGAGGTTGGATTGAGTTGTAATGTAAACCTGCCCGGAACCGCCCGGCTGTCAAGTAGTCATAACAATACCTATCAAATGTGGGTGGTTAAACACGGAGCCCAATAAGGACCCGAGGTTAGACTGAGTTGTGGCGTAAGACTGCCCGGACCCAACCGGCAACAGGCAGCCACAACAATATCTGTCCAATGTGAGAGGTCGAGGCTTTAATAAGACAATTAAGGCTGAGTCAGGATTGATAGGATTAAGTAAATTGAATTAATACTTAATCAAAATGGAACATGCTAAACTATAAAGATTGATTGGGGGTTAGATTTACAAAACACTAAACCAACTTAGCATGTTGGCTAGAAATAGAAAACCTAGTAGCAGGGGATCCTTTTCAGCAGTAACCCTACAATGTGTATCAGGATACCCTGAACTAGGCAGGGTGGGGCACGATTACTGGGCTGACTGTAAGAGGTCAAATCGACGGCGGTGGTGCAGCAGTGTAGGTTCTAACGGGGTGCGGGCGTGCACACACTCCGGCGCAGAAAAATAAGGCACTGGGCACCAGTAGCATACCTGTGCATTCTAGAATTGTGTCGGACCGCCGCCATGGGACTTGATACACCCCATGGTGGGACCAGCATAGGTAACTACAACAACGGGGGTCGTAAGACACATGTAACTATGCGAGTAGGAGCCGATCATCAGAAATGGATCACTTCACCCTGATTATGGGGTGCCTATTGGGAACTAGTTTATATGGGTACAGAGATTAATATGGGGTACGATAAGTATATTCGACTCTAGACAACTTAACTAAGTTTATGGTGCTTTCCCATTTCCAGTTTATACTTATCATACCCAGTTCTTTATTCATAGACTGAATAGTCCTAGACTTACTCAGGCTTTATGTCTGACTCTACTTTTTTTTTTGTCTTCTTTTCTTTCGTTCCCCCCTTCCCCCCCCCCCCCCCCCCCAGGTCCACAGGGAGGGAATACCGCAGCTTGACCAGTTTTCACATCTAGTTTGAAGAGAAAGAATGTATTGCTTGGATCTTTTTCGTTTTGGACTATGGCTTTGGACAACAATTATGGGACTTATGCAGTTTACTTATGATTTTATGCTTCTTTAAACAATGTAATCAAGACAGTTATGAAGATGTTATGTTTTTGGAAGTATTGTAAGACAAATTATGACATGGTTTGTGTAACACGTATTTTGTTGAAATAAAAATTGCTGTTGTTTTCCGCTGTTCAAAAATATGTGTATTTATATCTGTCTTGTGTATCTGTGACTTATACTTATAAACCTCCACCAAAATTAGGGCATTCCCTTTGAGAGTGACCCTAACGGAGGTGGGGTGTTTCAGAACCTGTCAAAGGAAGAACTCTAGGGGTGCTGGAGGTCCCCGTGTCCATGATCTCGTCCACTATGTCCTCCTTCCATGTTACCTGGCAAAGAAACAAGCCAAAATGTTAACCCCGTTCTTAGAAAGCAGTTCAGAACTAAGAGGTGTTCACGAACGATGGCACACAACATAACCGATTCATGTCGTTTCTACGACATGAATCCTGCAGTCATCCACACGACATGATTTTAAAGTCGTTGGCACAAGTTGGATTCAAGTCGTTAATACGACATGAGACTAAATCATGGCGCAAGCTTTCATGTCGTCAACTTCATGTAATATTAATGACATTAGCCAACCTGTGCAAATGTCTATATCGTTTGTTACTTAATGGCGCTTCAATAAACCATGTTAGGTTAATCAAGTCGTCCGCACCATTAAGTCATTTACATACAGTTAAAATACCAAGTCATCGGTCCTTCATGTCCCGATATGAGTCAAGGCATTAGCTCCTTCAACCATGTTGCAAGCAGTTCATGATATAAAGACCTACTCCACATAACAGTTGCCATAAACTGAAGACATTCGATCATCATGCCGCTACCGTCATGTCGCGGAAGCCATCCGTGCCGTTTGTGTAACAACCCGTATTTCTATTAATATTAATGTTCACAAATTAAAGAATAACTAATCTCAGATGTGAGAATTAAGGGAAACGGGTTACGCCATTGTGTTCGTCTTGGAATTCTGGTTGAGATAGAGTCCGAGTTGGCGTGAATTGGACATCGTATTAAGAAGTTATGGCCATTGGAAGTTTCAAAAAATTCAAAACAGATTTCAAAAAATTCAAATTTCACAGTCAGACGGGCTAGGCGTGAAAATTCCCGCCAGGGCCAGGTCGACTATAGGGTCGACCTGGTGGTCGACTTACCCTGAACAGGTCGACCAGGGGGTCGACCTGCCTGCCCCGGGTAGATTTGATTACTGACCAGTTAAGGACTGTGTGCTGACTCATTAGGGTTTCTAATCTGCTCTGATCGGCTGGGATTAATTCTGGGTTGATCGGACGGCCTAAAATAATCCCAAACTCTATAAAATAACATGTAGATTCAAAAGCTAAAATCAAATTAAAAATTAGATTCATGGCCTTCATGTCGTCACCTTACAACTCAGAATAGTCGCCATCAATTAGGGAGGAAGAAAGCAAATCAAATTCAATTCTATTCAACTCTAACAACGAATCTTCTTCAAATGAAAGCCAATTCAACTTCAGAACTAAGAATTCAGAACTCAAGACCTTCTTTGAGTTGTGAGTTCAATTTCTTTAATAAAATAATTTGCAATTTAATTGGATTAAGCTATGATGTGGATTATATGGTTATGTTGTGAATTATTGACCGCATGTTATCATCTATGTTGTAAAATTGTGATGTTATTATCTATGTTGTAAGTTCTATGATGTTATGTTGTGATGTCAACATCTATGTTGTAAAGTTATGATGCTATCATCTGTGTTGTAATTCTATGATTGGCTTATGTATAATCAAATCATCAGGTTGTTAATATGCTTGTTTGGTTATGTTGATTCATATGATAAATCATATGTATGTATGCAAGTTTAGGTGTTGATTTAGATGTGGATCATATGCATGTTAGTAAAGATTATGTATAACCTTACACGTTTCATGACTTCAATTTTAGATCTAAAGTTAGGCTATAACATGTGTGAGTTATATGCTAAATTCTACATGCTAGTTTACATGTTTAGATGTAAGTTTACATCAATGTTATGTGTCATAAATCACATATGCATGTTTATATAAATATATAAGGTTGGAATATGAATCATGTTATGTAAGTTTGTGGTTATTGCCTATGCAAGTCTACACCTTTAGATGTAGATCTATACATACATGATTTATGAAAGTTTGTGACTACTACCTAAACAAGTTTACACCTTTAGATTTGGATCTATGACATATGTAGTTTTATGCAAGTTGTAACTTTGGCCTATGCAAGTATTAGATGTAGAACCTCATTCACACATGCAAGTTCACTCCTATGTTTAGATCTAGTTTTATCTATATGTATGTTGTGATGTCTTCTCTTTATTCAATGAGTTAGACTATTCGAGTCAAACGTATATTTTACGTTAAACGAACGAACGTAAAACGTGGGGGTAATGGGATAATATTAAAAGATTTAATTGGCCTAAATGCCTTAAAAGGCAATGAATAAATTTGTAATGAAAATTGGTATGAGTTTACATACCATAAATAGATGGACATAATTGAGTGAATTATGGCCATAGTTAAATTTGGAATTGATTGAAAATTTGAATAAGGAAATTAATTCAAATTGGGGAATGATTAATTGGGTGTAATTAATCGTCTAAGACATGAGGTTAGGCTCTTTTATGGTGTAAAATTGCCGGGACAAGCCCGACAAATCCCGCTGCCACAAATGCCAGTCTAATGTGAGAGGTCTTAGGTATAAATTAAATGCGTAACAGTTGCAAAGACATGCGGTTAGACTCGTTTGTAGTCTAAGACTGCCCGGACCCGCCCGACAAATCCAGTTGCCACAAATGCCAGTCTAATGTGAGAGGTCTTTATATGGTTACGGTCTTAATGAATTAAGAAACACTTAACCAGATAAACATGTAGTGGGACATGAGGGGTTTAAGTGGGTGCCTTGGGTGGCATGTGGAATCTAGTGGGTGCCTTGGGTGGCATTGGAAATATGATTAGAAACACTTAACCAAAATTTGAAACATGTAAGTGAACATGAATAAGAAGAGGGTTAAGTGGAATGTACTAGAGGGGACCAAGCTTAGGTGGATAGCTTGTGTCAAGTAATAGGGGCCGGTTTCAACCTGTAACCCATACGTATCTTTGTGAGCTCGACCCAAGTAGAGGACGGGACACGCATACTGTGCTTGACTATAAGAGGCCAAACCGGGTTAGCGGTGGCCATGCAAGTCCAAAGGGTTCATATGCGTGTGTGGACCCGGACTGGTAGGTAAGACGTTCTTGCATCATGTAGATATAATCCATGCATTATTGGTGGTATCGGGTTGCCACTTTGGGGAGTGATACACCCCACTGTGGGGCCAGCACAGGTATCTACGAGTTAGGGAGCCGATCTCATGGGGGTTGTGGGTACACCTAGTGGAGATAGGGGCAGGCGGCACCTATGAAGGCAACTAGGGGTGCACGAAACTACCATTATCATTATTAAGTTTTGAAGGCGGGATCAACTTTAGGGTGACTAGTGGTGGTGCAGTATAGTAATTATCTTATAGTGGTTTAGGTGCGCTTTAACGTTATCTTAGTTCAATCTTATTTCCTTGTTTACTCTGTCATACTCAATTGTTCACAGTCATTTCCTTCTTTTCCAACTTATGTGAAACACCCCACCTCTGTTAGTGTCACTCTCAAAGGGAATGCCCTAATTTTGGTGGAGGTTTATAAGTATAAGTCACAGATATACAAGACATATATAATAACTCATATTTTTGAACAGCGGAAAATAACAACTTTTATTTCATCAAAATACGTGTTACACAAACCATGCCATAATTGTCTTACAATACTTCCAAAATCATAACTGTCTTGATTACATTATTTAAAGAAGCATAAGAAAACATAAATAAACTGCAAAAGTCCCATAATTGCTATCCAAAGCCATAGTCCGAAACGAAAAGATCCAAGCAATACATTCTTTCTCTTCAAGCTGGATATGAAGGCTGGTTAAGATGCGGTATTCCCTCCCTGTGGACCTGGGGGGGGGGGGGGGGAACGGAAGAAAAGAATACGAAAGAAAAGTAGAGTCAGACATAAAGCCTGAGTAAGTCTAGGACTATTCAGTCTATGAATAAAGAACTGGGTATGATAAGCATAAACTAGAAATGGGAAAGCACCATAAACCAAGTTAAGTTGTCTAGGGTCGAATATACTATCGTACCCCATATTAATCTCTGTACCCATATAAACTAGTTCCCAACAGGCACCCCATAATCGGGGTGAAGTGATCCATTGTCTTTTTGATGATCGGCTCCTACTCGCATAGTTACATGTGTCTTACGACCCCCGATGTTGTAGTTACCTATGCTGGTCCCACCATGGGGTGTATCAAGTCCCATGGTGGCGGCCCGACACAACCCTAGAATGCACAGGTATGCTACTTGTGCCCAGTGCCTTATTTTTCTGTGCCGGAGTGTGTGCACGCCCGCACCCCATTGGAACATACACTGCTACACCACCGCCGTCGATTTGACCTCTTACAGTCAGCCCAGTAATCGTGCCTCACCCTGCCTAGTTTCAGGGTAACATGATACGCCTTGTAGGGTTACCGCTGAAAAGGGTCCCTCGCTACTAGGTTTTCTATTTCTAGCAAACAAGCTAAGTTGGTTAAGTGTTTTATAAACCTAAACCCCAATCAGTCTGTTTAGTTTAGCATGTTCCATTTTGATTAAGTATTAATATAATTTACTTAATCCTATCAATCCTGACTCAGCCTTAATTGTCTTATTAAAGCCTTGACCTCTCACATTAGACAGGTATTGTTGTGGCTGCCTGTTGCCGGTTCGGTCCGGGCAGTCTTACGCCACAACTCAGTCTAACCTCGTGTCCTTATTGGGCTCCGTGTTTAACCACCCACATTGGATAGGTATTGTTGTGACTACTGGACAGCCGGCGGTTCCGGGCAGGTTTACATCACAACTCAATCCAACCTCGGGTTAAACACATCATATTTTCTACATTTACATATTTTGTCTCTTTTCTTTTTTATATGTAAATATTTGCGGCCCATTATTCAAATTTATCTTTATTGATTAAAATTTATTTATGTCACTTAATTGATTTTCATGATTGTTGGCATGCGTCGAACATGCCAACACATGTGTTCTATATTTTAGCCCAAACGTCAATACCCCCGTTTTACACGTTCGTTCAAATGTAAGGTGTATTGGGTTTAATACTTAAACCCAATTTAGCCATATGAAAAGGGGAGGCTTATAACATGGTGTTTATAAGGTAACATAAAAAGGGGAGTGTGAACGCATGAACTTGCAACATAACGATTCAATTAACATAAGATAGGCGCATGTGAACTTGCAATTGTAACAACATATAATATAAGCAATACTTAAACATGAATCATTCTATTCACATAATCATGGTATGAACAAAACATGAATCATTCTATTCGTGTAGTCATGGCATAAATGATACTTAAACATGAACCATTCTAATCATATAGTTATGGCATAATCATAATTGAACCTGAGTCCTTCTATTCATATAGTCATGGCATACACATAATTAAACATGAATCCTATTATTCATATAATCATGGTTTTTATCTTATCTACGTAACTTGTAAGTGGGATGTAATTCTAGTGTAATTTCTAATGTAACTTATAGGCCCAATATATTATCATATGATTATGACAACAACATAAGCCTAGAAACATGTTTTCAACTAGGCATAATAACAAACATAGTTTAGTCATGTTCATAAAATTAATACAAGCTTACAAAGACGCTTGCTTTTACCACAAAATCATGATTTTTATACTTGAACTATGATGCCAATTCCAACATATTTCATATGAACAATAATACTTAAGTGGATCAAATTACACTAAAGATGACCATAGAATTATACATCATGTTGGCATAACAATAAATCATAAACTTGCATGAATTTCAAATAAACTAGTACAACATATAGTTGTTATTTTCAACATGAATCATATACTTACAATTATCAAATGGGTGTTGTAAATAACTACCACAAACATGTAGTTTTCAATATGAATCATATGCTTCCATGAATCCCAATTAAAATTCCACAACATGTGGTTGTCAACATAAACCATATACTTGTATGAATCCAATCGTACAACATATCATTGCCAAATCATTTAGAATCAAAATAACATACAAATATAGGTTATTATCGCCACAATTCCATTTCGTTGTTAACTTCCAACGTAAATCGCGTACTTGCAAATATCTAATCGTATACCATAATATTCCCAAATCGTTTAGCATCAAAGCAACATACAAATATAGATTATTATCACCACAATTCCATTTCTTACGTTACACAAATCAACACATTTATTTAATTCACATCGGAATAGCAATCTACTTACAACGTGTGACGAATCTTCAATTCAGGAATCTGAATTCTGAATTTGGAGATGCTATCCTTTGTTGTATGCGTTGCTTTGATTTGATTAACGTTGCTTTAAGCTTTGAATTATCTCCTAATTGTCCCTCTATTTCTGACGGCTATCCTCAGTCTCTCCTCAGCAGCATGACGGTCTCGTCTCCATTTTAGTTTAAGTGAATTAGGGTTAGTCTTAGGTCCTTTTTATAGAGTTTGTGAGTCGATTTAGACCGTCGATGAAGCTTGGTTTAGTAATAGCCGTTCGTTCAAAGGAGAGACCAACCAGGATGACACCTAGCCCTAGTGACAAGGCAAGGCTCAGAAAATCGACCAAACACAGACTAGGCCAGCCAGGGTGGGCTGGGTTCGACCTAGCCCATGGGCCAGGTCGACTCCCCAGTCGACCCCCAGGTCGACTCTAGAGTCGACCTGCCTGGGCAGGTCGACACCTAGGTCGACTCCCATGTCGACCTGGCCTGGCAGGTCGACCCTAGGGTCGACCCCCAGGTCGACCTGGTGGGTTTGGGCGGGAATTTTCCCGCCTACTCTAATTGGGCTGAAATTTAAATCTGTTTTCGAAATTTGAATTTTCTGAAACTTCGTCGGGCCATAATTTGGTCATACGGGCTCCGTTTTTCGAAAAATCGGACTCTATTTCGCGTATTTTTCCGAGACGAACGAAATGGCGTATCCCGTTTCCCTTAATACATTAATTTAAAATTTATTATACTTTAATTTGTGAATTTCACAGTTATAGAATACACGGGGTGTTACATTATGCCTTAGCCTAGTTATTTTGGTTATTATATTTTTAAAGTTATCGCAATCGCCAGACTTTATGTCTGACCCCCTTTGTTTCCACCTATTTTCTTCCTTCCCCCCCCCCCTAGGTGCTCAGGTTGGAACTAGCACCAGTGGAGCTTGATTTTGGACAGCTGTATCACTTGCTTTTGGAAGTTGCTTGGATCGCTGAAGTAAAAGTTCAGCCTGTCTTATTTATCGCTATTTTGTACTGGGGTTATGTCTTTAAATTTATGTACTATGATTTAGTCAAGATGGATATTGTGTACTTTGACTTTGGTTTTTGATGATGTAATCAAACTTATGTGTTTACCACTGCAATGAATGAAGTTTTAAATTTTTAAGTACTGTTTATATCTGTCTTGTTGTTAAGTTTTTGTTCTATACTCACTTAAAACGCTCCATAGAAGTTAATGAATTCCCTTTGTGAGTGAGATTAATGGACGTGGGGTGTTACACGTGGTATCAGAGCTGAAGGTTACCAGAACAGATAGGAATTTTGAAAAGCTGTTTTTCAAAACCACTTTTATAAAGAAGTACCTTCAAAATTATGTTTTAAGGAAAGTGTTTTCTAGAGAAAAGATTATTTTAGAAAGCATAACCCCAAGAGCCATATATCTTCCCTTCTATTTTTTTGTATTGAATCTTTCCTTTTTCGTTTCAGCATGTCTAGAGCATCTGAGATACTAGAGGGTGTTCATGTACCCGGTTGGTTTCGCCAATATCTCGAGGCTAGGGCCGCTACCGCGGGTCCGGCTGACGTTCCTCCTCCTCCTCCTCCAGCTCCAGTCATTCCTCCGCATGGAGATACTTTCTCCAAGATATGTAAAGACTTTCGTTCGATGGGTTGAAAATCTTTTAGTGGGACTGAAACGTTCATTGAAGTTAGAAATTTGTTGAAAGAAGTGGAGGATCTGTTTGGCATTTTCGACTTGGACAACTGTAAGATGGTCCGATTGGCTGCTTGGTTGATGAAAGACGAAGATTGGTTTTGGTTGGAAGTCACTAATGGAGAGCGTCCAGTTGATACATGACCAGACTTTAGGCGGAGGTTTGAGGCGATGTTTCTCTCACGAGCAGAAGAAAATCTATACATGGAAAGATTTTTGGCATTGAAGCAAGGGAATCTATTAGTGAAAGAAAAGGTCCACAAGTTCAATCAGTTGGCGAGATTTGGCTTGGACTTGGTGAATACACCAGAAAAGAAGGCCCTAAGATTTGTTAAGTGTTTGAACGAGCTGCTTCATGGGCTAGCTACGACCCACATTCCTATGGGGGCTACCTTTGAGAGACTAGTTGATATAGCGCATTTGCATGAAGAGGAGAAGGGCGCCAATGCTAATAAGGCACCCGAGAAGAAAGGGCATCAAAAGAAACTGCAATAGCAACAACAGAACGATAAAGGTGGTAAGAGCAACAACACTAACAGAAAGAAAAAATGCTTTAACTGTGGGACACCCGACCATCTAAGCAAAGGTTGTAGGAAGAAAAAGAAGACTGGTTGTTTCCACTGTGGCGAAGCGGGACATATGATTAAGGACTGCCCAAAGAAAGGGCAGAGGGCAGGGTCTACCTCGGGAGGACAGATGCAGGCTCTTATGGCACCATGGCAGGCAAGGGGACAAGTTCAGGCTCTCGTGGTCCCACTGCTACAAGAACGAGGTAGAACGATTTCCGTTGAAAGTTTAGTTTTTCTGTTTGATCATTCTATCCGTACTTTATTCGATTCTAGCGCATCACATTCTTTTATCTCTACATCATTAGTTGAAACACTGCACCTAGATACTAGTCTTGTTACAGATCCCTTAGTAGTCTCAAATCCTATTGGTGGTTCGGCTCATCTTTCTATGATTTGTCGGGATTTGAGAGTGTTTTTCTTGGGCGTTGGGTTTGAATGCAACGCCTTTGTTCTTGGATTCATGGGCTACGACTTGATTTAGGTATGGATTGGCTAACTAGATATGGGGCCAACCTACATTGTGAAAGAAGGGTAGTTAGATTGTTGACTCTTTGTGGAAGGACCCTTGATATTTCTTGTGACCCTAGAGGTCCAGTAATGCTTAGCTACCTAGAATCCCTTGACGCATCCGATGATGATTTACATTCTGTTCGTATAGTCCGTGAATATGTTGATGTCTTTGATGAGGTGAGGGGTTTACCCCCAAAACGCGAGATAGACTTTCGAATATATCTAGTATATAATGCAAATCCAGTTGTGTTGCCAATGCGCCATATGGCTCCAAGAGAGAGAAGAGAAATCAGTAAGCAAGTAAAAGAATTGCTTGGGAAAGGGTTCATCGGACGTAGTATATCGGAGTGGGGTGCTCCAGTAGTAATTGCCACGAAGGCAGATGGGTCCCTTAGACTTTGCGTGGAATATAGAGAACATAATAAGCTTACTAAGAAGAATAGATACCCACTGCCGAGGATTGACGATCTCTTCGATCAGTTAGTTGGCAACTCAGAGTTATCGCAGTTGGACTTAGCCACGGGTTTCCATCAGTTGAGAGTGGTTGAGGATAGCATAGACAAGATTGCCTTTAGGACTCCAGACGGTTTCTTCGAGTGGCTTGTGATGCCCTTCGGTTTGAAAAATGCCCCCGCATACTTTGTTGACTTGATGAGTAGGGTGTTTAGGGAGTACCTTAATAAATTCGTGGTAGTCTTTGTGGACGATATCTTGATCTTTTCTAAGAGCGAGGAAGACCATGCCCTACATCTTAGGGAAGTATTGGAGACTCTTCGAGCGCATATCCTTAAAGCTAAATTGTATAAATGTAACTTTTGGAGAAAGGAAGTGCGATTCTTTGGGCACGTGGTTTCCAAAGAAGGGATAGTTGTCGATCCCGCGAAGGTTGTGGCCATCCAAGATTGGAAGATCCCTAAAAATGCCACCGAGGTGAGGAGTTTCTTAGGTTTGGCTAGCTACTATAGGAAGTTTATCAAAGACTTCACGAAAATATCAGCCCCATTAACAAGCTTGATGAAGAAGAACCTAGTTTTCACATGGGAAGTAGATTGTGATGATGTGTTCCAACGTTTAAAGAGAGCTTTGACCATAGCCCAGTCTTTTTGTTGCCAGATGGGGGTGAGACATTTACCGTTTATATTGATGCTTATGGAACAGGACTAGGCGCAGTCATAATGCAAGTGGGAAGGGTAATAGCCTATGGTGGAAGGCAGTTGAGAGCGCATGAGAGAAATTACCCTACACAAGACCTAGAGTTGGCCGCTATTGTTTTTGCACTTAAGTCTTGGCTCCATTATCTTCTTGGCGAGAAATTTGAATTATTCACTGACCACAAATCACTAAAATAGTTGTTCTCTCAGAAGGACTCGAACTTAAGGCAACAAAGGTGGATGGAATTCTTAGCATTCTACCATTTCGAGATAGCGTATACCCCTTGCAAGGGTAATGTGGTGGCAGATGCCTTAAGTAGGAAAAGTTTGTCCTTGAGTCCGTTGTTTGTTGAGCGGCGAAGCTTAGAGTTCATCTCTACATTCGACTTTAGACCTTCCATTGACTTTGTATCCGGTTTGCTAGCATCCTTAGAGGTCAGCCCTACGCTTTTGGTACGGATTGGTGAGGCACAACGAGATGACCCACAGTTGGTTGAGTTAGTAGAAAAGCTCAAAAGGGGGGAGTCATCGAACCATCTCAGTAGGTATACCCTAGATGATAAGGGTTGGTTGTGTAGGGACAGTAGGCTTTGTGTACCACAAGATGAGGACTTGAGGAAGACCATTCTTGATGATGCACATCGTTCGAAGATGACCATTCATTCCGGCGGGGACAAGATGTACATGGACATGAGACGAGTTTACTTTTGGGCCGGTATGAAGAAAGATGTGGCCGAGTTTGTCGCTAGATGTTTGGTGTGCCAACAAGTAAAAGCAGAGCAAAAGAAACTGGGTGGGTTGCTTCATCCATTGGAGGTCCCACAATGGAAGTTGAAGAGTGTCTCGATGGACTTTGTTGACGGGTTACCAAGATCGAGGAAGGGTAATACGAGGATTTGGGTCGTGGTAGACAGACTTACTAAGAGCGCCCATTTCATTCCCCTGAATAGTAAGAGGATTGCTCCATGGTTAGCCTCCGTATACATTCAAGAGATAGTTCGTTTGCATAGTGTTCCTTCTAGCATAGTGTGCGATCGCGATCCTATCTTTACTAGCGAATTTTGGAAAAGCTTGCAAGAGTCAGTAGGGAATCAGTTATGTTTGAGCACCACATATCATCCTCAGACGGATGGCCAGACCGAGAGGGTGAACCGTATTCTAGAGGACCTATTGAGGTTGTGTGTCTTAGACTTCGGAGGTACATGGGAGGAACATCTTCCATTGGTGGAGTTCGCATATAATAATAGCTTTCACTCTAGCATTGGCCAGGCACCATTCGGGGCTCTATTTGGACGGCCGTGTCGTTCGCCTACATGTTGGTGGGAATCTACAGATAAGATCTTGCTTGGGCCCGATATGATTAGAGAGACTTCGGAAAAGATCGATTTGATTCGAAGGAGAAAGAAGACGGCGCAAGAAAGGCACAAATCTTATGCGGACAAGAGGAGGACAGATCTTGAGTTTGATATTGGGAACATGGTCTTTGTCAAGGTGCCTCCATTACGGAATGTCATTCACTTTGGGTCCGTTGGGAAGTTAGCACCAAGGTTCGTATGGCTGTTTCCTATTAAGGAAAGGATTAGGCAGATGGCGTATAGAGTGAAGTTGCCCGAGAGACTTAGTGGTGTACACGATGTGTTCCATGTATCACATTTGAGGAAGTGCTTGCATGAAACTGCGGAAGTGGTAGAGCCGAGCTTGCTTAGAGAGGTGGAGATCGATGAGCTCCTACGTGCATTCTTCGGTCGGTGATTAAGAAGTTGAGGAATCGAGAGGTCAAGCTGGTCAAAGTGCAATGGGCAGATGACGAGAGAAACGCTACTTGGGAGACGGAAGAGAATATGCGTTCATCGTACCGTTTTCTTTTAGAGGGTATGACTTTTAATTTCTCCTTTATTGCTGAGCTTGTACTTATATTTTCTTTCGTATGTCCTCTCGCTAGTATCTTTGACCTTTAGATAGGGTAGTCCTATGGTTGAAACATGTGTTTGAGACATGTATGATGGATGCATGTGGATGCAAGTGTTTGCTAGTGATTGCTCGTGGATGCATATACACACACTTTAGGCACTAGATCGGCTCAGTCACTTCATATTGCATATTGCATATAAATGTGCGTGCATACTTAATTTAATGGATGTATAATGGTAGTGTTATCATATGGATGTTGCATTTTGGTGAATGGTTGTGCATACATGTAGAAATAATGTATATCGATGGGATTCTTTCGCATACATGATGGACGCATGGCACTATCATGGTTTGCATTAAGGAGGTCAACTGAATCAGTAGACCGCCTGATTTTGCATTAGATAAAGAACATATACACACACTTCTTGCATATGTCCATACAACATTAGGAATTTTATAAGGACAATGGATGCCTGTGTTCGATGGTTGAGTAGATGGTTATTTGTATGTTAGGATATGCATTCTCCTTAACTTGGAGATTTCGTGGGCGAAATCCTTTAAGGAGGGGAGAATGTAACACCCCGTATTTCTATTAATATTAATGTTCACAAATTAAAGAATGACTAATCTCAGATGTGAGAATTAAGGGAAGGGGTTCCGCCATTGTGTTCCTCTCGGAATTCGGGTTGAGATATAGTCATAGTTTGCGTGAATTGGACTTCGTATGAAGAAGTTATGGCCATCAGAAGTTTAAGAAAATTCAAAACAGATTTCAGAAAATTCAAATTTCAGTGTCAGACGGGCTAGGAGGGAAAATTCCCACCTGGGCCAGGTCGACCATAGGGTCGACCTACCCTACCAGATCGACTATAGGGTCGACCTGGAGGTAAACTCCCCCCTGGGCAGATTTGATTAGTGACCTGTTAATGACTATGTGCTGACTCATTAGGGTTTCTGATCTGCTGTGATTGGCTAGGATTAATTATGGGTTGATCGGACGGCCTAAACTAATCCTAAACTCTATAAAAATACATGTAGACTCAAACACTAAAATCTAATTAAAAATTAGATTCATGGCCTCCATGTCGTCACCTTGCAACTTAGAATAGCCGCCACCAATTAGAGAGGAAGAAAGCAAATCAAATTCAATTCTATTCAACTCTAAGAACGAATCTTCTTCAAAGGAAAGTTGATTCAACTTTAGAACTCAGAATTCAGAACTCAAGACCTTCTTTGAGGTGTGAGTTCGATTTCTTTAATAAAATAATTAGCAATTTAATTGGATTAAGCTATGATGCGGATTATATGGTTATGTTGTGAATTATTGACCGCATGTTATCATCTGTGTTGTAAAATTGTGATGTTATTATCTATGTTGTAAGTTCTATGATGTTATGTTGTGATGTTATCATCTATGTTGTAAAGTTATGATGCTATCATCTATGTTGTAATTCTATGATTGGCTTATGTATAATCAAATCATCAGGTTGTTAATATTCTAGTTTGGTTATGTTGATTCATATGATAAATCATATGTATGTATGCAAGTTTAGGTGTTGATTTAGTTGTGGATCATATGCAAGTTAGTAAAAAATTTGTATAACCTTACATGTTTCATGACATCAATTTTATATCCAAAGTTAGGCTATGACATGTGTGAGTTATATGCTAAATTCTACATACTAGTTTACATGTTTAGATGTAAGTTTACACCATTGTTATGTGGCATAAGTCACATATGCAAGTTTATATAAATATATGAGGTTGGAATATGAATCATGTTATGTAAGTTTGTGGTTATTGCCTATGCAAGTCTACACCTTTAGAAGTAGATCTATGACATACATGATTTATGCAAGTTTGTGACTACTACCTAAACAAGTTTACACCTTTAGATTTGGATCTAGGACATATGTAGTTTTATGCAAGTTGTAACTTTGGCCTATGCAAGTTTTAGATGTAGAATCTCATTCACACATGCAAGTTCACCCCTATGTTTAGATTTAGTTTTATCTATATGTGTGTTGTAATGTCTTCTCTTTATTCCATGAGTTAGACTATTCGAGTCTAACGTATATTTTACGTTAAACGAACGTACAACGTGGGGTAATGGGATATTATTAAAAGATTTAATTGGCCTAAATGCCTTAAAAGGCAATGAATAAATTTGTGATGAAAATTGGTATGATTTTACATACCATAAATAGATGGACATAATTGAGTCAATTATGGCCATAGCTAAATTTGGAATTGATTGAAAATTTGAATAGGGAAATTAATTCAAATTGGGGAATGATTAATTAGGTGTAATTAATCGTCTAGGACATGAGGTTAAGCTCTTTTGTGGTGTAAGATTGCCCGGACCCGCCCGGCAAATCAAGCTACTACAAATGCCAGTCTAGTGTGAGAGGTCTTAGGCATGAATTAAATGCGTAACAGTTGTGAAGACACGAGGTTAGACTCGTTTGTGGTGTAAGACTGCCCGAACCCGCCTGACAAATCCAGCTGCCACAAGTGCCAGTCAAATGTGAGAGGTCTTTATAAGGTTATAGTCTTAATGAGTTAAGAAACACTTAACCAGATAAACATGTAGTGGGACATGAGGGGGTTAAGTGGGTGCCTTGGGTGGCATGTGGAATCTAGTGGGTGCCATGGGTTGCATTGGAAATACGATTAGAAACACTTAACTAAAATTTTAAACATGTAAGTGAACAAGAATAAGAAGAGGGTTAAGTGGAATGTACTAGAGGGGACCAAGCTTAGGTGGATAGCTTGTGTCAAGTAATGGGGGCCCGTTTCAACCGGTAACCCATACGTTTCTTTGCGAGCTCGACCCAAGTCGAGGACGGGACACGCATAATGGGCTTGACTGTCAGAGGCCAAACCGGGTTAGCAGTGGCCATGAAAGTCCAACGGGTTCATATGCGTGTGTGGACCCGGGCTGGTAGGTAAGACGTTGTTGCATCGTGTAGGTATAAGCCGTGCATTATTGGTGGTATCGGGTTGCCACTTTGGGGAGTGATACACCCCACTGTGGGGCCAGCACGGGTATCTATGAGTTAGGGAGCCGATCGCATGGGGGAAGTGGGTACACCTAGTGGAGATAGGGGCAGGCGGCACCTATGAAGGCAAATAGTGGTGCACGAAACTACCATTATCATGATTAAGTTTTGTAGGCGGGATCAACTTTAGGGTGAATAGTTGTGGTGCAGTATAGTAATTATCTTATAGTGGTTTAGGTGCGCTTTAACGTTATCTTAGTTCAATCTTATTTCTTGTTTACTCTATCATACTCAATTGTTCACAGTCATTTCCTTCTTTTCCAACTTATGCCTTAGCCTAGTTATTTTGGTAATTATATTATTAAAGTTATCGCACTCGCCAGACTTTATGTATGACCCCCTTTGTTTCCACCTATTTTCTTCCTCCCCCCCCCCCCATTCCAAGGTGGTCAGGTTGGAACTAGCACCAGTGGAGCTTGATTTTGGACAGCTGTATTGCTTGTTTTATAAGTTGCTTGGATCGCTGAAGTAAAAGTTCAGCCTGTCTTATTTATGGCTATTTTGTACTAGGGTTATGTCTTTAAATTTATGTACTCTGATTTAGTCAAGACGGATATTGTGTATTTTGACTTTGGTTTTTGATGATGTAATCAAACTTATATGTTTACCACTGCAATGAATAAAGTTTTAAATTTTTAAGTACTGTTTATATCTGTCTTGTTGTTAAGTTTATGTTCTATACACACTTAAAACGCTCCATAGAAGTTAATGCATTCCCTTTGTGAGTGACATTAATGAACGTGGGGTGTTACACGTGGTATCAGAGCTGAAGGTTACCAGAACAGATTGGAATTTTGAAAAGCTATTTTTCAAAACCACTTTTATAAAGAAGTACCTTCAAAAGTATGTTTTAAGGAAAGTATTTTCTAGAGAAAAGCTTATTTTAGAAAGCATAACCCCAAGAGCCATATATCTTCCCTTCTATTCTTTTGTATTGAATCTTTCCTTTTTCGTTACAGCATGTCTGGAGCATCTGACATACCAGAGGGTGTTCATATACCCGGTTGGTTTCGCCAATATCTCGAGGCTAGGGCCGCTACCGCTGGTCCGGCCGATGTTCCTCCTCGTCCTCCATCTCCAGTCATTCCTCCGCATGGAGATGCTTTCTCCATGATATGTAAAAACTTTCGTTCGATGGGTGTAAAATCTTTTAGTGCGACTGAAACGTTCATTGAAGCTAGAAATTTGTTGAAAGAAGTGGAGGATCTGTTTGGCATTTTCGACTTGGACGACTGTAAGAAGGTCCAATTGGCTGCTTGGATGATGAAAGACGAAGCTTTGTTTTGGTGGGATGTCACTAATGGAGAGCATCCAGTTGATACATGGACAGACTTTAGGCGGAGGTTTGAGGCAAAGTTTCTCTCACGGGCTGAAGAGAATCTATACATGGAAAGATTTTTGGCATTGAAGCAAGGGAATCTATCAGTGAAAGAATACGACAACAAGTTCAATCAGTTGGCGAGATTTGGCTTGGACTTGGTGAATACACCAGAAAAGAAGGCCCTAAGATTTGTTAAGAGTTTGAACGAGCCGCTTCATGGGCTAGCTATGACCCACATCCCTATGGGGGCTACCTTTGAGAGACTAGTTGATATATTGCATATGCATGAAGAGGATAAGGGCTCCAATGCTAATAAGGCACCCGAGAAGAAAGGGGATTAAAAGAAACTGCAACAGCAAAAACAGAACAAGAAAGGTAGTAAGGGCAACAACACTAAGGGAAAGAAAAGATGCTTTTACCGTGGGACACCCGATCATCTAAGAAAAGATTGTAGGAAGAAAAAGAAGACTGGTTGTTTCCACTATGGTGAAGTGGGACATCTGATTAAGGACTGCCCAAAGAGAGGGCAGAGGGCAGGGTCTACCTCGGGAGGACAGGTGCAGGCTCTTATGGCACCAGGGCAGGCAAGGGGACAAGTTCAGGCTCCCGTGGTCCTACAACTACAAGAACGAGGTAAAATGATTTATGTTGAAAGTTTAGTTTTTCTATTTGATCATCCTATCCGTACATTATTCGATTCTGGCGCATCACATTCGTTTATCTCTACATCATTAGTTGAAACACTGCACCTGGATACTTGTCTTGTTACAGATACCTTAGTAGTCTCAAATCCTATTGGTGGTTTGGCTCATCATACTATGATTTGTCGGGATTTGAGAGTGTTTATCTTGGGCGTTGGGTTTGAATGCAACGCCTTTGTTCTTGGCTTCATGGGCTATGTCTTGATTTTAGGTATGGATTGGCTAACTAGATATGGGGCCATCCTAGATTGTTAAAGAAGGGTAGTTAGATTGTTGAGTCGTTGTGGAAGGACCCTTGATATTTCTTGTGACCCTAGAGGTCCAGTAATGCATAGCTACCTAGAATCCCTTGACACATCCGATGATGATTTAAATTATGTTCGTATAGTCCGTGAATATGTTGATGTCTTTGATGAGGTGAGGGTTTTACCCCCAAAACGTGAGATAGACTTTCGAATATATCTAGTAGATAATGCAAAGCAAGTTGCATTGCCAATGCGCCATATGGCCCCAAGAGATAGAAGAGCACTCAGTAAGCAAGTAAAAGAATTGCTTGAGAAGGGGTTCATTAGACGTAGTATATCGGAGTGGGGTGCTCCAGTAGTATTTTCCACGAAGGCAGATCGGTCCCTTAGACATTGTGAGGAATATAGAGAACTTAATAAGCTTACTAAGAAAAATAGACACCCACTACCGTGGATAGACGATCTCTTCGATCAGTTAGTTGGCGCCTCAGTGTTATCGCAGTTGGACTTAGCCACGGGTTTCCACCAGTTGAGAGTGGCTGAGGATAGCATAGACAAGACAGCCTTTAGGACTCCAGACGGTTTCTTCGAGTGGCTTGTGATACCCTTCGGTTTAACAAACGCCCCCGCATACTTTGTTGACTTGATGAGTAGGGTGTTTAGTGAGTACCTTAAAATATTCGTGGTAGTCTTTGTGGACGACATCTTGATCTTTTCTAAGAGCGAGGAAGAGCATGCCCTACATCTTAGGGAAGTATTGGAGACTCTTCGAGCGCATAGCCTTAAAGCTAAATTTTCTAAATGTCACGTTTGGAGAAAGGAAATGCGATTCTTAGGGCACGTGGTTTCCAAAGAAGGGATAGTTATGGATCCCGCGAAGGTAATGGCCATCAAAGATTGGAAGATCCCTAAAAATGCCACTGAGGTGAGGAGTTTCTTAGGGTTGGCTAGCTACTATAGGAAGTTTATCAAAGACTTCGCAAAAATATCAGCCCCATTAACACGCTTGACGAAGAAGAACCTAGTTTTCACATGGGACGTAGATTGTGACGATGCGTTCCAACGTTTAAAGAGAGCTTTGACTATAGCCCCAGTCTTAGTGTTGCCTGATGGGGGTAAGCCATTTACCGTTTATACCGATGCTTATGGGACAGGACTAGGCGCGGGCTTACTGCAAGAGGGAAGGGTAATAGCCTATGGTGGAAGGCAGTTGAGAGTGCATGAGAGAAATTACCCTTCACATGACCTAGAGTTAGCCGCTATTGTTTTTGCGCTTAAGTCTTGGTGCCATTATCTTCTTGGCGAGAAATTTGAATTATTCACTGACCACAAATCGCTAAAATACTTGTTCTCTCAGAAGGACTTGAACTTAAGGTAGCAAAGGTGGATGGAATTCTTAGCGTCCTACGATTTCGTGATAGGGTATACCCCCGGCAAGGGTAATGTGGTGGCAGATGCCTTAAGTAGGAAAAGGTTGTCCTTGAGTCCGTTGTTTGTTGTGCGGCGAAGCTTAGAGTTCATCTCTACATTTGACTTTAGACCTTCCATTGACTTTGTACCCGGTTTGCTAGCATCCTTAGAGGTCAGACCTACGCTTTTGGGATCGATTGTTGAGGCACAGCGAGATGACCCATAGTTGGTTGAGTTAGTAGAAAAGCTCAAAAGGGGGGAGTCATCGAGCCATCTCAGTAGGTATACCCTAGATGATAAGGGTTGGTTGCGTACGGACGGTAGGCTTTGTGTACCACAAGACGAGGACTTGAGGAAGACCATTCTTGATGATGCATATTGTTCGAAGATGAGCATTCATCCCGGTGGGGATAAGATGTACATGGACATGAGACGAGTTTACTTTTGGGCCGGTATGAAGAAAGATGTGGCCGAGTTTGTCGCTAGATGTTTGTTGTGCCAACAAGTAAAAGCATAGCAAAAGAAACCTGGTGGGTTGCTTCACCCATTGGAGGTCCCACAATGGAAGTGGGAGAGTGTCTCGATGGACTTTGTTGACGGGTTACCAAGATCGAGGATGGGTAATACGTGGATTTGGGTTGTGGTAGACAGACCTACTAAGAGAGCCCATTTCATTCCCGTGAATAGTAAGAGGACTGCTCCATGGTTAGGCTCCGTATACATTCGAGAGATAGTTCGTTTGTATGGTGTTCCTTCTAGCATAGTGAGCGACCGCGATCCTATCTTTACTAGCGAATTTTGGATAAGCTTGCAAGAGGCGGTGGGGAATCAGTTATGTTTGAGCACCGCATATCATCCTCAGACGAACGGCCAGATCGAGAGGTGAACCGTATACTAGAGGACCTATTGAGGTTGTGTGTCTTAGACTTCGGAGGTACATGGGAGGAAAATCTTCCTTTGGTGGAGTTCGCATATAATAATAGCTTTCCGTCTAACATTGGAATGGCACCGTTCGAGGCTCTATATGGACGGTCGTGTCGTTCGCATACATGTTGGTGGGAATCTACAGATAAGATCTTGCTTAGGCCCGATATGATTAGAGAGACTTCGGAAAAGTTCGATTTGATTCGAAGGAGGATGAAGACGGCGCAAGATAGGCAGAAATCTTATGCAGACAAGTGGAGGACATATCTTGATTTTGATATTGGGGACATGGTCTTTGTAAGGGTGTCCCCATTACGGAATGTCATTCGCTTTGGGTCCGTTGGGAAGTTAGCACCAAGGTTCGTAGGGCCATTTCCTATTAAGGAAAGTATTGGGCAGATGGCGTATAGAGTGGAGTTGCCCGAGAGACTTAGTGGTGTACACGATGTGTTCCATGTATCACATTTGATGAAGTGCTTACACGAGGCCGCGGAAGTGGTATAGCCGAGCTTGCTTAGAGAGGTGGAGATAGAGCGTGATGCGACGATTCCACGAGCACCTACGTGCATTCTTGGGTCATAGATTAAGAAGTTGAGGAATCGAGAGGACAAGCTAGTCAAAGTGCAATGTGGTGATGATGAGAGCAACGCTACTTAGGAGTCGGAAGAGAATATGCATTCATTGTACCCTATTCTTTTCGAGAGTATGACTTTTAATTTCTCCTTTATCGCTTATCTTGTACTTATCTTATCTTTAGTATGTCCTCTCGCTAGTATCTTTAGATAGGGTAGTCCTATGGTTGAAACATGTGTTTGAGACATGTTATGTATGATGGATGCATGTGGATGCAAGTGTTTGCTAGTGATTGCTCGTAGATGCATATACACACACTTTAGGCACTAGATCGGCTCAGTCACTTCATATTGCATATTGCATATAAATGTGTGTCCATACTTAAGTTAATGGACGTATAATGGTTGTGTTATCATATGGATGCTGCATTTTGGTGAATGGTTGTGCACACATGTAGAAATAGTATGTATCGATAGGATTCCTTCGCATACTTGATGGACGCATGGCACTATCATGCTTTGCATTAAGGAGGTCAACTGAATCAGCAGACCGCCTGATTTTGTATTAGATAAAGAACATATAGACACACTTCATGCATATGTTCATACATCATTATGAAATTTATAAGGACAATGGATGACTGTGTTCGATGGTTGAGTAGATGGTTGTTTGGATGTTAGGATATGCATTCTCCTTAACTTGGAGATTTCGAGGGCGAAATCCTTTAAGGAGGGGAGAATGTAACACCCCGTGTTTCTATTAATATTAATGTTCACAAATTAAAGAATAACTAATCTCAGATGTGAGAATTAAGGGAAACGGGTTGTGCCATTATGTTCGTCTCGGAATTCGGGTTGAGATAGGGTCCTAGTTCGTGTGAATTGGACTTCATTTGAAGTAGTTATGGCCATCAGAAGTTTCAGAAAATTCAAAACAGATTTCCGAAAATTCAAATTTCAGAGTCAGATAGGCTAGGCGGGAAAATTCCCGCCAGGGCCAGGTCGACCTACCCTGACCAGGTCGACCATAGGTTCGACCTGGGGTCGACCTGGGGGTCGACCTGCCCCCCCCCCCCCCTGGGCAGATTTGATTAGTGACCTGTTAATGACTATGTGCTGACTCATTAGGGTTTCTGATCTGCTCTGATTGGCTGGGATTAATTCTGGGGTGATCAGACAGCCTAAACTAATCCTAAACTCTATAAAAAGACATGTAGAGCCAAACCCTAAAATCAAATTAAAAATTAGATTCATGGCCTCCATGCCATCACCTTGCAACTCAGAATAGTCGCCACCAATTATAGCGGAAGAAAGCAAATCAAATTCAATTTTATTCAACTCTAACAATGAATTTCTTCAAATGAAAGCTAATTCAAATTCAGAACTCAGAATTCAGAACTCAAGACCTTCTTTGAGTTGTGAGTTCGATTTCTTTAATAAAATAATTTGCAATTTAATTGGATTAAGCTATGATGCAGATTATATGGTTATGTTGTGAATTATTGACCGCATGTTATCATCTATATTGTAAAATTGTGATGTTATTATCTATGTTGTAAGTTCTATGATGTTATGTTGTGATGTTATCATCTATGTTGTAAAGTTATGATGCTATCATCTATGTTGTAATTCTATGATTGGCTTATGTATAATCAAATCATTAGGTTTTTAATATTCTAGTTTGGTTATGTTGATTCATATGATAAATCATATGTATGTATGCAAGTTTAGGTGTTGATTTAGATGTGGATCATATGCAAGTTAGTAAAGATTATGTATAACCTTACATGTTTCATGACATCAATTTTAGATCTAAAGTTAGGCTATGACATGTGCGAGTTATATGCTAAATTCTACATGCTAGTTTACATGTTTAGATGTAAGTTAACACCATTGTTATGTGGCATAAGTCACATATGCAAGTTTATATAAATATATGAGGTTGGAATATGAATCATGTTATGTAAGTTTGTGGTTATTGCCTATGCAAGTCTACACCTTTAGATGTAGATCTATGACATACATGATTTATGCAAGTTTATGACTACTACCTAAACAAGTTTACACCGTTAGATTTGGATCTATGACATATGTAGTTTTATGCAAGTTGTAACTTTGGCCCATGCAAGTTTTAGGTGTAGAACCTCATTCACACATGCAAGTTCACCCCTATGTTTTGATCTTGTTTAATCTATATGTATGTTGTGATGTTTTCTCTTTATTCCGTGAGTTGGACTATTCGAGTCTAACGTATATTTTTCTTTAAACGAACGAACGTACAACGTGGGGTAATGGGATAATATTAAAAGATTTAATTGGCCTAAATGCCTTAAAAGGCAATGAATATATTTGTGATGAAAATTGGTATGATTTTAAATACAATAAATAGATGGACATAATTGAGTCAATTATGGCCATAGTTAAATTTGGAATTGATTGAAAATTTGAATAGGGAAATTAATTCAAATTGGGAAATGATTAATTTGGTGTAATTAATCGTCTAAGACACGAGGTTAGGCTCTTTTGTGGTGTAAGACTGCCCGGACCCGTTCGGCAAATCCATCTTCCACAAATGCCAGTCTAATGTGAGAGGGCTTAGGCATAAATTAAATGCGTAACAGTTGTAAAGACACGAGGTTAGACTCGTTTGTGGTGTAAGACTGCCCGGACCCGCCCGGCAAATCCAGCTACCACAAAAGCCAGTCTGATGTGAGTGGTCTTTATAAGGTTACGGTCATAATGAATTTAGAAACACTTAACCAGATAAACATGTAGTGGGATATGAGGGGGTTAAGTTGGTGCCTTGGGTGGCATGTGGAATCTAGTGGGTGTCTCGGGTGGCATTGGAAATACGATTAGAAACACTTAACCAAAATTTGAAACATGTCAGTGAACATGAATAAGAAGAGGGTTAAGTGGAATGTACTAGGGGGGACCAAGCTTAGGTGGACAACTTGTGTCAAGTAATGGGGGCATGTTTCAACCAGTAACCCATACGTATCTTTGTGAGCTTGACCCAAGTCGAGGACGGGACATGCGTACTGGGCTAGACTGTAAAAGCACAAACCGGGTTAGCGGTGGCGACGCAAGTCCAATGGGTTCGTATGAGTGTGCGGACCCGGGAAGGTAGGTAAGACGTTGTTGCATCGTGTAGGTATAAGCCGTGCATTATTGATGGTATTGGGTTGCCACTTTGGGGAGTGATACACCCCACTGTGGGGCCAGCACGGGTATCTACGAGTTAGGGAGCTGATCGCATGGGGGTAGTGTTTACACCTAGTGGAGATTGGGGCAGGTGGCACCTATGAAGGCAACTAGGGGTGCAAGAAACTACCATTATCATTATTATGTTTTGTAGGCGGGATCAAATTTAGGGTGACAAGTGATGTAGCTTCCAAAAATCCTTTTGAAAGAAAAGGATAATCTTTATATCAAAACTCTTTTGATATTATGATAGTGTCTAAATCAAATAAATAACAATCTAGTGGAACGTTTGCATCTCACGTTCCACATATATAACATACAATCAAAACCGCGAGCACTTATTGGGTAATGAATTTCTAACTATGACAATGTATGGAACCACCTTACGATTGTGTAACTCTTGAGGAGAATACACTGGGTTCAACAAGAACATCTTGCAACCCGGCCACACATGATCGACCACTCATTTCGCTTAAGTGTATCGAATGTATATGACCAACGGTTGGGATCATCAACCGTTTCCCGAATGGGACAGCATCAAATAGAATAAGGAAATAAATGAATCTCCAGATAGGGGATGATACACCCTAATGGAAGCTACCCACATAGCTATGCTGCCTGCCCCGATTTTTGTCATTTCCCGGTTGTTGAGGCCTGAGGCTACGATTTACTTCTCATTCATTTATAACACAATCACTTTTAATGTCACATTGTCATATCCGTTAATCACTTATTTGGTTTACACAAATATATTCTGGATATTATGCTAAGGGAATAAATACTTTGCCACCATATATATTTATACATGCCAACATATTCGATCATTGGAAATACTTTGTTAGACATTCGTCCATATACGTTCGTTCTGCGATTAAACAAAACCGAAGGCACAATTTTCATTAACGGAAAAATCCCTTGCACTCTACTCCGTCTCTGATTTCCTTCATATAATCTTATTCGCAAGGCTACTGCCAATACGGAGTGGTTGTCGTATAATAATCCAACCGGTCTCTCCATATTTATAATGATATTGGCAAACACTTCAATGGCCGGTTATTTAACTATCTAAGAAAAACAAACATCCATTCATAGCATCAAACAATCTCTAGGCCCCTTAATTAATATTTCATTAATTAAATCACCACTCCATTTCCTTATCAATATTTGTTAATCAAATATTTTCTACAATCGTCTTAGCCCTTTCCGATATTTGGAAAATATTTCCATATATCGCCTCCTTTTATTTTCAATAGATATAAAATATATTCTATTTATAATTGGAAAATATTCCAATCACTTACCTCTTTCACGACCATTCATTTTTTAAACTTAGGAAAAATTTATAATCATATTTCCAAAATTTCACTTCCTTGGGTTAAAACGAATGTTGGGTAAAACATCGTTACGACAACCCAAAGCACTGCATTCAACTAACTCTTATTCAAACATTCCACTTCGAGACTGGATCTTGCTATTTATCGGTTAAAAACGAAATCAATCAAGTTGGGGTATAACCACCTGTCAGACCTTGACTGAAAACATCCTTAACTTCAAAGCGGACAAGACCACTTACCTCGAATAATTAACATCATATAAAACCAATTCTCCATTTTTAAAACGTTTATACATTTCACTTTCTACTTCTAGATTTTTGATTTTATTTTTGTTTATAATATTCTATTTTCAAGTTCGTTTCCTTGTCGAATTATATATATATATATATATATATATATATATATATATATATATCGATACATTGATTTCTAACTATCAAAATTTCTTAAAAATATTCTAACTCCTTAAATTTCCGTAAAAATTCGCCCTAACCTCCTTTGTATGGGGTTACCGGAAAAAGTCAAACCTTGCCACACAGGCCTCTCCATTCAAAAAGAAAAAGAAAAAGCCAAGCGGCTAGCCGATACGGCGCATAAAATCTCATATTCAATTGAAATACATACCTTTTTGTCGAGCATTCTAATTATATTTATCTTCATATACTTCATTCCAAACCTGCTTGACCTATACATCTATTCACAATTCAATATAGTCGTTCTAACTCAATTCGTTAATTAATTTGTAAATCAAATCTTTGCCTATTTCCCTTTTTTATTTCAACTTCTTATAAACTAATTAGATTCAATCTAACTTATATTTCATATTCAATTTCGAATATAAATTCTCAAATCCCATTTACCTTTCAAAGTTCAACTTCAATTCAGAATTCCATTAACTAATTGCTAATTAACCGTTTTCCTATTTCTTCGTTCTATTTGAATATAACATATTCAAATATAAGATTAACTTGTTTAACTTGTTTATAAACTAATCGATTTCCATTTTCAATTCAAGTTCCATATTCGATTTCGAATATACATTTACAAATCCAATGCACTTTTCAAAGTCTTAATTCGATTCAAAACTCGATTAGCTAATTTCTCTTCTACTTGAGTTCAAAGATATGATTATTGTTTCAAAAATCATTTCATTTACTTCACTTGAGTTCAAATTTATTTTATAACTCAAGTCTAGATTTTTCTAATGAAGATTTGGATTTTAATTGCTTAAAATCCTTTTATTAATTTAAATTAACCATTATGGTTTTTAATTGATTATAGCGTTGTTTTTCTGAAAATTTGATTTTGACATAACACAAAATCTATAAGACAAAATCCAGATTTTTCTCTTCCATTAGAAAACTATTGTCAAATCGGTCCTGACGATTCTTGTTTTAAAGAATTCCGACTTCAATTGACTTCTGTATACTCAATTGACGTTCGAAACGCCAATTTACGAACTGCAGCGCTGCGGCGAGTTAGTTTTAATTATATTTATATGTATTAATGTTTAAACTTCGTTTATAATAAATTCAAAACAATTTTAATATATTTTTAATATATATCAAATCAGTTTCCCAATTTAACATCATATTTCCGATTTTCTAAATTTGTCGATTTTTCCTAACTCGGTAATATATATTTTATACTTCGATCTTCTATATTCAAATTACATTTCAATTCTATTTGAATTCTATATTCAAATTCCATTTCAATTCTATTTGAATTCTATATTCAAATTCCATTTCAACTCTATATTCAAATTCCATTTCAAATCTATTTGAATTTTATATTCAAATTCAATTCCAATTCTATCTGAATTCTATATTCAAATTCCATTTCAATTCTATTTGAATTCTATATTCAAATTCCATTTCAATTCTATTTTCAACTCGTTTTCCAATTTCACTTTATAAATTCTTCCTTGAATTTAAACTCCTAAATTATCCAAAGATAATTTATCTTCCTAAATTATAAACATCGTTTATAATATAACTTCCCTTTTTTATAAAGTTAAAACAAGTTTCCATTTTGAAATCTATTTAAAAACCAAAATCTTATTTTGGAGTATTCTCTTTATCAACACTTATCTATATAATTATAGAACCTATTTTCAAGTTTTATCTCTGTTTCTCTTTTAAATATCCTAATTGGGAAAAATCTATTTTTTTTTTTATAAATCCGAAAAAGTCGAATTCAAACATAAATCCTAAGGATTTATTCAAAGTCATTTATATTCCGAATATCGAAATAAAGTTAATCGTATATTATTTAAACCGATTCTAAGTTCTCACTTTAAATTCAGTTTTGAATTTAAATGTTTAAATTATCTAAATGGTAATTTTTCACCTTTCTATTTATAAACACTGTTATTAAACAAGTCTCGCTTTCAAATAAAAATAATTCTTCTTTGGAAAAATATATTTTCCTTCCCAATGTCACACTTGTATTTCTATTTTCTGAACTATCCAATGCTAATACATTTTACATCATTTATAAACTTCGTTTATAAATGAACTATTTATAAACTTTGTTTTTAAAGTAACTACCTGTTTTATTTTTCAAAACAAGTTTATATTTCAAATCAATTTAAAAATTAAAATTCTATTTTAGAAAAATATAATTTCCCTTTTAAATCTCAAATACTCTTTCTGGGTATTTATATAAATTAACACTTAGGCCTAGTGATATTTAAACACCAAACAACAAATTTTATTTTAGGTTTTCTAACACATCATATATGACAGTATATATGCAAACAAATGAACAAACAGATAATATATTTTTGAGGAATCCAGTCGGATTCCTCCAACCTGTTTCCTGCATCCACAGGCGTTAGTCAACTTAGTAATACCCATCCCACTTCGAGGCAGGATATCGCGGTATGAAGGTCATCCACGAATATATATTCGCGAGGCACATGGGGAAATCATCCGCTTTGAAACTGTCGGCATCCGCTAATGAGATTGCGGGAACAATCCAATCATCAACCCAATATATATATATATAATAGTCAACCCTAAATAACTAATATATTTGAATCAACCAAAAAGCATTCAAACAAGCAACAACAATTATTTTTTAATGAATAAAAATAATTCTAAATAACAGGTGAGTGAGATTTACTCATCTTAATTTTCCTTTGTTGAATATCTTGTTAAATGTCGTATTGTTGTGTCCAATTGTCCCGAATGAATCTACCTATCCTCTACGATTATTTATATTGATTGATTAAAAATTTATTCAATTAAATTAGCTATTAACGGTAATAAATAAATTTACTTACGTGTTTTAAATTTAAAAACGAATACCTTACATCTTGTTTTGTCCCAGTCGTTATAACCCTTCGAACCAGCATTACCGTCTACCATCCAACACACTATTGCATTCTTACTGCAATGTCTCCGAACACCGCCATCATCCTATAACAAGATTATCACTGATATACCATTGCTATGCCCGTGCCCGCTGCCTGCTGCTACATCATCACTATCGGAATGCACCAAACCCATCAGCTTTACTGTCTCGACCAACCCTTTCAATCTTGCATCCTTTTCCTGTCGAGTTTCTTCCATCCCAATGCAAAGATCGAACCCCAACATCCACTACCGATAACCCCTAATCACCTCGTCCAATTCCCTTCTTTAATCCGCACCACCTCCTTAGTCATAGTCATCGCGACAATTTCCTCCTCTTCAAGTCGTGCTACAGGACATCAACTCCTGTGTAATCGCGGTTTTCAATTTTGATTCCAGGAACTGAAAAATTCGAACCCCACCCCAGTATTTCATCGGATCATCTCAGAGCATCAGATCCACATTTAAACCATTTTCTACAACTTACTAGCACCCTGCGATAACCACCCATACGTAGGCGCGTCGATCGAGCATCAGAGCAATCTCGAGCTTTCAGGTGAATCACAATTTCGAGTTTGGGTTTCTCGAAGAACAAGGCTTCATATACTTTTGATTTGAGGAATTAGGAAAAGAGGGGCACGACTGTTTATATAAGTATATAACTGCGAAGAGGAGAATTGTCCACGTTTTGCCTTTGGTTGAAATTGATTTAGAACCACAGGAAATAAGAGGAGAAGGGTAGTTGTTGTGCTGGAAGATCAGGCTCCTCTTATTTTTAGTTTTATATTTTATTTTGATTTGCACTAAGGTGATTTTAATCCCTTGAAATACCGCATGTTATTGAGCTCCTATCTAAATGCAACAACCAGCATTTCTACGGTTATAACACTATTCTGAACACACTGGGACAAGAACCGAAGCCCCATTCGATTATTTGGAGGAGATACCAATTTTAAATCGATATAAAATAAATTCAAACCAATTAATTCCCTTATAATAAATTATTATTATTATCTTATATATTCACACAGAATTTTGTATTGGTCATCTGAATCAGTTTGGTACTTGTTTAATTCTTCGAATTTAATTATATTTCGAATTACGATAATTCTATATATATTCTAAATTAACTTATATTCGAATTTTAAATCGACAACTCAATATAAAAATTCCTTTATATTCTCAATTAAATATTTAAAAATCATATTAAGTATTTAAAATAAACTGTCCAAATTTACGGGTAGTTGCATTCTTCCTCCCTTAAAAGAATTTCGTCCCCGAAATTACTAGGGTGGAAAAGTGCTTCAAAGCCATTAACTTTTCAAACTCATTTATGTTGAAGCTCAACATTTCAACTTTCAACAAATTCAGTTCAACCAAAACTTTTGGTTTTCATTCATTAAATTCGAATGA
Source organism: Allium sativum (assembly GCA_030737875.1). Taxonomy (NCBI): domain Eukaryota; kingdom Viridiplantae; phylum Streptophyta; class Magnoliopsida; order Asparagales; family Amaryllidaceae; genus Allium; species Allium sativum. Next base: position 730,960,072 of record CM060923.1, on the reverse strand, counting down.
TCTATAATTAATACATTTATATCCAATATGTATTCCATTAATCTATTCAAATTGATTCGAGTCAATTTATTTACTTTGATCCATTTAACTTGCTTAAGCTAAATTTCAATTCCAGAGTTCAAATTCCCAGATTTTTATTTCAAATCCTTTTGAAATCCCTTAAATATAGACATATATTTATTTTCGTTTCAAATTCAAAACATTTGAATTTTCAAACTAGCTTGTTTCTATTCAAACAAATTTCCTTCAAAAACTTTTCTAAGGTAGCAATCATCACTTAGAAACTTGAAAATGAACACCGATGATGGTCGACACATCATCAGAATTATTTCCCAGTCACTGAGGTGAGTTCACTGCTTTATCACCTCCAAAATCCATTCAAAAAATTGTTTTCATTCAAAAACCTTCCAAAACAAAGCTATATACTTTAGAAAATATTTTCCAGCTTCCCAGGATTTTATTCTGTAATTCTGGTTTGAATTCAACATTAATTCATCTCATTTGTATTTCATTCTATACAAGTTCCATTTGGTAATATATAACCATTTCAAATTTTATAATCACATCAGATTATAATAACGACCAATACATCCATAATATAATAATTCTAGAAAATTATTTCTTTCTATATAAAAATATAGTTTCGGGTAAAATTATTTCATTTACCCACTTTAAAATAATACTATGTCTAGCCTTCTGTTCAAGTATTTATAAACTCTTATCGACATCGTGGCGTCCCACGATTCGATCAGAATTCATAAACAACTCAACAGACTAGCCAACACAATATAAAACTACGTTTATATCAATTAACAAATACACGCTCTCGTATATATGTATATATATACACTCAACTCATTATAGGGTGCTACTGACCCTATCTCTAATGAGAAAATTTCACCAAGCCTAGTTATTCGCACAACCTAAGATCTGATACCAACTGTAGTGGCCCGCAAATCCGTAATATCAGAGTTGATTACATACATCATACATCCAACCCAAATATCACGAAAATACAAATCATTTTTTTAGAAGAAAAAGGTAGAAGAAGAACAGAAATAACAACACAAAATCTCACATCGCAGCGGAACAAAATATAATATATCATTTCTTTTGAAATACAAAATTTGTACTGTATACACATATCATTATCAGAGTACAGCACCTACAACACATCGTAATAACACTCTATATAAGTAACAATGAAGCCTCCGGCTCCAAGCTCCTTCAGATAGATCTGTAAAATCCTGAACTACTTGACTGCCCGTACAAATTTAGGCACCCAAGAGTTTAGGTAAAACAGAACAAAATAAACTCCGGGTCAGTGATGGGACTGGTATGAGTAAACAATTAAAAACAGTTTTAGGAACTAAATGATATCTCATAAGACCACGCCGTATAACACGGAACGGGTTTTTCCCTTATATCACTTGATTTAGGAACTAAAAACCCTTGATTTAGCTTTCAAAAATCCTTTTGAAAGAAAAAGATAATCTTTATATCAAAACTCTTTTGATATTATGATTGTGTCTAAATCAAATAAATAACAATCTAGTGGAACGTTTGCATTTCACGTTCCACATATATAATATACAACCAAAACCGCGAGCACTTATTGGGTAATGAATTCCCAACTATGACAAGGTATGGAACCACCTTCCGATAGTGTATCTCTAGAGGAGAATAAACTGGGTTAAACAAGAACATCTTGCAACCCGGCCACACATGACCGACCACTCATTTCGCTTGAGTGTATCCAATGTATATCAACAACGGTTGGGATCAACAACCATTTCCCGAATGGGACAGCATCGAAGAGAATAAGGAATTAAATGAATCTCTAGATAGGTGATGATACACCCTAATGGAAGCTTATCACATAGCCATGCTGCCTGCCCGATTTTTGTCATTTCCCGGTTGTTGAGGCCAGAGGCTACGATTTACTTCTCATTCATTTATAACACAATCACTTTGAATATCACATTGTCAGATCCGTTAATCACTAATTTGGTTTACACAAATATATTCTGGATATTATGCTAAGGGAAGAAATCCGTTGCCACCATATATATTTATACATACCAACATATTCGATCATTGGAAATACTTTGTCAGACATTCGTCCATATACGTTCTTTCTGGGATTGAACGAAACCGAAGGCACAATTTCCATTAATGGAAAAAGCCCTTGCACTCTACTCCATCTCTGATTTCCTTCATATAATCTGATTCGCAAGGCTACTGCCAATACGGAGTGGTTCTCGGATAATAATCCAACCGGTCTCTCCATATTGACAATGATATTGGTAAACACTTTGATAGCTGGTTACTTAACTATTGCAGAAAAACAAACATCCATTCATAGCATCAAACAATCTCTAGGCCCTTTAATTAATATTTCATTAATTAAATCACCACTCTATTTCCTTATCAATATTTGTTAACCAAATATTTTCTACAATCGGCCTGGCCCTTTCCGCTATTTGGAAAACATTTCCATATATCGCCTCCTTTTATTTTCAATACGTAGAAAATATATTATATTTATAATTGGAAAATGTTCCAATTACTTATCTCTTTCACGACCATTCATTTTTTAGATTTAGGAAATATTTATAATCATATTTCCAAAATTTCATTTCCGTTGGTTAAAACGAATGTTGTGTAAAACATCGTTACGACAACCCAAAACACTGCATTCAACTAACTCTTATTCAAACATTCCTCTTCGAGACTGGATCTTGCTATTTATCGGTTAAAAACGAAATCAATCAATTTGGTGTATAACTACCTTTCAGACCTTGACTGAAAACATCCTTAACTTCAAAATGGACAAGACCACTTACCTCGAATAATTAACCTCATATAAAATCAATTCTTGATTTTTAAAATTTATATACATTTCCCTTTCTATTTCTAGATTTTCGATTTCCTTTTTGTTCATAATATTCTATTTTCAAGTTTTTTTCCTTATCGAATTCTATATATATCGATACATTGATTTCTAACTATCAAAATTTCTTAAAAATATTCTAACTCCTTAAATTTCCGGAAAAATTCGCCATAACCTCCTTTGTACGAGGTTACCGGAAAAAGTCAAACCTTGTCACATAGGCCTCTCCATTCAAAAAGAAAAAGAAAAAGCCAAGCGGCTAGCCGATACTGCGCATAAAATCTTATATTCAATTGAAATACATACCCTTTTGTCGAGCATTCTAATTATATTTGTCTTCATATACTTCATTCCAAACCAGCTTAACCAATATACATCTATTCTCAATTCATCTCACTTCAATCTAGTCGTTATAACTCATTGTTAATTAATTCGTTAATCAACTCTTTTTTATTTGAACATGACATGTTAAAATATAATTTCATCTTTCTTATAAATTAATTGGATTCCGTAGAGTGGTTTACAATTCCGTAGAGTGGTCACATTAGCCAAACGGACTCACCCTTTGGGAGATATGGCTGAAACAAGTTTCCGATAGTGAAAAACAGCTTAACAGGGCTGAACCGGGTGATTAACAACTAGGCCTAATGGGGGATTTCAGGATTAGAGGTATTTGAGGGATGCTAGGGTTAGGATTTTGGTTTTTCACTCATTTTCCAGCCGCTACAAACCATCTCTTCAACCTAACAATGGCCTCCAACATCTAAATACACCCCTAATCACTTCTTAATCAATTTTTGGCTTAAACTACATGAAATTAAGGAGAGAAAGAACCAAAGCAAGGTTAGAGCTATTGTGTTACAATGGGAACAGCGTAAAATAGAGATTCATTTCAGATTTAAGTTTTATTTGTGGCCAAAGTGAGTGATTTGCATAGTTTTGCACTAATTACGGTTAATTAAGGGTAATTAGTGAAGATTAGCGAATTTATACGTTAATAAATTCTGGAAAAATATTTATAAATTCGAAAATAATGTTTTGTGCCTCTGTAAGAAATTTTGGTTGGTTTGGTTAAGTTTTGCTAATCCTATCATTAATTATGCCTAAACATGCTTAAGGGGAAAATATGGGGTTTTAGCTTTGTTTGATCCATTTTACATGCAATGGTTGTTCTTTTGGTGTTTATGATTGATTGAACATGTTGCTATGACTGTATGGTATGCTTTGTGATTGTCTAGAAGTGATAGATTGGTAGAAAACGCCGTCGAATGGTATAAAACAATCGCTGAAAAGTTGTAGGAAATGTGCACGGTTTCAAACCGGATCGGATCGGATTACTAGGCTCGGACCGAATAGGAGAACCGGGCAAGTGGACTTGATTCAGATTGGAACTTAGCAAACGGGGCTTGGCAAGAAGGAAGGCCATTTGCTTAGAGTTGGAGTTGGCAGAGGATCGGATCAGAGAGATAAAAAGGGGATCGGATCGGAGCTAGGGCGTGGGATCGGATCGGCTACCAAATCGAACTGTAGCTGGCATCTTCTGAGGCGTGCAAACGAAAGAGACAACAAGGAAGGTTGGATCGAATCGGAACTTGACACTATAAGGAGGACCTTGGCACTTTACCAATGGACCGGACCAAGCCACATGTGAGAAGCGGAACCGAACCACATGAAGGAGATGAACCCGAACCGAACCGAGCATGGGTGATCGAAACAAACCGAGCAAGGGTGACCGAACCGAACCAGATGTGTACTTCTATTTCTACATGATGACTCTTCTTAAGGAAAATCCAATTCGACCAAAACCCGAGATGCAAAGGAGGTTCAAATGAGGAGCTCTTTATCAGGATCCAGATGGGAACCAATGAGTGAGCTTCATGATTAGACTTTGTCGCGGGACATGTGCTAAGGGGTTGTCGATGTCTATAACTTTGGATCACTACGTGTAGCGGGTATGTGAACAGATTCATGGCCATAGTGGCCTAGGTATGACTATAGAGCAATAGACCAATGAAGTGGGTCATTTGTAAAGATTTGGTCATGACACCATGGGGTAAGCTTGGTAGTAGCAGTAGTTGTACAAGTCGAAATACGTCACTACTTCGATGGGTCTAGTGATCAAAGTAGTGGATACCGTATACTTTACGCACTGAGTGAGTGATGTGAGGATGGTTGCTATGTTTGATTTGTTTGCCATCATTATGACATACACACCCCTACACCCGTATTCTTTACAAGATCTGTTTGGTGGCACCTTAGAGTATTGTACGGTATTTAGTGCTAACTCTTTGGTTGCAGGTCTAGGTTCAAGTATGGCTTAGTATACCTGCTATTTTTCTGTTTAGCTGCTTATCGCTCATACCAGACTTTTTGTCTAACCCAGAGTTTTATGTCTCTTCTTATTACTCTGGGTGCTCTCACGAGCAGACTAGAGACAGGTTAGGTGATATGCACAAGTAGTTGTACCGGAGACGAGCAGGAGGCTTCCACGTATGATACATATATATAGATATTCTCCCTGTGTTGCTGCAGTCACTACTTTGGGCATTAGTGGTGTACCTTTCTTTCTTTTGTTTAAAGACAGTAATTTGGAAAGTTGAAATAAGCGGTATTTGGATTTCCGCTACTCTGATGATGATGTTGATGTTTGTTTTAGTTATCATCTTATGCACTCTCTCGCCTGTTTTATGTCAAGTATATTATTATTATATTTTGTTCCATGCGCTGTGAGACATTCTAAAGGTCTTCCATTAGTTCATTCTCTTCTTTCCTTTCTTTGGCGCTCGTTCCATGTTAGTCGGACATGTGTACAGCGTACTTTCAGAGGTGATGCCGGCTGATGCGGGGCGGGCCATCACACTTGGTATCAGAGCTCTAGGTTGCATAGTAAACCTAGGGGAAGACACCAGGGAGAGATAATACATATATGAGATCGCGTATTTGTGATTATTTTGCTTTTCAAAAGCTATATATATATATATGTATATTATTAGTACAACTAAGGATGAAGTCGCACTGCACTAACACCACTATGGAGATGGTTAATCGTTTTCTCTATGCAGATTGAACGATGAGCCGATACTTAAGGGTACCGGTAGAGGAGCCAATAATGGGAATGATGCTGAGATGAGTACGATGTTTACTGAACTCATGAGAGAGATGCTTAGAGATGTTCAGAGGGCAGCTACCAATGTTGGTAATGGTGGTGGTCCAGTAGTGCAGGCGCATAGGGCCGATTTCGCCAAGCTGAATAAGGATTATACTAGTCTTTGTGGGAAGCCGTTCCACGGAACGGAGTCGGCTACGGATGTTCAGGATTAGCTGGATAGCTGCGAGCGTATCTTCAAAGAATTGGGAATCGAGGATGCGATGAAGAGAAGGCTAGCATCCCGTCAGCTGCAAGGATGGGCTATGAATTGGTGGAATGCTATAAAGGCAGCTACCCCAGATGATCAGATTACTTTGGATCAGTTTAAGGTTCGCTTTAGCGATAAGTTCATTCCAGCTGCTCAGAAGTCAGTGTTGTTTAAGAGATTCTTAGAACTCAAGCAGAATGGCAGAGCTATCTCGGAGTATATTGCCGAATTCGACACTTTGTCGAAATATGGGTTATCCCCAATAGATACTGCCGAGAAGAAGAACGAGAAGTTCATAACTGGCTTGGATGGATACTTAGGGGAAAGGCTTATTAACCACATCGATGAGACGTTTGAATCGATTGTGGGGAAAGCGTTAAGATCAGAAAGTCTTTACCCTAAGCCGAAGACTGAGGTTGCATCTGCAGAGGAGCCAAACCCGCAAGCAAGCGGTGGAGGCAAGAATGGTTCTCAGAATAAGAGAAAGCAGAATCAGACTAAGGATGGCCAGAAGAAAAAGAATAAGAAGGATGTTGAGTGCTTCAGCTGTGCTAAGAAGGGCCATTATGCTAGTAATTGTCGGGCCAAGCCAGCGGAAAGGAAGTGCCTCAACTGTGGCCAAGTGGGACATCACAAGGACAAGTGTCTGCAACCCCCTAAAGAAAATCAGATGGTGAAAGCATATGCCCTAAATGTTATTCCTTCTTCGTCCAATGCCAAAAATGCGGCGGAGAAGTGAAAGAATGTCGTTATTCAAGGAATGCTTTCTGTTTATGATGTTCCTGTTATAGTTTTGTTTGATACCGGAGCTTCCAGTTCTTTCATATCTAGTGACCTGGTAGATAGGTTGGGATTGGAGCCCGAGATTGTCGACAAAACATTAGTAGTGATGAACCGATTGGTTGTTCGACTAACCTTAGCATGATTTGTCGTAATGTGGTCTTATCGAGTCATGGATGCATGTTTGTTTGTGATTGCTTTGTTTTGGGCTTTATTGTATTTGGCATTATTTTGGGAGTCGATTGGCTCCAAAGATACGGGGTGGTGGTAGACTGTGAGGGCTTTTTGGTGACAGCTAGAGCGGATGATCGGCAGAGGGTAGTGTTTGGTGGTCTACCTAGTGATGGGGTAATGGCTAGTTTTCTAAATTCCTTCAACATCCTGCATGGTGAGTTGTCAGGTTTTCCCGTGGTTGGCCGGTATCCGGACGTCTTCGAGGAAGTGAATGGACTTCCAGCACACCGAGAGATTGAGTTCCGTATTGATTTAGTGAAAGATGCCAGACCTATAGTGATACCACTTCGTTGTATGGCACCAAGGGAGCAGCGAGAGCTCGGGGTGCAAGTGAGCGATCTTTTGAAGAAGGGATTTATCAGAAGAAGTGTTTCTGAATTGGGAGCACCAGTTGTGTTTGCTACCAAGGCAGATGGTTCCCTTCGATTGTGTGTGGACTACAGCGAGTTGAATAAAGTTACGAGGAAGAATATGTATCCTCTACCGCGGATAGATGATTTGCTTGATCAGTTGAGTGGCGTGAGAGTGTTCTCCCAGTTGGATCTTGCGACAAGATTTCATCAGCTTAGAGTGGAAGCTGAGAGTATAGCTAAAACGACATTTCGGACGCCTTCTGGATTTTATGAGTGGTTGGTCATGCCATTCTGGCTGACCAATGCCCCAGCACACTTTGTGGATCTTATGAATAGGGTATTCAGAGATCCGTTGAATAAGTTTGTCCTTGGGTTCGTGGATGATATTTTCGTCTACTCGAGGACAGAGGAAGAACACAAGGAACATTTGAGGATAGTGATGGAGGTGTTGAGAAAACACCAATTGAAAGCAAAGTTTTCTAAGTGTCACTTCTGGAGGAGGGAAGTGAGATTCTTGGGCCATGTAGTTTCAGAGAATGGTATTGCCGTGGATCCTATGAAGGTGGCTACAGTACAGGATTGGTCTACGCCCAAGAATGCAACAGACATAAGAAGTTTCTTGGGATTAGCTGGATATTATCATAAGTTTATCCAAGACTTCTCCAAGATAGCAGCACCGTTGACTCAGTTGACCAAGAAGAATCAAGCTTTCGTCTGGGACGAAAAGTGCGAGGATGCATTCAAGAGTCTAAAGGAAAAGTTGACGCGCGCACCAGTGTTAGTCATTCCTAAGGGGAATGAAGAGATGACGGTATACACGGATGCCTGTGGTACCGGACTAGGTGCTGTGTTAATGCAAGGAGGTAGGGTTGTTGCTTATGCAAGTCGACAACTGAAACAGCACGAAAGAAGATACCCTATCCATGATTTGGAGTTAGAAGCGACTGTATTCACAATGAAGATGTGGAAACATTATCTCTTGGGAGAAAGATTCGAGTTGTTTACTGATCATAAGTCATTAAAGTATCTTTTCTCTCAAAAGGATCTAGATCTCCGACAACAAAGATGGTTAGAATTCTTGGATTCCTATGATTTCGATATCACATATACACCAGGAAAGGGAAATGCAGTAGATGATGCATTGAGTAGAAGACATGCCAGTTTAGGGGCTATGTTTCTGGAATGGAAGCAACTGGAGTACATCGCTGGGTATGATTTCAGACCAAAGTGCAGATTGGAACCAGAAATGTTGGTAAATTTGACGATCAGACCCACTTTGATTGAGCGTATTGGTTCCAGTAAGAGGAACGATCCTAATCTATTGGAAATCATCTCAAAGTTAGAGATGGGAATCGACGGAGAGATGAAAAAGTATGGGCTTGATCGAGATGGATGGCTTAGAAAGAATGGAAGACTTGTTGTGCCCAATGTCAATGGATTGAGAGATGAAGTGCTTAGAGAATATCATCACTCAAAAACGACTATACACCCCGGTGGTAACAAGATGTATCGAGACATGAAGCAGACCTCCTACTGGGAAGGGATGAAAAGAGACGTTGGGAAATTTATATCCAAATGCATGAATTGCCAGCTAGTTAAAGCTGAGCAAAAGAAGCCTAGTGGTTTGTTACGACCATTAGAAGTTCCAGAATGGAAATGGGAACAAGTATCAATGGATTTCATTGATGGGTTACCAAGAACTAGGTCGGGCCATGATAGCATTTGTGTGATTGTGTACCGATTGACCAAGAGTGTAAGATTTATACCCGTCAATTCAAACAAGACGACAGCTAAGTTAGCTGAGCTATATGTGAAGTGGGTAGTGAGATTTCATGGAATACCCAAAGGCATTGTGAGTGACTGAGATCCGTGGTTCATTAGTGTATTTTGGAAGAGCTTACAAGAGGCCTTAGGATCAGAATTACATCTCAGTACCGCGTATCATCCTCAAACCGACGGTCAAACAAGGAGGGTGAATCGTATATTAGAAGACCTCTTGAGAGCCTGTGTATTGGATTTTGGTGTATCATGGGATGACCATTTGCATGTAGTAGAGTTTGCATATAATAATAGTTATCAGTCCAGTATTGGTATGACTCCATTTGAAGCTTTGTACGGAAGACCGTGCAACTCACCGTCATGTTGGTTAGAGACTGGTGAGAAGTTTGTGCTTGGACCAGATGTGATAAGAGAAACTTCAGACAAGATCAAGATCATTCAACAGCGAATGAAGGCTGCCCAAGATAGGCAGGAAAGTTATGCTGATAAGAGGAGAAGATAATTAAAGTTCTCCATTGGCGATTTGGTGTTTGTCAAGATTTCTCCGTTAAAGAGCGTGATACAATTTGGCAGGAGAGGCAAGTTAGCACCAACATTTGTTCGTCCATTCCCAGTTCTTGAGGAAATTGGAAATTTGGCATATAAAGTTGAATTACCCGACAATATAGCAGGAGTTCACAACGTATTTCATGTTTCCCAGTTAAGGAAATTCATACACGAACCAGATGTGACTATTTCACCTGATCACTTAGATGATGTCGAAGTTGAACCCGAGGCGGTTGGGAACCGCAGACCTATGCGTATTGTTGGGAACGATACGAATCAACTTCGAAGGAAAGCGGTGAATCTAGTCAAAGTTCAGTGGGGCGAGAATGAGAATGATTGTACTTAGGAGACAGAGGAGAGCTTTAGGAAGACATGTCCAGAACTCTTCGCCTGGTTAGATTTCAGTTTTGATTTAATCTTCCCACATGGTAGGATAGGTTGTTTTGTTTGTTTTGCATGTTTGATTGTTGTATATGGCTGATAGGCATGCGGAATCCTTTGTATGTTTTGGGGTAAGTAATTTCGGGGACGAAATTTCTTAAGGGGTGGAGAGTGTAACGACCCGCATTCTACGCATCGAATGATCGTAGAACATTTATTTCTTTCACATACGAAGTCATATGGCATGTAACTTTGGGAGACGACTATTGGAGTCATTTCCCATGTTCATGATTTTTGTCGATTTTTAAATCACCATTTTGCCTCTAGTTGATACTGTTTGGGCTAAAACTTTTGACAGTAAAGGAATTTTTACCTGAAACCACTTCCATTAGATTCGTTTGATGGTTTACAATTCCGTAGAGTGGTCACATTAGCCAAACGGACTCACCGTTTGGGAGATATGGCTGTAACAAGTTTCAAATAGTGAAAAATAGCTTAATTGGGCTTAACCGGGTGATTAGCAGCTAGGCCCAATGGGGGATTTCGGGATTAGAGGTATTTGAGGGCTGCTAGGGTTAGGATTTCGGTTTTTCACGCATTTTGCAGCCGCCACAAACCCTCTCTTCAACTTAACAATGTCCTCCAACATCTAAATACACCCCTAATCACTTCTTAATCAAGTTTTGGCTTAAACTACATCAAATTAAGGAGATAAAGCACCAAAGCAAGGTTAGAGCTGCTGTGTTACATTGGGAACAGCGCCAAATAGAGATTCATTTCAGATTTAAGTTTTATTTGTGGCCAAGGTGAGTGATTTGCATAGTTTTTCACTAATTACAGTTAATTAAGGGTAATTAGTGAAGATTAGCGAATTTATACATTAATAAATTCTGGAAAAATATTTATAAATTCGAAAATAATGTTTTAGGCCTTTGTTAGAAAATTTGGTTAGTTTAGTCAAGTTTTTCTAATCCTATCATTAATTATGCCTATACATGCTTAAGGGGAAAATATGGTGTTTTGGCAATGTTTGATCCATTTTACACGCTATGCTTGTTGTTTTGTTGTTTATGATAGATTGTACATGTTGCTATGACTATATGGTATGCTTTGTGATTGTCTAGAAGTGATTGATTGGTCGAAAACGGCGTCGAATGGCGTAAAACAGCCTGTAACAACCCGAAAATCTGGGCCAGTTTAAAATTTTTATTTTGGCAATTTCAGCGAATTTTGATTATTTAAAATGAATTATTTTAAATAATAACGACGAGAAATTTATTTTGAATATAATTCGAACGTATATATTATAGGCGTCGTCGTTAGAATATAAATATTTATATATAATTATAAATAGAATTGAAAATGGCGCGGTAGTTCGATAATTCGATTTCAAACTTCAATTGAATGTACCAGGTGCAAAACAATCCGGATTTTAGTGAAACCAAAAACATTAGGATCTAATTGTGAATATCTTTCCAATGAATCCGAAAAACCAAAATTTCATAGCGGGAATCAAAAGATATGTCCAGTTGAAAATTCTAAATAGTCGCTATGGAATTCAGGCCCTTAAAAATAGCCATTTTGCAAACGACCTCGGATTTCGACGAAACCACTTTTGTTGGATCCGTGATGTAAAGTTACTGCTAGATTTCAAATTTCATAATTTTTCGAATCAATATGTGAGTGTGGCAATGGAAAACGCGTTTGACCAGTTTCAGTTGATTTTAATCGACTGGAAATTGGCCATTTTTCAAACGGTCTCAGAATTCGATGAAACTAGTTTTTGTTAGGACCGTATCGTCAATACGAAGCTAGAAAATATTTTTGTGGAATATTTCGGGTTAATATGCGACCCCAGTAAATTGAAATGTACGTTTAAAATTCAATATAAGGATTTAAATGTTAATTTGAATGAAAACTGGCTGAAACAGTCGAATGGGCCTACGAAACATATCCCATTGTGTTCGTAATGGGGGTAATTAGCTAGGGGCGATAGTCGTTGGGTTTAGATTGGAGTTTGTATTAGTAAACAAGAATTTTGGGAATTTAAAAATATCAAATAATTCATTTAAAAGAGGGTCAAAACCCTTGACCTAGGTCAAAGCCCCCATCGCAGGTCAAACCTGCGCCTCCAAGAAGGAACCGACGGACCAAATTTCTCAAATTAAAATCCCCTTAAATCCCTCGATTCGCTCTGAATTAATTCTCAATCCCGAAGCGAAAATCCAAAAGGGTTATGAGCTCTTTAAATTGATGTGGAAATGATGAAGTTTCATTGAGCGTTTCGCCCGAAATCGCTGCTCAAACGCTATCCGTTCGTGTGCGTTCTCTGGCTCAGGCGGGGGTGCGAGCTGACGGCTATTGGGTGACGGAGGATGCTCTCGAGAGGGCGCTTCGGGTGGAGTCGTTGGATCATCCTCAAAGCTAGTGTGGGGGCCACGATTCTTTGCCCTAGGGGCGGGCACGGGTTCGAGGAAGAAGGCTGAAGCCTGGAGCGAGATAATGAGGAAGAAGAAGACAGCAGGCAATGTAAATTTTTAAACCTTATAATTAATTCAGAAAAAAATAGCATTCAAAAAAAAAATTCTCTTGAATTTATTTATAATAATATTATCTAAAAATCTGATATTTAGTTGAAAAAGCATGGATGTTTAAAAATAAAAATATGGTTTTTAAAAATGATAGCATTGTTTTAAATATACATGCATTGTTAAAATATGATTTTTAAAAATGAAATTGTTTTAAAAAGAGAATTTTTACATATATATACTTTGTTTTTTTTTAAGTTTTAAAAATATACCTTGTTAGTGAATAGAAAAATATACCTTGTTTTTGAATAGAAAAATGTATATCACATTGTTTTTGAAAGAAAATATACATTGTTTCTTTCCAGTTTCAAAAGAAAAAATGAAATAGCGAAGTAAAAATTCGATTTTTATATATTAAATTGCAAAGTAAAAATTTGATTTCTATATATTGAATAACGAAGTAAAAATTCCGTTTTTACATATGTAGAGAATCCGGGCAACGAAGGTGACAAAAGGCAAGAACGATGAAGATTTCTATAAATGAAGTGCCGTGAAGTTGGATAGCTATAAGTGATAATTTCTCACTATTCAATTTCTTTATTAGTCCTATATATACTAGGATGCAGACGGTGCTTAGTAGCACCCGACACAATCGTCCACAGACCATGGACTTGTTTGTTTGGTTGCATAGATTAATTAGATGATTTGATTTGAATTTGGTTGTTTGGTGATTTTGATTGATGTGTAAATGGCGTGGGCCATCACTAGACCGGGGATAAGGCTAGGCCTCGTCCCGTTTCTAGTATCGTGCCGTTATGCCGCCGAAATTTTCTAAAGTAAGTTAGAAAAATAAAAATATCATTTTTATTTGTAAATGAACGGAATAAAAATTCATGTGAGAAGATAAAATGTTTTATCGTTAAAAATATAATTTTTAACGTAAATTTGAATAAATAAATATTCATTTACAAACCGGACGGTTTGTTTATGTACACCTATTTAAAGGACATTGATTGGGACGATAAATTCTACACATTGCCCAACCGCACAAATAAAATCTGTGTTTGATTGTTTGAAACCCCACACGGGTGTTGGGATGAATTATGAAGAATCACTCATCCTGATTGATTAAATATGTCGATCGATTGATTGACAGGCTGTTATAAGCGTTAGATACCTATATTTGATGCTTATACAGTGTAGTGCACTTTGGGTGATGGTTGATTATTTTTCAATGCTATTATATACATGTGTTGTATGAAAATCCATATAATTAATTTTATATGGTGATTGATTGGGCCTCATTCCAATTTAGAGAATAAAGAATATTATTAAGTAAAGGTTCATGTGTTGACTGTACTCATTCGTGAGATTAGTCATGTGTTGAACGTAATATTTTAACAATAAATTTTATATCTTTATCTCTATAAAATAAAGGTTCATGTGTTGACTGTACTCATCCGTTGAGATTAGTCATGTGTTGAACGAAATAATTTAACAAAAATAGTCACACGTGGACAGTACTCATTCGTTGAGATTAGTCGTGTGTTGACAAAAATAAATATTCATTTGTTGAATAGAGTAAAGGAATATATGAAGCCGTGTTGATTAGATTGACGCCATTTTGACGTGAACGATATTTATATCGATTTTATTCATTTTAAAATGAATATTGAAAAGTGATTTAGAAATGAATTGAATATAAAACGATTTCGAAATGAATTGAATATAAAACGATTTCGAATTGGATCGAATAGAAAAACCAATTTGAATTGGATCGAATTGAAAAACCAATTTGAATTGAATCGAATTGGATTGAAAACGAATTGAATTCAAATTAAATAGAAAACGTAATGAATTTGATTCCAATAAAAAACCAATTTGAATTGGATCGAATAGAAAAACCAATTTGAATTGAATCGAATTGAATTGAAAACGAATTGAATTCAAATTAAATAGAAAACGAAATGAATTTGACTCAAATAGAAAACCAATTAAAATTGGATCTAATAGAAAAACCAATTTGAATTGAATCGAATTGAATTGAAAACGAATTGAATTCAAATTAAATAGAAAACGAAATGAATTTGATTCAAATAGAAAACCAATTTGAATTGAATCGAATAGAAAACCAATTTGATTTGAATCGAATAGAAAACCAATTTGACTTGAATCGAATAGAAAACCAAAATGAATTGAATTTGATTTGATTTGAAAATGAATTGAATTTGAATTGAATAGAGAATGAATTGAATTTGATTTGATTTGAAAATGAATTGAATTTGAATTGAATAGAGAATGAATTGAATTTGAATTGAATAGGAAAACGAATCCGAATTGAATTGAAAAGAAAACAAATTCGAATTGAATTGAATTGAAAAGAAAATGAATTCGAATCGAATTAAAATCGATTTGAATTAGAATCAAATAGAAATGAAAGTAAGAAGGATTTATAATAGAAAATTCAATTTCGATTTGAATTTGAAATAAAGGTTGAAATTGTTTTTGAAACGAATTCAAAACTATTTATAAAATTCGTTTTAAATAGTTATCGACGAAATATATATTATATATATAATATAATGGCCTGAATAGAACGCGCCGCGCCGCGGCAGTTCGTGAATTTCGACCATTTATTTCAAACGGACATTACGGGAGATCCGACCGTCGGATTCTCCTAAAACAGGAACCGATGGGTTCGTATCGAAAAGAGCTTTCTAACGAAGATTAGAAATTTGAAATCTAACGGTTGGATTTGGAGATACGTCCAAATCAAATTCGAAAAAGGTCGCTGTAAGTGCAGTTCGATGGCCGTTGATGGAGATCGACTGTACGGGCCTTGATAAAATTATTAAAAATAGTAATAATTTGTGTAAAATCATAAGAAATGATTTGGGAAAAATTGGGATGAAAAACTCCATATTTGAAAAGATAAAAATAGATTTCTATCGAAATGAACTAGTTTTGTATTAAAATTAAAACCCATTTATTTATAAATAAATAAATAAATCGTATTTGAAATGGGTTTTAAATGGAATTGATTTGTGGGTTTATCGTGAACTGTGTTTTAAATAACACTAGTTCTTTAACCCGATAATGAATAGAATGTGATTTGGGTTTATCGTGAACTGTGTTTTAAATAACACTAGTTCTTTAACCCGATAATAAATATAATGTGATTTGGGTTTATCGTGAACTGTGTTTTAAATAACACTAGTTCTTTAACCCGATAATGAATAGAATGTGATTTGGGTTTATCGTGAACTGTGTTTTAAATGACACAAGTTCTTTAACCCAGTAAAAAGAGTTTTGATGAATCTTCAATTAAATTGATAATTTAAATTATCAACTTTAGAAAATAAGCGAGAATGGAGTATCACCAGTTTTGCTCCAAAGCGATAGTTAAATCTTTAATCAGATTTGAACGTGAAATGGTAGTTAATTTTACCGATAACACTGTGGTGTTAAATATGGAGTATTACCAGTTTTACTTCAAGGGATGAATAGGTTGGGATTGGGAAATAAATTAAATAATTACTTCGGTATGGTTCGCTAATCTCGACTAGTTTGGAAAACCATAATTTGGATTGAAATGACATCCAAAGGAAGATTAAAGGATAAATTCAAGGGATTTATCTTGGATAAAATTAATGGGAACCTTTCCCTAAGAATTGAAAATTAGAAACTAGCTGTAGGTTAGCAAAGAAGAATGGTTTCCTAGGTATTGATCTGATGTTGGTTTCGGCCTTCGGGGTTAATATTTGGGAAATTGTTCTCTTGTTGATTTACGGTTGGTAGCTACTGAATTGGAATGAGGCGTATGTTGTGTTTGTGTAACATTCGTTTTTAATATACGCGTGTTGTTCGGAAAGGCCGTGTTTATACCCATTCTGAATAATCGATTCGACGATATGTCGAAGATGAAGACGGTGGTGGAAGACCGGAAGTCTTCACATCGTTTGGATAATTACTGACGATCCCGATTGGGCTGTACACCCAAGAGGATGGAAATAGTTGGTTGTCATCCAGACGTGCTTGGAGATGGATGGATATGCGAGGAAAGTGCCTCCGGCTTCGTTCAGACCCAGAACGAACTTGTAAATGGATGGTGTGTCTGACATTGTATTCCTTTATATTGTATTCGTTGATCTCTGCTAAATATATATATGTTTGGCGGCGGAGAATTTATTCTCTTGCTTAACGCCCTTCTCTGAGACATACGAGCTCAGAGGTTATATATTGGCAGAAATCAGTGGTACGATATGGATTGATAATGTGGCATGCTGAGATGCAGTGATCCAGACATTTGTTGAAAAGCAAAGTTTGGTCGATGATGATCAAAGCGCAGCTGATATGGCATGGCTTTGTGTATAGCGTTGATTCGCGAGCCTCACACCTCGGTGTGAACCAAAAACGGGGAGGACCTCTGGGAAATGGACATATGCTGGTTTCTAGTTAGAAGTGGTGTCAGTGCTTAAACTGGCTGGCATTACTTATGTGGATGTTGCTTATCATTACTTATTGCCCAGCGGGGCGTCTCGGTTAACGGTGGTTGCAGAGGCTTACGGGTCCCAGATCATTATGAGGTTCCATAGAACCGGCTAGCATATCATTTACGGCATTACTAACCATCGACGGGTGGCCGGCCCCGTCGTTCCGGGTGCAGTCGCGGCTGCAACCTGAGGCTCGGGCTAGAGAGTCTCGAATTAAGCACAGGATATTCCCTTTGCCTTGGTTCACAGGATGGAAATCCAATTTCCAATACGTGTATTGCGGTTTTAATTATAGAACTAGTATGGCGACATAGTGGTATCGGGCATTCATGCCGCCTATGATTGATACTTATGATTTGAAGTTGTTTTATACACTATACACTTATAATAGTATCAAATGATTTCTTTTAAACGTATCAAGCATTCTTGGCTATTATAAGGAAAAAAACCAATCCCCCAGCTTGCGTTGCATTGTGTGATAGGACCTGGGTCTTATAATAGCTTCATTTTTCTTTATTTAGCATTGCGCTGTTGTTTTATGCACTGGTGTTCTTGGGAGGAAACCCGTTCCGTGTTATACGGCGTGGTCCCTTGATTTACCTAACTTTAAAAATAAAGATTAATAACTGTTTTAGTTCTCACACCAGTCACATGACTGACCTGGAGTTTATTGTTTTAACCTAAACTCTGGGTGCCCTTATTTTCGACACGGGCAGCTAGTAGTTTTGGTTTTGCAGATTTATATTCACAAGATCCTGGTTTACAGCTGGAATGATATCCGGAAAGCTTTGTATCCGTCTATCTCTTCTAGTTGTGTATTGTATTATTTTCCGCTGCTATGTATTTAAATGTAATTTAAATCTCTGATATTTCTGTGTAATATTTGTTCACATATACTCTGTATATTCTTGTAATCTGATGCATTGTTTTAATTAACAATGAAATGTTCTTCTGTATGTGTTCTGTTGTGGCTTGTTCTCGAACTATCCGCGCTCCCAACCGGGGAAGTTACGGGTTTTCACACAGCCGCTGGAAAGTAGCAGGAAATGTGCAGGGTTTCAAACCGGATCGGATCGGATAGGAGAACCGGGCATGTGGACTTGATTCACAAGGGGCTTGGGGAGAAGGAAGGCCATTTTCTTAGAGTTGGATTTGGCAGAGGATCGGATTGGAGAGATAAAAGGGAATTGGATCGGAGTTAGGGCGAGGGATCGGATCGGCAACCGAACCGGAGCTGGTATCTTCTGAGGCGTGCAAAAGAAAGAGTCAACGAGGAAGGTTGGATCGGATCGGAACTTGACACTATAAGGAGGACCTTGGCACTTTACCACTGGACCGGACTGAGCCACATGTGAGAAGCTGAACCGAAACGCATGGAGGAGATGAACCTGAACCGAACCGAGCATGGGTAACCGAACCGAACCGAGCATGGGTAACCAAACCGAACCAAGCGTGGGTTACCGAACCGAACCGGACGTGTACTTCTATTTCTACGTGACGACTCTTCTGAAATCCAACTCCAATTCGACCAAAAACAGAGATGCAAAGGAGGTTCAAATGAGGAGCTTTGACTTAGGATCTACATGGGAACCAATGAGTGAGCTTCATGATTGGACTTTGCCGCGGGACGTGTGCTAAGGGGTTATCGATGTCTATAACTTTGGATCACTATGTGTAGCGGGTATGTGAACAGATTCAGGGCCACAGTTGCCTAGGTACGACTAAAGAGCAATAGACCAATGAAGTGGGGTCATTTGTAAAGATTTGGTCATGACACCATGGGGTAAGCTTGGTAGTAGCAGTAGTTGTACAAGTCGAACTACGTCACTACTTCGATGGGTCTAGTGATCAAAGTAGTGGACACCGTATACTTTACGCACTGAGTGAGAGATGTGAGGATGATTTTTATGTTTGATTTGTTTGCCATCATTATAACATGCACACCCCCACCCCCGTATTATTTACACCATCTGTTTGGTGGCACCTTAGAGTATTATACGGTAAGCAGTGCTAACTCTTTGGTTGCAGGTCCAGGTTCAGGTAGGAATTAGTATACCTGTTATTGTTCTGTTTATCTTCTTATCGCTCATACCAGACTTTTTGTCTAACCCAGAGTTTTATGTCTCTTCTTATTACTCTGGGTGCTCTCACGAGCAGACTAGAGACAGGTTAGGTGGTATGCACGAGTAGCTGTACCGGAGACGAGCAGGAGGCTTCCACATATGATACATGTATATAGATATTCTCCCTGTGTTGCTGCGGTCACTACTTTGGGCATTAGTGGTGTAGCTTTCTTTCTTTTGTTTAGAGACAGTAATTTGGAAAGTTGTAATAAGCTGTATTTGGATTTCCGCTACTTTGATGATGATGTTGATGTTGGTTTTAGTTATCAGCTTATGCACTGCCTCGCCTGTTTTATGTCAAGTATATTATTATTATATTTTGTTCCATGCGTTGTGAGACATTCTACAAGTCTTCGATTAGTTCATTCTCTTCTTTCCTTGCTTTGGCGACCGTTCTGTGTTAGTCGGACATGTGTACAATGCACTTTCGGAGGAGATGCCGGTTGATGAGGGGCGGGCCGTCACAAACTTGTTTATAAACTAATTGAATTCATTTTCAATTGAAGTTCCATATTCGATTTCGAATATACATTTACAAATCCAATGCACTTTTCAAAGTCTTAATTCGTTTCAAAACATGATTAACTAATTTCTCTTCTACTTAGTTAATTCTATTCAATAATCAAAGATATGATTATTGTTTCAAAAATCATTTCATTTACTTCACTTGAGTTCACATTTATTTTATAACTCAAGTCTAGATTTTTCTAATGAAGATTCATATTTTATTTGCTTAAAATCCTTTTATAAATTCAAATAAACCGTTATGGATTTTAATCGATTATGGCGCTGTTTTTCTGAAAATTTGATTTTGACATAACACAAAATCTATAAGACGAATCCAGATTTTTCTCTTCCATTAGAAAACTATTAACAAATCAGTTCTGGCGATTCATGTTTTAAAGAATTCCGACATCAATTGACTTCTGTATACTCAATTGAAGTTTCAAACGCCAATTTACGAACTACAGCGCTGCGGCGAGTTTGTTTTAATTATATTTATTTATATATAAACTTTTAAACTTCGTTTATAATAAATTCAGCTCCATTCTGATATATTTTTAATATATATCAAATCAGTTTCCCAATTCAACATCATATTTCTGATTTACTAAAATTGTCGATTTTTCCTAACTCGGTAATGAATATTTTATACTTCGATCTTCTATATTCAAATTCCATTTCAATTCTATTTGAATTCTATATTCAAATTCGATTTCAATTCTATTTGAATTCTATATTCAAATTTCATTTCAAATCTATTTGAATTCTATATTTAAATTCCATGTCAATTCTATTTGAATTCTATATTCAAATTCCATTTCAATTCTATTTGAATTCAATATTCAAATTCCATTTCAATTCTATTTGAATTCTATATTCAAATTCCATTTCAATTCTATTTTCAACACGTTTTCCAATTTAACTTTTTAAATTTTTCCTTGAATTTTAGCTTCTAAATTATCCAACGATAATTTATCTCCGTAAATTATAAGCATCGTTTATAATTTAACTTCCTTGTTTTATAAAGTTAAAACAAGTTTCCATTTCGAAATCTATTTAAAAACCAAAATCTTATTTTGGAGTGTTCTCTTTATCAACACGTATCTATATAATTATAAAACCTATTTTGACGTTTTATCTCTGTTTCTATTTTAAATATCCTAATTGGGAAAAATCTATTTTTTTATAAATCCGACATAGTCGAATTCAAACATAAATCCCGAGGATTTATTCAACTTCATTTATATTCCGAATATCGGAATAAAGTTAATCGTTAAATCCCGAGGATTTATTCAACTTCATTTAAACCGATTCTAAGTTCTCACTTTAAATTCAGTTTTGAATTTAAATGTTTAAATTTTCTAAATGGTAATTTTTCACCTTTCTATCTACAAACACCGTTATTAAACAAGCCTCGCTTTCAAATAAAAATAATTCTACTTTGGAAAAATATATTTTCCTTCCCAATGTCACACTTGTATTTCTATTTTCTGAATTATCCAATGCTAATTCATTTTACTTCATTTATCAACTTCGTTTATAAATGAACTATTTATAAACTTCGTTTATAAATGAACTATTTATAAACTTCGTTTTTAAAGGAACTACTTGTTTTATTTTTCAAAACAAGTTTATATTTCAAATCTGTTTAAAAATTCAAATTCTATTTTAGAAAAATAGAATTTCCCTTTTAAATCTCAAATACCCCTTTCAGTGTAGTTTTATAAATTAACACTTAGGCCTAGTGATATTTAAACACCAAACAACCAATTATTTATTTCAGGTTTTCTAACACATCATATATGACAGTATATATGCAGACAAATAAACAAACAGATAATATATTTTCGAGGAATCCAGTCGGATTCCTCCAACCTGTTTTCCTGCATCCACAGACGTTAATCAACATAGTAATACCCATCCTACTTCGAGTCAGGATATCGCGGTATGAAGGACATCCACTAATACATATTTGTTGGATGCATAGGGGAATCATCCGCTATGAAACTGCGGGCATCCGCTAATGAGACTGCGGGAACAATCCAATCATCAACCCAATATATATATATAATAGTCAACCCTAAATATCTAATATATTTGAATCAACCAGAAAGCATTCAAACAAGAAACAACAATTATTTTTTCACCGAATAAAAATAATTCTAAATAACAGGTGAGTGAGATTTACTCACCTTAATTTTTCTTTGTTGAATATCTTGTTAAATGTCGTACCGTTGCGTCCACTTGTCCCGAATGAATCTACCTATCCTCTACGATTATTTATATTGATTGATTAAAAATTTATTCAATTAAATTAACTATTAATGATAATAAATAAATTTACTTATGTGTTTTAAATTCAAAAATGAATACCTTACATCATGTTCTGTCCCATTCACTATAACCCCTTCGAACCAGCATTACCGTCTACCATCCAACACACTATTGCATTCTTACTGCAATGTCTCCGAACAACTCCATCATCCTATAACAAGATTATCATTGAAATACCAATGCTATGCTCGTGCCCGCTGCTGCATCATCACGATCGGAATGCACCAAACCCATCAGCTTTACTGTCTTGACCAACCCTTTCAATCTTGCAGCCTTTTCCTGTCGAGTCTCTTCCATCAAAAGCACAGATCGAACCCCAACATCCACTGCCGATAACCCCTAATCACCTCGTCCACTTCCCTTCTTTAATCTGCATTACCTCCTTAGTCATAGTACATCGCGACAATTTCCTCCTCTTCAAGTCGAGCTACAGGACATCAACTCCTATGTAATCACGGTTTTCAATTTTGATTCCAGGAGCTGAAAAATTCGAACCCCACCCCAGTATTTTAACGGATCGTCTCAGAGCATCATATTCGCATCGAAACCATTTTCTACAACTTACTGGCAACCCTGCGCTAACCACCCATATGTAAGCGCATCGATCGAGCTTCAAAGAGATCTCGAGTTTTCAGGTGAATCGCGATTTCGAGTTTGGGTTTCTCGAAGAACAAGGCGTCGTATACTTTTGATTTGAGGAATTGGGAAAAGAAGGGCACGACTGTTTATATAAGTATATTACTGTGAAGAGTAGAATTGTCCACGTTTTGCCTTTGGTTGAAATAGATTTAGAACCACAGAAAATAAGAGGAGAAGGTTCGGTGTTGTGTTGGAAGATTGGGCTCCTCTTATTTGTAGTTTTATATTTTATTTTGATTTGCACTGAGGTGATTTTAACCCCATTAAAATACGCATGTTATTGAACTATTATTTAAATGCGACAACCGGCATTACTATGGTTATAACACTATTTTGAACACACTGGGACAAGTATCGAAGCCCTATTTGATCGTCCGGAACAGATACCAATTTTAAATCGATATAAAATAAATTAAAACCAATTAATTACCTTGTTATAAATCATTATTATTATCTTATATATTCACACAGGATTTTGTGTTGGTCATCTGAATCAGTTTGGTACTTGTTTAAATATTCGCATTTAATTATATTTCGAATTACGATAATTCGATATATATTCTAAATTGACTTATATTCGATTTTTAAATCGATAGCTCAATATAAAAATTCCTTTAATTTCTCAATTAAATATTTAAAAATCATATTAAGTATTTAAAATAAACTTTTAAATATCCGGGTCGTTACATCATCTTTCATATTTGTTGATCTACCCCTACTATGCTTAAACTACCCCTACTTCTCTTAATACTTCAAAACAGTCCTTCTTTTAAATCCTACCCCTAATTCTCTAAATTTCCCTTACTTCCAATAATTACCCCTATTTTTTAACTATTGTGAAGGATTTGTTTTTGCTGCACCCAATCCAAACGATTCATCACCTTTCATATTTGTCGTTCTACCCCTACTATGCTAAAACAACCCCTACTTCTCTTAATACTTCAGAACAACACTTCTTTTCTATCCTACTCTTAATTCTCTAAATATCCCTTCCTTCCAACAATTACATCTATTTTTTAACCTTCTTCACTTAATACTTAAAAATAGTCTTCTTTTTAATCTGATCGCTAATTCTCTAAATAGCCCTTACTTCCAACAATTGCCCTTATCTTTTACTACTACGAAGGGTTGGTTTTTGTAGCACCCAATCCAAACTATTCACCATCTTTAATATTTGTCTATCTAACCCTACTATGCTTAAACTACCCCTACTTCTCTTAATACTTCAAAAAAGCCCTTCTTATTAGTCGTACCCGTAATTCTATAAATAGCCCTTACTTCCAAAAATTACCCCTATTTTTTAGCTACTGTAAAGGGTTGGTTTTTGCAGCACCCAATCCAAACGATTCATCATCTTTCATATTTGTCGATCTACCCCTACTATGCTTAAACTACCCTTACCTCTCTTAATAGTTCAAAACAATCCTTCTTTTTAATCCTACCCATAATTCTCTAAATAGCCCTTACTTCCAAAAGTTACCCCGATGTAACACCCCGTATTTTCTGAGAATATTAAAATAACAAATTAAAGGATAATTTATTTGAAAAAGAGGAATGAGAAAAGAATGATGTTTAACATTGTTCTAAGGTTTTTAAGCAAAAGACTTAGTAGCTCATTTGGTTGGAACATGTGACTTGCATACAAGAGGTACAAAGTTCGATCCCTGCCAGCGCCATTTTTTTGTTTTAGGGGAATGGCTAAAAAGTGGCTTAGTGTGAACGTGGTTCAAAAAGTGGTTTAGTGTGAAAATGGTTAATTATGAAGAAGTTATTAAGCCATGAACTTTTATACATATGAGATATATATATATATATATATACATACTAAATAAATAAATATTCAAAAAAAAAGTTCAAAACAGCGAATCGGAAGGGGGAATAGCCGAACCGCACCATTTTTGGAGTCTACCCGAGCCGCGCTGGGTCGACTAGAGGTCAATCCAGGATGTTTGGCTAACAACCCGTGGCCCGATTCGCCCTAAGGGCTGATATGTCACCTGAGTGGTCCAGATTAGTTCTAGGGTTAATCCTAAGGCCTAAATAACTTCCTACACCTATATACACACCCTAAGGCCTAACCCTAATTCATAAATATTATCTACGACAACATTATGCTGTTAAATTTTTCTCTTAAACCCTAGTCGCCGCCTCTAAATCAATTCTCAAGTGTTCAACTTTAACTCAAATTAAAGATTAGAGCTTCTACAACAGTTCAAGAAGATAAATCAGCAACACCGCAAAGTTTCTACACCAATTTCAGTGCATAATTCTATTCTTTAACCACGAAAGGTGAGTACGGTGATTTTCACAATATAATGGGATTAAAAGTAACATGATGAAGTTGTAAAGAGGAATCATATTTATGTATGTAATTTAAATCTCATCCAAGTCTTCACCTTTTTGATTAATGTCATCATATGCCTATGTTTCTATGTAAAGTTCATACCATTTATTAGGTTATTCATGTTGAATCTGTCATTATGCCTCTATGCCAGTATACATGCCCCTTTATTTCATGATGTTGTATTAATTCCAATTTTCTGTGAATTGATTCACTCTTATTATCCCTATTCCTTTTATTTTTTGATCTAGGCTACCTTCGAGCCTATGTTAAAAATACGCGCGAATGCGAATACATGGGAACGATGGGAATATGTGAAATATGGAAAATTGGATATTATTGGATATTTTGGATAATTGGATAATATGTGAAATTGGCGTATTTGGGTATGAATTACATGGAATTGATGATATTGCCTATAATTGTAAATTTGTAATTGAGGCTTATTAAAATGTAATTAGTGACAATTTGGAATAGGCAATATTATAAACATGATTACATGTTTAATTGGATATACATGACATGAAAATTGAATATGGGTGAAATACGATTATTAATAAACCTTTGACACGAGGTTAGGCGCAATTGTGGCGTAAGACTGACCGGAACCGCCCGGCAAATCCAGCTGCAATAATTGGACGTCTAATGTGAGAGGTCAAAGGAATGAATTGTAGGCGTAATGGTTAATGACACGAGGTTAGACTCGGTTTGAGGCGTAAGACTGCCCGGAACTGCCCGGCAAATCCAGCGGCCACAAAGTGTTCGGTCTAATGTGGGAGGTCATGCACCGTTTGTCATAAGGAATGCATTAAGGAATACTAACCATAATAAGACATGGGTATGGTTAGAGGGTTAAGTGGGGTGACACGTAAATTATGACATGTAAATATGGACTTAACCGAAATAAGATAAAACATGTAAATTATGACATGTAAGTATGGGCTTAACCGTAGCATGTGTAAGACATGGACATTTAAATTAAAATGGTTAAGTGGGAGAAAAACCTAGTGGGGACCAAGCATAAGTGGGAGGCTTATGTCGGATGGGGAGCCGTTTCAACCAGTAACCCGTCTGAGTATCTAATTGGGCCCGGTACTAGGCCGGGGTTGGGGCACGCTTACTGGAATTGAATGTAAGAGGTCAAAACGTGAATAGCGGTGGCAACGCAAGTCCAACGGGTTCATGTGCGTGCATGGGTCCAGGCTGGTAAGTAAGAGGTTGTTGCATCGTGTAGGTATGGCCGTGCATTTTATGTTGGTATCGGGGTTGCCACTTTGGGGAGTGATACACCCCACTGTGGGGACAGCACGGGTGCCTACGGGGTTTAGGGAGCTGATCGAATGGGTAGGGTAAGGGTACCTTAGCGGTGGTAGGAGAAAGTTGGCACCAACGATAGCAGCTAGGTATAAATAACTACCAACTTTGTCATGTGGGTACAGTTAGTGGGTGTAACACCCCACGTCTATTAATGTCACTCACAAAGGGAATGCATCAATATCCATGAAGCGTTATTGTTGTATAGAACAGATAAATTACAAGAATAAATAAATAAAGCAACATAGCTGAAGATAAAACTTATTTTATTTCATCATAACTCAAAACGAGTTTACACAGGTAGTTTCCAAAACCATTACAACAGGATCAATAGTCTTTCCAAAAACTTCAAAGTATATAAAGAAGCAAATACTTAATTAACATAAATGCATAAATCCGCACTAAGCATAAGCAAAGCCATAAACATGAGAGAGTCCCAAGCGATACATCTACTCTCTTCAAGCAACTGAAAGAAATCGACACTAAGCTGTAGTATTCCCTCCTTGTACACCTGAGGGGGGGGGGGGGGAAGGAAGACAATAGGTGGAAAGAAAAATGGGTCAGACATAAAGTCTGGTGAGTGCGATAACTTTAACAATGTAATTATTAAAATAACTAGGCTAAGGCATAAGATGGAAAATAGGGAAATGACTGTGAACAATTGGGCATGACAGAACAAACAAGGAAATAAGATAAACCAAGTCATTCGTTAAAGGCACCCCTAATCACTATAGGATAATTACTATACTGCACCACAACTAGTCACCCTAACGGTTGATTCCACCTACAGAACTTAATAATGATAATGGTAGTTTAGTGTACCCCTAGCTACCTTCATAGATGCCATCTGCCCCTATCTCCACTAGGTGTACCCACTACCCTCCTCATTCTAATTACAATGTTTATTCATAATATGGTAGTTATACTCCTAGCTGTCTTCATAGTTGTCGTCTGCTCCAATCTCCACTAGGCGTACCCACTACCTTCCCCATTCGATTGGCTCCCCAACTCATAGATACCCATGCTGGCCACATAGTGGGGTGTATCACTCCCTAAAGTGGCAACTCGATACCACCAATAATGCACGGCTTATACCTACACGATGCAACAACATCTTACCTACCAGCTCCGGCCCACACACGCATATGAACCCGTTGGACTTGCGTTGCCACCGCTAACCCGTTTTGGCCTCTTACAGTCAAGCCCAGTACGTGTATCCCGTCCTCGACTTGGGTCGAGCCCACAAATATACTTATGGGTTACTGGTTGAAACGGGCCCCCATTATTTGTCACAAGCTATCCACCTAAGCTTGGTCCCCTTTAGTACATCACACTTAAACCTCTTCTTATTCATGTTCACTAAAATGTTTCAAATTTTAGTTAAGTGTTTCTAATCGTATTTCAAATGCCACCCAAGGCACCCTCTAAATTCCACATGCCACCCAAGGAACCCACTTAACACCCTCATGTCCCACTACATGTTTATCTAGTTAAGTGTTTCTTAATTCATTAAGACCGTAACCTTATAAAGACCTCCCACATTCGACTGGCATTTGTGCCAGCTGGATTTGCCAGACGGGTCCGAGCAATCTTACACCACAAACGAGCCTAACCTCGTGTCTTTACAACTGTTACGCATTTAATTTATGCCTAAGACCTCCCACATTAGACTGACATTTGTGGCAGCTGGATTTGCCGGGCGGGTCCGGGCAGTCCTACACCACAAAAGAGCCTAACCTCGTGTCTTAGACGATTAATTACACCTAATTAATCATTCCCCAATTTGAATTAATTTCCCTATTCAAAATTTTCAATCGATTCCAAATTTAACTATGGCCATAATTGACTCAATTATGTCCATCTATTTATGGTATGCAAAATCATACCAATTATCTTCACATATTTATTTTATACCATTTAAGGCATTTATGTCAATTCTCAATATTAAATCTTTTAATATTACCCCATTACCCCACGTTGTACGTTTGTTCGTTTAACTTAAAATATACGTTAGACTCGAATAGTCTAACTCATGGAATAAAGAGAAAACGTCACAACATACATATAGATAAAACTAGATTTAAACATAGGGGTGAACTTGTTTGTGTGAATGAGGTTCTACATCTAAAACTTGCATAGGCCAAAGTTACAACTTGCATAAAACTACATATGTCATAGATGCAAATCTAAAGGTGTAAACTTGTTTAGGTATTAGTCACAAACTTGCATAAATCATGTATGTCATAGATCTACATCTAAAGGTGTGAACTTGCATAGGCAATAACCACAAACTTGCATAACATGATTCATATTCCAAACTCATATATTTATATAAATTTGCATATGTGATTTATGCAACATAACAATGGTGTAAACTTACATCTAAACATGTAAACTAGCATATAGAATTTAGCATATAACTCACACATGTCATAGCCTAACTTTAGATCTAAAATAGATGTCATGAAACATGTAAGGTTATACATAATCTTTACTAACTTGCATATGATCCACATCTAAATCAACACCTAAACTTGCATAAATACATATGATTTATCATATGAATCAACATAACCAAACTAGCATATGAACAACATGATGATTTGATTATACATAAGCCGGTCATAGAATTACAACATAGATGATAGCATTATAACTTTACGACATAGATGATAACATCACAACATAACATCATATAATTTACAACATATATGATAACATCACATTTTTACAACATAAATAATAACATGCGATCAATAATTCACATCATATCCGTATAATCCACATCATAACTCAATCCAATTAAATTGCTAATTATTTTATTAAAGAAATCGAACTCACTACTCAAAGAAGTTCTTGAGTTCTGAAATATGAGTTCGGAAGTTAAATTAGCTTTTCTTTGTAGTAGATTTGTTGTTAGATTTGAATAGAATTGAATTTGATTAGCTTTCTTCCTCTCCAATTGGCGGCGGCTATTCAAGGTTGCTAGGTGACGGCATGGAGGCCATGAATCTAATTTTAATTTGATTTTAGGGTTTGAGTCTACATGTCTTTTTATAGAGTTTAGGATTAGTTTAGGCCGTCAGATCAACCCAGAATTAATCCCAGCCAATCAGAGCAGATCAGAAACTCTAATGAGTCAGCATACAGTCATAAATAGGTCATCAAACAAATCTGCCTGGGGGGCCAGGTCGACTCTGTGGTCGACCTGGTGAGGGTAGCTCAACCCCCAGGTCGACCTGGCCCTGGTGGGAAATTTCCCGCCTAGCCCATTCTGACTCTGAAATTTGAATTTTTGGAATCTATTTTGAATTTTCTGAAACTTCCGATCGCCATAACTTCTTCATACGAAGTCCAATTCACGCAAACTCGGACTCTATCTCAACCAGAATTCCGAGACGAACATAATGGCTCAACCCGTTTCCCTTAATTCTCACATATGAGATTAGTTATTCTTTAATTTGTCACTTTAGTGTTAACAGAAATACAGGGTGTTACAGTGGGAAGGGATCAACCTTTAGTAAATAGAGACTAGTAGATGTGCGGTGTGATTAAGTAATGTGGTGTAACTTAGCAAAAGTGCGGTGTAACGAAATACATGTTGGTTGAGTTGTATAGTCCTTTGGGTGCTAGTCTGATGTTGACTTCGATCTTCGAGGTTAGTACTTGGAGGGATGTTCACTTAGCCAAGGTGTAGGATTGTCTTAGTACTTAGGAATGGGATCATCTTGTCCATCCTTTTTATCTACCTTATCTATGCTACAGCCATATCATGATACATATTTATGTCTTGATCATTTACCTTACCTATTATTTGTTAAAATTACTGGACTCCTAGACTTTATGTCTGACCCATTTTGTTTCCACCTCTTTTCTTTCCTTCCCCCCCCTCAGGTTTGTAAGGAGGGAATACTATAGCTTATTGCCGATTTCTTTCAGTTGCTTGAAGAGAGTAGATGTATCGCTTTGGACTCTCTTATCTTTATGGCTTTGCTTATGCTCAGTGGGGATTTATGCATTTATGTTATTTAAGTATCTGCTTCTTTATGTACTTTAAAGTTTTTGGAAAAGACAATTGATCTTGTTGTAATGGTTTTTGGAGACTACTTATGTAAGCTTGTTTTGAAGTTATGATGCTATGAAATAAGTTTTATCTTCTGCTGTGTTGTTTTATTTATTTATTCTTGTAATTTATCTGTTCTATACAACAATAACGCTTCATGGACATTGATGCATTCCCATTGTGAGTGACATAAATGGACATTGGGTGTTACACGTGGTATTAGAGCTAGGGTTACAAGAACAGATAAAAAGTTTTGAAAAGTGTTTTCAAAGGTATTATTCTCCTACAAAGTTTTTTCAAAAAAAAAAAACTTGTTTTAAAGAAGATGTTTTGAAGGAAAGTTTACTTTAAAGAGCATAATCCCCGCAATCCATACATCTCTCTTTCACTTCCTTTGTTTTGAAACTCTTTCCTTTTCTTTTCATCATGTCTGGAGCATCTGAGATACCAGAGGGTGTTCATGTACCCGGTTGGTTTCGTCAATATCTCGAGGCTAGGGGCGCTGCCGCGGGTCCGGCCAACGTTCCTCCTCTTCCTCCCCCAGCTCTAGTCCATCCTCCGTATGGAGATGCTTTCTCAAAGATATGTAAAGACTTTCGTTCGTTGGGTGGAAAACCTTTTAGTTGGTCTGAAACGTTAGTTGAAGCTAGAAATTGGTTGAATGAAGTGGAGGATCTGTTTGGCATTTTCGATTTGGACGACTGTAAGAAGGTTCAATTGGTCTTGGTTGATGAAGGACGAAGCTTCGTTTTGGTGGGAAGTTACTAATGGAGAGCGTGCTGTAGAGACGTGGGCAGATTTTAGGGGAAGGTTTGAGTTGAAATTCCTTTCTCAAGCCGATGAGAGTATGTACATGGAGAGGTTCTTGACATTGAAGCAGAAAAACTTGATCGTGAAGGAGTATGTGACCGAATTTAATAAGTTGGCAAGATTTGGACTAGAGTTGGTGAATACGCCTCACAAGAAGGCCTTGATGTTTGCAAAGGGCCTAAATGAACCGCTTCACAGTTTGGCTATGTCCCACATTCAAATGGGGGCTACGTATGAAAAGCTTGTTGGTATGGCATACATGCATGAAGATGAGAAGGGTGTAAGTACTTTTAGGCCGTAAGATAAGAAGGAGGATCCAAAGAAAGGCCAACAACAAAAGAAAGGTGGTAAAGAAAAGAGGAAGCGTCACAACTATGGGATACCCGACCATTTGAAGAAAGACCGCAGGAAGAAGAAGAAGTTCGCTTGTTATCATTGTTGTGATCCAGGTCATGCTGTCAAGGACCGTCCTAAGAAGCAAGGGCAGAGGGCAGGTTCTACTCCGGGAGGACAGGTTCACGCTATCATGGCTCCAGGACAGGAAGAAGGTAGAAAAATTTCTGTCGAAAGTTTGACTTTCTTGTTTGATCATCCTGTCCGTACTTTATTCGATTCTGGCGCATCACATTCGTTTATCTCTACATCATTAGTTGAAGCACTGCACTTAAATACTTGTCTCATTGTGGATCCCACTGCAGTCTCAAATCCTAATGGTGTGTCGGCTCATTGTAGGGATTTGAGATTGTCTATCTTAGGCGTTGGTTTTGAATGTAATGCTTTTGTGCTTGGTTTCATGGGCTATGGGTTGATTCTATGGATGGATTGGCTAGCCAGACATGGTGCCATCCTAGATTTTGAACGAAGGGTAGTAAAATTGTTGACTCGTAGTGGAAAGACCCTTGATATTTCTTGTGACCCTAGAGGATCGGTGATGCTTAGTTATCTTTAGTCACTTGATGTATCAAATGATGATTTACATTCTGTTCGTATAATTTGTGATTATGTTGATGTCTTCGATGAGGTGAGGGGTCTACCCCCAAAACGTGAGATAGACTTTCGTATTTATCTTGTAGACAATGCAAAACCTGTATCTCTGCCAGTATGCCACATGGCTCCTTGTGAGAGGAGGGAATTCAATAAGAAATTAGGGGAGTTTCTTGAGAAGGGGTTCATAAGACGTAGTATATCGGAGTGGGGTGCTCCAGTAGTATTTGGCACGAAGGCGGATGGGTCCCTTAGACTTTGTGTGGACTATACAGAACTTAATAATCTTACTAAGAAGAATAGGCACCCACTGCCGAGGATTGACAATCTCTTTGATTAGTTAGTTGGCGCCTCAGTGTTTTCGCAGTTGGACTTAGCCACTGGTTTCCATCAATTGAGAGTGGCTGAGGATAGCATAGACAAGACCGCCTTTAGGACTCCGGACGGTTTCTATGAGTGGCTTTTGATGCCCTTCGGTTTGACAAACGCCCCCGGATACTTTTTTGACTTGATGTGTAGGGTGTTCAGGGAGTACCTTAATAAATTCGTGGTGGTCTTTGTGGATGACATCTTTGTCTTTTCTAAGAGCAAGGAAGAGCATGCCCTATATCTTAGGGAAGTGTTGGAGACCCTTCGAGCGCATAATCTTAAAGCTAAATTTTCAAAATGTCACTTTTTGAGGAAGGAAGTGCGTTTCTTAGGGCATGTGGTTTCCAAAGAAGGGATAGCTGTGGATCCCGCGAAGGTGGTGGCCATCCAAGATTGGAAGGTCCCTAAAAATGCTACCGAGGTGAGGAGTTTCTTGGGGTTGGCAGGCTATTATAGGAAGTTTATCAAGGACTTCGCAAAGATATCAGCCCCATTGACACGCTTGACGAAGAAGAACCTAGTTTTCACGTGGGACGTAGATTGTGATGATGCGTCCCATAGTTATAGAGAGCTTTGACCACAACCCCAGTCTTATTATTTCAAGAGGGGAGTGTAATAGCCTATGGAGGACGGCAGTTGAGAGTGCATGAGAAAAATTACCCTACACATGACCTGGAGTTGGCCGCTATTGTTTTCGCTCTTAAGTTTTGGCGCCATTATCTTCTTGGCGAGAAATTCGAATTGTTTATAGACCACACATCGCGAAAATACATGTTCTCTCAGAAGGACTTTAACTTAAGGCAGCAAAGGTGGATGGAATTCGTAGCGTCCTACGATTTCGAGATAGCATATACCCCTGGCATGGGTAACATGGTTGAAGACGCCGTAAGTAGGAAAAGGTGGTCCTTGAGTCCATTGTTTGTTGAGCGTCGAAGCTTAGAGTTTATCTGTACGTTTCACTTTAGACCTTGCATTGATTTTGTACCCGGTTTGCTAGCATCCTTAGAGGTCAGATGTAACACCCCGTATGTTAAATAACTTGTTATAACATAAATCAGAGCAGAATTAAATTTAATATTCTGAATCAGGGGAAACGGGCTGTGCCATTGCGTTCGTCTCGGAAAAATACGCGAAATAGAGTCCGAGTTTTCGTAAATCGGAGTCCGTATGACCAAGTTATGGCCCGTCAAAGTTTCACGAAAAATCAAAAACAAAAACTGCTCATGTTTTGAGGCCCGGGATGAGTTTTGGGCTGTTTTTTTTTTGGGCCCTAAATGGTTCCTACACTTGACTTCTTCCCCAAGACATGCTTTAAAGGCTAGGATTGGTTCTAGGGTATATCCTATGGTCCTAAAACATCTAACTAATCTATATATACACCCTAATACCCCCCTTATCCTTACCAAAAATAGATCTAAGGCCATTATGCCACCACTTAGAAAATTGGAGAGCCTCCACTAAAAATCCTAAGAGGGTTTGCAAGCTAATCTACATCTTCTTCTACTTAATCATTGGGATTTGCTTCATTTAACTTGCTAATCTTGTTTTGGTGAGCTTCTATCCCCTTAATAATCAATTATTGAATTGATTATGATAAGATGTGATAAAGTATGGCTATGTTTGTGGATCCATATATTTATGCAAGCTTGATGTAGTGAATATTATGTGTTTTGCAAGTTATATGCCTTATGTCATGCAAGTTTCATAATATGTAATCATGATATTTTTATGCAAGTCGTTTCATGATGTTTATGATGCAAAACACTAAGTGAATATGGATCCATTATGCAAACATGTTTATGCAAGTTATGTATATGTTGAAATGCAAGTTTAACATAATATGCAAGCCTATGCAAGTATGTGAATGTTTATGCAAGTTATGTATATGTTGAAATGCAAGTTTAACATGATATGCAAGCTTATGCAAGTATATGAATGCTTATGCAAGTATGTGAGTGCTTATGCAAGTTAAGTATATGCTAAAATGCAAGTTCTACATGTTATGCAAATCACATGTATGATGATATGTAAGTTCATATGCAACATGTTATGCAAATCACATGTTTGATGATATGTAAGTTCATATGCAACATGTTATGTAAGACACATGTTTGATAATATGCAAGTTTGGGTTGAATATAGTTGGGTTAATACATGCTCATATATGCAAGTTGACATCCTCTTAACCCATGATAAAGTTATATGCTAAACCCATGTTATGTGTGGTAAATCTTCCCTTTATTATGTTATGTCATAATGACGATTTACGTGGGGAAAGATGGGGTTAATTAATATGTTAATTAAAAGTATGTTGAAATGGGTATGATTAAGCATACCATAAAAAATTAATTAACATAAGTGGGAATTTACCTATTGAGTTAGGTCTACCCCATAGGAATTTACCTATTGAGTTAGGTCTACCCTTGTTATGAATAAATTGATATTAATTAGGGATAATTAATATGGGGGTGATTAATTAGGTGTAATTAATCGACTAAGACACGAGGTTAGGCTCTGTTATGACGTAAGACTGCCCGGACCCTACCGGCTTAACCAGGCGGTCATAACAGCCAGTCTAATGTGAGAGGTCTTAGGCACAAATTAAATACGTGATTAAAGTAAAGACACGAGGTTAGACTCTGTTATGACGTAAGACTGCCCGGACCCTACCGGCTTAACCAGGCGGTCATAATAGCCAGTCTAATGTGGGAGGTCTTTATAGGAGATCACGGTCTTAATTAATTAAGAAACACTTAACCATATTAGCATGTAGTGGGACATGAGGGGTTAAGTGGGTGCCTTGGGTGGCATGTAGTAACTAGTGGGGGTGCCTAGGGTGGCATGAGAAAACTAGTGGGTTGCCTTGGGTGGCAATAGAAAATACGATTAGAATACTTAACCAGAGTGAAACATGTAACTAAATATGATTAAAGGGTTAAGTAAGTGCCTTGGGTGGCATGGGGGAATCAAGTAAGTGCCTTGGGTGGCATGCGGAAATCTAGTGGGTGCCTTAAGTGGCAATTGTAATATAATTGGATGACTTAACCAAACCTTAACATGTAAGGGGGCATGATTATAAAAAGGGGTTAAGTGGAATGCACTAGATAAAATGACAAGCTTAAGTAGTAGCTTGTGGGGGCCCGTTTCAACCAATATCCCAAACGTATCTTTGTGGGCTCGACCCATGTCGAGTGACGGGACACGCATATTGAGCTTGATTATAAGAGGCCAAAACGGGGTAGCGGTGGCAACGCAAGTCCAACGGGTTTCATATGCATGTGTGGGCCCGGGCAGGTAGATAAGCCGTTGTTGCATCGTGTAGATATAAAGCCGTGCACCGTTGATAGTATTGGGTAGCCACTTTAGGGGAGTGATACACCCCACTGTGGGACCAGCACGGGTATCTACGTTAGGGAGCCGATCGCTTGGGGTAGTGGGGTACACCTAGTAGAGATAGGGGCAGACGGCACCTATGTAGTCAACTAGGGTACAGGAAACTACTGGTTATATCTATCTTTGATATCCTTGGGTGGGATCAACCTTTGAGTAGGAGTGACTGGTGTGGTGCAGTTAGTAATTATCCTTGGGTGGGTAGATGCGTCTTTACGGTTATCTTAGTTCGTCCTGTGTTCGTGGGCAACTTAGTGTAGTCATTATCCCAAAGATACCATACCGAGTTCATATCATACCCTAATTACTTTAATAATTGTATTATTAAGGAGATAGGGTTCACTCAGGCTTATGTCTGACCCC
This sequence comes from Allium sativum, assembly GCA_030737875.1. Lineage (NCBI taxonomy): Eukaryota > Viridiplantae > Streptophyta > Magnoliopsida > Asparagales > Amaryllidaceae > Allium > Allium sativum. Next base: position 730,923,495 of record CM060923.1, on the reverse strand, counting down.
CGTTGTTTTTATCTTTTTCCTTCAGGTGCTCAGGTTGGGCCTAGTGCTAGTGGGCTTTGATCAGTTTGCTTTATCTATCTCTTGGAGCTTGGACCGTAGATGTAGAGCTCAGCTTATCTTATCTTTTCTGTTATGGCTATTTGTTATGAGTAGTGGGATTATGTACTTATTTTATTCAGGATGGATATTTTGTACTTGACTCTTGTTATGGTTTTATGATGTAACCAAACATGTTTTACTTTCCGCTGCTATGAGATGATGTTTTAAATTTTCAAGTATTACATTATATCTGTCTTGTTGTAATTTTACTGTTCTATACTCACTAAAAATACTCCACCGATGCTATGGCATTCCCTTAGTGAGTGACTATAGCGGGTGTGGGGCGTTACACGTGGTATCAGAGCTTAAGGTTACCGGAACAGATAAAATTTTTAGAAAAACTATTTTCTAAGAATACTTTTGGAAAGGAGTATTTTCAAAAACATGTCTTTTAAGAGAAAAGTTTTTGAAAGGAAAGCATAATCCCCAATAGCCATATCTATATCTTTCGAATTCTCCATTTTGAATCTTTTCCTTTCTCTCGTTTTGAGTTTCCCCTCCGCGTATAGATGATCTTTCTAAGATAGATAAGGATGGAAAACCACTTCAAGGGACTTAGACGTTAGTCGCACTAGAAGTAGGTTCAAGAAGGAGGAGGACTGGTAGGTATCTATTGGATAAACGATGGGAGGAAGGCTCAAATAGTTGTTTGGTTAATGAAAGATGAAACCTCATTGGTGGGAGGTTACGAGTGGAGAATAGGGAAGAAGAAGGAAAGTGGTTATCCTTTTAAGAGGAATAGGACACCTTATTAGGATTGTTCAAAGAAGCAAGGGCAAGGTATGGAATCTTCTGGAGGGTAGTTGTATTCCCTCACGACTAGGGTACCAGATGGGGATATGACCGTCTAGGTTGGAATTTGGATTTCTTTATCATCCGATTCAAGCTTTATTTGATTCTGATATATTGAGTTCGTTTATCCCACCATTGTTAGTTGAGTCACTGCACTTAGACACCAGTTTGGTAGATGATCCCTTAGTTGTTTCAAACCCAGTTGGGGCTCCATGATATGTTTGGGTTTGAAGGTTTCTATACTTAGCGTTGAGTTTAGATGTGATGCTTGTTGGGCTTCACGGGCTATGGGTTAATTTTGGGCATGGACTGGTTATCCAGTAGGAGTGCTGTTCTTCATTTTGAAGGGGGAGTTGTTAGGCTTATGGGCCGCCTAAGTAACACTCTCGAGATCTCTTGTAATCCCATAGAATCTGTTATGCTAAGGTATCTAGAATCGCCTGACACGTTGGTCTAGAGTCTGCGATCTGTTAGAGCGGTCCGGGAATACCCGGATGTGTTTGAGGAGGTGAAGGGCTTACCTCTGAAGCGGGAGATTGACTTCCGAATATATCTGGTGGATAATGCCAAACCAGTATCTTGGCCAGTGTGCCACATGGCTCCTAGTGAGAGGAGGGAACTCCATAAGTAAGTAGGCGATTTGCTTGAGAAGGGGTTCATAAGACGAAGTATATCGGAGTGGCGCGCTCCAGTAGTTTTTGTTATGAAGGCGGATGGGTCCCTCAGACTTTGTGTAGGCTAAAGGGAACTAAAGAAACTCACAAAGAAGAATAGATACCCATTGCCGAGGATTAATGATCTCCTTGATCAGTTGGCTGGTGCCTCAGTATTTTTGTAGTAGGACTTAGCCACGGGATTTCATCAGTTGAGAGTGGCTGAGAATAGTATAGAGGAGACTGCCTTTGGGACTCCGGATGATTTCTTTTATGAGTGGCTGGTGATGCCATTGGGTTTGACGAACGCCCCCGCATACTTTGTTGAGAAGGGTGTTCAGGGAGTACCTAAATAAGTTCGTGATGGTCTTTGTAGATGACATCTGGGTCTTTTCTAGGAGCGAAATAAGTTTTCGTATGTGCTCAATAGGCTGAGCAGGGCCAGTATAGGATAAACGACGGTTTTGGAGCGAGACTGGCGAGAACATCCAGAATTGGTCAAGGGCTTAATTATTTAGCCATTTTTACTAGTATCGTCTCACGTAGGTCGTCTGAATTCGAAGGAGGTATCCCTTGGGTGTTTGTCTGATATTGGTTTAGGCCTTTGGGGCTTGCATTTGGGGGATGCCGAATTCGACTAGGGTGGTCTGCGTGGGAGACAGTTGTGATGATTTTGGATGATATTCTGGTGGAGAAGAGCATGCCCTACATCTTAGGGAAGTGTTGGAGACTCTTCGAGCGCATAGTCTTAGGACAACAAAAGTGGATGGGATCCTTAGCATCCTATGAGTAAGGGTAACATGGTAACGGACACCTTAAGTAGAAAAAGGTTGTCCTTGAGTTCATTGTTCGTTGAACGACGGAGCTTAGAGTTTATTTCTAAGTTTGACTTTAGACCTTCCGTTGACTTTGTACCCGGTTTGCTAGCTTCTTTGGAAGTTAGACCTACTCTTTTGGGGCGGATTAGAGAAGCACAGAGGGGCGACCCACAGTTGGTTGAGTTAGTAGAGAAGCTCATAAGGGGGGAGTCGTCCAGCCATTTGAGTAGGTACACCCTAGATGATAGAGGGTGCTTGCGTAGAGACAGTAGACTTTGTGTACCGCAGGACGAGGGTTTGAGGAAGGCTATTCTTGATGACGCACACCGTTTTAGGATGACCATTCATCCCGGTGGGGGTAAGATGTACCAAGACATGAAGAGGGCTTTCTTCTGGGCCGGTATGAAGAAAGATGTGGCCGAGCATGTCGCTCGATGCTTGGTGTGCCAACGAGTGAAGACGGAGCGAAAGAAACCAGGTGGGTTGCTTCACCCATTGGAGGTTCCGCAATGAAAGTGGGACAGCGTCTCGTTGGATTTTATTGACAGGTTACCCAGATCGAGAAAGAGTAATACAGGAATTTGGGTGGTGGTAGACAGACTTACTAAGAACACCCATTTCATACCTGTGAAGAGTAAGTGGACTGCTCCATGGCTAGCTTTTGTATATCTTCGAGAGATAGTTCGATTGCATCGGGTACCCTCCAGTATAGTGAGTGATCGAGATCCTATCTTCACTAGAGAGTTTTGGAAGAGTTTGCAAAAGGCGGTAGGGACTCAGTTGCGTTTGAGTACCGCATATCATCCTCAGACGGACGGCCAGACCGAGAGGGTGAATCATATTTTAGAAGACCTTTTGAGGCTATGTATCTTGGATTTTGGAGGTACATGGGAGGAGCATCTTCCATTGGTGGAGTTGCCCGACAGACTTAGTGGTGTACATGATGTATTCCATGGGAGGAAGTGCCTACATAAGACCGCAGAGGTGGTAGAGCCAAGTTTGCTTAGAGAAGTGGAAGCAGAGCGTGATGCGACTATTCGACGAGCTCCTACTCGCATCCTTGGGTCAGAGACTAGGAAATTGAGGAATCGAGAGGTTCAGCTAGTCAAAGTGCAATGGGGAGAAGAGGAGAGCAACGCAACTTGGGAGACGGAAGCGAAGATGCGTTCTTTGTATCCATTTCTTTTTGAGAGTATGTCTTTTAACTTCTCCTTTATCGTTTGACTGGTACTTATCTTATCCTTAGTATGTCCTCTCGTTAGTACCTTTGACCTTCAGATAGGATAGTCCTATGGTTGAAACATGTGTTTGAGACATGTTATGTATGATGGATGCAAGTGGATGCAAGTGTTTGCTAGTGGTTGCTCGTGGATGCATATACACACACTCTAGGCACTAGATCGGCTCAATCACTTCATATTGCATATTGCATAAAATTGTGTGTAGGAAGCTATATTTATGGATGTATAATGATTGTGTTATCATATGGATGATGCATTTTGGTGAATGATTGTGCACTCATGTAGATATTGTATGTGTCGATAGGGTTCCCTCGCATACATAATGGATGCATGGCACTATCATGGTTTGCATATGTTCGTACATTAGATAGGGAACATATACACACACTTTTTGCATATGCTCATACATCATTAGAAATTGTTTTAAGGACAATGGATGCCAGTGTTTGATGGTTGAGTAGATGGTTGTCTGGTTGGTAGGATACGTTCTTCTTGACTTAGAGATTTCGGGGACGAAATCCTTTAAGTAGGGGAGAATGTAACACCCCGTATGTTAAATAACTTGTTATAACATAAATCAGAGCAGAATTAAATTTAATATTCTGAATCAGGGGAAACGGGCTGTGCCATTGCGTTCGTCTCGGAAAAATACGCGAAATAGAGTCCGAGTTTTCGTAAATCGGAGTCCGTATGACCAAGTTATGGCCCGTCAAAGTTTCACGAAAAATCAAAAACAAAAACTGCTCATGTTTTGAGGCCCGGGATGAGTTTTGGGCTGTTTTTTTTTGGGCCCTAAATGGTTCCTACACTTGACTTCTTCCCCAAGACATGCTTTAAAGGCTAGGATTGGTTCTAGGGTATATCCTATGGTCCTAAAACATCTAACTAATCTATATATACACCCTAATACCCCCCTTATCCTTACCAAAAATAGATCTAAGGCCATTATGCCACCACTTAGAAAATTGGAGATCCTCCACTAAAAATCCTAAGAGGGTTTGCAAGCTAATCTACATCTTCTTCTACTTAATCATTGGGATTTGCTTCATTTAACTTGCTAATCTTGTTTTGGTGAGCTTCTATCCCCTTAATAATCAATTATTGAATTGATTATGATAAGATGTGATAAAGTATGGCTATGTTTGTGGATCCATATATTTATGCAAGCTTGATGTAGTGAATATTATGTGTTTTGCAAGTTATATGCCTTATGTCATGCAAGTTTCATAATATGTAATCATGATATTTTTATGCAAGTTGTTTCATGATGTTTATGATGCAAAACACTAAGTGAATATGGATCCATTATGCAAACATGTTTATGCAAGTTATGTATATGTTGAAATGCAAGTTTAACATAATATGCAAGCCTATGCAAGTATGTGAATGTTTATGCAAGTTATGTATATGTTGAAATGCAAGTTTAACATGATATGCAAGCTTATGCAAGTATATGAATGCTTATGCAAGTATGTGAGTGCTTATGCAAGTTAAGTATATGCTAAAATGCAAGTTCTACATGTTATGCAAATCACATGTATGATGATATGTAAGTTCATATGCAACATGTTATGCAAATCACATGTTTGATGATATGTAAGTTCATATGCAACATGTTATGTAAGACACATGTTTGATAATATGCAAGTTTGGGTTGAATATAGTTGGGTTAATACATGCTCATATATGCAAGTTGACATCCTCTTAACCCATGATAAAGTTATATGCTAAACCCATGTTATGTGTGGTAAATCTTCCCTTTATTATGTTATGTCATAATGACGATTTACGTGGGGAACGATGGGGTTAATTAATATGTTAATTAAAAGTATGTTGAAATGGGTATGATTAAGCATACCATAAAAAATTAATTAACATAAGTGGGAATTTACCTATTGAGTTAGGTCTACCCCATGGGAATTTACCTATTGAGTTAGGTCTACCCATGTTATGAATAAATTGATATTAATTAGGGATAATTAATATGGGGGTGATTAATTAGGTGTAATTAATCGACTAAGACACGAGGTTAGGCTCTGTTATGACGTAAGACTGCCCGGACCCTACCGGCTTAACCAGGCGGTCATAACAGCCAGTCTAATGTGAGAGGTCTTAGGCACAAATTAAATACGTGATTAAAGTAAAGACACGAGGTTAGACTCTGTTATGACGTAAGACTGCCCGGACCCTACCGGCTTAACCAGGCGGTCATAACAGCCAGTCTAATGTGGGAGGTCTTTATAGGAGATCACGGTCTTAATTAATTAAGAAACACTTAACCATATTAGCATGTAGTGGGACATGAGGGGTTAAGTGGGTGCCTTGGGTGGCATGTAGTAACTAGTGGGGGTGCCTTGGGTGGCATGAGAAAACTAGTGGGTTGCCTTGGGTGGCAATAGAAAATACGATTAGAATACTTAACCAGAGTGAAACATGTAACTAAACATGATTAAAGGGTTAAGTAAGTGCCTTGGGTGGCATGGGGGAATCAAGTAAGTGCCTTGGGTGGCATGCGGAAATCAAGTGGGTGCCTTAAGTGGCAATTGTAATATAATTGGATGACTTAACCAAACCTTAACATGTAAGGGGGCATGATTATAAAAAGGGGTTAAGTGGAATGCACTAGATAAAATGACAAGCTTAAGTAGTAGCTTGTGGGGGCCCGTTTCAACCAATATCCCAAACGTATCTTTGTGGGCTCGACCCATGTCGAGTGACGGGACACGCATATTGGGCTTGATTATAAGAGGCCAAAACGGGGTAGCGGTGGCAACGCAAGTCCAACGGGTTTCATATGCGTGTGTGGGCCCGGGCTGGTAGATAAGCCGTTGTTGCATCGTGTAGATATAAAGCCGTGCACCATTGATAGTATTGGGTAGCCACTTTAGGGGAGTGATACACCCCACTGTGGGACCAGCACGGGTATCTACGTTAGGGAGCCGATCGCTTGGGGTAGTGGGGTACACCTAGTAGAGATAGGGGCAGACGGCACCTATGTAGTCAACTAGGGTACAGGAAACTACTGGTTATATCTATCTTTGATATCCTTGGGTGGGATCAACCTTTGAGTAGGAGTGACTGGTGTGGTGCAGTTAGTAATTATCCTTGGGTGGGTAGATGCGTCTTTACGGTTATCTTAGTTCGTCCTGTGTTCGTGGGCAACTTAGTGTAGTCATTATCCCCAAAGATACCATACCGAGTTCATATCATACCCTAATTACTTTAATAATTGTATTATTAAGGAGATAGGGTTCACTCAGGCTTATGTCTGACCCCCGTTGTTTTTATCTTTTTCCTTCAGGTCCTCAGGTTGGGCCTAGTGCTAGTGGGCTTTGATCAGTTTGCTTTATCTATCTCTTGGAGCTTGGACCGTAGATGTAGAGCTCAGCTTATCTTATCTTTTCTGTTATGGCTATTTGTTATGAGTAGTGGGATTATGTACTTATTTTATTCAGGATGGATATTTTGTACTTGACTCTTGTTATGGTTTTATGATGTAACCAAACATGTTTTACTTTCCGCTGCTATGAGATGATGTTTTAAATTTTCAAGTATTACATTATATCTGTCTTGTTGTAATTTTACTGTTCTATACTCACTAAAAATACTCCACCGATGCTATGGCATTCCCTTAGTGAGTGACTATAGCGGGTGTGGGGCGTTACATCAGACCTACGCTTTTGTGACGGATTGGTGAGGCACAGCGAGATGACCCACAGTTGGTTGAGTTAGTAGAGAAGCTCATAAGAGGGGAGTCATTGAGCCATCTCAGTAGGTATACCCTAGATCATAAGGGTTGGTTACAAAGGGACGGTAGATGAAACACCCCACCTCCATTAGGGTCACTCTCAAAGGGAATGCCCTAATTTTGGTGGAGGTTTATAAGTATAAGTCACAGATATACAAGACAGATATAAGAACACATATTTTTGAACATCGAAAAACAACAACTTTTATTTCATTAAAATACGTGTTACACAAACCATGCCATAATTTGTCTTACAATACTTCCAAAAACATAACATCTTCATAACTGTCTTGATTACATTATTTAAGAAGCATAAAAACATAAGTAAACAACATAAGTCCCATGATTGCTGTCCAAAGCCATAGTCCATAATGAAAAAGATCCAAGCAATACATTCTTTCTCTTCAGGTTGGATGTGAAAACTTGTCAAGCTACGGTATTCCCTCCCTGTGGACCTGGGGGGGGGGGGGGGGGACGGAAGAAAAGAAGAAGAAAGAAAAGTAGAGTCAGGCATAAAGCCTGAGTAAGTCTAGGACTATTCAGTCTATGAATAAAGAAATGAGTATGATAAGTATAAACTGGAAATGGAAAGAACCATAACTAAGTTAAGTTGTCTAGAGTCGAATATACTCATCGTATCCCATATTTATCTCTGCATCCATATAAACTAGTTCCCAACAGGCACCCCATTATTAGGGTGAATTGAATCATTTCTAATGATTGGCTCCTACTCGCATAGCTACATGTGTCTTACAGCCCCCGATGCTGTAGTTACCTATGCTGGTCCCACCATTGGGTGTATCAAGTCCCATGGTGGCGGCCCGACACAATCCTAGAATGCACAGGTATGCTACTGGTGCCCAGTGCCTTGTTTTTCTGCGCCGGAGTGTGTGCACGCCCGCACCCCATTAGAACCTACACTGCTGCACCACCGCCGTCGATTTGACCTCTTACAGTTAGCCCAGTAATCGTGCCCCACCCTGCCTAGTTTAGGGTATCCTGATACACCTTATAGGGTTACTACTGAAAAGGGTCCCCCGCTACTAGGTTTTCTATTTCTAGCCAACATGCTAAGTTGGTTAAGTGTTTTGTAAACCTAACCCCTAACCAGTCTGTATAGTTTAGCATGTTCCATTTTGATTAAGTATTAATTCAATTTACTTAATCCTATCAATCCTGACTCATCCTTAATTGTCTTGTTAAAGCCTCGACCTCTCACATTAGACAGGTATTGTTGTGGCTGCCTGTTGCCGGTTGGGTCTGAGAAGTCTTACGCCACAACTCAGTCTAACCTGGGTCCTTATTGGGCTCCGTGTTTAACCACCCACATTGGATAGGTATTGTTGTGACTACTGGATAGCCGGGCAGTTCCGGGCAGGTTTACATTACAACTCAATCCAACCTCGGGTTAAACACATCGTATTTTCTAAATTTACATATTTTGTCTCTTTTCTTTTTATATGTAAATATTTGCGGCCCATTATTTAAATTCATATTTATTGGGTAAAATTAATTTATACCACTTAATTGTTTTTCAAGGTTGTTGGCATGCGTCAAACATGCCAACACATATGTTCTATATTTTAACCCCATCATCAATACCCCCGTTTTATACGTTCACTAAAACATAACATATGTTGGGTTTAACATTTAAACCCAACTTAGCCACATGAAAAAGGGGAGGCTTATAACATGGTGTTTATATATTCTAAGTAACATAAAAAAGGGAGTGTGAACGCATGAACTTGCAACATAGCGAACTAATTAACATAAGTTTGGCACTTGTGAACTTGCATTGTAATAGCATATAATCACTTAAACATGAATCATTCTGTTTATATAATCATGGCATAAACATACCTAAACAAGAAATCATGGTTTTTAATCTATTCATGTAAACTTGCAATTAGAATGTAAATCTAACTTAATTATGTGTCACATATATCATCATATGATTTTGATAACAACATAGGCCTAAAACATGTTTTCAACTAGGCATAACACCAAACATAGTTTAGTCATGTTCATGAAGGTGCTTACTTTTGTTTCTAATACAAAAGTACGGTTTTATACTTGAATCATGATGCCGATTCCAACATAAATTCATTTAAACCATAATACTTAGGCTAATCCAATTACACACTAAAAGTGATCATAAAAGTATGTACGTCGTATTGGTATAATAGTGAATCATATACTTGCATGAATCTCAAATAAACTACCACAACATATGGTCATTAACATGAATCATATACTTGCAATTATCCAATAGTCCTAACATCATTATACCACAATAACCCAAATCGATTCAGAATTAGAATTATAGCAACATACAATCATAAATGAAATTAAGTACAATTCCATTTCTCATTTTACATAAATCAAAACTCAATTGTTCATTCACATCGGAATAGCACTCTACTTACAACGTATGACGAATCTTCAATTCAGGAATCTGAATTCTGAATTTGGAGATACTATCCTTTGTTATAGGCGTTGTTTTGATTTAATTGACGTTGCTTTAAGCTTTCGAATTATCTCCTAATTGCCTCTCAATTCCTGATGGCTATTCCTAGTCTTTCCTCAGCAGCATGACGGTCTCATCTTCATTTTTGTTTGTGTGAATTAGGGTGAGCCTTAGGTTCTTTTTATAGAGGTTTGAGTTGATTAGGACCGTCGATGGAGCTTTCTTTAATAATAGCCGTTCGTTTGAAGGAGAGACCAACCAGGAGCTGACACCTACCCTAGTGACCAGTCAAGGCTCAGAAAATCGACCAAACACAGACCAGGCCAGCCAGGGGGGCTGGGTTCGACCTGGCTCAGGGGCCAGGTCGACCCTCCAGTCGACCTGGGTAGCCCAGGTCGACTACCCAGTCGACCTGGGTATCCTGGGGCAGGAAAATTCCCGCCCTGGCCAATCCGGCCCGATTTTTGAAATTTAAACTTGTGTTGGTCTGTTTGAATTTTAAACTGAATTCTGAAACTTCAGGAGGCCATATCTTTTTCATACGGAGTCCGTTTTACGCAAACTCGGACTCTATCCCAAGCAGAATTCTGAGATGAACGCAATGGCGTATCCTGTTTCCCTTAATTCTTTGATTTTAAATTAATTATACTTTAATTTGTGAATTTCACTGTTATAGAATACACGGGGTGTTATATTCTCCCCTACTTAAAAGGATTTCGTCCCTGAAATCTTTAAGTTCAGGAAGAATGTACATCCTAACATCCAAACATCCATCTACTCATTCATCAAACACGAGCATCCATTGTCCTTAAAAGACTTCTATTGCTTCATGATCATATGCGAAGTGTGTGTACATGTACTTATCTAATGCAAAATCAGGCGGTATACTGATTCAGTTGACCTCCTTAATGCGAATTATGTAAGTGAAATGAATCCATTATGTATGCAAATTCCCCTACACATGATTCTACATGAGTGCACAATCATTCACAGAAATGCAACATCCATGTGACAACAAACTAAACTTCAACCATATACAAATAAATACATTTATGCATATGCAATATGAAGTGACTGAGCCGATCTAAAACCTAAATTGTGTGTGTGTATGAAACCACGAGCAACCACTAGCAATCATTTGCAACCATCATCCATAACATGTTTCAATTACATGTTTTCATCTAAAGAGTTTCTACCTAGAAGATAAGATCAAGGAGATATACCTAAAAAAAAAGATAGATAAAAACGCAACTTAAGGAAAAAGAAATATCAAAGATGTACCCTCGAAAAGAAAAGGGTAGGCTACACGTATTCTAGCTTCAGTTTCCCAAGTTGCGTCTCCCTCGGCGTCGCTCCACTGAACTTTGACGAGCTTGACTTCGCGGTTGCGTAGCTTCCTCACTTCCGTTCCTAATATGTGGGTTGGAACTTTCCTCACGGTTGCTTCGCATTCCACTTCAGCTTCTTCTTGAATATTTGGCTCTACCACTTCAGCAGATTCATGTAGACATTTTCGGAGGTGTGAAACATGGAAAACGTTGTGAATTCCGGCCAAATTTTCGGGTAGCTCTAGTCTATAGGCCATTTTCCCAATCTTCTCGATGATGGGAAATGGCCCTACGAACCTTGGTGCTAGCTTTCTTGTGGTTCCAAAACGAACAACGTTCCTTAGCGGAGATACCTTAAGAAAAACTCTATCCCCAATCTCAAATTCAAGGTCGGTCCTCCACTCGTCGGCGTAGGATTTTTGCCTATCTTGGCTGTCTTCATCCTTCTCCGTATTAAGTCCACTTTTTCTGAAGTTTCTCGGATCATATCCGTTCGAAGTATGAGCTTGTCAGTAGACTCCCACCAACAAGTGGGTGATCGGCACGGTCTTCCATATAAGTTTTCGAAGGGCGCCATTCCGATGGTTGCTTGATAGCTGTTGTTGTAGGCAAATTCCACCAAAGTAAGATGGTCTTTCCACGTCCCTCTGAAGTCAAGGACGCACAGTCTTAAAAGGTCCTCCAAAACACTGTTCACTCTTTCTGTCTGGCCGTCGTTTTGGGGATGATAGGTTGTGCATAAGCATAACAGTGTTCCTACCGCTTCTTGCAGACTCCGCCAAAACTCACTTGTGAAGATAGGGTCTCGGTCACTAACAATGCTGGAGGGTATTCCATGGAGTCGAACAATTTCCTTGAGGTGAAGAGATGGTAGGGATGAGGCAGTTCTTTTACTCTTGTCAGGTAAAAAGTGGGCGCTTTTAGTAAGCCTATCCACTATTACCCAAATGCTAGTGTTGCCTCTTCTAGACCTAGGCAGCCAATCAATGAAGTCCATTGAGATACTATCCCACTTCCACTGCGGGACCTCTAGAGGATGGAGCAGACCGACAGGCTTTTTCTGTTCCGCCTTAACCTGTTGGCACACCATACACTTAGAAACGAATTCTTCCACGTCCTTTTTCATGCCGTTCCAAAAGAAAGTTCTCTTTATGTCCTTGTACATTTTATCCCCGCCTGGGTGTATCGTCATCTTGGAGTGATGTGCTTCCTCGAGAACCTTCTTTACTAAATCTCTTGTCTATGGGACGCATAGTCTTTCATCCCGACTTATCCAACCCTTATCGTCGATGGAGTATCTGCTGAGGTGAATTGAAGTATCATCCCTAATTAACCTATCAATCGTCTCCACAAGCTGAGGGTCTTCGCATTGTGCTGTCCCTATTGAGTCCACTAAATTCGGGCGTACTTCGAGAGATGCTAGCAAGCCTGGTACAAAATCGGAGGAGGGCCTAAAGTCAAAGCTGGCTATAAACTCTAGGCTTTGTCTTTCAACAAACAACGGGCTTAGGGTTAGTTTCTTTCGGCTCAACGCGTCTGCCACTACGTTGCCTTTGCCCGGAGTGTAGGGGATCTCGAAATCGTACGAGGCAAGAAACTCCATCCATCTTTGTTGCCTCAAGTTAAGGTCTTTCTGCGAGAAAAGATATTTCAACGATTTATGGTCAGTGTAAAGTTCGAACTTCTCACCTAGGAGATAGTGTCGCCAAGCCTTGAGTGCAAAGACGATGGCAGATAACTCAAGATCGTGGGTTGGGTAGTTCTTTTCATGCACTTTCAATTGCCTTCCACCATAAGCTACTACCCTTCCTTCTTGCATCAAGACAGCGCCTAGCCCAGTTCTACATGCATCTGTGTAAACTGTGAACATCTTGCTTCCATCTGGCAATGCCAAAACTGGGGCTGTTGTCGGAGCCCTTTTCAGTCGTTGGAAAGCAAACTCGCAATCCAAGTCCCAATTGAACACTAGATTCTTCTTGGTCAGCTTTGTGAGCGGAGCTGATATCTTTGCAAAGTCTCTGATGAATTTCCGATAGAAGCCTGCTAGCCCGAGAAAGCTTCGGACTTCTGTTGCGTTCTTTGGTGTCTTCCAGTCCTGCACCGCTACTACCTTAGCCGAGTCTACTGCTAACCCTTCTTTGGATACTATGTGCCCCAGAAACCTTACTTCCTCTCCCCAAAAGTGGCATTTGGAGAATTTGGCTTTTAGTTGATGGACTTGCAAGGTTTCCATGATTGCCCTTAGGTGCTGAGCATGCTCTTCTTCACTCTTCGAGAAGATCAAGATATCGTCTACGAAGACCACTACGAACTTTTGAGGAAATCTATGAACACCCTACTCATTAAGTCCACGAAGTAAGCGGGTGCGTTTGTCAAGCCGAAAGGCATGACAAGCCATTCAAAGAAGCCATATGGGGTTCTGAATGCTGTCTTATCGATACTATCTTCAGCCACCCTTAGCTGATGAAATCCGGTCGCTAAATTGAGTTGGGAGAAAACAGACGCTCCTACAAGTTGATCAAACAGATCGTCAATTCTGAGGAGAGGGTGCCTATTCTTTTTCGTTAGTTTGTTAAGCTCCGTATAGTCAACAGACGGACGGAGTGAACCATTCACCTTTGTAGCAAACACCATTGGAGCGCCCCATTCTGAAATGCTCCTTCTAAAGAACCCCTTCTCTAGAAGTTATTTAATCTGTTTACTGAGCTCCTTCCTTTCCTGTGGAGCCATGTGTCTAATGGGCAACGCAACGGGATTTGTATTATCTACAAGATATATCCGGAAGTCTATCTCCCGCTTCGGAGGCATGCCCTTCACCTCTTCGAAGACAGCCAGATATTCCCGGACCACTGTAACCAATTGCAAATTGTCGACAGAGGCATCTAGCGATTCAAGATAACTAAGCATAACCGCATACGAGGGATTACAAGTAATTTCCAAAGTGTTACCGAGTTGGGTCAGAAGCCTAACCACCCTTTTCTCACAATCAAGGATGGCCCCATTACTGGATAGCCAATCCATGCCCAAAATCAAAACATATCCCGAAAAGCCCAAAACAAAGGCACTACATTTAAATTCTACGCTTAGAATAGAAATTTTCAATCCCACACAGATCATAGATAAATAAGCTGGGCCCCCAATTGGATTTGAAACAGTTAAGGGGTCCTCTACCATTCTAGTTTCTAGGTGCAGAGATTCTACTAAAGTAGATGAGATAAAGGAGTGTGATGCACCAGAATCAAATAAAGTGCGAACTGGGTGATCATAAAGATAAACTACACTTTCTACAGAAGTATTTATACCTCGCTGCTGCAGAGGTGGCGCTTCTAGCGCATGAACTTGTGCCCTTGATGTGGATTCAGCCCTCTGCCCCTGCCCTCGCTTTTATGGGCAATCCTTAGCCAGGTGGCCTGTCTCACCGCAAGAAAAGCACCCACCATTCATCTTGGCCTTCTTTTTCCGGCAATCTTTCACTAAGTGCCCCACTTTGCCATAGAAATTACACTTCCTCTTCTCTTTGTTGTCTTTCCCGCCCTTCTTAAAGTCTATCTTCTTAGGCTGCAAACCTTCTTTCTTCCCCTGAGAGCTTTCTGCCTTTGTCTCCTTCTTGCTCTTATCCTCTTTGTTCTGCAATGCCATCTGCACCAACCTTTCATACGTAGCTCCCATGGGGATATGGGTTATGGCCAAACTGTGTAATGGCTCATTCAACCCCTTGACAAAGTGGAGAGCCTTTTTGTGCGGGGTGTTGACTAGGTCCAGTCCGAACCTAGCCAGCTGATCAAACTGGTTAACATACTCTTTGACTGTCATATTCCCTTGCTTAAGAAATAAGAATTTTTTCAACTGAAGACTCCTTTCAGCTTCTGAGAGAAATTTAGCCTCAAACCTTGCCCTAAAGTCCTCCCATGTTTCCACTGGTCTTTCTGTATTAGTGACTTCCCACCAGTAGGAAGCCTCGCCTTTAAGTAGCCATACTGCCAGTTGTACCTTCTGCCTATCTTCTACCTCAAAGATGACGAATAAGTCCTCGGTTTCCTTCAGCCAATTCCTGGCTACCACGAAGGACTCGGTTCCATGAAAGTCCTTTCCTCCCATAGCTTTAAAATCTTTACATATCTTAGCAAAAGTGTTTCCCCGCGGAGGAGGTGGAGGAAGAGGTGCTGCTGCAGCTGGATGATTTCCTGCAGCTGAAGGAGGAGGAACGGTATGACCTAGCTGAGTGGCCCTTGCTTCTAAGAATCGTCTAAACCAACCAGGTATTGGTATACCCTCTGGCAAGTTAAGTTCTTCGGACATGCTGAAACAAAAAGGATAGATTCAAAACGAAGGATAAGAGATATTACCTATGACTTTGGGGGGACTATGCCTTTTTAATATAAAATAATATTTTATCTTTAAAAATGCTTCTTTAAATTTTCTTTTGAAATTTTTTTTTTAAAACTTTTTATCTTATCTGGTAAACCTATGCTCTGATACCAAGTGAAACACCCCACCTCCGTTAGGGTCACTCTCAAAGGGAATGCCCTAATTTTGGTGGAGGTTTATAAGTATAAGTCACAGATATACAAGACAGAAATAAGAACACATATTTTTGAATAGCGGAAAACAACAACAACTTTTATTTCATTAAAATACGTGTTACACAAACCATGCCATGATTTGTCTTACAATACTTCCAAAAACATAACATATTCATAACTGTATTGATTACATTATTTAAAGAAGCATAAAAACATAAGTAAACTGCATAAGTCCCATAATTGATGTCCAAAGCCATTGTCCATAACGAAAAAGATCCAAGCAATACATTCTTTCTCTTCGAGCTGGATGTGAAAACTGGTCAAGTTGCGGTATTCCCTCCCTGTGGACCTTGGGGGGGGGGGAACGAAAGAAAAGAAAACGAAAGAAAAGTAGATCAGACAAAAAGCCTGAGTAAGTCTAGGACTATTCAGTCTATGAATAAAGAACTGGGTATGATAAGTATAAACTGGAAATGGAAAGCACCATAACTAAGTTAAGTTGTCTAGAGTCGAATATACTCATCGTATCCCATATTTATCTCTGCATCCATATAAACTAGTTCCCAACAGGCACCCCATAATCAGGGTGAAGTGATTCGTTTCTAATGATCGGCTCCTACTCGCATAGCTACATGTGTCATACGGCCCCCGATGTTGTAGTTACCTATGCTGGTCCCACCATGGGGTGTATCAAGTCCCATGGTGGCGGCCCGACACAATCCTAGAATGCACAGGTTTGCTACTGGTGCCCATTGCCTTGTTTTTCTGCGTCGAAGTGTATGCACGTCAGCACCCCATTAGAACCTATACTGCTGCACCACCGCCGTCGATTAGACCACTTAAAGTCAGCCCAGTAATCGTGCCCCACCCTGCCTAGTTCAGGGTATCCTGATACACCTTATAGGGTTACTACTGAAAAGGTTCCCCCGCTACTAGGTTTTCTATTTCTAGCCAACATGCTAAGTTGGTTAAGTGTTTTGTAAACCTAACCCCTAATCAGTCTGTATAGTTTAGCATGTTCCATTTTGATTAAGTATTAATTCAATTTACTTAATCCCATCATTCCTGACGCAGCCTTAATTGTCTTATTAAAGCCTCGACCTCCCATATTAGACAGGTATTGTTGTGGCTGCCTGTTGCCGGTTGGGTCCGGGCAGTCTTACGCCACAACTCAGTCGAACCTCGGGTCCTTATTGGGCTCCGTCTTTAACCACCCACATTGGATAGGTATTGTTGTGACTACTAGATAGTTGGGCGGTTCCGGGCAGGTTTACATTACAACTCACTCCAACCTCGGGTTAAACACATCGTATTTTCTAAATTTACATATTTTGTCTCTTTTATTTTTATATGTAAATATTTGCGGCCCATTATTTAAATTCATCTTTATTGGGTAAAATTAATTTACACCACTTAATTGTTTTTCAAGGTAGTTGGCATGCGTCAAACATGCCAACACATATGTTTTATATTTTAACCCCATCGTCAATACCCCCGTTTCATACGTTCACTAAAACATAACATATGTTGGGTTTAACATTTAAACCCAACTTAGCCACATGAAAAAGGGGAGGCTTATAACATGGTGTTTATATATTCTAAGTAACATAAAAAAGGGAGTGTGAACGCATGAACTTGCAACAAAGCGAACTAATTAACATAAGTTTGGCACTTGTGAACTTGAATTGTAATAGCATATAATCACTTAAACATGAATCATATTGTTCATATAATCATGGCATAAACATACCTAAACATGAAATCATGGTTTTTAATCTATTCATGTAAACTTGCAATTAGAATGTAAATCTAACTTAATTATGTGTCACATATATCATCATATGATTTTGATAACAACATAGGCCTAAAACATGTTTTCAACTAGGCATAACACCAAACATAGTTTAGTCATGTTAATTAAGGTGCTTACTTTTGTTTCTAATACAAAAGTATGGTTTTATACTTGAATCATGATGCCGATTCCAACATAAATTCATATAAACCATAATACTTAGTTGAATCCAATTACACACTAAAAGTGATCATAAAAGTATGTACGTAATATTGGTATAATAGTGAATCATATACTTGCATGAATCTCAAATAAACTACCACAACATATGGTCATTAACATGAATCATATACTTGCAATTATCCAATAGGCCTAACATCGTTATACCACAATATACCAAATCGATTCAGAATTAGAATTATAGCAACATACAATCATAAATGAAATTAAGTACAATTCCATTTCTCATTTTACATAAATAAAAACTCAATTGTTCATTCACATCGGAATAGCACTCTACTTACAACGTATGAGGAATCTTCAATTCAGGAATCTGAATTCTGAATTTGGAGATGCTATCCTTTGTTGTAGGCGTTGTTTTGATTTAATTGACGTTGCTTTAAGCTTTCGAATTATCTCCTAATTGCCTCTCAATTCCTGAAGGCTATTCCTAGTCTTTCCTCAGCAGCATGACGGTCTCATCTCCATTTTTGTTTGTGTGAATTAGGGTGAGCCTTAGGTCCTTTTTATAGAGTTTGTGAGTTGATTAGGACCGTCGATGGAGCTTGGTATAGTAATAGTCGTTCGTTTGAAGGAGAGACTAACCAGGAGCTGACACCTAGCCCTTGTGACCAGGCAAGGCTTAGAAAATCGACCAAACACAGACCAGGCCAGCTAGGGGGGCTGGGTTCGACCTGGCTCAGGGGCCAGGTCGACCCCCCAGTCGACCCCCGGGTCGACTATGTAGTCGACCTGGTGCACCGGGTCGACTAGGTAGTCGACCTGGGTGCCCCAGGTCGACTACCCAGTCGACCTGGGTAGCCCATGTCGACTACCCAGTTGACCTGGGTGTCCCGAGGCGGGAAAATTCCCGCCCTGGCCAATCCAGCCCGATTTTTGAAATTTAAACTTGTTTTCTAAGATGTTTTGGTCTGTTTGAATTTTAAACTGAATTCTGAAACTTCCGGAGGCCATATCTTCTTCATATGGAGTCCGTTTTACGTAAATTCAGACTCTATCCCAAGCAGAATTCCGAGACGAACGCAATGGCGTATCCCGTTTCCCTTAATTCATTGATTTTAAATTAATTATACTTTAATTTGTGAATTTCACTATTATAGAATACACGGTGTGTTACAGTAGACTTTGTGTACCACGAGACGAGAACTTGAGGAAGGCTACTTTTGATGATGCACATCGTTCGAAGATGACCATTCATCCCGGCGGGGACAAGATGTACATGAACATGAGACGGGTTTACTTTTGGGCTGGTATGAAGAGGGATGTGGCCGAGTTTATCGCTAGATGCTTGGTGTGCCAACAAGTAAAAGCAGAGCAAAAGAAGCCCGGTGGGTTGCTTCACCCATTGGAGGTCCTACAATGGAAGTGGGAGAGTGTCTCGATGGACTTTGTTGATGGGTTACCAAGATCAACGAAGGGTAATACAGGGATTTGGGTCGCGGTAGACAAACTTACTAAGAGCGCCAATTTCATTCCCTTGAAGAGTAAGAGGACTGCTCCATTGTTAGCCTCCGTATACATTCGAGAGATAGTTCGTTTGCACGGTGTCCCTTCTAGCATAGTGAGCGATTGCGATCCTATCTTTACCAATGAGTTTTGGAAGAGCTTTCTAAGAGAGGTGGAAATAGAGCATGATGCGACGATTCGACGAGCTCCTACATGCATTCTTGGGTCGGAAATTAAGAAGTTGCGGAATCGAGAGGTCAAGCTAGTCAAAGTGCAATGGGAAGATGATGAGAGCGACACTACTTGGGAGACGGAAGAGAAGATGCATTTGAGACATGTGTTTGAGACATGCTATGTATGGTGGATGCATGTGGATGCAAGTGTTTGCTAGTGGTTGCTCGTGGATGCATATACACACACTTTATGCACTAGATAGGCTCAGCCACTTTCATATTGCATATTGCATATAAGTGGATGTATTTAGCAAAATGAATGTACGTTGAATGTGTGTATCATATGGATGTTGCATTTAAATGAATGGTTGTGCACACATGTTGTAATGATATGTATAGGTTTCTTTGCATACATGATGGGTACATGGCACTATCACTATTTGCATTAAGGAGGTCGACTGAATCAGTGGACGCCTGATTTTGAATTAGTATATGGACATATATACACACACTATGCATATGTACATGAAAAGCATTAGAAATCTTTTTAGGACCATGGTTGCTAGTGCTTGATGGTTGAGTAGATGGATGATTGGATGGTAGGATACATTCTTCTTGACTTAGAGATTTCGAGAACGAAATCCTTTAAGTACGGGAAAATGTAACACCCCGTATTTTCTAAGAATATTAAAATAACAAATTAAAGAATAATTTATTTGAAAAAGTGGAATGAGTAAAGAATGATGTTTAGCATTGTTCTATGGTTTGAAAGCAAAAGACTTAGTAGCTCATTTGGTTAGAACATGTTACTTGCATACAAGAGGTAAAGAGTTCGATCCCCGCCAGCGCCATATTTTTTTTAGGGGGATGGCTAAAAAGTGGCTTAGCGTGAACGTAGTTCAAAAAGTGGTTTAGTGTGAAAATGGTTAATTATGAAGAAGTTATTAAGCCATGAAGTTTATATGCATATGAGAGAACTATATATATATATATATATATATATATATCGATAGATATATATATATATATATATATATATATATATATATATTAAATAAATAAATATTAAAAAAAAAGTTCAAAACAGCGAATCGGGAGGGAGAATAGCCGAACCACACCATTTTTGGGGTCGACTAGAGGTCAATCCAGGGTGTTTGGCTGCCAACCCATGGCCCGATTCGCCCTAAGGGATGATATGGCATCTGAGTGGTCCAAATCAGTTCTAGGGTTAGTCCTAAGGCCTAAATAACTTCCTACACTTATATATACACCCTAAGACCTAACCCTAATTCACAAATATTATCTATGACACCATTATCCTGTCAAATTCTCTTTTAAACCCTAGCCGCCGCCTATAAATCAAATCTCAGGTGTTCAACTTTAACTCAAATTAAAGATCAGAGCTTCTACAACAATTCAAGAAGATAAATCAGCAATACCACAACGTTTCTGCACCAATTTCAGTGCATAATTCTATTCTTTAACCACGAAAGGTGAGTACGGTGATTTTCACAATATAATGGGATTAAAATTAACATGATGAAGTTGTAAAGTGGATTCATATGTATGTACGTAATTTAAATCTCATCCAAGTCTTCACATTTTTGATTCATGTCATCATATGCCTATGTTTCTATGTAAAGTTCATACCATTTATCAGGTTATTCACGTTGAATCTGTCATTATGCCTCTATGCCAGTTTACATGCCCCTTTATTTCATGATGTTGTACTAATTCCAATTTTCTGTGAATTGATTCACTCTTCTTATCCCTATTCCTTTTATTTTTTGATCTGGGCTACCTTCGAGCCTATGTTAAAAATACGCGTGAATGCGAATACGTGGGAACGATGGGAATATGTGAAATAAGGAAAATTGGATATTATTGGATAATTGGATAATATGTGAAATTGGCATATTTGGGTATGAATTACATGGAATTGATGATATTGCCTATAATTGTAAATTTGTAATTGAGGCTTATTAATATGTAATTAGTGACAATTTGGAATAAGCAATATTATAAACATGATTACATGTTTAATTGGATATACATGAAATAAAAATTGGGTATGGGTGAAATACGATTATTAATAAACCTTTGACACGCGGTCAGGCGCAATTGTGGCGTAAGACTACCCGGAACCTCCCGGCAAATCCAACTGCCACAATTGGACGTCGAATGTGAGAGGTCAAAGGAATGTATTATAGGCGTAACGGTTAATGACACGAGGTTAGCCCGGTTTGTGGTGTAAGACTGCTCGAAACCGCCCGGCAAATCCAGCGGCCACAAAGTTTTCGATCTAACGTGGGAGCTCATGCACCGTTCGTCATAAGTAATGAATTAAGGAATACTAACCATAATAAGACATGGGTATGGTTAGAGGGTTAATGTAATGACCCACATTTGCAGAGGCATTATAATTTATTTATTTAAATTATATAAATAGTGATATATTGAATTAAATGGTGGTTTAATTAAATAATGGTGAATATTTAATTTAAAATAATAAATTAAATAATATATTATATTCATAAATAACCAGAAATAGTGAATTGATAATATATTGTGAACTGGGTCATCCCTAATATTTAATTCAGCTTAGAGTTGAAGTATATCGACGAATATATTATATAAACGACAGTTTGAACGTAGAGATATAATATAATTAAAATCGAGCTCGAAATGGCGCTGCAGTTCGTAAATTGGCGATTCGAACTTCAACTGAATGTACAGGATTCGTTTTAAGCCGGATTTATGTGAAACAAGAAACATGTGGAGCTGGTGGAGTATATCTTTCTAGTGGAAGAGAAAAATCAGGATTTCGTCGTGTAGATTTTAAGATATGTCCAAATCAAATTTTAAAATAGTCGCTATAGAATCTTTTATTGACCGTAACGGTTTATTCGATATAACTAGAGATCGGGTTTGAATTTAGACAAGGTTCTTTTGGGAAGTAGTGATAATTCAATTTTTAGAATTTTATTGAAAATTTTAATTAATTTAATAAGCAACTTTTTATCTGGAGTATTTTGCACCCTGTAATCAACATTTTGAGATTTCAAAATATTAGTTAATCTACCGATGTTATTATATTTTTGGGATCATGACACAGTACTCGACTCAATGATATTTTTTGTTAGATCAAAATTTGGACCTACCACCCAAATTGTTCTGATTCTTATAGAGTTTTAACTGAAGAATGAAGAAAAAGCAGAAAACACACAGAATTTATAGTGGTTCGACGTTACTGAGCCTACGTCCACTTTATATGTTATCGATTATACTTTGAATGCTAATACAATCAATGATTTCTCTCTAGCTCACTTTTACAATTGTGATTTCTCTCAGTAATCTAGTAATAAAACTGATAAGAAATGGTAGTATGACAATAATGGCGGAATTAGTACTCAATATTGCCAAAGGATCCCGAAAAATGCCAAGCTCTTGGCTATTTATAGCTGATTTTTTCAGGCGGATCGCGGTCACACGTGGCACGAATCCCGAGAATATCGGATCGTATCGCAGCCGATGAAGAATTAGTCAAATTAGCCGTTGTGGACAGGTGTCGTGATCCCCTTGAATATCGGATCGAGCAAAGGGAGAGAATCAGTCAAAATGACAGTTGGGGACACGTTTCGCTGGATCCGTGCATCTCGGATCGCCGAAGACTAGCTCGCGCTTGAACGGGTCAGAGGCTTCGCCGTGTATCAGGGGATCGGATCGGTCTGTACTGGGCAGTAGTGTATGTACGGATCGAGTCGCACAGAGGTGGTCGTATCGCTGATACAATGGGGGCGACCCGATGAGGGGCGATCCGCTGGTGCGATCTGTTCCTTCATGTTATTAGGGAACGTATTTTCATACTTCCTTCTTGTGAGTGAACCTGGGTGGCTTGGTCAAAAAGCTAGCCAACATTTTGCACCCTCGAAGTATGTTTTATCGATGATGGAACATGCTTCGAAACTATAAAAACATCTTTTCATAAAGAGATGCAAACCAGTGGACAATTCTTTTTCTGGGATCTTTCAGAGTCTTCATCATCGAATCTGTCAGGTGCATCTTTGAATTTTCATTTCTGTTGGTCATTTATCGATTCGGATCGCATGCGGGAGTTGCGGTTCGTTAGCGAGTCATTTGCCTCATCCTTTGTTAAGCACTTGGGCCTCTTCATGGAACGGAACGAGGTGGGCTTCTCTTCGAGACGTGGTGGGCTTTTGGTTCGCGGCCCGTCTATTTTCGTGGATCGAGTAAGACAGAAAAGGGGAGACAAACAGTCGCCCTTTTGCCTATATAAGTCGATCCTTACCCTCATTCTCCTCCTCTTCTTCCTTTGTTCACAGCCGCCGCCAATTCTTCTGAGAAAAACCCTAACTTTGATTTTCGAATTCCCAACCAATCTCAAACTTTAAGAAGGTAATTAAACTGCTTCTCTTTAATTTCTAGCTCGTTCGCACTGATTTAGAGAGAGGAGACAGCGAAAATTTGTAGGATTCGACGATAGTGAACGCGAGCGTGCCTGGTGCGAAGAGGAGAGTTGGGGAAGAAGAAGGAAGGGATGACCAGGTCGGTTCGTGGAAAGTTGATTTGGCTAGTGGATCGGATCGCGGAAACGGCAAAACTACGATTCGTGGGGAGCTAGACGTAAGTGTCGGGTCGTGGAGATACCGGCGCTTCGGGTCGTGGAGGATGGGGGGCGATGCGGATCGCCAAGAAATCATCGCGATCCATTCTGGATGAATTGGTGCGCCTCACGATTCGAAGCCTTACCCTGATCTAATACCCTTCCGCGTACCGAGTCCTTCACCACGATCCGTCCATACTTCGCGATCCGAACCTGTCTTGCGATCCGACCGACGAACGATCTGATGCGCATGCTGACTAAATAATATGATGCAACTCTAACACATTGATGAACAGTTAGGTTAGAGCCCTTCAGATGAACATCCGGATTGAACAAATGCATAATCTATCAACCGAACAATGACCAATGTCTGGATCATTTTATTGACCCTTGTACTTTTCTTTAATGCATGCACATGCACACACACCGACACTTGCACACACAGGGGGGACGGGTAGTTATAATCTCATTTCTCATTTTTTCTCGCCTAAACAGTAATGTCGGATAATCATTCCTCTTCAAGATCCATCACAGAAATGGAGTCCGAGGCTCTTGAGCAACACAACCTCGAGGTCCCTCCAATTAGCCCAGGGGGTGAAGATTACGGATCCGAATACGAGGCAATGGAATCGGATCCGTCTGAAAGTACTTCATCTAGTGAAGAGTCTGAAACAGACAGGCGAGCTCCTGATGAGATTCCTGGCGCACTCGGGATAGAGAAATTTTCTGACTCTTTATCATCTAAACTCGATGACATAAAGCTTAAAAGATTCTGCCTGAGACATGGGATCTCTTGGGATGATGTGAGGACACCCGTTAGCGAAGATAGACCCCACTTAGCTCCGAAAGGGTATATGGCAGTCAGCCGAACCATGTGCTTGGTAGGAGCTATTCCTCCGTTTCCTACAATCGTCATCGAGACCTTAAAACGAATGGGTATCGCTCCAATGCAGCTTCATCCTAACGCCTACGTGTCTCTATACACCCTATATATTGCATACGCGGAGATCCTGCATACCGAACTCACATTTAGAGATTTAACATTCTTTTATCTTTTCAAGCATCGCTCCTCGGCAACCCTAAATTTCTCTTTCTTGGAATTGGTGGTGAATAGGAAGGTTCTGTATGACGGATAAAGCAATATAGGGGATCCGAAGTCTGATTGGTTCTATATAAAGATACAGGCCGGGTGCTCAAGAAGATGGCTTAAATCAAGTAAACTTTAATCTTTTGACTAAATATCTTGCACAAGAAGCCGAAGCATTAAGATCTTCCCCCTTTTTTTGTTTTAAACAGATCACGTCTTCCCCAAGACGGAAGGCCCGTTATACAATAATCGATTGTCTATTCTTTTACAAAGCAGATCTGATTTTCTAAAGATCAAGAAGTGCATCACTGACGAGAATCTTCATAAGCATCGTCTTCTGGATATAAGATTTGGATTGGGCGCTGGCGGCAAACCCTACAGATATGTGCCCTCAACGGAGGGAGAGGGAACATCTCGGGCAGCAGAAACAACTAAATTCCGTATGAGTCCTTCCCCGATAATCATCCAGGACGACGAGGACCTGAACATATATAGAGGAGATGAGGCCCGTGGTGACAAGTCCAAGGAAATCCCAGTCTCTCCGCGGGGTTTCCCCTCCAAGGCTTCTCTTCCAATCGAACCTGCTACTCCCGATGATTTGACAGAAGAACAGCTATTCAAAGAGCTGAGCAAAATTCCTCTGCCCGACGATGTATACACAGAGGGGGACATTGAAGGGGAGCCATTTTTCCCTGCTTCTGAGGAGACCACCGCTCCAATTAGAGAACAAGAAACAACTCAGATGAGCCTGACTTTAGGCCCGGGTCTGTTAGGGGGAATTATATGGGATGCACAAATCACACACACTACCTGACCCTGCA
Source organism: Allium sativum (assembly GCA_030737875.1). Classification (NCBI taxonomy): domain Eukaryota; kingdom Viridiplantae; phylum Streptophyta; class Magnoliopsida; order Asparagales; family Amaryllidaceae; genus Allium; species Allium sativum. Next base: position 730,897,643 of record CM060923.1, on the reverse strand, counting down.
CTTTTATATCAACAGTATTCAAAGTTTTAATATGCTCTTTTCTCCTTTGCAGGAAAGATGTCTCGCAAGCGGTCCTATTCCTATCGCTCTCTTCGTGAAGGCACACCCAGTCTCCATCCGAGTACCGAGCGCTCTCGCGGCCCTTCTCACAGGCCTACTTCTTCGCAACCCCGGTCTCCACAGAAATCGACATCTGGCAAGCTTCCCAGTTATCCGGTAGTTCCCGCAGGGGGAAAACAACTTCCTAAAGAGTTAACTCCTTCGAAGAGTGCACCCTCTCCCAGCAGGTCGTCAAAAAGACATTACGAGCCTAAGGATTAAAGCAAGGATCCAATTAAAGATTCTGAAAAGGAGAGAAGTGACATTGTCCCTTCCAGCCAGCCAGAGTTGGCTGCCCCCGGGTCACGAGATTACATCCATGGTCCCGAGACTCAAGGTAGGCTAGAAAAGTTGCGGGAACAATTCCCCAACATCTTCTTTGAAAGGATGACGTTTTTTCCAGCCTTGGAACCAGTCCCTAGGAACTGGGATAATGAAGTTGTCGGGCACATTCGCCATGTAGCCAGGCAGTATGAGATAATGAAGAAACATGGGGTTAATCTTTCAGAAGTCATTCGAACGCTTGAAATAGAAGCACATAGATCTAAGGTGAAAATTGATAACAACGAAAGAGCCAGGACAAAGATGGGGAACGACTTGGAGGACACACAATCCCAACTTGCCTTAGCGTGGAGAGATGCTGAAAATTACAAGACCGAATTGGAGAGTGCTAAGAAACTCTTTCATTCGGAACTTGACTCAAATAGTCAAGAGAAAATGGCCTTAAAGAAGGGGGTAGAAGATCTCAAAATGGCCAACATTGAGTTGAAGACAGCACAAGGCCATTTTGAAGCTGAGAGAGCTGCTTGGGAGGCAGAAAAAGCAAGTTTGAAAGAAAGTTTAGCTTTGGCTGAAGCGGAAAAGGTGATTCTAAATGATCAAGTCGCAGATGCGGAGAGGCGCGCAGCTCTTGCCGAAAATAATGTTGAAAGTGCCATTGAAATGGCTACTGCCTCTAACAACAAGCTCCTCGAGAGAGAGAAGGATATTGAAGTGTTTGAAGAGATGATTTTTGACTTCCTCGGACATGTCCTCAAAACCCGTAACATCTCGTGGATCCCTGACTACCACGACACTTTAGCCAATTTATGGGATGCCATCGTTGAGGGTGAGAAGCAAAGATTCGGAGTTGAAGAGATTGACGAAGATGAGCTAATGAAGACTATCCTGAGGGATAACGAGCCCGAGGATCTGGCAGAAGGCCGTCGTCTAATCCAAGCAGAGATGGAAAAGGAGAGGGCCCTGGCTAAGGGCAAAAGCAACGCTGACGAAGGTTCGAGCTCAGCTGTAGAGCCCAAGACCTCCGGAGTTGAGGAATACCATCCTGATGATACATTAATCCCTTTGGGCCTAACTCCTGTGGTTGTTGGAGGTCCTGCAACTTGCCTAGACGGAGGATCGGCGGAAGGTATCTCCCTTTTTTCCCTACAATTTGTCAAAGCAACTGTGAATTGTCGTCGTCTGGTAGAGCAACCAATTGAATTAGTAACATGTGTCCCTCGTAATACAGGTGGCGAGCCCGTCGACAAGGATGTTCAGCAAAGGAAAGAGGCGGAGAAGGTTGTCGTCTCACCAGGTGCCGGTGTTGATATACCGAAGCAGGCTGAGGGTACAACAGCAGAGAAAAGCGTCCTGGCACCCAGTGCTGGTGTTCCCAAGGATGATGAAACCATCGAGGCCTTGAAAGATATGGATGGGCGCCATGTGGAGGACGAGGAGGATATCATTAGCGCCAAAGACACCGAAGATGATGACGACGAAACTTTGGCCAATATAAAAGCTAGGCAGGAAAAGGAGATGGCTTTGAAGAAGGTGGGACAAGAGCCTTTGAACATAGTCCCTATCACGGATTTTGATCCCAAAACTGGGATGATTTTGAAAATCCAGCCCAAATCCATCAGCAAACAGCTTCATTTTGCGAATCCTGATGATTTCCCAGCTTCCCTTACTGATAAAAGGAAGAGAAAGGAGGTGGAAGACGAATCTTCTGATGAATCGGATGATCCTCTCATAGACAAAAGGAAGAGAAAGAAAGAGATCAATTCGACACTGACAAGGCGAAGCTGGAGAAACAGAAGCAGGAGAAGAGGTCAAAGCGTAAATAGGATATTGTCGCTTGTTTATATTTTGTCTTTAGTTTTCCCACTGGCCATGAAATGTAATTATGTGACTGGCCCACATTTTGATTTCTAGGTTGTTTTTCACTTTGTAGGCTTGCATTATATAAATGAACGTTTATCTCTTTTTGCATCATTGTGTACCTGTATTCAATAAACCTTTCATGCTTAGTAATAGATCATCTAATTATAAATACAAATCAATCAAGCAACAGAAAGAAAAAATTAAAAATTTCAGTGCTGCATCGAATTTCATGTGTTTATGTATATATGCCCCCAATCAATCGTTAGCATAGCACCTAACTAGGGCTTATTAAGGATTGATTAGCATTGTCGGCACGTTGCCCCCTATTTCCGAATATGGGGGACTCAGAGAATTTAGCAAGATAATTGTCCTTATGGTGGTGAGTTTCTGGCACCTTTCTCAGTGCTTAACCATAGACTCCCTTATACTCTCCTGGCGGCCACCGAGGTTAGAGTTTGAATTCAGTAGTTCAGTCGGTCCCCGTTTCTTCAGTGGGTAAGGAGTTCTTTCTCTGCGCTCAATCGGAGACGCTTTTATACTCTCTCTCTCTGGAGAGTTAGAGTTCGAGCTCAGCGGTTCAATCACTCCCCGATCCTTCAGCGGGGAAGGCGCTCTTTCTCAGCGCTCAATCGGAGACGCTTTTATACTCTCTCTCTCTAGAGAGTTAGAGTTAGAGCTCAGTAGCTCAACCGCTCCCCGATCCTTCAGCGGGGAAGGAGCTCTTTCTCAGCGCTCAATCGGAGATGCTGTTATACTCTCTCTCTCTCTCTGGAGAGTTAGAGTTCGAGCTCAGCAGTTCAATCGCTCGTCGATCCTTCAGCGGGGAAGGAGCTCTTTCTCAGCGCTCAATCGGAGACGCTTTTATACTCTCTCTCTCTCTCTGGAGAGTTAGAGTTCGAGCTCAGCAATTCAATCGCTCCCCGATCCTTCAGCGGGGCAAGAGATCTTTCTTAGCGCTCAATCGGAGACGCTTTTATACTCTCCTGGCGGTCGCCGAGGTTAGAGTTTCATCACGGCGGTTCCGGTCATGGTACATCGCCACCGTTATGCTCTCTCTCGGCTTTGGAAAGTTAGAGCGCTATCAATGATACGATTTACTTTATCGCATCCTTAGAATTTTGACTGGTGATTACATTCCATTCTGATGGAATGTACCTATAATTATATGCTTCTGGGATCGTTGCATGACTCACAGCAATTTCCATAAAAATAGAAAGGCAGGTAAATAATAGCGCAATAAAGGTAAATGACGCACAATATTTTTATAGTGGTTCGGTCGAATCATGACCTACGTCCACTTTATAATTTTTTCCTTTAAGAAATCAGACTATTCTAGGCAATTCGTGCCTTGTACATGGTTCTCAACAAAGCAAAAGAATAGATTTGAAATTTTTACATTAGGTACGGCCGTAAATGTTGGGCATTCCACACTCTGGGGATTTCCTTTCCATCTACGGTTGCCAGCTTGAAGGTTCCATTATCAAGCTTGCTCAGAATGGAGTACGGTCCTTCCCACTTCGCACCCATATGAGTTGGGCGTGGAAAGACATGCTTCAGAACCAAGTCTCCGGGTTCCAAAGTTCGGGCTCGAACCTTTTTGTTGTAGTATCGAGCGACCTATTGTTTGCACCTCAAGGCATGCAGGTCTGCTTCATCCCTCTTTTCTTCGATCATATCCAGGGATTCAAGGAGCAATTCGTTATTAGTCATCGGATCGTAATAAGTCACTCGGTGAGAAGGTACTTTTATCTCAAATGGGATGACTGCTTCTGCTCCAAAAGCAAGGGAGAAGTGAGTATGCCCTGTTGCCGATTTATACGTTGTCCTGTAGGCCCATAGTGCTAAGGGTAACTCATCAGCCCACATGGCTCTGGCCCGCTTCAGTCTTCTTTTCAGAATGGACTTAATCACTTTATTCGCCACTTCGACTTGTCCGTTCGATTGTGGGTGCGCTACAGAGGTGTATCGTTTCTCAATGTGGTATTTCTAGCAGAAGTTTTTGAATTCAGTGCTATCGAACTGAGTTCCGTTATCAGTTATAACAATCTGTGGAATCCCAAATCGGCAGATGATGTTTCTAACGACAAAATTGATCACTCGTTTGGTTGTGATTGTAGTCAGTGGTTTAGCCTGGACCCACTTAGTGAAATAATCTACGGCTACAATAGCAAACTTCGCTCAGCCCCTAGCTATGGGGAGACTTCCGATGATGTCAATTCCCCACATAGCGAAAGGCCATGGGCTCGTCATTGTTTTTAACTGATTAGGAGGTGCTCTATGTATCTTTGAAAATCTCTGGCTTGCATCACACCGTCGTGCGTATTTCGCCGCATCCTTGTTTATGGTAGGCCAGAAATAACCATGCCGCAACACCTTTTTCGCCAATGTTTGCCCTCCAGTTTGATCGCCGCGTTCACCTTCGTGTACCTCCTGCAGCACACGCTTGATGTCATCATGAGCTATACACCGAAGAAGGGGCATCGAAAATCCTTGTCTGTAAAGAACTCCGCCTTGCAGAACGTATCGAGCAGCTTTACGAATTACTTTACGCCTCTCGCTTTTCTTGGTCGGAAGCGCTCCATTCATCAAGAAATTCTTTTGAGGGGTCATCCATGACTCCCTTTCTAGTTCCGTCTCTAGTATTGGATCGATTTCCATTTGATCTATACTAGGGGACCGAAGTACTTCAACGGGGGCTAGCCCGGTCTCTTCAGGATCGTCGGAACTAGCCATCTTTGCCAACTTATCCGCCTGCTGATTCTCTGACCGCGGAATGTGAGATATGCTGTAGTGATCAAAGTCATTCAGCAACTCCTTCAATTTCTTCAAGAATAAAATCAATCTTGCACTTTTGGCTTGGAATTTTCCAGTAACCTAGTTCATAACTAACTTGGAGTCGCAAAAGATGTCCAGCTTTGTGACTTCTAGCTCCTTTGCGGTCCTTAGTCTGGCTATCAGGGCTTCATATTCGGAGTCGTTGTTACAGGCGTGAAACTCCATCCAGATAGCATAGGATATCAATCGTTTCTCGGGAGTTTCAAGCACTATTCCAGCGTCGGGTCTCTTGTCAATCCTAGCGCCATCAGTATACAATCTCCAGGCACTGGGATCGAGAAGTAATTTTGAGGGGTCAACTTCTTCATTTGCTATATCCTCCTCCGGGACGGTAAACTCTGCTATGAAGTCTGCTATCACTTGCCCCCGAATTGACCGTCGGGGCTGAAAGTTTAGATCAAATTGACTTAGCTCAATGTTCCACTTGAGTAGCCTTCCAGATGCTTCTGGTCTCTGTAGAACTTGCTTGAGTGGATGATCGGTGTATACGGCATTGGGATGCGCCTGAAAATAATGTCGAAGCTTTCTAGAGGCGATCAGTAAACTATACGCTAACTTTTCTATCCTTGGATAATTACGCTCTGCTGCAGTCAATTTTCTGCTCACGTAATACACAGGTCTTTGGACCTTATCTTCTTCTCTTACCAACGCTGAGCTTATCGCGTGGGATGACTCTGCCGAGTACACGAATAAGTCCCCGTGATCCATCGGCTTAGATAATATCGGAGGTTTTTCCAGGTGTCTCAGCAGGTGTGACGGCCCGCCCCGCACCAACCGACATTTACTCCAAAAGTGCGCTGTACGCATGCCCGACTAGCACGGAACGGGTCGTCAGAAGGAAAGGGAAGAAGGGAATGAAGTAATGAAGAACCTGTAGAATGTCTCACAGCGCATAGAACAAAATATAATAATAACATACTTGACATAAAACAGGAGAGACAGTGCATAAGCTGAAAATCAGAACTAAACATCATAGCAGCGGAAATCCAAAATACAGCTTATTACAACTTTTCAAACTGTCTCAAAGCAAAGTAAGATAAATGAGGTACACTACTAATGCCCAAGTAGCAACCACCAACGACACAGGGAGAATTTGTATATATATATCATACGTGGAAGCCTCCTGCCCGCCTCCGAATCAGCTACTCGCGCATCACCAGCTAACTTGTCTCTAGTCTGCTCGTGTGAGCACCCAGAGTAATAAGAGGAGACATAAAACTCTGGGTCAGACATAAAGCCTGGTATGAGCGATAAGCATCTAAAGTGAACAATAACAGGTAGACTAAAACATACCTAAACCTGGACCTGCAACCAAAGAGTTAGCACTACATACTGTATGACACTCTAAGGTATCATATCGAACAGTGTAAACATACGGAGGTTGGGGAGGTGTGCATGTCATAAGGATGGCAAACAATCAAACATAGCATCCATCCTCACATCTCTCACTCAGTGCATAAAGCATACGGTATTCACCACTTCGATCACCCAACATTCCTTGATACGATCACTTTGCCCCATGAAGTCATAAATGGCTTCACTGCACTGATAACGTAGCCACAAATCCTTTGTTATGTCCACTTTGCCCCATGGAGTCACAAGAACCCCACTGCACTGGCTCATAGCCTTATCAATCCTTACTATGTCCACTTTGCCCCATGGAGTCACAAGAACCCCACTGCACTGGCTCATAGTGTTACTACGCATCACCTTGCTCCTTGGGTCATAATGACCCTACTGCACTGATAACGTAGTCTTGCTACCATCACCTTGCCCCTCAGGTCATAATGACCCTACTGCACTGATAAGTAGCCATCCTTCACTTCTAGTGGTGGATCGAAGTTATGAACGTCGACAACTCCTTAGCACACGTCCCACAGCAAATCCCAACCATGAAGTGAACTCCTTGGTTCCCAACTGGTTCCGGGATCCTGAGCTCTAACTTCCCCTATTGGACTACCTTTGCATGTCGTGTTATTGGTCCATACTGGGTCGGGTCGGGTTCTTCCTCAAGTTATCGGTTCGGGTCGGTGTTCTTCATTCGTTCGGGTCGGGTCCCCCTTCTGGTGCGGTTCGGGTCGGCATTCCTCTGGGTTCGAGTCAGATGCTTCTCTTCGGATCGGATCGGGTGCTTCCCTTCGGGTCGGGTCGGGTGGATCCGTCTTCACGCTCCCTTCATATGCTCCTATCCGATCCGCTTCCGTGCTCCTGCTCTGATTCGTCTTCGTGCTTCCGATCCGATCCATCCTCCTCGATCCGATCCGTCCTTCTCGATCCGATCTGTCTTCCTCTATCCGATCCGATCCCAGTTCAGCTAGCGTGGCCTTCCTTTTTGCCACTTTTCCTAAGTGTTGGGTTCCGATCCGATCAGATTCTTTGCTCAGTTCTACATATCCGATCCGAGCCCCCTTATCCGATCCGATCCGAACCCTGCACTATTTTCTGAAACTGTTCCAGCAAGTGTTTACGCCATTCGACGACGTTTTCGACCATTCTAACTATTAAAATCAATCACAAAGCATTTCATACAGTCATAGCAACATGCATACTCAACTACAAACATCATTCACAACAATATCATAGGTTAAAATGTATCAAACATACCCAAAATCCCATATTTCCCCTTAAGCATGTTTAGGTGAAACTAATGATAGGATTAGCAAAACTTAACCAAATTAAACCAAATTCATATCAGAGGTCTAAAACATCATTTAGAAATTTATGAACATTTTTCCCGAATTTTATCATGCTTAAATTCGCTAATTAGCACTAATCACCCCTAATTAGCCATAATTAGTGTAAAACTATGCAAATCACTCACCTTAGCCACAAAATAAACTAAGATCTGAAATAATTCTCTGATTTGATGTGAATCTTAATGCCAACAGCAGCTCCTATGTTGATTTGGTGAAGATCTTCCTTGATTAGGGGTTGCTAAGCTTAATCCTTGACCAAAAGATGATTTGGAGGTGATTTAGAGGTTAGAGGCCATTTTAGGGATCCTTGGTGATAAGTGGAGGCTAGAAAACTGAAATGGAATGATTCTCCATCTCATTTCAGCCCTCCCATAACCCTAATCCCGAAATGGGTTATGGGCCTACTCACTAATCACCCGATTTGGCCCGGTTAAGCAGTTTTTCACTCTCCAAACCTTGTTTCAGCCATATCTCCCAAACGGTAAGTCCGTTTAGCTAATGTAACCACTCAAGGTAAACCATCAAACGAATCAAATGGAAGTGGTTTCAGGTCAAAATGCCTTTCCAATCAAAAGTTATGGCCAAAACAGTACAAACTAGGGGCAAAATGGTCATTTAAAAATCGATAAAAATCATGAACATGGGAAATGACTCAAATGGATGTTTCCCAAAGTTACATTACCATACGACTTCATACGGGAAAGAAATAAATATTCTACGATCCTATGGTGTGTAGAATACGGGTCATTACACTCTCCCCCCCTTAAGAAATTTCGCCCCCGAAATTCCCTAATCCAAACATACACAAAGGTCCTGCATGCCTATCAACCATAAAACAACCATCAAACATGCAAGACAAATAAAATAAGTCTATCCTAGCATGCGGAATAACTAAATCGCAAAGTAAATCTTACCAGGCAAAGAGTTCTGGGTACATCTTCCTAATGCTCTTCTCTGTCTCCCAAGTACAATCGTTCTCGTTCTCGCCCCACTGAACCTTGACTAGCTTCACCGCTTTCCTTCGAAGTTGCTTCGTATCGTGCCCCACAATACGAATCGGCTTGCGGTTCCCAACCGCCTCGGGTTCTACTTCGAAGTCCACTAACTGATCAGGTGAAATAGTCACATCTGAGTTGTGAACGAACTTCCTCAGTTGGGAAACATGAAATACATCGTAAACTCCCACCATTTTCTCTGGTAATCCAACTCTATATGCCAAATTCCCGACTAATTCAAGAACAGGGAATGGGCCCACAAATCTTGGTGCTAACTTTCCTCTCCTGCCAAATCGTATCACGCTCTTCAACGGAGAGATCTTGACAAACACCAAGTCACCAACGGAGAATTTCAAGTCTCTTCTCCTCTTATCAGCATAACTCTTCTGCCTATCTTGGGCAACTTTCATTCGTTGCTGAATGATCTTAATCTTATCCGAAGTTTCTCTCACCACATCTGGTCCAAGCACAAACTTCTCGCCAGTCTCTATCCAACATGATGGTGAGTTGCACGGTCTTCCATACAAAGCTTCATATGGAGCCATACCGATACTGGATTGGTAGCTATTATTATATGCAAACTCTACTAGATGCAAATGGTCATCCCATGATCCACCAAAATCCAATATACAAACTATCAAGAGATCTTCCAATATATGATTCACCCTCTCCGTCTGACCATCGGTCTGAGGATGATATGCGGCACTGAGATGTAATCTTGACCCTAGAGCCTCTTGTAAGCTTTTCCAAAACCCACTAGTGAACAACGGGTCTCGGTCACTCACAATGCTTTTGGGCACTCCATGAAATCTCACTAACCATTTCATATATAGTTCTGCCAACTTGGCTGCCGTTCTGGTCGATTTGACTGGTATAAATCTTGCACTCTTAGTCAATCGATCCACAATTACCCAAATGCTATCATATCCCGATCTAGTCCTTGGTAGGCCATCGATGAAATCCATCGAGTCTTGCTCCCATTTCCATTCGGGAATTTCTAATGGTTGCAACAACCCACTAGGCTTCTTTTGCTCGGCTTTAACTAGCTAGCAATTCATGCATTTGGATATAAACTTCCTAACGTCTCTTTTTATCCCTTCCCAGTAGTAAGTCTGTCTCATGTCTCGATACATCTTATTACCACCGGGATGTATAGTCAGTTTTGAGTGATGACATTCTTTAAGCACTTCATCTCTTAAACCATTCACGTTGGGCACAACTATTCTTCCATTCTTTCGAAGCCATCCATCCCGATCAAGCCCATACACATTCATTTCCTCATCGATACCCATCTCTAACTTGGAGATGATTTCTAATAGATTAGGATCGTCCCTCTGGCTAGAACCAATCCGCTCTATCAAAGTGGGTCTGATCGTCAAACTAGCTAGCATAACTGGATCCAATTCGCACTTTGGTCTGAAATCAAACCCCGCGATATACTCGAGTTGCTTCCATTCAAGAAACATTGCCCCTAAGCTGGCATGTCTCCTGCTCAAGGCATCGGCTACCGCATTACCTTTCCCAGGTGTGTATGCGATATCAAAATCATACGAAGCCAAGAACTCTAACCATCTCTGCTGACGGAGATTCAGATCTTTCTGGGAGAAGAGATATTCAACGATTTATGATCGGTGAACAACTCAAATCTTTCTCCCAAGAGATAGTGTCTCCACAACTTCAGCGCAAATACAATCGCTGCCAATTCCAAATCATGGGTAGGATACTTCTTTTCATGCAGCTTTAGCTGTCGACTAGCATAAGCTACAACCATGCCTCCTTGCATCAATACTGCACCCAGTCCGGTACCACAAGCGTCTGTGTATACCGTCATCTCTTCATTCCCTTTAGGAATGACTAACACTGGCGCACGCGTCAATCTCTCCTTTAGACTCTTGAACGCATCCTCACACACTCCGTCCTAGACGAAGGACTGATTCTTCTTAGTCAACTGATTCAACGGTGCTGCTATCTTGGAGAAGTCCTGGATAAACTTACGATAATATCCAGCTAATCCCAAGAAACTTCTTATATCTGTTGCATTCTTTGGCGTAGGCCAATCCTGTACCGTAGCCACCTTCGCAGGGTCCACGGCAATACCATTCTCGGAAACAACATGACCCAAGAATCTCACTTCTCTTCTCTAAAAATGACACTTAGAGATTTTCGCTTTCAATTGGTGTTTTCTCAACACCTCCATCACTATCCTCAAGTGTCCCTTGTGTTCCTCCTCTGTCCTTGAGTAAACAAGGATATCATCCACGAACACAAGAACAAACTTATTCAACTGATCTCTGAATACTCGATTCATATGATCCACAAAATAGGCTGGTGCATTGGTCAACCCAAATGGCATGACCAACCACTCATAAAATCCAGACGGCGTCCTAAATGCCGTTTTCGGAACACTTTCATCTGCTACTCTAAGCTGATGAAATCCTGTCGCGAGGTCAAACTGGGAGAACACTCTTGCTCCTTCCAGTTGATCAAACAAATCATCTATCCGCGGTAGAGGATACTTATTCTTCCTCGTCACCTTATTCAACTCGCGATAGTCCACACACAAACGAAGGGAACCATCTGCCTTAGTGGCAAACACAACTGGTGCTCCCCACTCGGAGACACTCCTTCTAATAAATTCCTTCTTCAAAAGATTGCTGACTTGCACCCCGAGCTCTCGCTGCTCCCTTGGTGCCATACGATGAAGTGGCATCGCTATAGGTCTGGCATCTTTCACTAAATCAATACGGAACTCAATCTCTCGGTGTGGTGGAAGCCCGGTCACCTCCTCGAAGACGTCTGGATACTGGCCAACCACGGGCACATCTGACAACTCATCCTGCGGGATGTCGAGGGAATTTACAAAACTAGCCATAACCCCATTACTGGGTAGACTACCAAACACTACCCTCCGCCCATCATCCGCCCTCACTGTCACCAAAAAGCCCTCACAGTCTACCACCACCCCGTACCTTTGGAGCCAATCGACTCCCAATATAATGCCATACCCAGTAAAGTCCAAAACAAAGCAATCACAAACAAACATACATCCATGACTCGATAAGACTAAATTCCTGCAAATCATACTAAGGCTGGTCGAACCACCAATCGGGTTCGTCACAATCAATGGTCTATCGACTATCTCGGGTTCCAGTCCCAACCTATCTACCAGGTCACTAGATATGAAGGAGCGGGAAGCCCCAGTATCAAACAAAACTCGAACTGGCATATCATAAATAGAAAGCATACCTTGAATAACAACATTCTTTCCTTTCTCCGCCGTAGTTGGGGAATTCGACGAAGAAGGAACAGCATCGATGGCATATGCTTTCACAATCTATTTCTCCTTAAGAGGTTGCGGACACTTATCCTTATGATGTCCCACTTGACCACAGTAGTAGCACTTCCTTTCCGCTGGCTTGGCCCGACATTCTTTAGCATAATGGCCCTTCTTTCCACAGTTGAAGCACTCAACATCTTTCTTGCTCTTTTTCTGGCCACCTTTAGATTGGTCCTGCTTCCTCTTATTCTGAGAGTTATTCTTGCCTCCACCGCATGCTTGTGGCTTTGGCCCTTCTGCAGATGCAGCCTTAGTCTTTGACTTAGGGTAAAGACTCTCTGATCTCAAAGCTTTCCCCACAATCGATTCAAAAGTCTCATCGATGTGGTTGATAAGCCTTTCCCCCAAGTATCCATCCAAACCGGTAATGAATTTCTCATTCTTCTTCTCAGGAGTATCAATAAGAGACAGTCCATACTTCGACAAAGTGTCGAACTCAGCAACATAGTCAGAAACTGCCCTTCCGTTCTGCTTGAGTTCCAAGAACCTCTTAAACAACACTGACTTCTGGGCAGCTGGAATGAACTTCTCGCTAAAGCGAGCCTTGAACTGATCCCAAGTAACCTGGTCCTCTGGAGTAGCTGTTCTAATGGCATTCCACCAATTCATCGCTCGTCCTTGCAGCTGACGAGATGCTAGCCTTCTCTTCATCGCATCCTCAAGACCCAAGTCATCAAAGATACGGTCACAACTATCCATCCAATCTTGAACATCCGTGGCCGACTCCGTTCCGTGGAACGGCTTCCCACCAAGATTAGTGTAATCCTTGCACAACTTGGCGAAATCGAACCTAGGCGCCTGCACTACTGGTCCAACACCAACTCCGGGATTGGGAACTGCCCCTTGCACTTCTCTGAGCATGTCTCTCTTGAGGTTAGTAAACATTGCCCTCATGTCAGCGGCATTCCCTTGGTTGGTCCCTCTACCAGCACCCCTCGCGTCTCGGCTCATCGTCAATCTGAAAAAGGGAAACGATTAACGACACCATAGTGGTGCTAGTGCAGTGTGACTTCATTCTTATACTACTAATAATATATATATACATAGCTTTTTAAAAACCAAAGTAATCACAAATACGCGCTCTACTATACGTACTATCTCTCCCTAGTGTCATTCCCTAGGTTAACTACGCAACCTAGAGCTCTGATACCAAGTGTGACGGCCCGCCCCGCACCAACCGACATTTACTCCAAAAGTGCGCTGTACACATGCCCGACTAGCACGGAACGGGTCGTCAGAAGGAAAGGGAAGAAGGGAATGAAGTAATCAAGAACCTGTAGAATGTCTCACAAACGGTAAGTCCGTTTGGCTAATGTAACCACTCTACAGAAAGGTAAACCATCAAACGAATCAAATGGAAGTAGTTTCATGTCAAAATGCCTTTCCAATCAAAAGTTATGGCCAAAACAGTACCAACTAGGGGCAAAATGGTCATTTAAAAATCGATAAAAATCATGAACATGGGAAATGACTCAAATGGATGTTTCCCAAAGTTACATGACCATACGACTTCATACGGGAATGAAATAAATATTCTACGATCCTATGGTGTGTAGAATACGGGTCATTACAGCAGGTTCTGAAACGCTTCTACGCAGTCGGGCGTCCAATTGAAGTGGCGTTTTCCTCGCTTTATCAATTCGAAAAATGGGATGCATTTGTCCGTAGCCCTGGAGATAAATCTTCTTAGTGCGGCTACTTTCCCTGCAAGGCTTTGCACATCCTTAGTTTGCCTAGGTTCCTGAATGTCTCTGATTGTCGCGATCTGGTCTGGATTAATCTCAATCCCACGAGAAATGATGATGAACCCCAAGAATTTTCCGGAGGCGACACCGAATGAACATTTTGTTGGGTTGAGTTTCATCCCGTACTTTCGAAGAATGCCGAACATCTCTGCCAAGTCCGTAGTGTGATTGGAGGATTGCTTGGACTTAACCAACATGTCGTCGACATATACTTCCATTGTTTTCCCGATCTGGTTATAGAACATTCTATTCACTAACCGTTGTTATGTAGCGCTTGCGTTCTTCAAGCCAAAGGGCATCACTACATAGCAATATAATCCCAGATCCGTAATAAAACTAGTGTGTTCTTGATCTGAAATGTGCATTGGAATCTGGTTATATCCTGAATAAACATCCATAAAGGATAGAAGTTCATGACCCACCGTTGAGTCCACCAACTGATTGATCCAGGGTAACGGAAAACTGTCTTTTGGGTAGGCTTTGATCAAATCCGAGAAATCGATACACGTTCGCCACTTCCCGTTGGCCTTCTTTACCAGGACTGGATTTGAAATCCAGTCTGGCTAGATCGAGTCTCTGATAAATCCATTACTTTTTAGCTTTCCAACTTCTTCTTTCAAGGCAGCGGACCTCTCTGGGCCCAGCATTCGCCTTTTTTGTTTTACCGGAGGATGTTTAGGGTTAATGCTTAATGAATGGCTCATGATTGATGGAGATATCCCGCACATGTCTGCGTGGGTCCAAGCAAATACATCCAAGTTATTTTTTAAGAAATTCGTCAGTTCTTTAGCGAGACTTGGATTTAACTGGGATCCAATCTTAAGGACCTTCTTTGGGTCACTATCATCGATCGGTACATCCACAGTTGTCTCGTTAGGAGTCGCCATTCTTCCCCCAGGTTCTTGGTCCTCTCTGGGATCTATATCCTCGGGCAACTCTCTGGGCGACTCTCCTACGGTTATCCTCTTTAGTTGCTATAAGGTCTCCGCCCTTGTAGGGGGAGAAGCGCCCTTGGTTTCTATGTCCCCTCCATTGCGGAGTAGCTTTAGCTCTGCAACATAACATGCTCGTGCGACAACTTGATCTGCTCAAACAATACCAACGCCAGCATCCGTGGGAAATTTCAATAATAAGCACCAGGGGGCTATACATGCTCTAAACTTTGCGAGGGCCGATCGACCCAAGAAGGCATTGTAGGGTGATTCAATATCCAAAACCATGAAGGGGAGGATTCTCACTCTCTGGCGTTCTCCTTCCCCAAGCGTAACTGGTAACTCTACATAACCCATTGGAGCGGTGGATGCTCCGTTAAATCCACGGATCCATCCCTGACAGGGCTTCAAGTCTTTTATTTCGAGGTTCATCTGGTCGAGTGTCCTCTGTAAAAGAATATTGACGGAACTCCCGTTATCCACCAAAACCTTAAGAACAGTGGCTGGTCCAATAGGTACTGTGATTACAAATGGATCTTCAGTCGGAGCATGGACTCCAATGCTTTCTCGTTCGCGAAAAACGACATCGTCGAACATCATCTTTTGTTGCTTTACCGGGATATTGTCCTCGAGGTTGCTACACTCCCCTACCTCGAGGTGTTGCTTGGCTGCATTGACATACTGATCCAATGCCTTGGAACTGTGTCCGGCGAGATAAAGTCCTCCGATTACGGTATTGATAACAATTTACTTTCCCTTTTGCTGGGCAGTTGGCCTGGCAGCAGGTTGATTCTGGTTCTGATTTGGGGCCTGTACGGCTTGCCCCCTGTCTCTGGGCGTTACTCTGTATTCATCTAAATTTCCTTCTCGAAGAAGCCTCTCGATTACATCTCTTAGGTGACGGCTTTCATTTGTCGAATGGCCATGAATCTGATGAAAGAGACAAAACTTCCCCGTTTCGCGTTCTTTCTTCGTCGACTCTCTGGGAGGTGGCCTCTTATTCCGGAGGACGTTGTACGAATCCATGAAGATATTTTCCAAAGTATCGTTTGTTGGCATATAACTCTCAAAAGCCCTGGGACGAGTCCTTCTCTGGGAGTCGTTCCCTCGATTCCTCTTTCGGTTGTTGCCATTACTGTTATTATCATTGTTCCCCGACTGATGACCACCCTGATTCCGATTTCCGACATTAACTTCGACCTTCCCTGAGTTGTCTCCTGTCTGCTTAATGGCGACATTGCTCTGGATTTCCTCTTTATCGGTCGTTTTTTCCTTTCGGTTAGCATATACTTCTTCCCGGCGTAAATGTACGTTAGCTTTTTCGTAGAATAACCCTCAAGTATGGGGTGGCTTGCCGGCCAGGTATCTCCCAAATTCTGTATCTTTATCTACTCCATCAATCAGAGCTGCGACAATGGTTGGATCATGAGGATCTTTAACTTCAGTAACGGCCAGGTTGAAACGGTCTAGGTACACCCTCAAACTCTCGCCTGGTCGTTGCTTGACAAGGAACAAGTCAATTGCACTCTTTGTCTTTTGTGCGTAGATGCGAAACTGTTCCACGAACATTTCACTCAACTCCCTGAAGCTGGAAATTGATCTTGCTGGTAAGCGAGTAAACCATAACAATGCTACATCCTCCAAGAATATGGGAAATGCTTTGCATTTGACAGCGTTAGAAGCTACGGCAGCGGTCATTGACCAAGAATATCTCATGAGATGCTGGACGGGATCAGATCTACCCGCGTAACGGTTCATATGTGGCATGTTGAAACGCTTCGGGAAAGTCGCATCTAAAATATCATCAGTAAAAGAGGTATGACTGCGGTCAATTCCCCAATCTTCATTCCGTTGTCCACGGCTATCTGCCAGAATTTGATGGATCATAGTTGCAAATTTTGCACTGGTCAGCGGAGGTTCGTGGTCATTTCTTCTTGCTCGGTGGGGTTCTCTAATCTCTCTTCCGGGAGCAGTCACAAAATTCGGGTCTCGGATTGGGCTTCGTTGCCCCTTGTTACCATGAGCATTTTCACGGCGATGGGGCTGAGGCTGTCTGTTCTGTACAGGGCTGTCCACACCTCGAGCTCTGGGAGTTGCGGCGTAATCGTTCACATTACGGTTTGAGGGCCCTGCACCCAGTGCCTCTTCTTCCCGTGACGGCAGGGTTCCAAATCGAAGCTGCTCTATGTTTTTCGGTCTCTCATATGGTCGCCGCGGAGGTCTCGGCGATTCCTCTGACGAAGAAGAGTATCCCGGGGTGAGCGGACGAACTGGTGGCGTCCTTTGCCTTGCGAGATCATTAAGCCTTCTATCCATAGCGGTCAAATTCTGTCGTAGAACGGAGCTTTCCTGCCTCTGAGCAGCCAACTCATCAAACAGCCTTTCCCACATTTCGGAAAAGAGAGAGAGGTCCCCCTTAGTAACGGGAGCGGAAGGGTCATATTGATCATCATCATTTTCTCTTATGCGCAAAGAGCTTGAGCCAGGTCGAGCAGAGGGGCCAGGTCGGTTGGAGCGAGACATAGGCTCATTTCCAGGTCTAGTTGTAGTCTGATCATCAATTCGGATCGTGGTGGATCGAGGATGGTGGCTCGCAGCGCCCCCCTGGGATCGGTTCGCGGAGGATTCGAGGCGTTATCACGGGATCGAGTAACAACCCTTTCAGCAGTTCGGATCGTCTCGTCTTCGTCGACACGGAGCATGGCACCTTCATCGGATCGGTTCGCCCCCGGCGCTCGGCGATCCATAGTTCCCTCATTGCCAAGCTCGTTTACACTTTCTTCAACTGCTTCATTCGCGATTTCTTCGGTTCGTGAAGCGCGTACTTCCTGATATCTCTTTCCAGCCATGATATCAGATGTCGCTGGAATCTTCAAAGAACTGAATAGTGAAATTTTAGGACTGTTCTCTCAGTGAAAGCACCAAAATGTTAGATCAAAATTTGGACCTAACACCCAAATTGTTCTGATTCTTATAGAGTTTTAACTGGAGAATGAAGAAAAAGCAGAAAACACACAGAATTTATAGTGGTTCGGCGTTAACGAGCCTACGTCCACTTTATATGTTATCGATTATACTTTGAATGCTAATACAATCAATGATTTCTCTCTAGCTCACTTTTACAATTGTTATTTCTCTCACTAATCTAGTAATAAAACTGATAAGAAATGGTAGTATGAAAATAATGGCGGAATCAGTACTCAATATTGCCAAAGGATCCCCAAAAATGCCAAGCTCTGGGCTGTTTATAGCTGATTTTGTCAGGCGGATCGCGATCACACGTGGCACGAATCCCGAGAATATCGGATCGTATCGCAGCCGATGAAGAATTCGTCAAATTAGCCGATGTGGACAGGTGTCGCGATCCCCTTGAATATCGGATCGAGCAAAGGGGGGGAATCAGTCAAAATGACAGTTGGTGACATGTGTCGCTGGATCCGTGCATCTCGGATCGCCGAAGACAAGCTCGCGCTTGAACGGGTCAGAGGCTTCGCCGTGTATCAGGGGATCGGATCGGTCTGTACTGGGCAGTAGTGTATGTACGGATCGAGTCGCATAGAGGTGGTCGTATCGCTGATGCAATGGGGGCGATCCGATGAGGGGCGATCTGCCCGTGCGATCCGTTCCTTCATGTACTTAGCGAACGTAGTTTCATACTTCCTTCTTGTGAGTGAACCTGGGTGGCTTGGTCAAAAAGCTAGCCAACATTTTTATATCAGTCCGTAAACAAACAGAGTTTCGCTTAACGGGATACATAACTATAAAAGTAAACTTAAAACAATTTAAAATGAAGAACGTATGTATTGTGAGGTCTTCATCCTTGTTACAATAGCAACGGTATATCTGAAAATGGGATGATATGTTGCGCAATAGGGTACAGGTAAGCAAACTAGTATATATTATATATATTGTTTGTAAAGCATTCAATGCTAAGTAAGTCGACCTATAGTGTAAATTCACTGTCCTCCGCCGTAAGCTAAAGCTTTGTCTAGTCAAATACACTTCAAGCCATCAAGTCAGGTACACTTCGGTGAAAACCAATTCTCTGTTGCCTTAGCTCTTAAGTATAAACACATATATTAAAATATTGGCCAGTTACTTCACAAGTAAGAAACTACCACATATATAAATATCCCCTCTATATTTCCTTAAGACCTAATATCGTTCTCTTTAGCAAACTTTCCACCTACACCTTTCTTTCTAACGGCGGAAACATCTCAATTTTCTTCCTCTAAAATAAGTCAATCCATTCAATAAAATTGAATATCTTATAACTACAAAATCATCCAGCGTCGTGACCTCTACAAGCTAATCGGTTGCGATTTGGTATGGATCAGCGAGATGGCCTAAATCTCGTTCGAAAGGTGATGGGATTCGGAGCTGTTTCCCAGCGATTGGCGGAGCAAGGTGGAGTGCTACTTTAGGCGACGAAGAATCTAGTCGAGGCGAGGCTTTTGGCGGGGTCAGATCTGAACCCGATGGGCAGAGAAGGGAGCAGCGGTGGATTTTGGTGTGAAGCTGAGGACATGATGCGAGCGGGGTGAAGCCTGGAAAAGAACATATTGAAGAATAATGAGCACGTTATGGGTATTGAAGAGTGTGGATGTTGAAGATGGGGTGGGAACCAAGATGCATGAAAGGGATAGTTTTAACGTGGCAATGGAAATGGCAACAGTTTGGTAATGAAGAACAGAAGGGGAACACTATTTTCAAACGTGAACAGTATGTGTTAAACACTTGCAGAAATCATATGGGCATGTTTTATTCTTGGAAGCAAGAAGGAGGTAGTATGTTCGAATCATGTGAATGGAGGAGGCTGCATCGAAACAAAAGTGAAGTGGGGACATTTTCTTTATGTAAACAGTAATGATATATTTTGCATTCATGAAGGAATTGGAACAAGGCTTCATGTTCACGTTGGTTTTAAACGAAGTGGGTTCAAAAGAAATAGAGGGACTATCGCTTTAACGTGAGTAGAAGGGTACCCATGAACTGGAACAAAAGAGGAGGGGTGGTTTTTAAATTTGGGTTCAACGTGGTACCATATGGGAAAGAAACGTATTTTAAGTAGATCGTGTTATTGTGTGAAAACAAGAAATGAAACAGAAAGAAGATGGAGTCACGGAAGTTGGCATATAAACTAATGGGGTAAAACGTGAAGGATTAACGACGGGTGGTAGATTATTTTCAAAGCAAAGGGTGTGGTGAAACAATTCCGAACAAGGTATTTTGATAAGTGATTGAACGATGTTCAAACGTGGTGAAGAACCAACTGTTGTTATGTGAAGAATAGTTAGCAAAATAAAAGGGGGGACTGGAGGTTGTGGTCACCTTGTTTTGCAACAGAGAGAAGCATACAAGTTGGGTATTCGAACGAAGTAAAGAAGCTGTAAATCGGGCGGATTTTCACATTTACAACAGTGGGCCAGTTCTTTGAAAACCGATAACCCACATGGCAGAAGTATGAAGAATTTAACGAAACGAGATTTGCCGGAATCAAATGTGTAGAACAACACCGTATGGAACTGATTAGGAGCGGATCGAAACTCGTTACAATTTATAGCGAAATAAATTGTCCCTCTGAATCAGTAGACACAAATCGTTTTTAACGATTAACGCGAAAGGTGGGTAAAACTCACCAACTCTGAACAGTTATATTTTTATAACGTACTTGTAGAACTGTTAGATATTGATTGACTGTTGTGTGTTGATTGATTGATTGAACTGCTAGTTAGTTAGTTGAAATTATATATATATATATATACACAAATATATATATATATATAAACCATTAAATATATGTTGATGTGTTTATCAGAACATTTCATATTGAAATGAAATTGATGTATATTATACTGTGTAACATCTGTGGACAGAAGGATACAGGTTGGAGGGATCCGACTGGATTCCTCAACATTTATTTGACGGTTATATATATATTGATATATGATGTGATGTATATCTGTTATGGGTTATGTGTGTTAGAATGATACTGATCATTTGTTATTCGATATTTTAAATATCATAAGAAACCCTGGGATGTAAAAAGGAATATTTCAATGTATATTGAAATTAAGGAATTTTATAAAATCAAACGATTTTATAAAAGGAAATAAATTTGAAAATAAAGCATTTATAAAATCATAGGATATTATAAAGGAGGATATTTGTTTTAAAATAAATAAGATATTATAAAAAGGAAAAAGTTGTTAAAAAGGAAAATCTTTGTAAACCAATAAAGTAATCGAATATTAGTATTCGAAAGGAGTTAATCAAAAAGAGATGAATGAAATAAGTTATTCAATTAGAGTTAACCAGTTAGAGTTAATCAGTTAGAGTAAATCGATTAGATTCAAATCGAACTAGAGTTATTCAAATATAGTTAATCGAATATTAGTTATTCGAATAAGAGTTAATCAAATAGAGTTAAAACATTATTAGAAACTGACTAGAGATTAGTTAAGTTGAATGGTTTTCTAAGTGTGGATCTGATGTTGGTTTCGGCCTTCGGGGTTTATACTTAGAGAATTGTTCTCTTACTAGTTTACAGTTAGGGACTAATAGTTGTGAAATGATAGGGATGCGTGAATGAGGATTGGAAATGTTTTCCCATGTTAATAACGTATATTTTCTAAATCATAGAAAATAAGAAATGTGTATATATATATGTATATGTTTTGATGATTGGATCGATAATTCCATTTGGAATTTAGATCGTTGTTTGTACACCGACATGTTTCCATTTGATAGTTAAATCACAGACTATCAAAGTTTTGACCATTTTAACGTTGTTAATATGGAGAGACCGGTTGGATTCTTATCCAATGAACCAATCTGTACTGGCAAAAGCGTTGCGAATATGCCAAAGAAAATTGAAGACAGAGTAAAGTACAAGGGCTATTGTATAAATCTTAGATAACAATGGACTAAGATTGGATGTACTGAATAGTTCCTTCGGTTTCGTTCAGTCCCAGAACGAGCCTATATGGACGAGTGTCTGACAGAGTATTTCCAATGATCGAATGAGTTGGTCTGTATAACTATATATGGTTACAACGGATTTATTCCCTTAGCATAACATCCAGAATATTTGTGCAAATCAATTAGTGATTAACGGATCTGACAATGTAGCATTCAAAGTGATCAGGTTATCAATGAATGGAAATTAGTCATAGCCTCTGGCCTCAACAACCAGGAAATGACAAAAATCGGGCAGGCAGCATGGCTAAGTCGGTCGCACCGAAGTTGGGTATATAATCACCTATCTAGAGAATATTCATTTGCTTCTTTAATCTATCAATGCTGTCCCATATATATATATATATATATATTTATATATATATATATATATATATATATATACGGGAAATGGTTGCTGATCCCAACCGTCGGTGATGTACATTCGATACACTCAAGCAAAATGAGTGGTCGGTCATGTGTGGTTGAGTTGCAAGATGTTCTTGTTGAACCCCAGTGTATCGTTCCTAGAGTACACTAATCGGAAGGTCGTTCCATACCTTGTCATAGTTGGAAATCCATTACCCAATACGTGCTTGTGGTTTTGATTGTGCACTATATATATAGAACGTGAGATGAAAACGTTTCTGCTAGATGATTATTATAGTTGTGGTTGATAGACATTATTATAATATCAAAAGGTTTTTGATATAAAGATATTTTGGATTCTCATAAGGGAAAAACCCGTTCCGTTATACGGCGTGGTTTTATGAGATATCGTTTACTTGTTCAAATTGTTTTAAACTGTTTTACTCATACCAGTCCCATGACTGACCCAGAGTTTACTTTGTTTTGTTCTACCTAAATTCTCGGGTTCCTAAATTTTTACGGGCAGTCATGTAGTTCAGGATTTTACAGATACACTTGGAGAGCTTGGAGCAGGAGGCTTCAAGATTCTATAGCTATTATTATTTCCGTTGTTTTAAGTGTTGTATTCTGAAATGTTATTGTATACATATACTGCTTGTATTTCAAAAGTTATGTTATATTTTATTCGTTCCGCTGTGAGATTCGTGTTTACTCTGATGATAATGTTCTTCTTCTTCTATTCTATAAGTTTCTATCTTATCTATCCTCACCCTCTATCTTCTTTCTATTAATTTCTTGAATTTCCAGTGCAATTTGGGGTTGCACTTGTGTTATTTGGTCAGCTCAAATTGGACCGAATTTTCGGGTCATAACAGTTGGTATCAGAGCTTAAGTTAAGTGAATTACCTTGGGTATGTGGCATGATTCTGTAGAGATGGGGTTAGTAATACCCTAGTTTGAGTTTGAGTGCATATATACGATTGAACGTATTTGTTATTTGATATAAAAAGCTGTTTTATATTGAGTAGATTTATTGGTTGAGTTGTTTGTGGATTCTGTTCGATGGTGGGGGCACCACAATATCGATAAGGGTTTCTAAACTCTCGAATACGATGGGTCGACACGGTATGTTTTGAAAACGGGTGAATGAAGTAATTTTACCCAACTTGTATTTAGATTAAAAGAATGGTTAAGATTTGAATCATTATAGTATATTGGATGTGTTGGTTGTTATTTTAATCGAATGAGATTATAATTGAAATGGTTATATAAATAACCATGTAGAATTTATATAAGTATAATAAATGAGAATTTTAAAATCTTGGGAGATTTTAAATGTGTTTACAAACATTGGAAGGATATTTTGAAATAGTTTCAAAATGGGAAATGTTTAAGAATGGTTTTGAAAATGATATAGTATTGAACTCACTTCGATAAACTGGAAAATAACCCTGATGAGTGTGGCCACATCATCAGTGTTCATTTTCGAGTTCTAAGTTGCGGATTACTACCAAATGTTTTGTTTTTGAATTGTTTTAGGAAAACAAGTTGTTCAGAAATTCAAAGGTTTTGAATTGGTATTATGATTTCAAATTGATTTGAAATAAACCCAGGGATTTAAATTCCAGAATGATATGGTAAAAGTGAATAATAAACTAAAATTTAACTTGAACTAAGTTAAATAAAAATTGGATTTGATTAGTGAATAATCTGGAATGGTATTGGAATTGGTGAGTTAAAATTTTGAAAGTCGAGAATGGAAATCGAGTTAAGAATGAGATGTCATTTGAGGATATAAACTGTTTGGAGCTGATTGGTATGGCATGATATATGCAGAATTGGTAACAGGTGCAAAGTGATATAATGATATACCAGACAAAAAGGTACAAGTTTATATTTCATATGAGTTTGGCGATTTATGAGCCAATTGGCAAGCCGCTTGGCTGTTTGATTTTCTTTTGGGTTGGAGAAGGCCTAGAGAGGTGAGTTGTGGTTTTACCGATAGGGCTGTACAAAGAGGTTATGACGAAATTTTCCGAAAAATTTATGCATTAGGAAATTTTCATAATTTTTGGAAATTTTAGTTAGTCGGAATGAATAAATATTTTAGTCGATATTAATTGGTTCAGTTGAAATCAGAAATAAGGGGTAAACCAATCTTAGGAATTCCAATAGATAGGGTCGTCCTCTAATTTAGCCATTTCAAGGACGAAATTATTTTAAGTGGGGAATATTGTAATGATCCGCATTTGCAGAGGTATTATAATTTATTTATTTAAATTATATAAATAGTGATATAGTGAATTAAATGGTGGTTTAATTAAATAATGGTGAATATTTAATTTAAAATAATAAATTAAATAATATATTATATTCATAAATAACCAGAAATAGTGAATTGATAATATATTGTGAACTGGGTCATCCGTAATATTTAATTCAGCTTAGAGTTGAAGTATATTGACGAATATATTATATAAACGACAGTTTGAACGTAGAGTTATAATATAACTAAAATCGAGCTCGTAAGGGTGCTGCAGTTCGTAAATTGGCGATTCGAACTTCAACTGAATGTACAGGATTCGTTTTAAGCTGGATTTATGTGAAATAAGAAACGTGTGGAGCTGGTGGAGTATATCTTTCTAGTGGAAGAGAAAAATCAGGATTTCGTCGTGTAGATTTTGAAATATGTCCAAATCAAATTTTAAAATAGTCGTTATAGAATCGTTTATCGACTGTAACAGTTTATTCGATATAACTAGAGATTGGGTTTGAATTTAGACAAGGTTCTTTTGGGAAGTAGTGATAATTTAATTTTTAGAATTTTATTCAAAATTTAAATAATTTAATAAGCAACTTTTTATCTAGAGTATTTTGCACCCTGTAATCAACATTTTGAGATTTCAAAATATGAGTTAATCTACCGATGTTATTATATTTTTGGGATCATGACACAGTACTCGACTCAATGATAATTTTATATCAGTCCGTAAACAAATGGATTTTGCCGTAGCGGGATACATAACTATAAAAGTAAACTTAAATCATTTTAAAATGAAGAACGTATGTATTGTGAGGTCTTCATCCTTGTTACAATAGCAACAGTATATCTGAAAATGGGATGTAGGGTACAGGTAAGCAAACTAGTATATATTACATATATTGTTCGTAAAGTCTTCAATGCTAAGTAAGTCGACTTATAGTGTAAATTCACTGTCCTTCGCCGTAAGCTAAAGCTTTGTCTAGTCAAATACACTTCAAGCCGTCAAGTCGGGTACACTGCGGTGAACATCAATTCTCTGTTGCCTTAGCTCTTAAGTATAAACACATATAGTAAAATATTGGTCGGTTACTTCACAAGTAAGAAATTACCACATATATAAATACCCCCTCTATATTTCCTTAAGACCTAATATCGTTCTCTTCAGCAAACTTTCCGCCTCCACCTTTCTGTCTAACGGCGGAAACAACTCAGTTTTCTTCCTCCAAAATAAGTCAATCCATTCAATAAAATTGAATATCTTATAACTACAAAATCATCCAGCGTCGTGACCTCTACAAGCTGATCGGTTGCGATTTGGTATGGATCAGCGAGATGGCCTAAATCTCGTTCGAAAGGTGATGGGGTTCGGAGCTGTTTCCCGACGACTGGCGGAGCAAGGTGGAGTTCTACTTTAGGCGCCGAAGAATCAAGTCGAGGCGCGGATTTTGGTGGGGTCAGATCTGAACCCGATGGCCTGAGAAGGGAGCAACGGTAGATTTTGGTGTGAGGCCGAGGACATGATGCGAGCGGGGTGAAGCATGGAAAAGCAAGTATTGAAGAATAATGAGCACGTTATGCGAGCGTGGACGTTGATGATGGGGTGGGAACCAAGATGCATGAAAGGGATAGTTTTAACGTGGCAATGGAAATTGCAACAGTTTGGCAATGAAGAAAAGAAGAGGTACACTATTTTCAAACGTGAGCAGTTTGTGTTAAATACTTGTAGAAATCAAATGGGCACGTTTTATTCTTGGAAGCAGGAAGCGGGTAGTATGTTCGAACCATGTGAATGGAGGAGGCTGTATCGAAACAAAAGGGAAGTTGGGTATTTTCTTTATGTAAATATTAATGATATATTTGGCATTCACGAAGGAATTGGGACAAGGCTTCATGTTCATGTTGGTTTTAAACGAAGTGGGTTCAAAAGAAATAGAGGGACTGTCGCTTTAACGTGAGTAGAAGGGTACCCGTGAACTGGAACAAAAGAGGAGGAGTGGTGTTTAAATTTGGGTACAACGTGGTACCATATGGCAAAGAAACGTATTTTAATTAGATAGTGTTATTGTGTGAAAACAAGAAATGAAACAGAAAGAAGATGGAGTCACGGAAGTTGGCATATAAACTAATGGGGTAAAATATGAAGGATTAACGATGGGTGGCAGATTATTTTCAAAGCAAAGGGGGTGGTGAAACAATTCCGAACAGGGTATTTTGATAAGTGATTGAACGCTGTTCAAACGTGGTGAAGAACCAACTGTTGTTATGTGAAGAATAGTTGGCAAAATAAAAGTGGGGACTGGAGGTTGTAGTC
Organism: Allium sativum; assembly: GCA_030737875.1. Taxonomy (NCBI): domain Eukaryota; kingdom Viridiplantae; phylum Streptophyta; class Magnoliopsida; order Asparagales; family Amaryllidaceae; genus Allium; species Allium sativum. The sequence goes on along the minus strand of CM060923.1, from coordinate 730,870,962 downwards.
ACCTTGTTTTGCAACAGAGAGAAGCATACAAGTTGGGTATTCAAACGAAGTAAAGGAGCTGTAAATCGGGCAGATTTTCACATTTACAACAGTGGGTCGGTTCTTTGAAAACTGATAACCCACATAGCAGAAGTATGAAGAATTTAACGAAACGAGATTTGCCGGAATCAAATGTGGAGAACACAACCATATGGAACTGACTGGGAGCGAATCGAAGCTCGTTACAATTTATAGCGAAATAAATTGTCCGTCTGAATCAACAGACGCAAATCGTTTTTAACGGTTAACGCGAAAGGTGAGTAAAAATCACCAACTCTGAACAGTTATATTTTTATAACGTACTTTTAGAACTGTTAGATATTTATTGGCTGTTGTGTGTTGATTGATTGATTGAACTGCTAGTCAGTTAGTTAAAATTATATATATATACACAAATATATATATATATATATATATATAAACCATTAAATATATGTTGATGTGTTTATCAGAACATTTCATATTGAAATGAAATTGATGTATATTATACTGTATAACATCTGTGGATATAGGGATACAGGTTGGAGGGATCCGATTGAATTCCTCAACATTTATTTTACTGTTTTCATATATTGTGATATATGATGCGATATATATCTGTTATGGGCTATGTGTGTTAGAATGATACTAATCATTTGTTATTCGATATTTTAAATATCATAAGAAACACTAGGATGTAAAAAAGAATATTTCAATGTATATTGAAATAAGGGAATTTTATAAAATCAACCGATTTTATAAAAGTAAATAAATTTGAAAATAAAGCATTTATAAAATCATAGGATATTATAAAGGAGGATATTTGTTTTGAAAATAAACAGGATATTATAAAAAGGAAAACATTGTTAAAAGGGAAAATCTTTGTAAATCAATAAAGTAATCGAATATTAGTATTCGAAAGGAGTTAATCAAAAAGGAGTTGTATCAAATAAGTTATTTAGTTAGAGTTAACTAGTTAGAGTTAATCAGTTAGAGTAAATCGGTTAGAGTCAAATCGAACTAGAGTTATTCAAATATAGTTAATTGAATATTAGTTATTCGAATAACAGCTAATCAAATAGAGTTAAAACAATATTAGAAACTTACTAGAAATTAGTTAAGTCGAATGGTTTTCTGAGTGTGGATCTAATGTTGGTTTTGGCCTTCGGGGTTTATACTTAGAGAATTGTTCTCTTACTAGTTTACAGTTAGGGACTAATAGTTGTGGAATGATAGTGATGAGTAAATGAGGATTGGAAATGTTTTCCCTTGTTAATAACGTATATTTTCTAAATCATAGAAAATAAGGATTGTGGATATATATATATATATATATATATATATATATATATATATATATGTGTGTGTGTGTGTGTGTGTGAGTGTGTGTGTGTGTGTGTCTATGTTTTGATGATTGGATCGATAATTCTATTTGGAATTTAGATCATTGTTTGTACACCAACATGTTTTCATTTCATAGTTAAATCACAGACTATCAATGTTTTGACCATTTTAACGTTGTTAATATGGAGAGACCGGTTGGATTCTTATCCAAAGAACCACTCTGTACTGGCATAAGCGTTGCGAATATGCCAAAGAAAATTGAAGACGGAGTAAAGTACAAGGGCTATTGTATAAATCTTAGATAACGATGGACTAAGATGGATGTACTGAATAGTGCCTTCGGTTTCGTTCAGTCCCGGAACGAGCGTATATGGACGAGTGTCTGACATAGTATTTCCAATGATCGAATGAGTTGGTCTGTATAACTATATATGGTTGCAACGGATTTATTCCCTTAGCATAACATCCAGAATATTTTTTCAAATCAATTAGTGATTAACGGATCTGACAATGTGGCATTCAAAGTGATCGGGTTATCAATGAATGGAAAGTAGTCGTAGCCTCTGGCCTCAACAACCAGGAAATGACAAAAATCGGGAAGGCAGCATGGCTAAATCAGTCGCACCGAAGAAGGGTGTATAATCACCTATCTAAAGAATATTCATTTTCTTCTTCAATCTATCAATGCTGTCCCATATATATATATATATATATATATATATACACACATATATACATATATATATATATATGGGAAACGGTTGTTGATCCCAACCGTTGGTGATGTACATTCGATACACTCAAGCGAAATGAGTGGTCGGTCATGTGTGGCTGAGTTGCAAGATGTTCTTGTTGAACTCCAGTGTATCGTTCCTAGAGTACACTGATCGGAAGGTGGTTCCATACCTTGTCATAGTTGGAAATCCATTACCCAATACTTGCTTGCCGTTTTGATTGTGTACTATGTATATAGAACGTGAGATGAAAACGTTTCTGCTAGATGATTATTATAGTTGTGGTTGATAGTCATTATTATAATATCAAAAGGTTTTTGATATAAAGATATTTTGGATTCTCATAAGGGAAAAACCCGTTCCGTTATACGGCATGGTCTTATGAGATATTGTTTACTTGTTCAAATTGTTTTAAATTGTTTTACTCATACCAGTCCCATGACTGACCCGGAGTTTACTTTGTTTTGTTCTACCTAAACTCTTGGGTGCCTAAATTTGTACAGGCAGTCAAGTAGTTCAGGATTTTACAGATACACTTGGAGAGCTTAGAGCAGGAGGCTTCAAGATTCTATAACTATTATTATTTCCGCTGTTGTTGTAAGTGTTGTACTCTGAAATGTTATTTTATACATATACTGTTTGTACTTCAAAAGTTATGTTATATTTTATTTGTTCCGCTGTGAGATTCGTGTTTACTCTGATGATGATGTTCTTCTTCTTCTATTCTATAAGTTTCTATCTTATCTATCCTCACTGTCTATCTTCTTTCTATTAATTTCTTTAATTTCCAGTGCAATTTGGGTTGGACTTTTGTTATTTGGTCAGCTCAAATTGGACCGGATTTTCGGGTCATTACAGTTAAGGTGGGTGACATGTAAATTATGACATGTAAATATGGACTTAACCAAAATAAGATAGGGCATGTAAATTATGACATGTAAGTATGGACTTAACCGTAGCATGTGTAAGACATGGACATTTAAATTAAAATGGTTAAGTGGGAGAAAAACCTAGGGGGACAAAGCATAGGTGGGAGGCTTGTGTCGGATGGGGACCCGTTTCAACTAGTAACCCGTTTGAGTGTCTAATTGGGCCCGGTACTAGGCCGGGGTTGGGGCACGCTTACTGGACTTGAATGTAAGAGGTCAAAACGTGAATAGGGGTGGCAACGCATGTCCAACGGGTTCATGTGCGTGCATGGGTCCGGGATGGTAGGTAAGACGTTGTTGCATCGTGTAGGTATGGCCGTGCATTTTATGTTGGTATCGGGGTTGCCACTTTGGGGAGTGATACACCCCACTGTGATGCCAGCACTGGTGCCTACGGGGTATAGGGAGCCGATCAAATGGGTACGGTAAGGGTACCTTAGCGGTGGTATGAGAAAGCCGGCACCTACGATAGCAACTAGGTACAAGTAACTACCAAGTTTGTCATATGGGTACAGTTAGTGGGAAGGGATCAACCTTTAGTAAATAGAGACTAGTAGATGTGCGTTGTAATTAAGTAATGTGGTGTAACTTAGCAAAAGTGTGGTGTAACGAAATACATGTTGGTTCAGTTGGATAGTCATTCTGGTGCTAGTCTGATGTTGACTTCGGTCTTCGGGGTTAGTACTTGGAGGGTTGTTCGCTTAGCCATGGTGTAGGATTGTCTTAGTACTTAGGAATGGAATCATCTTGTCCATCCTTTTTATCTATCTTATCTATGCTACAGCCATATCATGATACCTATTTATGTCTTGATCATTTACCTTACCTATTATTTGTTAAAATTACTGGACTTGCCAGACTTTATGTCTGACCTGTTTTGTTTCCACCTCTTTTCTTTCCTTCCCCCCCCCCCTCACCCTCAGGTTTGCAAGGAGGGGATACTACAGCTTAGTGCTGATTTCTTTCAGTTGCTTGAAGAGAGTAGATGTATCGCTTTGGGCTCTCTCATCTTTATGGCTTTGCTTATGCTCAGTGGGGATTTATGTATTTATGTTATTTTAATATTGGCTTATTTATGTACTTTGGAGTTTTTGGAAAAGATAATTGACCATGTTGTAATGGTTTTTGAAGACTACTTATGTAAGCTTGTTTTTAAGTTATAATGCTATGAAATAAATTTTATCTTCCGATGTTTTGTTTTATTTATTTATTCTTGTAATTTATCTATTCTATACAATAACGCTTCATGGACATTGATGCATTCCCTTTGTGAGTGACATTAATGGACATGGGGTGTTACACCCTATTTTTTAGCTATTGTGAAGGGTTGGTTTTTGCAGTACCCAATCCAAATGATTCATCATCTTTCATATTTATTGATCTACCCTACTATGCTTAAACTACCCCAACTTCTCTTAATACTTAAAAAAGTCCTTCTTTTAAATCCTACCCCTAATTCTCTAAATAGCCCTTACTTCCAACAATTACCCCTATCTTTTTACTACTGTGAAGGGTTGGTTTTTGCAGCACCCAATCCAAATGATTCATCATCTTTAATATTTATCGATCAACCCCTCCTATGGTTAAACTACTCCCACTTCTCTTAATACTTCAAAACATCCCTTCTTTTTATTTGTGCCCCTAATTCTCTATATAGCCCTTACATCCAATAATTACCCCTATTTTTTTAACTACTATGAAGGGTTGGTTTTTACAGCACCCAATCCAAAGGATTCATCATCTTTCATATTTTTCGATCTACCCCTACTATGCTTAAACTACCCAACTTTTCTTAATACTTCAAAACAGTCCTTCTTTTAAATCCTACCTCAAATTTTATAGATAGCCCTTACTTCAAACAATTACCCTTATTTTTTTACTAAAGTGAAGGGTTGGTTTTTGTAGCACCCAATACAAATGATTCATCATGTTTTATATTTGTCGATCTACCCCAAGTATGCTTAAACTACCCCTACTTCACTTAATACTGCCAAAAAGCCCTTATTTTTAACCATACCCCTAATTCTCTAAATAGCCCTTAATTCAAACAATTACCCCTACTTTAATATTTTTTAACTACTGTGAAGGGTTGGTTTTTGCAGCACCCAATCCAAACGATTCATCATCTTTCATATTTGTCGATCTACCCCTACTATGCTTAAACTACCCTACTGCTCTTAATACTTCAAAACATCCCTTCTTTTTAATACTATCCCTAATTCTATAAATAGCCCTTACTTCCAATAATAACTCTTGTCTTTTTACTATGTTGAAGGGTTGATTTTTGCAGCACCAAATCCAAACGATTCATCATCTTTTATGTTTGTCGATCTACCCCTACTATGCTTAATCTACCCCTACCCCTCTTAATACTTCAAAACAACCGTTCTTTTTAATCATACCCCTAATTCTCCTAATATCCATTCCTTTCAACAATTATTCCTATTTCTCAACTATTGTGAAGGATTCGTTCTTGCAGCACCCAGTCCAAACGATTCATCATCTTTCATATTTGTCGATCTACCCCTACTATGCATAAACTACCCCTACTTCTCGTAGTACTTCAAAACAACCCTTCTTTTTAATCCTATCACTGATTCACCAAATAGCCCTTACTTCCAACAATTACCCCTATTTTTTACCTTTTGTGAGGTGTTGGTTTTTGTAGCACCCATTTCCAAATGATTCGTCATCTTTCATATTTGTCGATCTACTCCAAATATGCTTAATATACCCTTAGTTCTCTTAATACTTAAAAATAGTCCTTCTTTTAATCTTGCCCCTAATTCTGTAAATAGCCCTTATTTCCAACAATTATCCTTATCTTTTTACTGCTATGAAGGATTGGTTTTTGCAGCACATAATCCAAAAAATTCATCATTTTTTATATTTGTCGATCTACCCCTATTATGCGTAAACTACCCCTACTTATCTTAATACTTCAAAATAATCCTTCTTTTTATTCCTACACCTAATTCTCTAAATAGCCCTTCCTTCCAATAATTACCCCTATTTTTCATTTATTGCGAAGGATTAGTTTTTGCAGCACCCAATTTTGTGAAGGGTTGGTTTTTTTAGCATCCATTTTTTTACATTTTGTGAAGCGTTGTTTTTGTAGCACCCAATCCAAATGATTCATCATCTTTAATATTTGTCGATCTACCCCTACTATGCTTAAACTACCCCTACTTCTCTTAATACTTCAAAAAAGACCTTCTTATTAATCATACCCATAATTCTCTAAATAGCCCTTACTTCCAAAAATTACCCCTTATTTTTTAGCTGCTGTGAAGGGTTGGTTTTTGAAGCACCCAATCCAAATGATTCATCATTATTCATATTTGTCGATCTACCCCTACTATGCCTAAACTATTGTGAAAATTAGCCACACATTCTTAAAACTAAAGTTAATTAATCTTACATCCTCCCCTATTGGATTGTATAAATTACATCCCTATTTTTGAAGTAGCCATGTTTTTTTTACTGATTTGCCCTTTTTTTTAATTTTCCTTAATTCACGGTTATTGTCCCATATTTTGATTTCGTTTCTAATTTTTTTCCATGGCTTAATTTGCGGATCACATTCATTTTTTGATTTCGTTTGTTAACTTTTTTCGCGCCTTAATTTGTGGATCACAAACGATATTTTCATATTTGTTTCTTACCGGCGGCGGCTTCATACTTTTTACATCCTGAACAAAAAATTTATATCGCATAATATTGGAATTGAACGACAATTTTTCTAGGGAACTTTTTGATCGAACCATTTTATATAAAATGGATGCATCTTCATTCAGGTAAAATTTACTTTTGTATTATTATTTTTAAATTTTGTATACTGATATGTTTCGATTTTTATTATTATTATTAGTAATAGAAATCACATTTTTCAATTGATTTTTGTTTATTCATAATTATGAATTAATGGATTTGTTTATTTGTTTCAATAGATAGTTGAATTATTTTATATTGTTTAATTTTTTTGGCTGTTTTTAAATCAGTATAAAATAATAAGTCAACATAATTTTTTCAATTGATTCTCTGTAGATGTATAAAAATATGCATATAATCTTAATAGGATCATATAAACATGCAAATATTCGTACAGAAAACTGTTTTATGCATTCAAAAAAGTTGCTTATATGTGTGCACATTTTTCATATATATGCTTACTTGTATACTGGTATTTCTGTTAATATGCGTGCCTGATGATTAGTTGCATATTTTTATGAAGGTATTTTCAGTATATTCATATCGAAATGTTCTGTAAGTATTTTTTGATGTAGTATATGCAAATGTTCTGAAAATTTTCATGTAAGTATGAGCATATATCTTTTATTTGCACATATGCATGCATCTAGTTATAATTATATGTTTTTGTTTCTGTACTTTTATTTGACTACTGCATATTAAGCTGATTATTTTTTGTTGTTTTTGTTTTTCAAGCAGCGGTCCTGCAAATACAGGTGTATTGGTGCTTTTGAAGTATGGGAATGATAGTTGTTCAATTCGCCTTTATTTTGATTATTCTATTTCTATTTTGATTGCTCAATTTCTATTTTTGTCCTAATATTTTTTGTACTCCACTATTCTAAACAGTTGCATAGAAGTGTGCATTTAATACTTATATTTGCATAGATGTATGCAATTTTTCATAATCTCTGTATCAACTACTGTTCTATTTTGCACAGACTATTGAATGTATGAAACCATTCCTAGTAGATATAAACAAGTACAAAAATATTCTTGTACATCTATAATGATTACATGTACTCTTCATTCTTTCGTATAAGTATGCTACTATTATATTACCTTGCACCCAATTATGCAACATTTAGCATTTACGCATACTACATTTTAGCTATCAAATTTTCCCATTTCAAACCTGAAAAGGGTAAATTTGAGCGACTAGTTCTTCACTATTTTTTTGTAATTTATTCCAAAACACTTTTGACATTTTCCATCTAAATATATGCTAACAAAATGACATGTATACTGAACAAAAATGACACATTAATACCCCAACATGATGGTTAGAGGCCTTGCTTGTAACAAATTAATCAATTTCCATCTACATACACAGTTAGACCAAAACAATCACCTTCTGTCATACTTTTTTTGTCATTCATAAAACTTCCAAACCCTCAGTCGATAAACAATTTCAACATAAATACCGGAAAAGGAGTGGTTACCAAAATCCACCATACGGTAGAAAAGAATAGAAGTCATTCCATTAACTTCGTTTATAGTGCGCAGACAATAGAATATCATAAATTGTAGAACCGAACAATCATAACCAGTAACACCCTGTAATTCTATAGCATTAAGTTTCACAAATTAAAGTATACTTAATTCAAAACTTAAGAATTAAGGGAAAAAGGTTATTCTATTGCGTTCATCTCGGAATTCTGCTTGAGATAGAGTCCGAGTTTGCGTGAATCGGACTACGTATGAAGGAGTTATGGTCTTCAGAAGTTTCAGAATTCGATTTAAAATTCAAGCAGGTCAAAAACGAGTTCAAATTCGAAAAACAGACCCAGATTGGGTTGGGCGGGAAAATTCCCGCCCAGGACCCGGGTCGACTGGGTAGTCGACCTGGGGGTACCCAGGACGACTGGGTAATCGACCTGGGGGTCGACTGGGTAGTCGACCTGGCCCCTGAGCCAGGTCGAACCAGCCACCTTCTGGCTAGCCTGGTCAGTGTTGGTCGAATTTCTGCGCCCCGGAGTGTCACTAGGGCTGAATTGTATTGTTTTGATTGGCTTCTCTTCAGAACGGACGACTTGTATTAATCTTGGCTTCATCGATGGCTCAAATCAATTTACAACTCTATAAAAAGGACCTAAGACTCAAGCTAATTCACACAAATAAAATAAAGAAGGAGCCGCCATGCTGCTAAGGCGAAGCTAGGAATAGCCGTCAAGTTAGAGAGAAAGCTAAGAGACGATTAAGAGTTGATTCAAAGCATAAGTGTAAACATAACAACGTCTACCCAAAGGAGAGCATCTCCAACTCAGAATTCAGAATCCTAAATACAAGATTCGTTATACGTTGTAAGTAGAGTGCTATTCCGATATGAATAACAATTGGAACTTGATTTGTGTAGAATGAAAGTGGAATCGTACTTTAATTGTAATGATGCTAGTTTATAATTGTATGTTGCTATGATTTTATTATAAATGCATTTGGGATGTTGTAGTATAATCACCATGGTTAGTTGTGCGTTTGCAATGAAAAGTAACACACCTTACAAGTATGTGATTCATGTTGGAAACAGAATCTTACATGATTTTGGTTAATAAAAGTTGTATAAATATTTTGTTACAACAAAGTTGAGTCTTATGCAAGCATGATCCACTATTATGACTACATGATTGAGACCCTTGTATGTATATTCCTATGATCATCTCTTGTATAGTTGGATCCATTTGGGTATTATGATTGATATAAGTTTATGTTGGAATAGGCCTCATAATTCTAGTTGAACCATACTTTTGTATTAGTAACTAAAGTAAGCACCTTTGTGAACATATAGTGACTTTATGAACATGACTAGATTATGTTTGATATTTTGCCTAAATAAAAATATAGGCTTATGTTGTAGTTAAGATCATATGCTAATAATAGTGATGACTAATTAAGTTAGATCCTTATTTTAAATGCAAGTTTACATGATTAGACTGAAACCTAGGATCCATATTTAAGTTTATGCGTTATGTCCAAAGTATATGCTATTACAATGCAAGTACACCAGTCTCTAATTTGTGATTAAATCGCTATGTTGCAAGTTCATGCGTTCACACAACCCTTTTATGTTACTTAAAATATATACATCATGTTCTAAGCCTCCCTTTTTTCTTTCATGTGGCTAAGTTGGGCTTAAATGTTAAGCCCAAACATATGTTATCATATAGCAAACGTATAAGACGGGGGTAGTGACATTGGGTTAAAAATAAAACGTATGTGTTGGCATGTTTGACACATGCCAACGACTTGAGAACATTTAAGTGGTATAAATTATTATACCCAATAAGAATAATGGGCCGCAAATATTTACATAAAAAATGAAAAGAGGCAAAATATGTGGATTTAGAAAATACGATATGCTTAACCCGAGGGTGGATTGAGTTGTGATGTAAACCTGCCCGGACCCGCCCGGCTGTCCAGTAATCGCAACAATACCTATCCAATGTGGGTGGTTAAGGCATTGAGCCCAATAAAGACCCAAGGTTTGATTGAGTTGTGGCGTAAGACTGCCCGGAACCAACCGGCATACAGGCAGCCGCAACAATACCTGTCTAATGTGAGTGGTTGGTGATTTAATTAATAAATTAAGGCTAAGTCAGGATTGATAGGGTTAAGTCAATTAAATTAATACTTAACCAAGTTCAACACGTTAACTAAAATGATGGGTAGGGTAAAGTTTAATCTGGACACTTAACCAATTTAATATGTTGACTAGGTGAGTGGGGAAGGTTAAGCAAATGTTTAACCATTATAACTCGATTAACTAGACTAGTGACCGAGGTTAAGTTAATTAGAACACTTAAGCATAGAAACATGTTAGTTAGACTAGTGACCGAGGTTAAGTTAATTAGAACACTTAACCATAGAAACATGTTAGTTAGACTAGTGACTGAGGTTAAGTTAGTTAGAACACTTAACCATTGAAACATGTTAGTTAGACTAGTGACCGAGGTTAAGTTAATTAGAACACTTAACCATAGAAACATGTTAGTTGGACTAGTGACTGAGGTTAAGTTAATTATAACTCTTAACCAGGATAACAAGTTGATTTGACAAGTGGGTTAGGTTAAGTAAATTAGAAACACTTAACATATATAATGTGAATGGCTAGGGTTAAGATCACTTAACCAACTTAACCCAGTTAAGCCGGAATGGGAGGGTTAAGTCCACAGGAACACTTAACCAACTTAACCTGGTAACAAGACAAGACTTGTAGGGGTTAAGTAACTAAGAATACACTTAGCCAATTTAACATGTTAACTAGACTAGAGGGTGGGGTTAAGTAAACTTAGAACACTTAACTATCAGAGTATGATAAATGAATAGGGTTAAGTTAAAAACATGAAAGGGACAATACTTAACCATTAGAACATGTTAAGCAAACAGATGTTGGGGTTAAGTTAGAAAGAACACTTAACCAATAAAAGATGAATGGGTAGAGTTAAGTAATAAGAAATACTTAACCAATATAACTTGGTCTGTGGTAGGGTTAAGTCAGCATTAACTACTGTTAACACTTAACCAATTTAATATGACAAATGAATGGGTTAAGTTAACTTGAATTGACTAATGACACTTAACCAATGCAACTTGACGAGAAAAAAAGGCCGAGTAGTAAGCCTTAGTTAAGGAAACAACTGTTCTGGAAACTAAGTGGTAAACCTTAGTTAACAAAACTAAGTAATAATTCTTAGTATAACACGAGAAGGAGCGAACGACCACCTGATTTTAAAGAAGGCTCCAACGAATTGGGTTGCGAAGCCCGAGGCTTCGAGGGGACGTGAGGGTACTCTTGGTATCCCTCTGTGAGGCTGCAGATGATCCTCTTGGGCTCACTGAGGTTAAGGTCTGCGTTAGAAGTACCAAGGGTATGCCTTGGTTGCAAAATATGGCAACCTAAAGACTAGGATGGACCAGCGTGATTCGGCGAGGAAACGGTAGCCCTGTGATAGCAACTCGTCGTCTATCTACCATCTTGAGTCAAGCGAGATACGTGAGGCGGGAAGGCGAAGAACTCCTACGGACCATATATTTGCTATCTAGTTGTGGTTGTGGTTGTTGTTGGCCATAGGTTAGTGGGGCATATAGGGGCCTTCGTATAGTTCTCATTTTTCAAGGTTTACCTTCCATTAGCTGAGGGAGGGGTCGAGTGGGACCATAGCCACTAGAAAAACAGACCTTAGCATCTGCATCGGCAGATATCTGAAAGCTCCCGATCGAGTTCCGTGTTTCTAGAGTAGACCTGCCACGGAACTCGGGCCGCACATTACAGGACATGTGCATCTAGACAAGCAATAACAATTCGCGATACATACGTGGGAAAAGTCTAGGAACATATACCACCCTAGGTAGTGTGTCCTAGACTAAAGGGCATAGTTCGACAAGTAGCGTAATTCCTAGTTGGACCTAGGTGACATAAAACCTAAATCCGAGAAGCGCTCAGTAGATAGCGTAAACTCTAGTTGAAACTAGAAAGCACGTGATGGAAAACCCTAGATTAGATCTAGGTAATAAATAATAAATTTACGCCTGAAAGTAACCAGAATTTCAGGGATTGGGATACGTTATCATTACTAGCTGGGACACTAGTTAGGTAGTGCAGAGACATAGAAACTATAATAACAGGTTAATAGTGAAGCAGGGAAAATGTTAAAGCATATCCAGTTTATCTTGTCATAGCGTATCTTATGTTTATCTTATCTTATCTAGATTAGTATTGGGTACATAGTATATTCGGTTCGGGATAACTTAACTTAGTTTAGGACGCTTTCCCATTTCTAGCATATACTTATCATGCTCTTTTTCTTATCCATAGACCGAATAGTCACTAGACTTACTCAGGCTTTATGTCTGACTCTACTTTTCTTTCATCTTCTTTTCTTCCGTTCCCCCCAGGTAGTTGAGGAGGGAATAGTTCAGCTCAGGTTAGATTGGACCGCTGCTCTTCCCAAGCTTGAAGATTCTTGGACAAAATGCTTTGGACTCTCCTTTTCGCTGCTATGGCTGGCTTATACTACATTGGGGAATATAAATGTATTTTTATGCTTCTTTATTTTGTAAGACAGATGATACTCTGATATTAGAAAACAATTGTTGTACAAAATATCTTATCAATAAAGTAAAGTTTTATTTTCCGCTGTTTAATTTCTGTCTGTCTTGTAATTTATCTGCATCTTTTACCCTAAATGCTCCACAGAACTTAGTGCATTCCCTTTGTGAGTGAAACTAACGGATGTGGGGTGTTACACGTGGTATCAGAGCTGAAGGTTACCGGATTAGATAAACGATTTGAAAAAAATTATTATTTTCAAACAGTTTTAAAAGAAGCATTTTCAAAAGAAAAGTTTTGTTTTAAAGGCATATTCCCCAAAAGCCATACGCACTATCTTCTGATTCTCTGTTTGAATTCTTGTCCCCTTCTTTCTTCAGTTTCTGGGGCTCCTGACTTTCTGGGAGGTAACCTCATCGAAGGGCGAAGTAGTGCCCGACTTCCATCTATAACCATAGTAGATTCACCTCCGGCTAGTTTTCTTTCAAGCTTATTAGGGTTTTCTGTACGATTTAGGGCGCTTTCGAGAGATTTTCAACATGATTACAAACGAAAGAGGATAAGGAGTTTGGCTAAGGAGCACAACCCAAGGATGAGTAATTCATGGATGTATACTTCGCTCACGAAGAAGGAAGGGATTATAAAACCTAAGACAAAAGGAAGTATCTTTACTATGGCAGAATAAGGCATATAATTAAGAACAAAGGATAAGATTTTCATAAGGACGAGTGCATACTTTCACCACCAGAATACCTGAGAAAGGAGATAGTAAAAGTCTCTATTGGAAAAGTTTAGCTTTTCGCCTTGATCCACCAGTTAGAAATCTTTTGATCTTAGCACTTCGCATTTGCTCATACCTGCTTCCATAGTTGAGTCTCTGCACCGTAGTACTTGTATAGTAGAGAGATCCCACTAGAGCCTCAAATCCCATTAGGTGGTTCAACCAATTTATCTTTGGTTGTTTTTGTTTATATCATCTCACGTAGATCATCCAAATTCGGAGGAGGCATTCCTTGGGTGCTTGTATGATATTGGTTTAGGCCTCTGGGACTTGTACTTGAGGGATTTCGAGTTCGACTAGGATGGTTTGCATGAGAGATAAATAGTTGTGGCGGGCCCTCTAAATAGAATAAGACTAACCTTAAGAAAGGTAAAAAGTATGTAGTGACCTTTAGCTTTTGGCGTTCATAGTTATGACATGATGGATAAGCTAAGAAGAGAGACCTCTAATCATCTTCGTATATACCGGGTAGCATGGTTAACATCTGTTCATTTTGGAAATGGAGGTCAAGAAGCTTTGCAATCGTGAAGTTAATTTAGTAAAGCTCAAAGAAGATGCGACTTAGAAAACTGAAAGATTAGATACGCGCATCACACCCTTTTTCTTAAGGGTATATCCTTGATCTCTTTTCCTAGGAATGTTAGGTATACTTGTTTCTAGCTTTTAAGGTATATCCACTAGGTCGTATCTTCGATCCTTAGGTAAAAATCCTTTTGGACGAAGACATGCATTTGAAACATGTTGTGGTTGATGATTGCAAGTGGTTGCTCGTGGATGCATATACACCCTAGGCGCTAAAACGACTCAATTACTTTCATATTGTATTTACAAATACGTTTCTGTTTATGTATTGAAATTTGATATGATGTCATATGAATGTTGCATATGAACGAATGATTGTGCACTCATGTAGAAATTATAAAGTTTATTAGGAATGGTTGCATACATGTTGGACTCATGACACAGACATAATTTGCATTAAGGAGTTCAACTGAATCAGTGGACCGCCTGATTTTGCATTAGATAAGGACATGTGCACACACCTTGCATATGATCATGAAGCATTAGAAGCCTTTTTAGGACAATGGATGCCTGTGATTGAATGGTTGAGTAGATGGATGATTGGATGGTAGGACAAATTCTTCCTAACTTCAAGATTTTGGGGACGAAATCCTTTTAAGAAGGGGAGAATGTAACACCCCGTAATTCTATAGCATTAAGTTTCACAAATTAAAGTATACTTAATTCAAAACATAAGAATTAAGGGAAATAGGTTACGCCATTGCATTCATCTTGGAATTCTGCTCGAGATAGAGTCCGAGTTTGCATGAATCAGACTCCGTATGAAGGAGTTATGGTCTTTAGAAGTTTCAGAATTCAATTTAAAATTCAAGCAGGTCAAAAACGAGTTCAAATTCAAAAAACAAACCCAAATTGGGCTGGGCGGGAAAATTCCCGCCCAGGGCCCAGGTCGACTGGGTAGTCGACCTGGGGGTACCCAGGTCGACTGGGTAATCGACCTGGGGTTCGACTGGGTAGTCGACCTGGCCCCTGAGCTAGGTCGAACTCAGCCCCCTTCTGGCTGGCCTGGTCAGTGTTGGTCGAATTTCTGAGCTCTGGAGTGTCACTAGGGCTGAGTTGTATTCTTTTGATTGGCTTCACTTCAGAACGGACGGCTTGTATTAATCTTGGCTTCATCGACGGCTCAAATCAATTTACAACTCTATAAAAAGGACCTAAGACACAAGCTAATTCACACAAATAAAATAAAGAAGGAGCCGCCATGCTGCTAAGGCAAAGCTAGGAATAGCCGTCACGTTAGAGAGAAAGCTAAGAGACGATTAAGAGTTGATTCAAAGCTTAAGTGTAAACAAAACAACGTCTACCCAAAGGAGAGCATCTCCAATTCATAATTCAGAATCCTAAATACAAGATTCGTCATACGTTGTAAGTATAGTGCTATTCCGATATGAATAACAATTGGAACTTGATTTGTGTAGAATGAAAGTGGAATCGTACTTTAATTGTAATGATGCTAGTTTATAATTGTATGTTGCTATGATTTTATTATAAATGGATTTGGGATGTTGTAGTATAATTACCATGGTTAGTTGTGCGTTTGCAATGAAAAGTAGCACACCTTAGAAGTATGTGATTCATGTTGGAAATTGACTCTTACATGATTTTGGTTAATAAAAGTTGTATACATATTTTGTTTCAACAAAGTTGAGTCTTGTGCAAGCATGATCCACTATTATGACTACATGATTTAGACCCTTGTATGTATATTCCTATGATCATCTCTAGTGTAGTTGGATCCATTTGGGTATTATGATTCATATAAGTTTATGTTGGAATAGGCCTCATAATTCTAGTTGAACCATACTTTTTTATTAGTAACAAAAGTAAGCACCTTTGTGAACATATATTGACTTTATGAACATGACTAGCTTATGTTTGATATTTTGCCTAAATAAAAATATAGGCTTATGTTGTAGTTAATATCATAGGCTAATAATAGTGATGACTAATTAAGTTAGATCCATATTTTAAATGCAAGTTTACGTGATTAGATTGAGACCTAGGATCCATGTTTAAGTTTATGCTTTATGTCCAAAGTATATGCTATTACAATGCAAGTACACTAGTCTCTAATTTGTGATTAAATCGCTATGTTGCAAGTTCATGCATTCACACACCCCTTTTATGTTGCTTAAAATATATACATCATGTTCTAAGCCTCCATTTTTTCTTTCATATGGCTAAGTTGGGCTTAAATGTTAAGCCCAAACATATGTTATCATATAGCAAACGTATAAGACGGGGGTAGTGACGTTGGGTTAAAAATAAAACATATGTGTTGGTATGTTTGACACATGCCAACGACTTGAGAACATTTAAGTGGTATATATTATTATACCCAATAAGAATAATGGGCCGCAAATATTTACATATAAAATGAAAAGAGACAAAATATGTGGATTTAGAAAATATGATATGCTTAACCCGAGGTTGGATTGAGTTGTGATGTAAACCTGCCCGGACCCGCCCGGCTGTCCAGTAATCACAACAATACCTATCCAATGTGGGTGGTTAAGGCATTGAGCCCAATAAAGACCCGAGGTTAGAATGAGCTGTGGCGTAAGACTGCCCGGAACCAACCGGCATACAGGCAGCCACAATAATACCTGTCTAATGTGAGTGGTTGGTTCTTTAATTAATAAATTAAGGTTAAGCCAGGATTGATAGGGTTAAGTCAATTAAATTAATACTTAACCAAATTCAACATGTTAACTAAAATGATGGGTAGTGTTAAGTTTAATCTTGACACTTAACCAATTTAATATGTTGACTAGGTGTGTGGGGAAGGTTAAGCAAATGTTTAACCATTATAACTT
The DNA here is from genome assembly GCA_030737875.1 of Allium sativum. Taxonomy (NCBI): domain Eukaryota; kingdom Viridiplantae; phylum Streptophyta; class Magnoliopsida; order Asparagales; family Amaryllidaceae; genus Allium; species Allium sativum. The sequence continues at coordinate 730,853,962 of CM060923.1, read as the reverse complement.
GATTAACTAGACTAGTGACTGAGGTTAAGTTAATTAGAACACTTAACCGTAGAAACATGTTAGTTAGACTAGTGACCGAGGTTAAGTTAATTAGAACACTTAACCATAGAAACATGTTAGTTAGACTAGTGACCGAGGTTAAGTTAATTAGAACACTTAACCATAGAAACGTGTTAGTTAGACAAGTGACCGAGGTCAAGTTAATTAGAACACTTAACCATAGAAACATGTTAGTTAGACTAGTGACTGAGGTTAAGTTAGTTAGAACTCTTAACCATGATAACAAGTTGATTTGACAAGTGGGTTAGGTTAAGTAAATTAGAAACCCTTAACCAATATAACGTGAATGGTTAGGGTTAAGATCACTTAACCAACTTAGACAGTTAAGCTGGAATGGGAGGGTTAAGTCCATAGGAACACTTAACCAACTTAACCTGGTAACAAGACAAGACTTGTAGGGGTTAAGTAACTAAGAATACACTTAGCCAATTTAACATGTTAACTAGACTAGGGGGTGGGGTTAAGTAAACTTAGAACACTTAACCATCAGAGTAAAAATAAATGAATAGGGTTAAGTTTAAAACATGAAAGGTACAATACTTAACCATTAGAACATGTTAAGCAAACAGATGTTGGGGTTAAGTTAGAAAGAACACTTAACCAATAAAAGATGAATGGGTAGAGTTAAGTAATAAGAAATACTTAACCAATATAACTTGGTCTGTGGTAGGGTTAAGTCAACATGAACTACTGTTAACACTTAACCAATTTAATATGACAAATGAATGGGTTAAGTAAACTTGAAATGACTAATGACATTTAACCAATCCAAATTGACGAGAAAAAAAGGCCGATTAGTAAACATTAGTTAAGGAAACAACGGTTCTGGAAACTAAGTGGTAAACCTTAGTTAACAAAACTAAGTAATAATTCTTAGTATAACACGAGAAGGAGCGAACGTCCATCTGATTTTAAAGAAGGCTCCAATGAATTGGGTTACGAAGCCCGAGGCATTGAGGGGACATGAGGGTACTCTTGGTATCCCTCTATGAGGCTGCAGATGATCCTCCTGGGCTCACAGAGGTTAAGGTCTGCGTTAGAAGAACCAAGGTTATGCCTTGGTTGCAAAATATGGAAACCTAAAGACTAGGATGGACCAGCGTGATTCAGCGAGGAAACGATAGCCCTGTGATAGCAACTCGTCGTCTACCTACCATCTTGAGTCAAGCGAGAAACGTGAGGCGGGAAGGCGGAGAACTCCTACGGACCATACACTTGCTATCTAGTTGTGGTTGCGGTTATTGTTGGCCATAGGTTAGTGGGGCATATAAGGGCCTTCGTATAGTTCTCATTTTTCAAGGTTTGCCTTCCATTAGTTGAGGGAGGGGTCGAGTGGGACCATAGCTACTAGAAAAACAGACCTTAGCATCTACATCGGCAGATATCTGAAAGCTCCCGACCGAGTTCCGTGTTTCTAGAGTAGCCCTGCCACGGAACTCGGGCCGCACATTACAGGACATGTGCTTCTAGACAAGCAATAACGATTAGCGATACATACTTGGGAAAAGTCTAGGAACATATACCACCCTAGGTAGTGTGTCCTAGACTAGAGGGCCTAGTTCGACAGGTAGCGTAATTCCTAGTTGGACCTAGGTGGCATAAATCCTGAATCCGAGAAGCGCTCAGCAGATAACGTAAACTCTAGTTGAAACTAGAAAGCACGTGATAGAAAACCCTAGATTAGATCTTGGTAATAAATAATAAATGTACGCCTGGAAGTAACCAGAATTTCAGGGATTGGGATACGTTATAATTACAAGCGGGGACACTAGTTAGGTGTTGCAGAGACATAGAAACTATAATAATAGGTTAATAGCGAAGCAGGGAAAATTTTAAAGCATATCCAGTTTATCTTGTCATAGCGTATCTTGTGTTAACCTTATCTTATCTTATCTAGATTAGTATGGGGTACGATAGTATATTCGGTTCGAGATAAATTAACTTAGTTTAGGGCGCTTTCCCATTTCTAGCATATAATTATCATGCTCTTTTTCTTATCCATAGACCGAATAGTCACTAGACTTACTCAGGCTTTATGTCTGACTCTACTTTTCTTTCGTCTTCTTTTCTTCCGTCCCCCCCCCCCCCAAGGTAGTTGAGGAGGGAATAGTTCAGCTCAAGTTAGATTGGACCGCTGCTCTTCCCAAGCTTGAAGATTCTTGGACAAAGTGCTTTGGACTCTCCTTTTCGCTGCTATAGCTGGCTTATGCTACATTGGGGAATATAAATGTATTTTTATGCTTCTTTATTTTGTAAGACAGATTATACTCTGATATTGGAAAACAATTGTTGTACAAACTATCTTATCAATAAAGTAAAGTTTTATTTTCCGCTGTTTAATTTTTGTCGGTCTTGTAATATATCTGCATCTTTTACCCTAAATGCTCCACAGAACTTAGTGCATTCCCTTTGTGAGTGACACTAACGGATGTGGGGTGTTACATAACCCAGACTGCAGAATACCAAATAAATTTATAACAACTTAATTTATTGCCCAGAAAAAAATTACTTCAGTTTTCACACTTCGGCATCATGTACACGTAGTTTAAAAATAATAACAGCAGTTAACATTTTGAAATCTAACTAAAACAACCTATTCTACCATCTCCATCACCATGATTGTTATACTGCGATTTCAACCATCTCTGTGTCAATAAACTCTCTTCAGTCCAACTGTAAAATTTCCAAATGAGTATGTCGTGAGCTGGCTCGGTGCGCTGCAGACTAACAGCATCTGCACCGTATATCTCTTCGTCTCTTACGATTTCTTTGTCCTCAGATCGTTGTCTCATCATGTTAATAACATACATGCCACAATCCACCCTGCATAAATATATAAATCATAATCAGTTTGTTTCATTTCGGTTTTTAACTAGCGTATATATTCGTACTCATTCTCCATAACTACGACTTTAAAAATGTACGCAAGTTTAATAAAAACCAGCAGATATGTATGACAGTAATTACAATATCTACATACCTGTATGCTAGCATTCATATTTCATACGGAAATACAAGTAACTTGCATATAAACATGCAAATATTGTCATTATCTGCATACAGACATGCATACATTGGCAATATTTATAAAATTCTGCGCAATTGCACTGAGTTTATTTTCTTACATATGTCCTTGTTGTGGGCAATTTGACAGTTCAAGCTCTTCGGGTTCCAGATATTTCTTCTTCTCTGTTTTTTTAATCAAGCCATTTACATGTGCTCTCTGCAAAGAAAACAATATATATACAAATACATATACATATGTACAATATATATTTGTATTTGTATATACATGTATAAATGTTTTTAATGGTTTCAATACAGAATTGCGTATGAAATTTTTTTAGTTTACATACCGCAACATTTGCTAATTTATGATGTCTTCCTTCACCGCGCGGTTTATTGGAGTCATAATGAATCCATCTTCTGCCCTTTTTCATATACTCCAAAAAAAAAAATTGATTCTAGTCATGTAGAGGAACGATGATTTTTCCACAATGTTCGAAGCCTTCTTCAAGACGTTTATCAATAAAAAAACTCCAACTGTTCTGATGTTTTTTTTGTCACAAATGCCTGTAATTACTATTACTTTACTTCCCAACTGTAATCATAAGAAAACTAATTTACCCAGAAAACTATATATAAAAATACTTACAGAGGCAGCCGTCTTGATGCATAATATTTCAGGATGGTTTTTTTTGATTTCATTTGCAACAAAGTCAATTATCTACACGATTAAGTCGACTATAAGTTTTAAAGACAGGATAATTATTTCTGAAATTAAAAAAATTACTGGAATATTACAATTTCAATGCACTAATACTTTAATCAGAATGCTGCTAGTTGAACTCTTCAATTATTCTATAAAATTTAAATGGATAAAATAGTGCAACTGCATGTGTATATTTGCATAGTTTAATGAATTATTTTAACTTATCTGCATAATTTACTGAAACAAAAATTTTAAAATGCATACATTTTATAAAATTGATGATACATAACAAATTTTCACCATCAAGCAATTTTAACATCATATACTAAACCAATTATATGCTCACTGTTGCACATTTAGTGAATTTTCTCTGTTTTAAAGCATACATTACTTACAAAACTTTCTATAACTACATACCCTTATTAAATTGCCAATATTTGCCAAATTTTCTGTAATGACCCGGATATTTGACGGTGTAATAATTAACTCATTTAATTATTTAAATAATGAATATATTATTTAATCGATGACGTTAGAACGTATAATTTTATTATAATTTAAAATCGAGCTTGAAATGGCGCTGCAGTTCGTAATCTGGCGATTCGAACTTCAACTGAATGTACAGAGTTCGTTTTAAATCGGATTTCTGTGAAACAAGAAACGTGTGGAGCTGGTGGATTATATCTTTCTAGTGGAAGAGAAAATCAGGATTTCGTCGTGTAGATTTTGAGATATGTCCAAATCAAATTTTAAAATAGTCGCTATAGAATCGTTTATCGACCATAACGGTTTATTCGATATAACTAGAGATCGGGTTTGAATTTAGACAAGGTTCTTTTGGGAAGTAGTGATAATTTAATTTTTAGAATTTTACTGTAATTTTTAATTAATTTAATAAGCGACTTTTTATTTGAAGTATTTCGCACCCTGAAATCAACATTTTGAAGTTTCAAAATATGAGTCCACCTACCGATATTATTATATTTTTGAGATCGTAGCACATCGCTGATCACGAACATATTTTTATTTTTGTCCATAGCAGTTCATACATGGACAGAAATTTGTATAGCGAGGTACACAATATAATAAAAACAAGCACTAAAGTTTGAAACTAAATGCAATATATGATTTCACTTGTATCGTGGATCTTTGTTTTTCTTCCTACACCACGAAACATGCAAGTGTTAACGCTCTTAACATAGGATATACTATTTTTAAGTGCTTACTGGAGAATACTTTCATAGGTCAGAAATCTACAAGTAACCATACGAGATATTCCTATACGTTTTAAGTGCTGAATGGTTGTTCCTCGTGCCTTTAGCGCATAGAAGACTTGTCATTTTTCATAGCATCCGTGGTATAAGCGAAACCAACAATGGACAGTGAGTATATTTTATTAAGTATCTATGCCTTAACCCCTAGGTTAATACCCCATCACGTACAACCGGAAGTGACAACTCGAAACAAAGACTTATATGCATTAAATGTAAACGCAGGCCTGAGGGGTAGCGCTGTCCTATACCATACATTTATTCTTACTTGAGGACAAAGTATTCTCAACCTATATAAATACCCCCTCTATATTTCCTTAAGACCTAATATCGTTCTCTTCAGCAAACTTTCCGCCGCAACCATTCTTAAATGAAAATCGCAAGTATAAAATCAAAAGAAATCCCAAAACAAAATCCATAAATCCGGAGATGAGGGTATTCGAATTTTGTGGTGAGCTCCTCTACGTTCCTATGTGTATTCCATAAAGTTCGAACTTCGTTTGTGCCTCTCGAGTGAACAGCGCGAGCTGCAGCGAACTAGGGTTCGTTTGATTCAGGAACTTTGGGCTTTGATCCACGTTTTGGTGGGTGGATTAGAATCCGTGGTGTTGTGCAGCATGGCGCGTAAAAGGAGCGAAGTTGTGGGGATATGTTACTGATAAGCAGTCGGTGAACTGTCTTGAGAACGTGAGGAAGTGGAGAAGAACAGTGGGGTGTTGTGCATGGGTTGGTATGAGTTGCGGACGTGATTGTTGAGGAGGGAGAGTAGCGGTTTCGAGTGCAGGCTATAGAATAAAATATTGAGGAGCCCAAAAGTAATGAGAGTAGGGACGTGATTTTTTGGAAGCATCAGGTGAGGGCGTCCGTGGAAGAGCGCAAGGGAAAATGGCTAAGGCTGTTTGGGTTTTAAATGCCACGGAGAGGCAGAACGCATGGTAAATGGTGGGGCTGAAGTGTTTACATTGGGCGTCGGTACATGGGGAGGAAAGGGGTTGTACGCAACTTCCTGTAATGCATACTTCAAGTCATTGAGATGCAATAAAAAAAAAAGACAGAACCATTGATGCAAGGTCTAAGGTGTATATGCGGGTTCAGCACGTAGTGCGCACTGATCAATGGAGAGGTATTGTTAAGTAGATGGGTGTTCGCTCTGTATATTTTGGGTTCATTCATTTCGATGGAGTTGATAAGCGAGGCAGGTTTTACAAATGAAGACCAGCGTTTGGGCGGATGGAAAGAGCCCACGTGGAGGGTAAGCGGGTTTAAAAAGAAAAGAAAAGGATGAAGAAAAGAAATATGTACGTGAAGGGTAAGAAGGAGGATAGGATGGACAAGTTATGAAATAAGTTTGGCAAATGACAGATATTTCTATTGCTTTTGGGAAGATCAGTTCCTGTTTAAAACATGTTTCGTGAATGGGTATTGGTCCACAATAGAAAAGGATAACTCGCACACACGTGCTAAGTTTTACGAACAATTTGTCGCGTTGAAATCGTATGGGAAATAACTGCACGTACGAGCTGGAATAAAATGCATTGGAATTTTATGCAGTTGAGACTATATGAAACGACGAAGAAGTCGTCAACTGCGAATCAATGTGAGTAAAACTCACTAACCCTGTTCAATTTATATTTCTATATAAATTGTACTTTATTTTTGATAATTGTTGATTGATTGCTATGTATTGATAATTTGGACTGTTAAATAGATTTGATTGAAAAAGTAGATCTAGTTATATATATAGAAAACCATCAATCAAATATGGATTCTGATTATCAGTATATTTCATGTTGGGATGAAATTGATGTATATTATACTGTGTAACATCTGTGGATGCAGGGAGACAAGTTGGAGGAATCCGACTGGATTCCTCAACAATTATTTTATTGTTTTCATATATTGTGATATATGTGTGATTTATATTCTGTTATTGATTATGGATGTTGGAACGATATTGATCATCGTTGTTTGATATTTTGAATATCATAAGAAACCCTGAGTTGTAAAATGGAATATTTCAATGTATATCGAAATAAAGGAGTTTTATAAAATCAACCGATTTTATAAAAGGAAACAATTTGAAAATAAAGTATTTATAAAATCACAGGATTTTACAAAAGGATATTTTTATAAAACGAACGCGGTTTTATAAAAGGATAGTATTTTTAAAACGATTAGAGTTTTATAAAAGGGATATTTATTTAGAAAATAAATAGAAATAGAAAAGGAATATTTATTTAGAAAATAAATAGAATAAAGGAAATATTTATTTAGATAATAAATAGAAGTTATAAATAGGAAATATTTGTAATGGTAAATAGAAGTTATAAATAGGAAATATTTGTAACGGTAAATAGAAGTTATAAATAGGAAATATTTGTAACGGTAAATAGAAGTTGTAAATAGGAAATATTTGTAATGGTAAATAGAAGTTATAAATAGGAAATATTTGTAACGGTAAATAGAAGTTATAAATAGGAAATATTTGTCACGGTAAATAGAAGTTGTAAATAGGAAATATTTGTAACGGTAAATAGAAGTGGTAAATAGGATATATTTGTAACAGTAAGTAAACGTTATAAAAGGGAAATAGTTGTAACGTAATACGTAGTTTATAAAAAGGGGTTAATAGAATATAAAAATTTAGAAGTGAAGTTAAACAATATTAGAGACTGACTAGAGATTGGTAAGTTGAATATTTTTCTGAGTGTTGATCTGATGTTGGTTTCGGCCTTCGGGGTTTATACTTAGAGAATTGTTCTCTTACTAATTTACAGTTAGGGACTAATAGTTGTGGAATGATAGTGATGCGTAAATGAGGATTGGAAATGTTTTCCAATGTTGAAAATGTATATTTTCTAGTTTTAGGAAATAAGGAAATATGAATATATATATATATATATATGATTGATGATTGGATCGATACTTCCATTTGGAATTAAGATCGTTGTTTGTACACCGACATGTTTTCATTTGATAGTTAAGTCACAGACTATCGAAGTTTTGACCATTTTACGTTGTAAATATGGAGAGACCGGTTGGGTTATTATCCGAAGAACCACTCCGTATCGACATAAGCGTTGTGATCAAATACGATGAAGATAATTGAAGACGGAGGAAAGTGCAAGGGCTGTCCTGTATACAGAATAGTGCCTTCGGTTTCATTCGGTCCCAGAATGAACGTATATGGACGAATGTCTGACAGAATAGTTCCAATGATCGAAAGAGTTGGACTATACAAATATATATGGTGGCCAACGGATTTATTCCCTTCGCATAATATCCAGAATCTGTTTGTGCAGATCCAAATAATGATTAACGGATCTGATAATGTGGCATTCAAAGTGATCGTGTTATCAATGAATGGAAAGTAATCGTAGCCTCTGGCCTCAACAACCAGGAAATGACAGAAATCGGGCAGGCAGCATGGCTAAGTCGGTCGCACCGAAGTAGGGTGTACAATCACCTATCTAGAGAATATTCATTTGCTTCTTTTAATCTATCAATGCTGTCCCATGTATATACGGGAAACGGTTGCTGATCCCAACCGTTGGTGATGTACATTCGATACACTCAAGCGAAATGAGTGGTAGGTCATGTGTGGCTGAGTTGCAAGATGTTCTTGTTGAACTCCAGTGTATCGTTCCTAGTGTACACTGATCGGAAGGTGGTTCAATACCTTGTCATAGTCGGAAACCCAATCATCCAATACGCACCTGCGGTTTTGATTGTATACTATATATGTAGAACGCGAGATGCAAGCGTTTCTACTAGACTGATATCTATTTGTATTTAGACATTATCATAATATCAGAATGATATTGCTTTTCAAAGATGTTTGGATTCTCATAAGGGAAAAACCCGTTCCGTATTCACGGCGTGGTCTTATGAGATATCATATACCTTTTTAAATGATTTGAGTTTACTCACACCAGTCACATGACTGATCCGGAGTTTATTTGTTTTGTCTTCCCTAAACTCTTGGGTGCCTAAATTTGTACGGGCAGTCAAGTAGTCGGGATTTACAGATGCATTGAAGAGCTGGAGCAGGAGGCTTCAGGATTCTATAGCTATTATTATTTCTGCTGTTGTTGTAAGTGCTGCACTCTGATAAGTGCTATTGTGTATAAAACTGTTTGTATTTCAAAAGTTATGTTATATTTTATTCGTTCCGCTGTGAGATTCGTGTTACTCTGATGATGATGTTCTTCTTCTTCTTCTATTCTATTAGTTCCAGTGTCAAGTTATTGCTAGGTTTCAAATTTCGTAATTTTTCGAATCAATATGTGAGCGTGGCAAAGGAAAACGCGTTTGACCAGTTTCAGTTGATTTTAATCGACTGGAAATTGGCCATTTTTCTAACGGTCTCAGAATTCGACGAAACTAGTTTTGTTAGGACCGTATCGTCAATACGAAGCTAGAAAATATTTTTCCGGAATTTTTCTAGTTCGCATGTGACCCCGGTAATTTGAAATGTACGTTTAAAATTCAATATAGTGATTTAAATGAAAATTCAAAAGGAAACCGATTGTAACGATCAAACCAGCTTGCGATACATATCCCATTGTGTTCGGAATGGGGGTTAAACGCTATGGACGACAGGCGGTGGGCCTCGTTTAGGGGTCGTACGTAAAAGGTCAACTCTTTGCTAAATATAATAATTAAATAATAAATAAAAAAAAAAAAAAAAGAAAAGAAACTCTTCCCTTCCCTCCTTATCTCCCGCTTGGCCCCCCCTTTTTTTTTATTTCTATTCAGACAAGAGAAAAGAAAAAAAAAAAAAAACAACAAAACCTAAATCGCCAGCCCCCCCCCCGCGCACGAACTCCGACGAAGCCCCCCCTGGAGCGCCGCCGCCCCCCTCAAGACCGCACCACCGATCGAAGACCCAAGCCGCCTCCATCGCTCGAAGCATCGCCTCCCAGTTCGACGCTGAAGCCGCCGCCCTCGAGAAGCCTTGCCGCCGCCGATCTGCGAGAAACCCCCCCCCCCTCGGTACGTTTTCTTTCATTTTATTTTTTTAGTTTATTTTTGTTTTAAATTTTGATTTTAAAACATTTAAGAACTGATTTTGAAAATGATTTTTAAACTGTTTTTATAAAAGAACTTTAAAACTGAATTTTTAAAAGTATTTTAAAACTGAACTGAATTTTCTAAAAGAATAAAACTGCATTTTCTAAAAGAATAAAACTGCATTTTCTAAAAGAATAAAACTGTTTTTGAAATAAAAAAATAGAAAACTGATTTTATAAGCAAATAATAAACTGATTTTAAAAGCATAATAAAAACTGATTTTTATATGAAATTAAAACTGGGTTTTCTTATTAGGGAAAAAAAAGAAAAAAACTGATTTTATTTTGAACTTTAAAATAGGAAAAAGGTTTAATCTTTTAGTAGAAAAAGATTTGAACTTGCACAAATAAAAATCATATTTTTATATGTTGAAAGTCGAAATAAAAATCATATTTTTATATGTTGAAAAATCATATTTTTATATGTTGAAAGCAAAAGTAAAAATCATATTTTTATATATTGAAAGCAAAAGTAAAAATCATATTTTTATATATTGAAAGCGAAGTCAAAATCATATTTTTATATATTGAAAGCGAAGCATATTTTTATATATTGAAAGCGAAGTCAAAATTCGATTTTTATATATTGAAAGCGAAGTCAAAATTCGATTTTTATATATTGAATAGCGACGTCAAAATTCAATTTTTATATATTGAATAACATAGTAAAAATTCGATTTTACGTATGTAGTGAAGCAGCAACGAAGGTGACAAAGAGGCGAAACGACGAAGACTTCTGCAAATGAAGAGCCGTGGAGCTAGGATAGCTATATGTGAGAATTTCTCACCTTTCAATTTATTTTCTAGTTATATATATATACTAGGATGCAGACGGTGCTTAGTAGCACCCGACACCCGTCCACAGACCATGGACTTGTTTGTTTGGCTGTTTGGTTATTGATTGTGATATTGGTTTGAATGTGGTTTGTGGTGTGGAAAATCGAATCGATAAATTGGTTAGGAGTAGACGTGCGCCGTTATAAGGCGAAGGAGTAAGGCTAGGTTAGACCCTTACTCCAAATTTTGTGGTTTGCAAAATGAAATTGATTTGATTGATGAGTGAATGGCGTGGGCCTTCACTAGACCGGGGATAAGGCTAGGCCTTGTCCCGTTTCTAGTATCGTGCCGTTATGCCGCCGAAATTTTCTAAAATAAGTTAGAAAAATAAAAATAGCATTTTATTTAAAGAATGAATTGAATAGAAATTCATAGGTTGAAATAAAATGTTTTATCGTTAAAAATATAATTTTTAACGTGAAGTGAATAAAATAAATATTCATTTACAAACCAGACGGTTTGTTTATGTACACCTATTTGAATGACATTGATTGGGACGATAAATTTTACACATCGCCTAACTGCACAAATAAAAATCAGTGTTTGATTGTTTGAAACCCCACACGGGTGTTAGGATGAAATTTGAAGTTCACTCATCCTGATTGATTAAACATGTCGATCGATTGATTGACAGGCTGTTATAAGCGTTGAATATCTATATTTGATGCTTATACAGTGTAGTGCACTTTGGTTGATGGTTGATTATTTTCAATGCTATTATATACATGTGTTGTATGAAAATCCATATAATTAATTTTATATGGTAATTGATTGGGCCTCATTCCAGTTTTGAAAAGAAATATTTGAAAAGAAATATTCGAAATAGAATATTTGAAAATAAAGGAATATATGAAGCCGTGTTGATTAGATTGACGCCATTTTGACGTGAACGATATTTATATCGATTTTAGAAAACGAATTCAAAATGAATTGAAAACGAATTCAAAATGAATTGAAAACGATTTCGAAATGAATTGAATTGAAAACGAATTCAAAATGAATGAAAACGATTTCGAAATGAATTGAATTGAAAACGAATTCAAAATGAATTGAAAACGATTCCGAAATGAATTGAATTGAAAACGATTTCGAAATGATTGAATTGAAAACGATTCGAAATGAATTGAATTGAAAACGATTTCGAAATGAATTGAATTGAAACGATTTCGAAATGAATTGAATTGAAAACGATTTCGAAATGATTGAATTGAAAACGATTTCGAAATGAATTGAATTGAAAACGAATTCGAATTGAATTGAAAGCGAAGTGAAATAAATTCAAATTGAATTGAATTTGAATTGAATAGAAATGGATTTTAAAACGAATTTATAAAGAAGAATTCAATTTTGATTTGAATTGAAATGGAAGTTGAAAATGTTTTTGAAACGAATTCAAAACTATTTATATAATTCGTTTTAAATAGAAATCGACGATATATATATTATATATATTATATATAATATAATGGCCTGAATAGAACGCGCCGCGCCGCGGCAGTTCGCGAATTTCGACCATTTATTTCAAACGGGCATTACGGGAGATCCGACCGTCGGATTCTCCTAAAACCGGAACCGTTGGGTTCGTATCGAAAAGAGCTTCTAACGAATGTGAGAAATTTGAAATTCTAACGGTTGATTTGGAGACACGTCCAAATCAAATTCGAAAAAAGGTCGCTGTAAGTGCAGTTCGATGGCCATTGATGGAAATCGACTGTACGGGCCTTGATAAAATTATTAAAAATAGTAATAATTTGTGTAAAATCATAAGAAATGATTTGTGAAAGTTTGGGATGAAAAACTCCATATTTGAAAAGATAAAAATAGATTTTTATCGAAATGAACTAGTTTTGAACTAGAATTATAATTCTATTTATTTTTAAATAAATAAATTGAATTTGAAATGGTTTTGAAAATAACCAAAATTTCCAATGATTGCATTGGAGTGGATTTGAATCGAAATTGTCTTCGGAATATTTCGATGATTGGAATTCGTGATTATACAGGTGTTGTTATGGAAATTTGAAAGATATCTATATTTATATCGTTATTTCCAATACGACATTTGTTAGTCGTAGAATTCGATATTGAATATAAGCCGATATATTTCTATTCAGAGCCTTGTATTGAATATCGAATGTGATTTGGGTTTGTCGTGAATGGTGTCTTCACTAACACTGTTCTTGAACCCAGTTGAGAAAAGATTAAATCTTTTTATTTAGATTTAATGAAGTGTACCAATTAAATGATATTTAATTGGAATTGAATTGGTATTGATTTTTGGGTTTATCGTGAACAGTGTTTTAAATAACACTTGTTCTTTAACCCGATAATTAATCGAATGTGATTTGGGTTTGTCGTGAATGGTGTCTTCACTAACACTGTTCTTGAACCCAGTTGAGAAAAGATTAAATCTTTTTATTTAGATTTAATGAAGTGTACCAATTAAATGATATTTAATTGGAATTGAATTGGTATTGATTTTTGGGTTTATCGTGAACAGTGTTTTAAATAACACTTGTTCTTTAACCCGATAATTAATCGAATGTGATTTGGGTTTGTCGTGAATGGTGTCTTCACTAACACTGTTCTTGAACCCAGTTGAGAAAAGATTAAATCTTTTTATTTAGATTTAATGAAGTGTACCAATTAAATGATATTTAATTGGAATTGAATTGGAATTGATTTTTGGGTTTATCGTGAACAGTGTTTTAAATAACACTGTTCTTTAACCCGATAATTAATCGAATGTGATTTGGGTTTGTCGTGAATGGTGTCTTCACTAACACTGTTCTTGAACCCAGTTGAGAAAGATTAAATCTTTTTATTTAGATTTAATGAAGTGTACCAATTAAATGATATTTAATTGGAATTGAATTGGTATTGATTTTGGGTTTATCGTGAACAGTGTTTTTAAATAACACTTGTTCTTTAACCCGATAATTAATGGAATGAGATTTTGGGTTTATCGTGGATCGTGTTTTAAATGACACTGATTCTTTAACCCAGATAATGATTAAAACTAAGTGGAGTTTTAATGAATCTTTAATTAGATTGAAAAGATCGAGAATGGAGTATCACCAGTTTTGCTCCAGGCGATAGTTAAATCTTTAATTAGATTTGAATGTGAAATTTAGAAACTAACTGGCGGTTAGCCAAGCAGAATGGTTTTCTGGATATTGATCTGATGTTGGTTTCGGCCTTCGGGGTTAATATTTGGGGAGTTATTCTCTTGATTAATTTACGGTTAGTGACTAATGAATTGGAATGAGGCGTATGTTGTGTTTGTGTAACACTTACTTAAAATATACGCGAGTTATTCGGAAAGACCGGGTTTATCCCATTCTGAATAACTGATACGACGATAAGTCGAAGATGAAGACGATGGTCGAAGACCGGAAGTCTTCACGTCGTTTGGGTGATAACTGATGATCTTGATTGGGCTGTACACCCAAGAAGATGGAAACAGTTAGTGATCGTCCAGACGTACTTGGAGATCGATGGATATGCGGGGGTACTAGGTGCCTCCGGTTTCGTTCAGACCCAGAACGGACTTGTAAATGGACTGTGTGTCTGACATCGGATTTCATTCTGTGTGACTGATATCGGTTGCATAGGATGGTTTGCCTGTGTGGCATGCTAAGATGCAAATGATCAAGGCTTCTGTTGAAAAGCAAAGTCTTGTGGTGATGATCAAAGCACGGCCTTTGTGGCGTAGCTTTGTGTAGACGTTTACCTCGCGTGTTTCACACCAGGTATGAACCAAAAACGGGAGACGGACCTCAGGGAGGACTTGCGTTTCTTTCTAGCTAGAAGTGGCGTCAGTGGTTTTACACGCCCTGACGAGTTTGACTTATGTGGTTGTTGCTGTTGCGAGGCGCCTCGGTTATATCGGTTTCGGCCGAATGCATTCTGGTCGGCTGACGGACCAGACTTACACCCCATAGGGTGGGGAGACGTATTGTTCAGGCATAATAATCCACTCCGTGTGGACCGGCCCTGACGATCCAAGGCTTGCCTGCGCGCTTGCCTGAGACATGGGCTAGATTGTCTCGAATCGGTTGAGGACTATCTTTTGCCTCGGTTCATAGATGGAAACCCAATTTCCAAATACGAGACTTTGCGGTTTTGATTGTATATCCTATATATGGCGACATAGTGGGATGGGGCGCTCATGCCGCCTATGATTGATACTTATGATTTGAAGTGTTTTATATACTATGCACTTATAATAGTATCAAATGATTTGTTTTAAACGTATCAAGCATTCTTTGGCTGTTATAAGGGAAAACCCTATCCTCGACTGCGTTGCATTGTGTGATGGGACCTGGGTCTTATAACAGCTTCATTTTTCTTTATTTAGCATTGCGCTGTTGGTTTTATGCACTGGTATTCTTGGGAGGAAACCGTTCCGTGTTATACGGCGTGGTCCCTTGATTTACCTAATGATTTGAAATAAAGATTAATAACTGTTTTAGTTCTCACACCAGTCACATGACTGACCTGGAGTTTATTGTTTTAACCTAAACTCTGGGTGCCCCTATTTTCGACACGGGCAGCTAGTAGTTTTGGTTTTGCAGATTTATATTCACAGGATCCTGGTTTACAGCTGGAACGATATCCGGAAAGCTTTGTATCCGTATATCTCATTCTAGTTGTGTATTGTATTATTTTCCGCTGCTATGTATTTAAATGTAATTTAAATCTCTGATATTTCTGTGTAATATTCATTTATACTCTGTATATTCTTGTAATCTGATGCATTGTTGTAATATACAATGAAATGTTCTTCTGTATGCGTTCTGTTTTGTCGTGTTCTCAAACGATAGGGCGTTTCGAACGGTCTGGGTCGGTTTAGCGACTGGTTCGGACCGAGCGAAGTTCCTTGCCGTCACATTGGTATCAGAGCTTTGGTTTACAAAGCTCAGAGAACAAGGCACATTAGAACCATACGAAAGAATTCATCAGATATTGGATTAGCAATATCCAATGGAATGACTCGTTAGAGATAGGATCAGTAGTATCCTAGAAACGGGTGTGAAGAGTATATTTTTCAAATGAAAACATTTTGTTTTGAAAATTTAAATCAACTATTCGTATTTGATTATTTGTTTATATTGATTTTGGGCAATTCAGTATATAAAGAATTTGCATATACGCCTTGCAAACGTATATTCAAAGTTTTAATATACTGGATAGATATGGAATCACATTCTAGTCGCCCGGAGATGGTACTGATGATTGTCATGACATCATCCGTATTTATATTCGTGTTTCGAATGTGTGATTTTCTATATATTTCCATTGGACTGGTGTGAGAACCAAAATTAGATAGGGCTTATTGTTGTGATTTGGCATCAAAAATCTGATTTTTGTATATGTATCAAAATTATGAATTTGATAATCTAATTCACTAATTTGATTGATGTTTGGGTTGTTTGTTTATTTGGTTGCTAAATTTTAACCATTTTGCCTAATTCAACCAAATATTGAATTGTATTGGAATTTGGTCGCATCTACTTGCATATACATGTATATCATTGAACAGGTCATAGCAAGGAGGCTAGAGCCAGAGAATAAAATTTGTTTGCCCGACAAATAGGTACATGTTTACTACATAATTTCCTGTTTTGTTTGGGTGATGATGATTTTGTGAGCCTATTGGCTAGCCGTTTGGCTTTTTCTTTTTCTTTTGAGATCTGAAGGACCGGGGAAGCTATTTGAAATTCCCCGATGCTCCCGGTGCAGGGGAGGTTATGGCGAAATTTTTCAAAAATTTAGGGTGTTAGCCAAATTTTTGAAATTTTGAAAATTCTCAGAAACTGAAAAGTTGGAGAATGGAAGCCAGATCGAGCGTAGAGTTGAATTATCAAACCACTTTCGACTTTGTTCCTTTTCGGGGACGAAAAGTTTTAAGTGGGGGAGATTGTAACAACCCGGAAAATCTGGGGCCAGTTTAAAATTTTTTATTTTGGCAATTTTAGCGAATTTAGATTATTTAAAATGAATTATTTTAAATAAAAACGACGAGAAATTTATTTTGAATATAAATCGATCGCATATATTATATACGTCGTCGTTAGAATATAAATAATTATATATAATTATAAATAGAATTGAAAATGGCGCGGTAGTTCGATAATTCGATTTCAAACTTCAATTGAATGTACCGGGTGCAAAACAATCCGGATTTTAGTGAAACAAAAAATAATGGAATCTAATAGTGAATATCTTTCCAACGAATCCGAAAAATCAAGATTTCATATCGGGAAGCAAAAGATATGTCCAGTTGAAAATTCTGAATAGCTCGCTATGGAATTCAGGCCCTTAAAAATGGACATTTTGCAAACGACTCGGATTTCGACGAAACCAGTTTTGTTGGGTCCGCAGTGTCAAGTTATTGCTAGGTTTCAAATTTCGTAATTTTTCGAATCAATATGTGAGCGTGGCAAAGGAAAACGCGTTTGACCAGTTTCAGTTGATTTTAATCGACTGGAAATTGGCCATTTTTCTAACGTCTCAGAATTCGACGAAACTAGTTTGTTAGGACCGTATCGTCAATACGAAGCTAGAAAATATTTTTCCGGAATTTTTCTAGTTCGCATGTGACCCCGGTAATTTGAAATGTACGTTTAAAATTCAATATAGTGATTTAAATGAAAATTCAAAAGGAAACCGATTGTAACGATCAAACCAGCTTGCGATACATATCCATTGTGTTCGGAATGGGGGTTAAACGCTATGGACGACAGGCGGTGGGCCTCGTTTAGGGGTCGTACGTAAAAGGTCAACTCTTTGCTAAATATAATATTAAATAATAAATAAAAAAAAAAAAAAAAGAAAAGAAACTCTTCCCTTCCCTCCTTATCTCCCGCTTGGCCCCCCCTTTTTTTTTATTCTATTCAGACAAGAGAAAAGAAAAAAAAAAAAAAAACAACAAAACCTAAATCGCCAGCCCCCCCCCGCGCACGAACTCCGACGAAGCCCCCCCCTGGAGCGCCGCCCGCCCCCCTCAAGACCGCACCACCGATCGAAGACCCAAGCCGCCTCCATCGCTCGAAGCATCGCCTCCCAGTTCGACGCTGAAGCCGCCGCCCTCGAGAAGCCTTGCCGCCGCCGATCTGCGAGAAACCCCCCCCCCCCTCGGTACGTTTTCTTTCATTTTATTTTTTTAGTTTATTTTTGTTTTAAATTTTGATTTAAAACATTTAAGAACTGATTTTGAAAATGATTTTTAAACTGTTTTTATAAAAGAACTTTAAAACTGAATTTTTAAAAGTATTTTAAAACTGAACTGAATTTTCTAAAGAATAAAACTGCATTTTCTAAAAGAATAAACTGCATTTTCTAAAAGAATAAAACTGTTTTTGAAATAAAAAAATAGAAAACTGATTTTATAAGCAAATAATAAACTGATTTTAAAAGCATAATAAAAACTGATTTTTATATGAAATTAAAACTGGGTTTTTCTTATTAGGGAAAAAAAAGAAAAAAACTGATTTTATTTTGAACTTTAAAATAGGAAAAAGGTTTAATCTTTTAGTAGAAAAAGATTTTTAGTAGAAAAAGATTTGAACTTGCACAAATAAAAATCATATTTTTATATGTTGAAAGTCGAAATAAAAATCATATTTTTATATGTTGAAAAATCATATTTTTATATGTTGAAAGCAAAAGTAAAAATCATATTTTTATATATTGAAAGCAAAAGTAAAAATCATATTTTTATATATTGAAAGCGAAGTCAAAATCATATTTTTATATATTGAAAGCGAAGTCAAAATCATATTTTTATATATTGAAAGCGAAGTCAAAATTCGATTTTTATATATTGAAAGCGAAGTCAAAATTCGATTTTTATATATTGAATAGCGACGTCAAAATTCAATTTTTATATATTGAATAACATAGTAAAAATTCGATTTTTACGTATGTAGTGAAAGCAGCAACGAAGGTGACAAAGAGGCGAAACGACGAAGACTTCTGCAAATGAAGAGCCGTGGAGCTAGGATAGCTATATGTGAGAATTTCTCACCTTTCAATTTATTTTCTAGTTATATATATATACTAGGATGCAGACGGTGCTTAGTAGCACCCGACACCCGTCCACAGACCATGGACTTGTTTGTTTGGCTGTTTGGTTATTGATTGTGATATTGGTTTGAATGTGGTTTGTGGTGTGGAAAATCGAATCGATAAATTGGTTAGGAGTAGACGTGCGCCGTTATAAGGCGAAGGAGTAAGGCTAGGTTAGACCCTTACTCCAAATTTTGTGGTTTGCAAAATGAAATTGATTTGATTGATGAGTGAATGGCGTGGGCCTTCACTAGACCGGGGATAAGGCTAGGCCTTGTCCCGTTTCTAGTATCGTGCCGTTATGCCGCCGAAATTTTCTAAAATAAGTTAGAAAAATAAAAATAGCATTTTATTTAAAGAATGAATTGAATAGAAATTCATAGGTTGAAATAAAATGTTTTATCGTTAAAAATATAATTTTTAACGTGAAGTGAATAAAATAAATATTCATTTACAAACCAGACGGTTTGTTTATGTACACCTATTTGAATGACATTGATTGGGACGATAAATTTTACACATCGCCTAACTGCACAAATAAAAATCAGTGTTTGATTGTTTGAAACCCCACACGGGTGTTAGGATGAAATTTGAAGTTCACTCATCCTGATTGATTAAACATGTCGATCGATTGATTGACAGGCTGTTATAAGCGTTGAATATCTATATTTGATGCTTATACAGTGTAGTGCACTTTGGTTGATGGTTGATTATTTTCAATGCTATTATATACATGTGTTGTATGAAAATCCATATAATTAATTTTATATGGTAATTGATTGGGCCTCATTCCAGTTTTGAAAAAGAAATATTTGAAAAAGAAATATTCGAAATAGAATATTTGAAAATAAAGGAATATATGAAGCCGTGTTGATTAGATTGACGCCATTTTGACGTGAACGATATTTATATCGATTTTAGAAAACGAATTCAAAATGAATTGAAAACGAATTCAAAATGAATTGAAAACGATTTCGAAATGAATTGAATTGAAAACGAATTCAAAATGAATTGAAAACGATTTCGAAATGAATTGAATTGAAAACGAATTCAAAATGAATTGAAAACGATTCCGAAATGAATTGAATTGAAAACGATTTCGAAATGAATTGAATTGAAAACGATTTCGAAATGAATTGAATTGAAAACGATTTCGAAATGAATTGAATTGAAAACGATTTCGAAATGAATTGAATTGAAAACGATTTCGAAATGAATTGAATTGAAAACGATTTCGAAATGAATTGAATTGAAAACGAATTCGAATTGAATTGAAAGCGAAGTGAAATAAATTCAAATTGAATTGAAATTTGAATTGAATAGAAATGGATTTTAAAACGAATTTATAAAGAAGAATTCAATTTTGATTTGAATTGAAATGGAAGTTGAAAATGTTTTTGAAACGAATTCAAAACTATTTATATAATTCGTTTTAAATAGAAATCGACGATATATATATTATATATATTATATATAATATAATGGCCTGAATAGAACGCGCCGCGCCGCGGCAGTTCGCGAATTTCGACCATTTATTTCAAACGGGCATTACGGGAGATCCGACCGTCGGATTCTCCTAAAACCGGAACCGTTGGGTTCGTATCGAAAAGAGCTTTCTAACGAATGTGAGAAATTTGAAATCTAACGGTTGGATTTGGAGACACGTCCAAATCAAATTCGAAAAAGGTCGCTGTAAGTGCAGTTCGATGGCCATTGATGGAAATCGACTGTACGGGCCTTGATAAAATTATTAAAAATAGTAATAATTTGTGTAAAATCATAAGAAATGATTTGTGAAAGTTTGGGATGAAAAACTCCATATTTGAAAAGATAAAAATAGATTTTTATCGAAATGAACTAGTTTTGAACTAGAATTATAATTCTATTTATTTTTAAATAAATAAATTGAATTTGAAATGGTTTTGAAAATAACCAAAATTTCCAATGATTGCATTGGAGTGGATTTGAATCGAAATTGTCTTCGGAATATTTCGATGATTGGAATTCGTGATTATACAGGTGTTGTTATGGAAATTTGAAAGATATCTATATTTATATCGTTATTTCCAATACGACATTTGTTAGTCGTAGAATTCGATATTGAATATAAGCCGATATATTTTCTATTCAGAGCCTTGTATTGAATATCGAATGTGATTTGGGTTTGTCGTGAATGGTGTCTTCACTAACACTGTTCTTGAACCCAGTTGAGAAAAGATTAAATCTTTTTATTTAGATTTAATGAAGTGTACCAATTAAATGATATTTAATTGGAATTGAATTGGTATTGATTTTTGGGTTTATCGTGAACAGTGTTTTAAATAACACTTGTTCTTTAACCCGATAATTAATCGAATGTGATTTGGGTTTGTCGTGAATGGTGTCTTCACTAACACTGTTCTTGAACCCAGTTGAGAAAAGATTAAATCTTTTTATTTAGATTTAATGAAGTGTACCAATTAAATGATATTTAATTGGAATTGAATTGGTATTGATTTTTGGGTTTATCGTGAACAGTGTTTTAAATAACACTTGTTCTTTAACCCGATAATTAATCGAATGTGATTTGGGTTTGTCGTGAATGGTGTCTTCACTAACACTGTTCTTGAACCCAGTTGAGAAAAGATTAAATCTTTTTATTTAGATTTAATGAAGTGTACCAATTAAATGATATTTAATTGGAATTGAATTGGAATTGATTTTTGGGTTTATCGTGAACAGTGTTTTAAATAACACTTGTTCTTTAACCCGATAATTAATCGAATGTGATTTGGGTTTGTCGTGAATGGTGTCTTCACTAACACTGTTCTTGAACCCAGTTGAGAAAAGATTAAATCTTTTTATTTAGATTTAATGAAGTGTACCAATTAAATGATATTTAATTGGAATTGAATTGGTATTGATTTTTGGGTTTATCGTGAACAGTGTTTTTAAATAACACTTGTTCTTTAACCCGATAATTAATGGAATGAGATTTTGGGTTTATCGTGGATCGTGTTTTAAATGACACTGATTCTTTAACCCAGATAATGATTAAAACTAAGTGGAGTTTTAATGAATCTTTAATTAGATTGAAAAGATCGAGAATGGAGTATCACCAGTTTTGCTCCAGGCGATAGTTAAATCTTTAATTAGATTTGAATGTGAAATTTAGAAACTAACTGGCGGTTAGCCAAGCAGAATGGTTTTCTGGATATTGATCTGATGTTGGTTTCGGCCTTCGGGGTTAATATTTGGGGAGTTATTCTCTTGATTAATTTACGGTTAGTGACTAATGAATTGGAATGAGGCGTATGTTGTGTTTGTGTAACACTTACTTAAAATATACGCGAGTTATTCGGAAAGACCGGGTTTATCCCATTCTGAATAACTGATACGACGATAAGTCGAAGATGAAGACGATGGTCGAAGACCGGAAGTCTTCACGTCGTTTGGGTGATAACTGATGATCTTGATTGGGCTGTACACCCAAGAAGATGGAAACAGTTAGTGATCGTCCAGACGTACTTGGAGATCGATGGATATGCGGGGTACTAGGTGCCTCCGGTTTCGTTCAGACCCAGAACGGACTTGTAAATGGACTGTGTGTCTGACATCGGATTTCATTCTGTGTGACTGATATCGGTTGCATAGGATGGTTTGCCTGTGTGGCATGCTAAGATGCAAATGATCAAGGCTTCTGTTGAAAAGCAAAGTCTTGTGGTGATGATCAAAGCACGGCCTTTGTGGCGTAGCTTTGTGTAACGTTTACCTCGCGTGTTTCACACCAGGTATGAACCAAAAACGGGAGACGGACCTCAGGGAGGACTTGCGTTTCTTTCTAGCTAGAAGTGGCGTCAGTGGTTTTACACGCCCTGACGAGTTTGACTTATGTGGTTGTTGCTGTTGCGAGGCGCCTCGGTTATATCGGTTTCGGCCGAATGCATTCTGGTCGGCTGACGGACCAGACTTACACCCCATAGGGTGGGGAGACGTATTGTTCAGGCATAATAATCCACTCCGTGTGGACCGGCCCTGACGATCCAAGGCTTGCCTGCGCGCTTGCCTGAGACATGGGCTAGATTGTCTCGAATCGGTTGAGGACTATCTTTTGCCTCGGTTCATAGATGGAAACCCAATTTCCAAATACGAGACTTTGCGGTTTTGATTGTATATCCTATATATGGCGACATAGTGGGATGGGGCGCTCATGCCGCCTATGATTGATACTTATGATTTGAAGTGTTTTATATACTATGCACTTATAATAGTATCAAATGATTTGTTTTAAACGTATCAAGCATTCTTTGGCTGTTATAAGGGAAAACCCTATCCTCGACTGCGTTGCATTGTGTGATGGGACCTGGGTCTTATAACAGCTTCATTTTTCTTTATTTAGCATTGCGCTGTTGGTTTTATGCACTGGTATTCTTGGGAGGAAACCCGTTCCGTGTTATACGGCGTGGTCCCTTGATTTACCTAATGATTTGAAATAAAGATTAATAACTGTTTTAGTTCTCACACCAGTCACATGACTGACCTGGAGTTTATTGTTTTAACCTAAACTCTGGGTGCCCCTATTTTCGACACGGGCAGCTAGTAGTTTTGGTTTTGCAGATTTATATTCACAGGATCCTGGTTTACAGCTGGAACGATATCCGGAAAGCTTTGTATCCGTATATCTCATTCTAGTTGTGTATTGTATTATTTTCCGCTGCTATGTATTTAAATGTAATTTAAATCTCTGATATTTCTGTGTAATATTCATTTATACTCTGTATATTCTTGTAATCTGATGCATTGTTGTAATATACAATGAAATGTTCTTCTGTATGCGTTCTGTTTTGTCGTGTTCTCAAACGATAGGGCGTTTCGAACGGTCTGGGTCGGTTTAGCGACTGGTTCGGACCGAGCGAAGTTCCTTGCCGTCACATAGACTGATATCTATTTGTATTTAGACATTATCATAATATCAGAATGATATTGCTTTTCAAAGATGTTTGGATTCTCATAAGGGAAAAACCCGTTCCGTATTCACGGCGTGGTCTTATGAGATATCATATACCTTTTTAAATGATTTGAGTTTACTCACACCAGTCACATGACTGATCCGGAGTTTATTTGTTTTGTCTTCCCTAAACTCTTGGGTGCCTAAATTTGTACGGGCAGTCAAGTAGTCGGGATTTACAGATGCATTGAAGAGCTGGAGCAGGAGGCTTCAGGATTCTATAGCTATTATTATTTCTGCTGTTGTTGTAAGTGCTGCACTCTGATAAGTGCTATTGTGTATAAAACTGTTTGTATTTCAAAAGTTATGTTATATTTTATTCGTTCCGCTGTGAGATTCGTGTTACTCTGATGATGATGTTCTTCTTCTTCTTCTATTCTATTAGTTCTACCTTATCTATTCTCACCCTCTATCTTCTTTCTATTAGTTTCTTGAATTTCCAATACGATTTGGGTTGGACTTGTGTTATTTAGTCAGCTCAAATTGGACTGGATTTTCGGGTCACTACATTTGGTATCAGAGCTTAAGTTAAGCGAATTACCTTGGCTCTGTGGCGTTACTCAGTAGAGATGGGGTTAGTAATACCCTAGACTGAGATTGAGTGTATATATACGAGTGAACGTATTTGTTATTTGATATAAAAATTTGTTTTATATTGTGGAGCTTTATTGGTTGAGTGGCTTATGAATTATGGTCGATAGTGGGGCACCACAATATCGATAGGGGTTTCTAAACACTCGAATACGATGAACCAACATGATATGCTTTGAAATTAACATAGTATAATTGGTTATATATAACCAAGTAGAATTCATATAAGTAAAGAATATGAATTAAGAGGAATTAAATCTGAAAATTTAAATTGAATTTGGAATTATAATAAGGAAATTTTAAGTTCCTGGGAGAGTTTGAAATTTGTTTTCAAATTGAAAGAGAAATATAGTATTGAACTCACTTCGATCGCTGGGAAATAATTCTGATGATGGTGTACGCATCATCAGTGTGATTTTCAAGTTTCAAAGTGACGGATTACTAGCAAAATTTTTGTTTTGAATTGTTTTGATAAAACAAGTTGTTAGAAATTCAAAAGTTTTGAATTGGTGTTATGATTTCAAAATTTATTTGTAATAAACCCAGGAATTTAAATTCTGAAATTTTTAATTTAACTTATGAAGTTAAATGGATTAAAATGGTGAAGGTGAATAAGTAAATTAGGATTTAACTCTAACTAAGTTAAACAAAATGGAATCAGATTGTTAAGTAATGATTGTGGGATCAATAATGGATTTGAGTTTGAAATGTGATTTGGCTTGGATATAACCCAATGGTTTAGTTGAGAGTAAACTGATTGGAGTTGATTTGGATGGCACGGTATATGCAGAACTGGTAACCGATGGGAATGGTATAATTATATGGTCAGCAAAAAGGTACAAGTTTATATTTCATATGAGTTTGGTGATTTATGAGCCGATTTGGCAAGCCACTTGGCTGTTTGATTTTTCTTTGAGTTGGAGAAGGCCTGGAGAGGCGAGTTGTGGTTTTACAGATATGGCTGTACAAAGGAGGTTATGGCGAAATTTTCGGAAAATTTAAAGTGTTAGAAAATTTTCAGAATTTTTGAAAATTTAGTAAGTCGGAATGAGTTAATATTTTAATCGGAATTTAAGTGGTTCAGTGAAACCGGAGATAAGAGGTAAACAGATAAATTTTTACCCAGTAGATAGGGTCGTCCTCTACCTTAGCAATTTCGAGGGCGAAATTATTTTAAGTGGGGAAGAATGTAATGACCCGGATATTTGACGGTGTAATAATTAACTCATTTAATTATTTAAATAATGAATATATTATTTAATCGACGACGTTAGAACGTATAATTTTATTATAATTTAAAATCGAGCTTGAAATGGCGCTGCAGTTCGTAATCTGGCGATTCGAACTTCAACTGAATGTACAGAGTTCGTTTTACATCGGATTTCTGTGAAACAAGAAACGTGTGGAGCTGGTGGATTATATCTTTCTAGTGGAAGAGAAAATCAGGATTTCGTCGTGTAGATTTTGAGATATGTCCAAATCAAATTTAAAAATAGTCGTTATAGAATCGTTTATCGACCATAACGGTTTATTCGATATAACTAGAGATCGGGTTTGAATTTAGACAAGGTTCTTTTGGGAAGTAGTGATAATTTAATTTTTAGAATTTTACTCTAATTTTTAATTAATTTAATAAGCGACTTTTTATTTGAAGTATTTCGCGCCCTGAAATCAACATTTTGAAGTTTCAAAATATGAGTCCACCTACCGATATTATTATATTTTTGAGATCGTAGCACATCGCTGATCACAAACATATTTTTATTTTTATCCATAGCAGTTCATACATGGACAGAAATTTTTATAGCGAGGTACACAATATAATAAAAACAAGCACTAAAGTTTGAAACTAAATGCAATATATGATTTCACTTGTATCGTGGACCTTTGTTTTTCTTCCTACACCACGAAACATGCAAGTGTTAACGCTCTTAACATAGGATATACTATTTTTAAGTGCTTACAGGAGAATACTTTCATAGGTCAGAAATCTACAAGTAACCATACGAGATATTCCTATACGTTTTAAGTGCTGAATGGTTGTTCCTCGTGCCTTTAGCGCATAGAAGACTTGTCATTTTTCATAGCATCCGTGGTATAAGCGAAACCAACAATGGACAGTGAGTATATTTGATTAAATATCTATGCCTTAACCCCTAGGTTAATACCCCATCACGTACAACCGGAAGTGACAACTCGAAACAAAGACTTATATGCATTAAATGTAAACGCAGGCCTGAGGGGTAGCGCTGTCCTATACCATACATTTATTCTTACTTGAGGACAAAGTATTCTCAACCTATATAAATACCCCCTCTATATTTCCTTAAGACCTAATATCGTTCTCTTCAGCAAACTTTCCGCCGCCACCATTCTCAAATGAAAATCGCAAGTATAAAATCAAAAGAAATCCCAAAACAAAATCCATAAATCCGGAGATGAGGGTATTCGAATTTTGTGGTGAGCTCCTCTACGTTCCTATGTGTATTCCATAAAGTTCGAACTTCGTTTGTGCCTCTCGAGTGAACAGCGCGAGCTGCAGCGAACTACGGTTCGTTTGATTCAGGAACTTTGGGCTTTGATCCACGTTTTGGTGGGTGGATTAGAATCCGTGGTGTTGTGCAGCATGGCGCATACAAGGAGCGAAGTTGTGGGGATATGTTAATGATAAGAAGTCGGTGAACTATCTTGAGAACGTGAGGAAGTGGAGAAGAACAGTGGGGTGTTGTGCATGGGTTGGTATGAGTTGCGGACGTGATTGTTGAGGAGGGAGAGTTGCGGTTTCGAGTGCAGGCTATAGAAGAAAATATTGAGGAGCCCAAAAGTAATGAGAGTAGGGACGTGATTTTTTGGAAGCATCAGGTGAGGGCGTCCGTGGAAGAGCGCAAGGGAAAATGGCGAGGGCTGTTTGGGTTTTAAATGCCACGGAGAGGCAGAACGCATGGTAAATGGTGGGGCTGAAGTGTTTACATTGGGCGTTGGTACATGGGGAGGAAAGGGGTTGTACGCAACTTCCTGTAATGCATACTTCAAGTCATTGAGATGCAATAAAAAAAAAAAGACAGGAGCATTAATGCAAGGTCTAAGGTGTATATGCGGGTTCAGCAGGTAGTGCGCACTGATCAATGGAGAGGTATTGTTAAGTAGATGGGTGTTCGCTCTGTATATTTTGGGTTCATTCATTTCGATGGAGTTGATAAGCGAGGCAGGTTTTACAAATGAAGACCAACGTTTGGGCGGATGGAAAGAGCCCACGTGGAGGGTAAGCCGGTTTAAAAAGAAAAGAAAAAGATGAAGAAAAGAAATATGTACGTGAAGGGTAAGAAGGAGGATAGGATGGACAAGTTATGAAATAAGTTTGGCAAATGACGGATATTTCTATTGCTTTTGGGAAGATGAGTTCCTGTTTAAAACATGTTTCGTGAATGGGTATTGGTCCACAATAGAAAAGGATATCTCGCACACACGTGCTCAGTTTTACGAACAATTTGTCGCGTTGAAATCGTATGGGAAATAACTGCACGTACGAGCTAGAATAAAATGCTTTGGAATTTTATGTAGTTGAGACTATATGAAACGACGAAGAAGTCGTCAACTGCGAATCAATGTGAGTAAAACTCACTAACCCTGTTCAATTTATATTTCTATATAAATTGTACTTTATTTTTGATAACTTTTGATTGATTGCTATGTATTGATAATTTGGACTGTTAAATAGATTTGATTGAAAAAGTAGATATAGTTATATATACAGAAAACCATCAATCAAATATGGATTCTGATTATCAGTATATTTCATGTTGGGATGAAATTGATGTATATTATACTGTGTAACATCTGTGGATGCAGGGAGACAGGTTGGAGGAATCCGACTGGATTCCTCAACAATTATTTTATTGTTTTCATATATTGTGATATATGTGTGATTTATATTCTGTTATTGATTATGGATGTTAGAACGATATTGATCATCGTTGTTTGATATTTTGAATATCATAAGAAACCCTGAGTTGTAAAATGGAATATTTCAATGTATATCGAAATAAAGGAGTTTTATAAAATCAACCGATTTTATAAAAGGAAACAATTTGAAAATAACGTATTTATAAAATCACAGGATTTTACGAAAGGAAATTTTTATAAAACGAACGCGGTTTTATAAAAGGATAGTATTTTTAAAACGATTAGAGTTTTATAAAAGGGATATTTATTTAGAAAATAAATAGAAATAGAAAAGGAATATTTATTTAGAAAATAAATAGAATAAAGGAAATATTTATTTAGATAATAAATAGAAGTTATAAATAGGAAATATTTGTAACGGTAAATAGAAGTTATAAATAGGAAATATTTGTAACGGTAAATAGAAGTTGTAAATAGGAAATATTTGTAACGTTAAATAGAAGTGGTAAATAGGAAATATTTGTAACAGTAAGTAAACGTTATAAAAGGGAAATAGTTGTAACGGAAAACGTAGTTTATAAAAAGGGGTTAATAGAATATAAAAATTAAGAAGTGAAGTTAAACAATATTGGAAACTGACTAGAGATTGGTAAGTTGAATATTTTTCTGAGTGTTGATCTGATGTTGGTTTCGGCCTTCGGGGTTTATACTTAGAGAATTGTTCTCTTACTAATTTACAGTTAGGGACTAATAGTTGTGGAATGATAGTGATGCGTAAATGAGGATTGGAAATGTTTTCCAATGTTGAAAATTTATATTTTCTAGTTTTAGAAAATAAGGAAATATGAATATATATATATATATATGATTGATGATTGGATCGATAATTCCATTTGGAATTAAGATCGTTGTTTGTACACCGACATGTTTCCATTTGATAGTTAAATCACAGACTATCGAAGTTTTGACCATTTTACATTGTAAATATGGAGAGACCGGTTGGATTATTATCCGAAGAACCACTCCGTATCGACATAAGCGTTGTGATCGAATACGATGAAGATAATTGAAGACGGAGTAAAGTGCAAGGGCTGTCCTATTTATAGAATAGTGCCTTCGGTTTCATTCAGTCCCAGATTGAACGTATATGGACGAATGTCTGACAGAATAGTTCCAATGATCGAAAGAGTTGGACTATACAAATATATATGGTGGCCAACGGATTTATTCCCTTCGCATAATATCCAGAATCTATTTGTGCAGATCCAACTAATGATTAACGGATCTGATAATGTGGCATTCAAAGTGATCGTGTTATCAATGAATGGAAAGTAATCGTAGCCTCTGGCCTCAACAACCAGGAAATGACAGAAATCGGGCAGACAGCATGGCTAAGTCGGTCGCACCGAAGTAGGGTGTATAATCACCTATCTAGAGAATATTCATTTGCTTCTTTTAATCTATCAATGTTGTCCCATATATATACGGGAAACGGTTGCTGATCCCAACCGTTGGTGATGTACATTCGATACACTCAAGCGAAATGAGTGGTCGGTCATGTGTGGCTGAGTTGCAAGATGTTCTTGTTGAACTCCAGTGTATCGTTCCTAGAGTACACTGATCGGAAGGTGGTTCCATACCTTGTCATAGTCGGAAACCCAATAATCCGATACGCACCTGCGGTTTTGATTGTATACTATATATGTAGAACGTGAGATGCAAGCGTTTCTACTAGACTGATATCTATTTGTATTTAGACATTATCATAATATCAGAATGATATTGCTTTTCAAAGATGTTTGGATTCTCGTAAGGGAAAAACCCGTTCCGTATTCACGGCGTGGTCTTATGAGATATCATATACCTGTTTAAATGATTTGAGTTTACTCACACCAGTCACATGACTGACCCGGAGTTTATTTGTTTTGTCTTCCCTAAACTCTTGGGTGCCTAAATTTTTACGGGCAGTCAAGTAGTTGGGATTTACAGATGCATTGAAGAGCTGGAGCAGGAGGCTTCAGGATTCTATAGCTATTATTATTTCCGCTGTTGTTGTAAGTGCTGCACTCTGATAAGTGCTATTGTATATATAACTGTTTGTATTTCAAAAGTTATGTTATATTTTATTCGTTCCGCTGTGAGATTCGTGTTACTCTGATGATGATGTTCTTCTTCTTCTTCTATTCTATTAGTTCTACCTTATCTATTCTCACCCTCTATCTTCTTTCTATTTGTTTCTTGAATTTCCAATACGATTTGGGTTGGACTTGTGTTATTTAGTCAGCTCAAATTGGACTGGATTTTCGGGTCACTACATTTTCACTATTAACAGTTATAAACTGCATAGACTTATGCAACAAAATGTTGATAGTTGCTCATAAGCATGAAATTTTTCAATTTAACTACATACATATATGCAACAATATGTTTACAATTGCATGGTTGCAATAAGCATTTCTGTTTAATATTATACAATAGCTGAGTAGAATCCCAAATTAAAAATTAAATTCTGCTTAATACCACTAACCAAAATTAAACTTTAAAATACTCTTTCGATACTAACTTATATTTGCACACTTACATGAAAAAATAAAGTTAAACTGCAAACATTTCTGAAACAATTACAATTAACAACATACACTTCTAACAATGCAGCTAGTTGAACTATTTCATTACTCAATAACATTTACATGCATTCAACGGTTCAACTACATGTTTATAGTGGCATACTTGAATGAAACATTTTTACTTGACTTCATAATTAACTTAAACCAATATTTTTAAATGCAAACACTTATGCAACAATTTTTGACAGTTCCACATAATCACGAAAGTTTTTTACTTAACTACATACATAAATGCAAGAATATATTTAAAACTGTATGGTTACAATAAGCATTTCTGGTTATTATTAATCAGCAATCGAAAAAAATCCCAAATTTATGCTTACACTTCATAATTCCATGAACGAAGACCAAATTTTATAATATTCTTCATATACTACATATACAACATATTATTTTTTGCTGAATACGTTATTCTTTGTAGTCACATTTCTTACAAAATATGCATTTATACATGCAACAATCTGTTATACAATCAAAGTAACCTGCATGTAGTAGGGATAACTAAATTCCACCAAGAATCTTCTAGTTATAGATGTATTCAACCAATTATTTACATAGATTAACTGAATGCTAAACATAATATCAAATTGATTTATTTACCGAAAATCATACAATCTTGTACAAATTCCCATGATACGTAATACTTAGATTCTAAATACCTAAAAAAATCATACGGTTTTGCTTTATTTCTTTATAACATCATACAAACATGCCAGAATTCTTATTAACATATATAAATTATTCGACTAATGAAAAAAACCAATTATAGTAATAACTTTTTTCTCGCCATATCGTACACAGCAATGAAGACGACAGAGAATTCGAGCAAAACTTGATAATTCTGATCGGAAGATTTGACGGCCGACACAATTTATTTCACAAAAATAATTCTAGGGTTTTGGAGAACTGTGGATCTAGGGCTTGCGAGATTAACGGTGTCGTTTGAATCATTAAATGAGGCTGAATCGATGTTTGGTATGTGTTTGTTGAGCGCAAGGGTACAAATTGAATTATTTGAGCCCATCTTCAAAAATAGGGATGCGTTTTATATTTTTTTTTATCAGCAGTTTTTCTTACATTTTAAAAGTTAATAGGGACCTGTAAAAAACGCACCCTAAACTATTACTACTTCTCTTAATACTTTAAAACAATCCTTCTTTTTAATCCTACCCCTAATTCTCTAAATAGCCCTTACTTCCAACAATTACCCCTATTTTTTAGCTACTTTGAAGGGTTGGTTTTTGCAGTACTCAATCTAAACGATTCATCATCTTTCATATTTGTTGATCTGCCCCTACTATGCCTAAACTACCCCTACTTCTCTTAATACTTAAAAATAGTCCTTCTTTCAAATCCTACCCCTAATCCTCTAAATATCCCTTACTTCCGACTATTACCCCTCTCTTTTAACTACAGTGAAGGATGGTTTTTGTAGCACCCAATCCAAAAGATTCATCATCTTTCATATTTGTCGATTTACCCCTACTATGCTTAAACTACCCCAACTTCTCTTAATACTTCAAAACAACCCTTCTTTTTTATCCTATCCCTAATTCTCTAAATAGTCCTTACTTACAACAATTACCCCTATATTTTTACTACAGTGAAGGGTTGGTTTTTGCAGCACCCAATCAAAATGATTCGTCGGCCTTCGTATTTGTCGATCTACCCCTACTATGCTTAAACAACCCCTATTTTCTTAATACTTCAAAACAACCCTTCTTTTTGATCCTACCCCTAATTCCCCAAATAGCCCTTACTTCTAACAATTCTTTTTAATCCTACCCCTAATTCTTTTTAATCCTACCCCTAATTCCCCAAATAGCCCTTACTTCTAACGATTCATCATCTTTTATATTTGTCGATCTACACCTACTATGCATAATCTACGCCTACTTCTCCTAATACTTCAAAACAACCATTCTTTTTAATCCTACCCCTAATTCTCTAAGTAGCCCTTCCTTTCATCAAGTACTCCTATTTTTTAACTATTGTGAAGGATTGGTTCTTGCAGCACCCAATCCAAATGGCTCATCATCTTTCATATTTTTTGATCTACCTCTACTACTCTTAAACTACCCCCCCCCCCCTTCTGTTAATATTTCAAAACCACCCTTCTTTTTAATTCTACCCTTAATTCTCTAATTATCCCTTACTTCCAAAAATTACCCCTATTTTTTACCCTTTGTGAAGGGTTGGTTTTTGTAGCAACCAATCCAAATGATTCATCATCTTTCACATTTGTCGATCTACCTCTACTATGTATAGTCTACCCCTACTTCTCTTAATTCTTAAAAACAATCCTTTTTTTAGTCCTTCCCCTAAATTGGTAAATAGCCCTTACTTCCTACAATTACCCTTATCTTTTTACTACTATGAAGGATTGGTTTTTGCGGCACCTAATCCATACGATTCATCATCTTTCATATTTGTCAATCTACCCCTACTATGCTTAAACTACCCCTACTTATCTTAATACTTCAAAACATCCCTTCTTTTTAATCCTACACCTAATTCTATAAATAGCCCTTCCTTCCAACACTTACGCCTATCTTTTTACTACAGTGAAGGGTTGATTTTTGCAGCACCCAATCAAAATGATTCGTCGGCCTTCATATTTGTCGATCTACCCCTACTATGCTTAAACAACCCCTATTTTCTTAATACTTCAAAACAACCCTTCTTTTTGATCCTACCCCTAATTCCCCAAATAGCCCTTACTTCTAACAATTACCCTTGTTTTTTAACTTCTGTGAAGGTTCTGTTTTTGCAGCACCCAATCCAAATGATTCATCATCTTTCATATCTGTCGATCTAACCTTATAATGCTTAATACCTCTACTTCTCTTAATACTTCAAAACGGTCATTCATTTAAATCATTCCCCTAATTCTCTAAATAGCCCTTACTTCAAGCAATTACCTCTATCTTTTTACTACTGTGAAGGTTTGGTTTTTTCAGCACCCATTCCAAACGATTCATCATCTTCCATATTTGTCGATCTACCCCTCTTATGCTTAAACTACCGCTACTTCTCTTAATACTTCAAAACAACCCTTCTTTTTAATCATACCCCTAGTTCTCTAAATAGCCCTTACGTCCAACAATTACGCCTATCTTTTTGCTACTTTGAAGGGTTGGTTTTTGCAGCACCAAATCCAAACGACTCATCATCTTTCATATTTGTCGACCTACCCCTACTATGCTTAATCTACCCCTACATCTCTTAATACTTCAAAACAAACCTTCTTTTTAACACTACCCTAATTCTCTAAATAGCCCTTCCTTACAACAATTACCCCTATTTTTTACTATTGTGAAGGATTAGTTTTTGCAGCACCCAATCCAAACGATTTATCACCTTTCATATTTGTCGATCTACCCCTACTGTGCTTAAACTGCCCCTACTTCTCTTACCACTTCAAAACAACCCTTCTTTTTAATCCAACCCCTAATTCTCTAAATAGCCCTTCCCTTCATCAATTACCCCTATTTTTAACTATTGTGAAGAATTGGTTTTTGCAGCACCCAATCCAAATGACTCATCATCCTTCATATTTGTCGATCAACCTCTACTATGCTTAAACTACCCCTACTTCTGTTAATATTTCAAAACCACCCTTCTTTTAAATTCTACCCCTAATTCTCTAAATAACCCATTGTTTTAACAACTACCCGTATTTTTTACCTTTTGTGAAGGGTTGGTTTTTGTACACCCAATCCAAATGATTCATCATCTTTCACATTTAGTCCTCCCCCTAAATCGGTAAATAACCCTTACTTCCAACAATTACCCTTATCTTCTTACTACTATGAAGAATTGGTTTTTGCGGCACCTAATCCAAACGATTCATCATCTTTCATATTTGTTAATCTACCCCTACTATGTTTAAACTACCCCTACTTATCTTAATACTTCAAAACATCACTAATTTTTGATCCTATACCTAATTCTATAAATAGCCCTTCCTTCCAACAATTACGCCTATCTTTTTACTACAGTGAAGGGTTGGTTTTTGCAGCGCCTAATCAAAATGATTCGTCAGCCTTCATATTTGTCGATCTACCCCTACTATGCTTAAACAACCACTACTTTTCTTAATACTTCAAAACAACCCTTTTTTTTAATCATACCCCTAATTCTCCAAATAGCCCTTACATCTAACAATTACCCTTATTTTTTAACTTCTGTGAAGAGTCTATTTTTGCAGCACCCAATCCAAATGATTCATTATCTTTCATATCTGTCGATCTACCCTTACTATGCTTAATACCCCTACTTCTTAATACTTCAAAACAGCCATTCTTTTAACTCATTCCCCTAATTCCCTAAATAGTCCTTACTTCCAGTAATTACCCCTATCTTTTTACTACTGTGAAGTTTTGGTTTTTTCTGCACCCAATCCAAACGATTCATCATCTTCCGTATCTGTCGATCTACCCCACCTATGCTAAACTACCGCTACTTCACTTAATACTTCAAAATAACCCTTCTTTTTAATCATACCCCTAACTCTTTAAATAGCCCTTACTTCCAACAATTACGCCTATCATTTTACCACTGTGAAGGGTTGGTTTTTGCAGCACCTAATCCAAACGATTCATCATCTTTCATATTTGTCGATCTACCCCTACTATACTTAATCTACTCCTACTTCTCTTAATACTTCAAACAACCCTTCTTTTTAACACTACAATAATTCTCTAAATAGCCCTTCCTTTAAACAATTTCCCCTATTTTTTAACTATTGTGAAGGATTAGTTTTTACAGCACCCAATCCAAACGATTTATCATCTTTCATATTTGTCGATCTACCCCTACTTCTCTTAACACTTCAAAACAATCCTTCTTTTTAATCCTACCCCTTATTCTCTAAATAGCCCTTACTTCCAACAATTACCCTTATTCTTTACATTTTGTGAAGTGTGGGTTTTTGTGGCATCCAATCCAAATGATTCATCATCTTTCGTATTTGTCGGTCTACCCCTTCTATGCATAATCTACACCTACTTCTCTTAATACTTAAAAACAGTCCTTCTTTTGATCCTAACCCTAATTCTGTAAATAGACCTTACTTCCAACAGTTACCCATATCTTTTTACTACTGTGAAGGATTGGTTTTCGCAGCACCTAATCCAAACGATTCATCATCTTCCACATCTGTCGATCTACCCCAACTATGCTTAAACTACCCCTACTTATCTTAATACTTCAAAACAACCCTTCTTTTTAATCCTACAACAAATTCTCTTAATAGCCCTTCCTTTCGAAAATTACCCCTATTTTTTAACTATTGTGAATGATTGGTTTCTGTAGCTCCCAATCCAAACGATTCATCGTCTTTAATATTTGTCTATCTACCCCTACTATGCTTAAACTACCCCTACTCATCTTAATACTTCAAAATAGCCCTTCTTTTTATTCGGACCCCTAATTCTCCAAATAGCCCTTACTTCCGACAATTACCCCTATTTTTTAACTATTGTGAAGGGTTGGTTTTTGCAGCACCCAATCCAAAAGATTCATCATCTTTCATATTTGTCGATCTATCCCTACTACGCTTAAACTACCCCTACTTATCTTAATACTTAAAACAACCCGTCTTTTAAATCCTACCCATAATTCTCTAAATAGCCCTTACTTCCAACAGTTACTCCTGATTTTTTTACTACTGTGAAGGGTTGGTTTTTGTAGCACCCAATAAAAACGATTCATCATGTTTCATATTTGTCGATCTACCCCACTATGCTTAAACTACCCCTTCTTCTCTTAATACTTCAACATAGTCCTTCTTTTAAATCCCAACCCTAATTCTCTAAATAGCCCTTACTTCCAACAATTACCCCTTTTTTAAGTACTGTGAAGGGTTGGTTTTTGCAGCACCCAATCCAAATAATTCATCATCTTTCATATTTGTCGATCTACCCCTACTCCGCTTAATACATCAAAACAGTCCTTTTTTTAGATCATACACCTAATTCTCTAAATAGACCTTACTTCCAACAATTACCCCCATCTTTTTACTAATGTGAAGGGTTGGTTTTTGCAGCACCCAATCCAAATCATCCATCTTCTTGTATATTTGTTGATCTACCCCTACTATGCTTAAAACTACCCCTACTTCTCTTAATACTTCAAAACGGCCCTTTTTTAATCGTACCCCTAATTCTCTAAATAGCCCTTACTTCCAACAATTACCCCTATTTTTTAACTATTGTGAAGGGTTGGTTTTTGCAACACCCAATCCACACGATTCATCATCTTGTATACTTGTCGATCTACCCCTACTATGCTTAAACTACCCCTACTTCTCTTAATACTTCAAAACAACCCTTCTTTTTAATCCTACCCCTAATTCTCTAAATATCCCTTACTTCCAACAATTACCCCTATTTTTTAACTTCTATAAAGGGTTGGTTTTTGCAGCACCCAATCGAAATGATTCATCATCTTTCATATTTGTCGATCTACCCCTGCTATGCTTAAACTACCCCTACTTCACTTAATACTTTAAAACAGTCCTTCTTTTAAATCCTACCCCTAATTATCTAAATAGCCCTTACTGCCAACAATGACCCCTATCTTTTTACTACTATGAAGGGTAGATTTTTGTAGCACCCAATCCAAACGATTCATAATCTTTCAAATTTTTCTATCTGCCCCTCCTACGCTTAAACCACCCGTACTTCTCTTAATACTTCAAAACAAGCTTTCTTTTTAATCGTACACGTAATTCTCTAAATAGCCTTTACTTCCAACAATTACCCCTATTTTTTAACTACTGTGAAGGGTTCGTTTTTGCAGCACCTAATCCAAACAATTCATCATCTTTCATATTTGACAATCTGCCCCTACTTCTCTTAATACTTCAAAACAATCTTTCTTTTAAATCCTACTCCTAATTCTCTAAATATACCTTACTTCCAAAATTACCCCTATCTTTTTACTACTGTGAACGGTTGGTTTTTGCTACACCCAATCCAAACGTTTCAGCATCTTTC
This sequence comes from Allium sativum, assembly GCA_030737875.1. Lineage (NCBI taxonomy): Eukaryota > Viridiplantae > Streptophyta > Magnoliopsida > Asparagales > Amaryllidaceae > Allium > Allium sativum. The sequence continues at coordinate 730,815,828 of CM060923.1, read as the reverse complement.
ATATTTCTCGATCTACCTCTCCTATGCTTAAACTACCCCTTCTTCTCTTAATACTTCTAAACAGCCCTTCTTTTTAATCATACCCCAAATTCTCTAAATAGCCCTTACTTCCAACAATTACCCCTATTTTTAGCGACTGTGAAGGGTTGGTTTTTGCAGCACCCAATCCAAACGATTCATCATCTTTCATATTTGTCGATCCAACCATACTATGCTTAAACTACCCCTAGTTCTCTTAATACTTTAGAACAACACTTCTTTTTAATCCTACCCCAAATTCTCTAAAGATCCCTTGCTTCAAACAATTACCCCTATTTTTACCTACTTCTCTTAATACTAAAAAACAACCCTTCTTTTTAATCCTACACCTAATTCTCTAAATAACCCTTACTTCCAACAATTGCCCCTATCTTTTTACTACTGTGAAGGGTTGGTTTTTGTAGCACCCAATCCAAATGATTCATCATCTTTAAACTTTGTCGATCTACCCCTACTATGCTTAAACTACCCCTACTTCTCTTAATAATTCAAATAAGCCCTTTCTTTTTAATCGTACCCCTAGTTCTCTAAATAGCCCTTACTTCCAAAAAATTACCCCTATTTTTAAGCTACTATGAAGGGTTGGTTTTTGCAGCACCCAATCCAAATGATTCATTATCTTTCATATTTGTTGATCTACCCCTACTATGCTTAAACTACCCCTACTTCTCTTAATACTTCAAAACAATCCTTCTTTTTAATCCTACCCCTAATTGTTGGCTAGCTTTTTGACCAAGCCACCAAGGTCCACATACGAAGAAAATATGAACCTCCACGCCCCTAGTCCATGAAAACTTAATCGCGGTCACTCATCCACCTTCGATTCGTGATGCTCTCCCCGGATCGCCACGCCCCCATGCGATCTGATCCAATTAATCCAACTTGCCCCGATCCGACGCCAGAAGACAGAGAATGAAGGCCATGACTGAGTCTACCACGATCCGAGAATGTTGGATCTCGTGACACCTGTCCACAACTATCATATTGACCAATTCTCCATCAAGCTACGAACCAGTCCGAGATTCTCAGGATTTGTGCCACGTATGACCGTGATCCGTTTGTAAATATCAATATAAATAGCCCAGAACTTGGCATTTTTGAGGATCTTTTGGCAATTCAAGTCTCTGATTCGACCACTATTATACCTTCATTATTTCTATTCAGAATTATCCCGAAATTACTGAGATAATCATAACTATAAAAATGAGATTGATTGAAGTTGTTGATTGTACTAGCATTCGACGTATAATCAATAGCATATAAAGTGGACGTAGACTCGTTAACGCCGAACCACTATAAATCTTCGGTCTTTTCTGCTTTTTCTTCATCTTTTAGATATAGTTCTCTACAATTAGAACAATTTGGGTGTTAGAGCCAATTTTGGATCTAACATTTTGGTGCTTTCACTGAGAACGACTTCTCAACATATTGGATTGTTTCTCTGTTGTTTGGATATTCAAGCCCGAAGAAAACAGTCCAAAACCCCTTTGTTTTGACCTTTGAAGATTTTAGCAATACCCAGATATCATGGCTGGAAAGAAGTCCAAGGAAGTACGAGCTTCGCAGGCAAACGAAGTTAAGAATGAAGCAATTGAAGAAAGTGTGCACCAGCAGGTCGAGGAACAGCCATCGGATCGTGGCGAGGGGGAAGCGACCCGAACCGATGAGGGAACCACGCTCCGCGCCACTGATGGCGTCACGACTCTCTCCCAAGAACAAGCCACGATCCCCTCTACACCAGTTACCATGACCCGAATCCAAGGAGGAGCGACGAGCCACCGACATAGAGGTACCACGATCCGAGGCAATACTCAGACTACAACTCGACCTAGGAAGGAGGTTATGGCTCGTTCTTTCCGTGCTGGTAAATCTGCTCGACTTGGCTCAAGCTCTTTACGTACAAGAGAGAATGTTGATGATCAATTTAACCCTTCTGCCCCTGCTACCGAAGGGGACCATTCTCGCGTCATTGAAATGTGGGATAAACTATTTGACGTGTTAGCCGCTCAGAGGCAAGAAAGTTCAGTGTTACGACATAATTTGACTATTATTAATAGGCAACTTGATGATTTCATAAGGTAGAGAGTCTCGTCTCCAACCCGTCTTCCTTACCCAGAACACACATCTTCGTTAGAAGAACCCCGAAGGAACCGGCGATGGCCCCCGTTAGAAAGGGCTGAAAACAAAGAGCAGCTTCGATTTGGGTCACAACCATCTCAAGAAGAAGAAACGCTTAATCAGGGAACTAGTAGCCGTAATTTAGATGAGCCCGCTCTACCACCAAGGAAAGGAAACACTGTTAACCATGTCCAGAATCGACCCATTCCTCCCGCTCGCCGCATGATCGACCGCAGCAACAGGGGGCAAGGAAGTTCTGCCCAGTTCCCAGATTTTGTAGCAGCACGTCAAATAAATGTCGAAGAAGCCCGTCGGGCAAGAAGTGTCGATCCTGGGTCCACCTTGACTCGTGCATATGTTGAAGCAATGATCAGGCAGAATATTGTAGTTAGCCGTAGGCTCAGGGATGAAGATTGGGGCATAGATCGCAGTCATACACCTTTTACCAATGATATACTGGAGATTACATTCCCGAGGCGTTTTAATATGCCAACAATGAATTGGTATACGGGCAAATCTAACCCGATCCAGCATCTGATGCGATACTCCTCGTCAATGAACGCCGCTGCAGCTTCAGACGAGATAAAATGTAAAGCATTCCCTATATTCCTGGAAGTTAGGGCATTATTGTGGTATACCCGCTTGTTGGCACGGTCGATATCCAGTTTCAGGGAATTGAGTGAAAAATTCGTGAACCAGTTCCGCCTTCATGCTTAGAGGTCTAAGAATGTGATCGAGCTATCCCTTATTAAACAACGACCTGATGAGAGCCTGAGGTCGTATCTGGATCATTTCAACTTGACTGTCACATAAGTCAGAGACCCACATAAGCAAACTATTTTGATGGCCCTGATTGATGGAGTCGACAAAGACACCGAGTTTAGAAGATACCTGGCCGGCAAGCCACTTCCAACTAGAGAAATATTTTATGAAAAAGCCAACGTTCGTCTACGTCAGGAGGAGATATATGCTAATAGGAAAAGGAAGGCTACCGATAAGGAAGATATCCAAAGTAATGTGGCCATCAAGCAGATGGGAGATAGTTCAGGGAAAGTTGAAGTCAATGTTGGGAACAAGAATTAAGGCAATGGTCGACAGTCCGAGAATAATAATAACAACAATCAAAAGAGAAATCGAGGAAATGATTCTGAGAGAAGATCTCGACCCAGGCCATTTGAGAGTTTCACGCCGTTAAACGATATATTGGAGAATATCTTCATGGATACTTATAATGTCCTTCCATACAAAAACCACCCCCAAGAGATTCGACGGAAAAGGAACGTGTAACAGGAAAATTATGTATTTTTCACCAAATCCACGGTCATTCCACAAATGAATGTCGTCATTTGAGAGATGTGGTCGAGAGGCTACTCCGAGAAGGAAAATTTGATGAGTATAAGGTCACCCCTAGGGACTGGGGGCAAGCCACACCAGCCCCAAACCAAAATCAAAACTAGAACCAAAATCAGAGCCAACCTACTGCCAGGCTGACCTCTCAGCAAAAAGGGAAGAACCTCAATATTAACACCATAGTGGGAGGGCTCCATCTGGTCGGGCATAGCTTTAAGGCAATGAACCAGTATGTCAACGCAGCTAAACAACCCCCCACGGTAGGAGAATGCAGTAACCCTGAGGACATCGTTCCAATCAAGCAACAGAAGACGTTGATTGATGACATTATATTTCACGATAGAAATAGCATTGGCGTTCACTCCCCAACCGAGGACCCATTAGTAATCACAGCCGCAATTGCTCCAGCCATAGTCCATAAAGTTTTAGTTGATAACGGAAGCTCGGTTAATATTTTGTTCAAGAAAAGGTTCGACCAAATGAAACTTGAGCCGAAGGATTTAAAACCATATGAAGGATGGATATGTGGATTCAATGGAGCCTCAACCGCTCCAATGGGATACGTAGAATTATCGGTAACCCTTGGGGAAGGAGAGCGCCAGAGAGTGAGAATCCTTCCTTTTGTGGTTCTGCATGTTGAATCGCCATACAACGCCTTTTTAGGTCGACCGACCCTAGCAAAATTCACAGCTTGCGTAGCTCCTTGGTGTTTATTGATGAAGATCCCAACAGATGCCGGTATAGGCATAGTAAGAGGAGATCAAGTTGTTGCCCGAGCATGCTACATCGCAGAGCTGATGATTCATTGCAAAGGAAGGAATGTAGAGACCCATGGAGCTTCCTCCCCTGTAGGGGAGGAAACGTCATAGCAACTTAAGAAAATAACTATGGGAGAGCCGCCTAGAGAACTGCCCGAGGACATAGATCCCAGAGAGGACGCAGAGCCTGGGGGCAGAATGGCGACTCCCAATGAATCGATTGTGGATGTACCAATCGACGATAGTGACCCAGAGAAGGTCATGAAGATTGGATCCCAGTTGGACCCCAGTCGAGCCAGAGAGCTAACAGATTTCTTGAAAGCAAATTTGGATGTATTTGCCTAGACCCACTCGGATATGTGTGGGATATCTCCTTTAATTATGAGTCATTCGTTAAGCATCAACCCGAATCATCCTCCTATTAAAGAAAATAGTAGAATGCTTGGCCTAGATAGGTCCGCTGCCTTGAAAGAAGAAGTTGAAAAGCTGAGAAGTAATGGATTTATTAGAGACTCAACATACCCGGATTGGATTTCAAACGCGGTCTTGGTAAAGAAAGCCAATGGAAAATGGCGGACCTGTATTGTAACACCCCACGTCCATCAATGTCACTCACGAAGGGAATGCATTAACTTCCATGGAGGTTATAAGTGAATATAGAACAGAAAAATTACAACAAGACAGATAGTAAATAGTACTTGGACATCTAAAACTTCATTTTATTGCAGCGAAAACTAAACATGTTTACTACATCATAAAACCATAGATCATAACCAAGTACGATATCCATCTTCGTAAAAACAAAATACATAATCCGATTACATAAATAGCCATTATAAAGATAACAAGCTTGAATTTGCTTCAACGGTCCAAGCTTTCCAAAGAGAGATGAAGCAATTCAATCAAACTCCACTAGAGCTGTGCCCAACCTGAGGATCTGGAGGGGGAAAAAGGATAGAAATTGAGGGGGTCAGACATAAGGTCTGGCGTGTATGATAATTCCAACAATACTATTATCAAAATAACTAGACTAAGGCATAAGCTGGAAGACAAGTAAATGTCTATGAACTCTTAGGAAGATAAATATAGCGTTTAAGATAACGTTAAAGATAACGGTAAAGGCACACCTAATTACTAACGAATGATTACTACACTGCACCGCACATTACTACACTGCACCACACCAGTCACCCTATTGTTTGATCCCACTTTCTTCACACAGAAACTTTATAAATAGCCTTACGTACCCCTAGCTGACTACATAGGTGTCGTATGCCCCTATCTCCACTAGGTGTACCCCACTACCCACTTTCGATCGGCTCCCCACTCGTAGATACCCGTGCTGGCCCCACAGTGGGGTGTATCACTCCCCTGAAGTGGCAACCCGATACAACTTGAGAATGCATGGCTTATACCTACACGATGCAACAACGTCTTACCTACCAGCACGGGTCCACACACGCATATGAAACCCGTTGGACTTGCATTGCCACCGCTCCCCGTTTTGGACTCTTACAGTCGGACCCAGCATGCGTGTCCCGTCTTCGACTTAGGTCGAGCCCACAAAGATGCGTTTGGGATACTGGTCGAAATGGGCCCCCACAAGCTACCCACCTAAGCTTGTCACTAGTATATCCCACTTAACCCTCTTAGTCATGTTCATTTACATGTGTGTTTGGTTAAGTCTTACTAATCGTATTTCACATGCCACTAAGGGCACCCCCTAGATTCCACATGCCACCCAAGGCACCTGGTTAACCCCCATGTCCCACCTTACATGTTTATCTGGTTAAGTATTTCTTAATTCATTTAGGCCATAACCTCATAAAGACCTCTCACATTAGACTGGCATTTATGGCAGCTGAATTTGCCGAGCGGGTCCAGGCAGTCTTACACCATAAAAGAGTCTAACCTCATGTCTTTACAACTGTTATGCTTCAGTTTAGGCCTAGGACCTCTCACATTGGGCTGACATTTGTGACCACTGGATTTGCTGGGCGGGTCAGGGCAGGTTTACGTCACAAACGAGTCCAACCTCGTGTCCTAAGCATTGATTAACACTTAAAATCTTTTACCCCAGTTTTAATAATTCCCTATTCAAATTATTAATTAAGTCAACTTTTAATGATGTCCATAATTGACTCAATTATGGCCATCCACTTATGGCATGCAAAATCATATCCATTGCACCCCAACTTTTTAATATTAAATCCTTAATATTACCCCTACCCCACGTTTATACGTTCGATTATTCAATGCATAATGTAGGCTAGACTTGTATAGTCTAACACCTAGCACAAAGATAAACTATCACAACATATAGACAATTAAAATAAATCTAATCATAATAGGGGTGAAACTTGCATAAACTACACATGTTAAGGATCAAAAGGTGTCAACTTGTTAAATGTCTCAATTTACATGATATGATTATAGCCCAAATCTATACATAAACTGGCATATGGGGTTTTTGTGCAAAATAATGTTGGTGTGAACTAGCATAGGATATCACATATATCATAGCATAATTCTAGATGTCATAATAGATGTCTTGGCATATGTTCATAACTTTTCTAATCAATCTAACTTGCATATGTGACTTGTCATATAGATCAACATAACCCAAACATGATGATTTAATTAATATGAACTAACTAGCATAGATGGTAACATCATGGCCGTTTTAACATGTATTATTTATCACAATTTAGCATAGAAACTTTCAACACACATAACATCACCATAGCATGATTTATAACATATAAGATATCATCATCACATAACATTGGATTTACAACATACATTATAGCAAAAGGGGTTTACAACAACATATACGATAATTCACATCATCTACTCATAACCCATTCATAACTCAACCTAATTAAAATGATAATAATCTTGTTAAGATCATCATACTCACAATTTAGAGAAGAAAAGAGAGAGTTTTGCTTTGCTTTAGGGTTGAGAGAATTAGAATTGAATTTGCTTTTCTTCTTTCTTAGTTGGCGGCGGCTCCATTGATTTCCATGGCGACGTTAACTATTCTATTTTAATTAGGTTTAGGGTAAGCATTAGGATGTATTTATAGGTGTAGGAAGTTATTTAGGACCATTAGATTAACCTGAACCATGAGAACCAATCAAATGCAAAATCTGCATTTGAGCGAATCGGCCCAGGGGTTGACAGCCAAACACCCTGGATTAACCCCTAGTCGACCCAGCGGGGCGCGGGTCGACCTCAAAAATGGGCCGGTTCGGTTATTTCCCTCTCCCAATTCACTGTTTTGAACTTTTTCGCATATTTATTTATTTATTTAATTAATTTATATATATATATATATATCAATATATATATATATATATATTTCTCTGCGCAACCCATTTCACTTAATTCTTTTCTAAAAATTAAGTATACTTTAATTTGTGAATTTTAATGTTATAAGATTACGGGGTGTTACATTCTCCCCTCCTTAAAGGATTTCATCCCCGAAATCTCTAAGTCAAGAAGAATGTATATCCTACCATCTAATCGTCCATCTACTCAACCATCAAACACCAGCATCCATTGTCCTTAAAAGACTTCTAATGCTTTGAAGTTTATATGCACAGTGTGTGTATATGTCCATATCTAATACAAAATTAGGCGGTCTACTGATTCAGTCGACCTCCTTAGTGCAATTCATGATAGTGCCATGCGTCCAATATGTATGCAAAATATTCCCAATGATACATATTAATTCTATATGCGTAAGTGACTGAGCCGATCTGGTGCCTAATAGTGTGTGTATATGCATCCACGAGCAACCACTAGCAAAAACTTGCATCCACTTTGCATCCACCATACAAAACATGTCTCAAACACATGTTTCAACCATAGGATTATCCTAACTAAAGGTCAAAGATACTAGCGAGAGGATATAATAAAGATAAGATAAGTACAAGCTAAGCGATAAAGGAGAAATTAAAGGACGTACCCTCAAAAAGAAAAGGGTATCGTGAACGCATCTTCTCTTCCGTCTCCCAAGTAGCGTTGCTCTCCTCATCTCCCCATTGCACTTTGACTTGTCTTACCTCTCGATTCCTCAACCTCTTGATCTCCGACCCAAGAATGCGCGTAGGAGCTCGTCGAATTGTCGCATCACGCTCTATCTCCACCTCTCTAAGCAAGCTCGGCTCTACCACTTCCGCGGTCTCGTGCAAGCACTTCCTCAAATGTGACACATGGAATACGTCATGTACACCACTAAGTCTCTCGGGCAACTCCACTCTATACGCCATCCGTCCAAACCTCTCCTTAATAGGAAACGGTCGTACAAACCTTGGTGCTAATTTCCTAACGGACCCAAAGCGAAGAACGTTTCGTAATGGAGACACTTTGACAAAGACCATGTCCCCAACTTCAAACTCGAGATCTGTCCTCCTCTTATCCGCATAAGATTTCTGCCTATCTTGCGTTGCTTTCTTCCTCCTTCGAATCAAGTCGATCTTCCTCGAAGTCTCCCTAATCATATCGGGCCCAAGTAAGATCTTATCCGTAGATTCCCACCAACATGTAGGTGAACGACAAGGTCGTCCATATAGAGCTTCGAATGGTGCCATACCAATGCTGGACTGAAAGCTATTATTATACGCGAACTTAACCAATGGAAGATGCTCTTCCCACGTACCCCCAAAGTCTAGGATACATAGCCTCAACAGATCCTATAGAATGCGATTCACCCTCTCGGTCTGGCCGTCCGTCTGAGGATGATATGCTGTGCTCAAACATAATTGAGTCCCTACCGCCTCTTGTAAGCTTTTCCAAAATTCGCTAGTGAAAATAGGATCGCGGTCGCTCACTATGCTAGAAGGAACACCGTGCAAACGAACTATCTCTCGAACGTATACAGAAGCTAACCATGGAGCAGTCCTCTTACTCTTCACGGGAATAAAATGGGCGCTCTTAGTAAGTCCATCTACTATAACCCAAATTCCCTTATTACCCTTCCTCGATCGCGGTAATCCATCCACAAAATCCATTGAGATGCTTTCCCATTTCCATAGTGGAACCTCCAATGGGTGAAGCAACCCACCGGGTTTCTTTTGCTCCGATTTTACTTCTTAGCGCACCAAGCATCTAGCAACATACTCGGCCACGTCTTTCTTCATGCCGGCCCAAAAGTAAACTCTCTTCATGTCTTTGTATATCTTGTCCCCGCCGGGATGAATGGTCATCTTTGAATGATGTGCTTCGTCAAGAATAGTCTTCTTAGGTCATCGTCTTTTGGTACACAAAGTCTACCGTCCCTACGTAACCAACCCTTATCATCTAGGGTATACCTACGGAGATAGCTTGATGACTCCCCTCCTTTGAGCTTTTCTACTGACTCAACTAACTGTGGGTCTTCTCGCTGTGCCTCGCCAATCCGTCCCCAAAGCGTAGGTCTGACCTCCAAGGATGCTAGCAAACCGGGAAAGAAGTCAACAGAAGGTCTAAAGTCAAACATCGAAATGAATTCTAAACTTTGCCGCTCAACAAACAACGGACTTAAGGATAATCTTTTTCTACTTAAGGCGTCTGCCACCACGTTACCCTTGCCAGGGCTATAGGCTATTTCGAAGTAGTAGGATGCTAAGAACTCCATCCACCTTTGCTGCCTTAAGTTCAAGTCCTTTTGAGAGAATAGGTATTTTAAAGATTTGTGGTCAGTGAATAATTCGAATTTCTCGCCAAGAAGATAATGATGCTAAAACTTAAGCGTGAAAACAATAGCGGCCAATTCTAGGTCATATGTAGGATAATGTTTCTCATGCGCTCTCAACTGCCTTCCACCATAGGCTATTACCCTACCCTCTTGCATTAAGACTGCGCCTAGTCCTGTCCCACAAGCGTCAGTATAAACAGTAAATGACTTACTCCCGTCTGGAAATACTAAGACTGGGGCTGAAGTCAAAGCTCTCTTCAAACGTTGGAACGCATCACCACAATCTACGTCCCATGTGAAAACTAGTTTCTTCTTCGTCAAGCGTGTCAATGGAGTTGATATCTTTGCGAAGTCTTTGATAAACTTCCTATAGTAGCCAGCCAACCCCAAGAAACTTCTCACTTCGGTAGCATTTTTAGGAACCTTACAATCTTGGATGGCCACCACCTTCACGGGATCCACAGCTATCCCTTCTTTGGAAACCACGTGCCCCAAGAACCGTACTTCCTTCCTCCAGAAGTGACACTTAGAAAATTTAGCCTTAAGGCTATGCGCTCGAAGAGTCTCCAACACTTCCATAAGATGTAGGGCGTGCTCTTCTTCATCCTTAGAAAAGATCAAGACGTCATCTACAAAGCCTACCTCAAATTTGTTAAGGTACCCCCTAAACACCCTACTCATCAAATCAACAAAGTATGCCAGGGCGTTTGTCAAACCGAAGGGCATCACTAGCCATTCATAGAAACCGTCCGGAGTCCTAAAGGCAGTCTTGTCAATGCTATCCTCAGCCACTCTCAACTGATGGAAACTAGTGGCTAAGTTCAACTGCGAAAACACTGAGGCGCCAACTAACTGATCGAAGAGATCGTCAATCCTCGGCAGTGGGTGTCTGTTCTTCTTAGTAAGTTTATTAAGTTCTCTATAGTCCACACACAGTCTAAGGGACCCATCCACCTTCGTGGCAAATACTACTGGAGCACCCCACTCCGATATACTTCGTCTTATGAAACCCTTCTCAAGCAACTCCTTCACTTGCTTACCGAGTTCCCTCCTTTCACGTGGAGCCATGTGGCGTACTGGCAAAGATACCGGTTTCTTATTATCCACAAGATATATTCGAAAATCTATCTCCCGCTTCGGAGGCAAGCCCTTCACCTCCTCAAACACATCCAAATATTCTCGGACCACTCTAACAGATCGTAGATTTTCCTCAGACGCGTCAAGTGATTCTAAATAACTTAGCATAACCGAATTTATGGGATTACAAAAGATTTCGAGAGTGTTGGCAAGGCGAGTCACGAGCCAAACTACTCTCCTTTCACAATCAAGAATGGCCCCATTTCTGGATAACCAATCCATTCCTAAAATTAGCCCATAGCCTGTGAAGCCCAACACATAAGCATAACATCTAAATTCAACGCTAAGTATGGAAATTTTCAAATCCAAACACATCATAGAAAAGTAAGCTGAGCCCCCAATTGGATTCGAAACAACTAAGGGATCCTCTACTAAACTGGTGTTTAGGTGCAGTGATTCAACTAATGATGTAGAGATAAACGAATGTGATACGCCCGAATCGAATAATGTACGGACAGGATGATCAAACAGAAAAACTAAGCTTTCAACAGAAATGGTTCTACCTCGTTCTTGCAGCGGTGGGACCGCGAGGGCCTGAACTTGTCCCCTTGCCTGCCCTGGTGCCATAAGAGCCTGCACCTGTTCTCCCGAGGTAGCTCCTGCCCTCTTCCCCCTCTTTGGGCAGTCCTTCACTAAATGTCCCGCATCGCCACAATGAAAACAGCATGTCTTCTTTTTCTTTCTACAATCCTTGCTGAGATGGCCTAGGGTTCCACAGTTAAAACATTTCTTCTTTCCCTTGCCGTTACTGTCTTTACCACCCTTCTTGTTTTGTTGTTGTGGTTTCTTCTGATCCCCCTTCTTCTCGGGTGCCTTATCAGCTTTAGCGCTTTTCTCCTCATGCATAAGCGCCATTTCTACTAACTTCTCAAAGGTGGCCCCCATAGGGATGTGGGTCATAGCCAACCATTGCAATCATTCATTCAAGCCATTCACGAACCTTAGAGCCTTCTTCTCCGGTGTGTTTACTAAGTCCAAGCCAAACCTTGCTAACTAATTAAATTTATTGACATATTCTTTCACTGATGAGCTTCCTGGCTTCAATGTCAAGAACCTTTCCATATATATATTTTCTTCCGCCCTTGAGAGAAACTTCGCCTCGAACCTACATCTGAAATGCGCCCAAGAGTCAACAGGACGCTCCCCATTAGTGACCTCCCACCAAAACGAGGCATATCCCTTCATCAAACAAGCTGCTAAACGAACTCTCTTCCCTTCTTCTACTTCAAAGATTTCTAGCAATTCTTCCACCTCCTTAAGCCAATCTCTAGCTTTCACAAAAGTTTCTGACACTTGAAATGGTTTTCCACCCATAGCCTTGAATTCCTTGCACGTCTTTGCAAAAGTATCTACGCGAGGAGGAGGAGGAGGAGGAACGGGTGCAACTGGTGGTGGAGGAACACTGGCTGGAACTGCAGCAGCCCTAGCCTTTAATAACCTCCTAAACCATCTTGGTATCGTTACACCGTCGGGTAGATTAAGATCTTCAGCCATGCTGAAACGAAAAAGGAAAGATTCAAAATGGAGAATTCGAAAGATAAAGATATGGGCTATTGGGGATTATGTTTTTTTTTCTTAAAAACTTTTTTTTCTTTAAATTTCTCATTAAAACATGTTTTTGAAAGCACTTCTTCCAAAAATAACTATTTTTCCTAAGTAATTTTTTCTGTTCTGGTAACCTTAAGCTCTGATACCACGTGTAATATCCCACGTCCATTAATGTCACTCACGAAGGGAATGCATTAACTTCCATGGAGGTTATAAGTGAATATAGAATAGAAAAAATACAACAAGACAGATAGTAAATAGTACTTGGAAATCTAAAACTTCATTTTATTGCAGTGGAAATTAAACATGTTTATTACATCATAAAACCATAGATCATAACCAAGTACAATATCCATCTTCATAAAAACAAAATACATAATCCCATTACATAAATACTCATTAAAAAGATAACAAGCTGGACTTTACTTCAACGGTCCAAGCTTTCCAAAGAGAGATGAAGCAATTCAATCAAACTCCACTAGAGCTGGGCCCAACCTGAGGATCTGGAGGGGGAAAAAGGATAGGAATAGAGGGGGTCAGACATAAAGTCTGGCGAGTATGATAATTCTAACAATACTATTATCAAAATAACTAGACTAAGGCATAAGCTGGAAGACAAATAAATGTCTATGAACTCTTAGGAAGATAAAGATAGCGTTTAAGATAACGGTAAAGGCACACCTAATTACTAACGAACGATTACTACACTGCACCGCACATTACTACACTGCACCACACCGGTCACCCTATTGTTTGATCCCACTTGCTTCACACAGAAACTTTATAAATAGCCTTATGTACCCCTAGCTGACTACATAGGTGCAGTCTGCCCCAATCTCCACTAGGTGTACCCCACTACCCACTTTCGATCGGCTCCCTATTCGTAGATACCCGTGCTGGCCCCACAGTGGGGTGTATCACTCCCATAAAGTGGCAACCCGATACAACTTGAGAATGCACGGCTTATACCTACACGATGCAACAACGTCTTACCTACCAGCCCGGGTCCACACACACATATGAAACCCGTTGGAATTGGGTTGCCACCGCTCCCCATTTTGGCCTCTTACAGTCAAACCCAGCATGCGTGTCCCGTCCTCGACTTGGGTCGAGCCCACAAAGATACGTTTGGGATACTGGTCGAAATGGGCCCCCATAAGCAACCCACCTAAGCTTGTCACTAGTATATCCCACTTAACTCTCTTAGTCGTGTTCATTTACATGTGTGTTCGGTTAAGTCTTACTAATCGTATTTCACATGCCACTAAGGGCACCCCATAGAATCCTCATGCCACCCAAGGCACCTACTTAACCCCCATGTCCCACCTAACATGTTATCTGGTTAAGTATTTCTTAATTCATTCAGGCCATAACCTCATAAAGACCTCTCACATTAGACTGGCAATTATGGCAGCTGGATTTGCCGGGCGGGTCCGGGCAGTCTTACACTATAAAAGAATCTAACCTCGTGTCTTTACAACTGTTGTGCTTTAGTTTAGGCCTAGGGCCTCTCACATTGGGCTGACATTTGTGACCACTGGATTTGTCCGGTGGGTCCCGGCAGGTTTACGTCACAAACGAGTCCAACCTCGTGTCCTAAGCATTGATTAACACTTAAAATCTTTTACCCGAGTTTTAATAACTCCCTATTCAAATTATTAATTAAGTCAACTTTTAATGATGTCCATAATTGACTCAATTATGGCCATCCACTTATGGCATGTAAAATCATATCAATTGCACCCCAACATTTTAATATTAAATCCTTAATATTACCCCTACCCCACGTTTATACGTTTACTTATTTAACGCATAATATAGGCAAGACTTGTATAGTCTAACACCTAGCACAAAGATAAATTATCACAACATATAGACAATTAAAATAGGTGAAACTTGCATAAACTACACATGTTAAGGATCAAAAGGTGTCCATTTGTTAAATGTCTCAATTTACATGATATGATCATAGCCCAAATCTATACATAAACTTGCATATGGGATTTTTAGGCAACATAATGATGGTGTGAACTAGCACAGGATATCACATATGTCATAGCATAATTCTAGATGTCATAATAGATGTCTTGGCATATGTTCATAACTTTTCTAATCAATCTAACTTGCATATGTGACGTGTCATATAGATCAACATAACCCAAACATGATGATTTAATTAATATGAACTAACTAGCATAGATGGTAACATCATGGCCTTTTTAACATATATGATTTATCACAACTTGGCATAGAAACTTTCAACATACATAACATCACCATAGCATGATTTACAACATATAAGATATCATCATCACATAACATTGGATTTACAACATACATGATAGCAAAAGGGGTTTACAACAACATATATGATAATTCACATCATCTACTCATAATCCATTCATAACTCAACCTAATTAAAATGATAATAATCTTGTTAAGATCATCATACTCTCAATTTAAAGAAGAAAAGAGAAAGTTTTGCTTTGCTTTAAGGTTGAGAGAATTAGAATTGAATTTGCTTTTCTTCTTTCTTAGTTGGTGGCGGCTCCATTGATTTCCATGGCGACGGTAACTATTCTATTATAATTAGGTTTAGGGTTAGCATTAGGATGTATTTATAGTTGTAGGAAGTTATTTAGGACCATTAGATTAACCATGAACCATGAGAACCAATCTAATGCAAAATCTGCATTTGAGCGGCCCACGGGTTGACAGCCAAACACCCTGGATTAACCCTTAGTCGACCCAGCTAGGCTCGGGTCGACCTCAAAAATGGGTCGGTTCAGTTATTTCCCCCTCCCAATTTGCTGTTTTGTACTTTTTCGCAATTTTTTTTAATTTATATATATATATATATATATATCAATATATATATATATTTCTCTGCGCAACCCATTTCACTTAATTCTTTTCTAAAAAATAAATATACTTTAATTTGTGAATTTTAATGTTATAAAATTACGGGGTGTTACATTTATTGACTTCTAAGATTTGAATAAAGCATGCCCAAAGGATAGCTTTCCGTTAACTAGAATTGACCAACTAGTGGATTCGACGGCGGGCCACGAACTCCTCTCTTTCATGGATGCCTACTCGGGATACAATCAGATCCCCATGCACGTCCCGGACTAAGAGCACACTAGCTTCATTACAGATTTGGGATTATACTGCTATGTGGTGATGATGCCTTTCGGCCTGAAGAATGCCGGTGCCACATATCAGCGATTGGTGAATAGAATGTTCTACAACCAGATCGGGAAAACGATGGAGGTATATGTTGAAGACATGTTAGTGAAGTCCAGACAATAATCCGATCACACTGCCAATTTAGCAGAAATGTTTGAGATTCTCCGAAAGTGCGGGATGAAGCTGAATCCTTTAAAATGCTCATTTAGAGTAGCATCGGGGAAATTCCTAGGATTTATCATTAATTCGCATGGGATAGAGATTAACTCGGATCAGATCGCGACAATCTGAGACATTCAGCAGCCTAGGCAAATTAAGGATGTGCAAAGCCTCTTAGGGAAAGTAGCGGCATTGAGTAGATTCATCTCCAAAGCTATGGACAAATGCATCCTGTTCTTCGAGTTAATAAAGCGAGGAAAGCGCAACTTCGAATTGACCCCCGATTGTGTTGAAGCGTTCCAGAATCATTTGAATCACCTGGGAAGACCTCCAATTTAATCTAAACCCATGGATCATGAAGAATTTTTCATGTACTTAGTAGTTTCACCCAATGCGATCAGTTCAGCTTTGGTTAGAGAAGAAGATAAGGTGCAAAGACTAGTGTATTATGTGGGTAAGAAGTTGGCGGCAGCCGAGCGAAACTATCCAAGAATAGAAAAGCTTGCGTACAGTTTGTTGACTGCATCAAGGAAGCCTCGCCTCTATTTCCAAGCTCACCCAATTACTGTGTACACTGATCATCCGCTTAAACAAGTACTGCAGAGGCCAGAAGCATCAGGAAGACTACTCAAATGGAACATTGAGCTAAGTCAGTTCGATCTAAATTTCCAACCCTGACGATCGATAAGGGGGCAAGTACTTGCAGATTTCATAGCAGGGTTTACTATCGAAGAAGATGATGTAATAAGCGAAGAAGCCGATCCGCCAAAGATACTTCTCGATCCCAATGCCTTGAAGTTGTACACTGACGGAGCTAAAAATGATAGATGATCTGGTGCAGGAGTGGTGCTTGAGACTCCAGAAAAAAGACTAATATATTATGCTCTCAGATTGGAGTTCCGCGCCACTAATAATGACTCTGAATATGAAGCCCTAATTGCTGGATTGAAACTCGCAAGGGAATTGGGGATAACGAAACTAGGAATCCTTTGTGACTCCAGTTTAGTTGTGAATCAGGTTAATGAGAAGTTTCAAGCCAAAGGTCCAAGACTGGTATCAAATTTGGAGAAAGTGAAGGAGCTGCTGGGTGGTTTCCAGCATCGCAGCATATCCTATATTCCTCGAGCGGAGAACCAAAAAGCAGATAAATTGGCAAAGATGGCTAGTTCTGATAATCACGAAAGCACAGAGCTAGTCCCGATTGAAGTTCTACGGTCACCTAGAATAGATCAGATGGAAATTGATCCGGTACTAGACATTGAACCTGAAAGGGAGTCGTGGATGACTCCTCTGAAGAATTTTCTGATGGATGGAACGCTTCCTACCAAGAAAAGAGAGAGGCGTGCAGTAATTTGGAAGGCTTCTCGGTATGTGTTGCAATGGGGAGTCCTGTAGAGACAAGGATTCTCAATACCCCTCCTACGTTGTATCGCCAATGGCGACATCAAGCGCGTATTTCAAGAAGTACACGAAGGAGAATGTGGAGATCACACGGGAGGACAAACATTGGCGAAGAAAATAATACGATATGGTTATTTCTGGCCAACCGTAAGTAAGGATGCAGCTAAATACACACGATGCTGTGACGCTTGCCAGAGATTTTCTAAGATCAACCGGGCACCACCTAGTCAGTTAAAAATAATGATGAGTCTGTGTCCCTTCGCTATGTGCGGGATTGATATCATTGGAAGCCTCCCCATAGCAAAGTGCGGAATGAAGTTCGCTATCGTGGCCGTGGATTATTTCGCCAAATGGATAGAAGCGGAGCCATTGACCACAATCACAACCAAGCGAGTAATCAACTTCGTTGTTAGGAACATTATGTGCCGATTTGGGATTCCAAGAATCGTCATAACAGACAATGGAACTCAGTTTGACAGCACTGAGTTAAGAGATTTTGCCAAAAATACCAAATCGAAAAAAGGTACACCTCGGTGGCACGTCCGCAAGCGAACATCCAAGTTGAGGCAGCAAACAAAGTGATTAAATCCATCCTGAAGAAGAGATTGAAGTGGGCCAAGTCTATGTGGGTAGATGAATTTCCCTTAGCGTTATGGGCCTATAGAACAACCTATAAGTCGGCAACGGGCCATACACCGTTCTCCCTCACTTTTGGAGCTGAATCAGTCATCCCAGTCGTGTTAGAAGTACCTTCTCACCAAGTCACCTATTACGACCCAATGACCAATAACGAGTTGCTCCTTAAATCCCTGGACATGATCGAAGAAAAGAGAGACGAAGCCGACTTACGTGCCTTAAGGCATAAGCAGCAGATAGCTCGGTATTACAACAAAAAAGTCCGAGCTAGAACCTTTGAACCAGGAGACTTGGTTCTAAAACATGTCTTCCCATACTCAGTGCATATGGGTCCGAAATTGAAAGGACCGTATTCCATCCTGTGAAGGCTTGATAATGTAACCTTCAAGCTAGCAACAGTGGATAGAGATGAAATCCCCAGAGTGTGGAACGCCCAGCATTTGTGGCCTTAGCTGACGTGAAATTGTCAATTTTATTCTTTTGTTTTTCAGGACCATATAAGAAGGCGCGACTTGCCTAAAACAGTCTAGTTACTTGAACAAAAAATTATTAAGTGGACGTAGGTCATGATCTGACCGAACCACTATAAAAACATCGCGTGTCATTTACTTTCATTGCACTCTTTCTTATCTTGTTTATTTTAATTAACGTAAATTCTTAACATTCTTGGATTTTTTATAAACTTTGCAGCAACCGCAAAACGACCAATACGAAGAGCCTTCTACCAAATTGGGAGGTGAACGACAATTGGAGTTTCGAATGTGCAACGAAGTATATCACACCATCATTTGCACTCTAACTCTCAAGATTAGAGAGAGAGTATAATGGACGCGAAGATGACGTCCGCGAAGCATGAAGGTGCACCATGATAAAACCGCCTTGCCAACACTCTAACCCGCCGAAGGATCGGGAGAGCATAAAGGTGCTAGAGACTTAGCACCTCCAGAATTTATGCCCCACTGAAGGATCGGTGACCAGACCTGAAACGAGCTCAAACTCTAACCCGTTGAAGGATCAGGAGAGTATAAATGTGCTAGAGATTTAGCGCTAAAAGAATTCTTTCCCCCTCTTTCTTGAGAATATGGGGCAACACACACATGACTCTAATCAATCATCAATAAGCCCTGGCCAGGCATCATATTAATGATTGATTGGGGGCATATCTACACACACTTATTTCTGAACAGGAAGTACAGAAATTTTTAAAGTTTTTAATGTTCATGCAATTTATGATCCAACTTTTGATTAGTTATGATTTGACTGTTTATGATTGAATGCGATAATTTAAACTTGCAGGTATGCAGGTCTAGTTCTACTTTCACGTGATTGATTTGTCTGGAAGGGAAACTATTGCCCGTACCACAGGTAGGATGAAAGTCAAGGCTGACAAAGGTGAATCATCCCCTTACGCTGCTATGCTTGCTGCTCAAGATGTTGCACAGAAATGCAAAGAACTTGGAATGACTGCATTGCATATTAAATTAAGGGAAACAGAAACAAATTTTCATTTACTAAGATGCAGGGATACAAGACAAGACAGCTAAACAAAAGTGAGGGCCAATCCCACAATACCATTTCTTGGCCAGTGAAAAGCCTAAAAGCCTAAGAGCAAAACATGAACAAACAACTGCATCCTACTTATGCTTGGGGGACTATTTTGACTTCTTATCCTTTTTCTGTTTGCCCGACTCCTCCTTGTCAACATCAGAACGTTCACCTTTTTTGCTCTTCCTCTTATCGATATGTGTTTGCTTCAAATTTGGGATCAAACACCAAAGATGTAAAAAGCTACACTTCACCTATTTGGTAAGAAAGTGGAACCGCGAAATCGCAAGATAAACGAGTAAAGGCAAGTAAGAACACAAAGGAGTTTTTATAGTGGTTTGATTCTATATGAATCTACGTCCACTTTCAATCCATTCTCATTATGATATTCAAGCTTATAACATATGGATTTTCCCTCATTACAATCATTTCTCTCTTTTAAATTTCTTTATGATCTAATTACACTTGAATTTGGTTAACAAAATGAAGGGATCTTTTAGCTTTGTGATGAATCATCAACCACTTGAGTGCTTTGATCTTTTTCCATGATCTTCATAGGTTTCATAGTGAATTAGCATTCAATTTTGGTTTTTGAGAGGAGAAGAGATTGTTTGAATGAGATTGAAGGAGTTTAGATTCAATTGTGGAGAGCTCTCATGATCATTGACTTAGATTTGATCTTCATGGAGTTAGAAAAATGTTGATGAATCCATAGAAGCCATTAGAGAAGTTGTAAATGAGTCTTCAATTGGGTAGAGTCTCCCCCATGGAATGAATTTTCGGTCCCCCTCTCAAGTTAATTATGAGGGGTATTTATAGGTGATGTTCTAAGGGGTAGTGGCACATTTGTAAATAATTGTGTTCGGTTGTCAATAACACCTTTCCAACTATGCATGAGCTAGAGGATCATTACTCATGGCATTTTTGAGCGGCATTCTTTATTTCGTTGTATCTTGTGACATGAAGTGGAACGCGACATGAGCAGGTCTTGCGGCATGGGGATATTCAACTGCCTAGAACGACATGATTTTGAACGCAGCATTGTCCTTCTTTATTCAACGACTTGCCTGATGGTACCATATGCGACATGGATTGAAATGAGTTTAGAGATATGCTTTTAACGACATGAAAGTATCAATATAATGTAATCGGCCTCACGCCATGACTTGTTTGCACTGGGACGCAGTATTATTCCGACGCCATGACTCTGCTTGCGACATGATTGTAAATGCGTAGTCCATACCTTTTCGCCATTATTATTGAACATCCTGAAGATTAAGTATGTAGAACGACATGCTTTATAGCTTGCAATTCGAATGCATGAAACACATGCTGAAGGTTGCACCAACGACACGGTTTCTTTTGTCCTGATATGTTACTAAGCATGGAACGACATGCTCACATTTAACGACAGGGAGCTCTCACGACATGCATGATATGAACGCCATGGAACATTTCCCATACAATATTCGTGAAGCCTTTACTTTAGCTCAGCACCATGCGAGATGAAGCTTAGACGATCTGAACACCTATCGTTGTCGGTCATTTAAATAGAGCGGACGACTTGTCTTATATCCTGTGTCGTGTTAACGACTTAGAACCATCTCGCGTCAGTGACTTAAAGTCATGTCATGTGGATGACTGCAGGATCCATGTAGTAGAAATGACTTAAGTTAGTTATGTCTTTTGTCATCATCCATAAATACTTCTTAGTTCTAAACCGCGTTCTAAGAACGGGGTTAACCTTTGCCCTTCGAAGCTTGTATTTCTTGCTTGCGAGGAATGCAGGCTTCGAAATGACTCCAGTAACTGGTGCGCTTTTCCTTGATTGGTCTTGGACTATAATCTGGATTTGCTCGCATCATCACGTTACTTGATCCGGTATCATAAATTTCGGTGTATCTTTGAACTTCTGATGATTTGCCAGAATTTATTCTTAGTGTGTCGTCTTTTGATGTTGCGTTGGATCGTAAATTGCTTTATTCCACCTGTTCTGTAATAAAAGCAAGTGTTTGCACAATTTGTGGGCTTATACTTTTTCACTGATCGCCCATATCAATAACAGGATTAGATTAGTCATTGGAAAATGAATTAAAGAGATTTTTTACTTTGAATTGAATAATGTTTCTACACAATATTATTTTACCCAACGGTTTATAATTCGTCGAATATTATTTGCACAAACACGATATTCTAATTCGTATTCATGTTAACGCTTGGAATCAACTAATCGACTATGCCGACTGTGGACTTCACGCATTATCGCTTTATAACTTATGTGACGATATGCGATATTTCTCATTTGAGAAATGTGTTTTGGAGGGATTTCTCGGTTTCCTTTCGAAGAATACTTGGATATTTGTGCCTTAGTTTTAAGGAGTTCTTATCAGTCTTCTTCGCAGGAAGTATTTTGGATTTCAAATCTGTGTTCAGGCTAAAATTTTATACTTGTCGTGTCTGAGATTTTCAGACACTACGCAAGTTAAGCGATTAATATTCAAATTCCGTTCACAATCCAGCTTGGTTAATTCAGTCAATTGGGAGCTTTTGTCATTCAATCGTACTGATTAATACAAGCATCCGTAATTTTAGAAGGAGTGCTCCAGAGAGAGCTTTTGGTCAAAACCCAATGTTTGACGTGATCGGATAAGGTGCTTCCTGATTCTGACGATCAACTGGGTGCCCCTAGCAAGGACTTTACGTGTTATGCCCCCGCTAAGGGTAGACTTTGGGTTTTAGTGCCCAATAATTTTACCGTGTCTGAAATGGTCAGATGTCACATGAATGGATTAGAAGTCCGATATTCTTCACATCTAAAGTAATCAGGTGTTACGCAAATGGATTTTCATTCTTCACGTTTGATCATACCAAACGCTACGCAAATGGATTTTTCATTCTTCACGTTTGATCATACCAAACGCTACGCAAATGGATTTTTCATTCTTCACGTTTGATCATACCAAACGCTAGGCAAATGGATTTTTCATTCTTCACATTTGATCATATCAAACGCTACGCAAATGGATTTTTATTCTTCACGTTTGATCACATCCAACGCTACACAAATGGATTTTCATTCTTCATGTTTGATCATATCAAACGCTACCCAAAAGGATTTTTCATTCTTCACGTTTGATCGTACCAAACGCTACGCAAATGGATTTTCATTCTTCACGTTTGATCCTATCAAACGCTACGGAAATAGATTTTTCATTCTTCACGTTTGATCATACCAAACGCTACGCAAATGGATTTTTCATTCTTCACATTTGATCATACCAAACGCTACGCAAATCGATTTTTCATTCTTCATGTTTGATCATATCAAACGCTACGCCAATGGTTTTTTATTCTTCACGTTTGATCATCTCAAATGCTACACGAATGGATTTTCATTCTTCAGGCTTGATTATATCTAACACTACGCAAATGGATTTTCATTCTTCACGTTTGATTATATCAAACGCTACGCAAATGGTCTTGGTGGCTATTATATCGTTTCGCGGGGCAGCAATCAGTCCCTTTGTCAGATGCTCGACTTAGCATGTTATTCTGGTTTACGAACTGAAGCTCTGAACCTCCCACATAGGGAAGTACCCCTTCGATAAAAGTTTCAGCTCTCGTGCTTGTTTGTCATGGCGGTTGCTCGCTGTTTTAATCTTGGCGACTTTCCCATTCGCTTTTCAAGGCAGTGCTTTTCCTGTTTTGCATTTGTACGTGTTGATATTTACAACATTCGGCTCTTAAGCTAACGTTGTTGGGGTCGCGATGTTACAGGAACAAGGGCTCGACAACATGGCCTACAATATGAAATCATCTTTTAAAAAAGTTTTGGTTTGACATATAACTTTGCAAGCAGAAAATTCATTCAAAAAGATATGCTCTTAGTCATAGAGCTAATGTTCAATGCATCACTTGCAGGTTATTACAGACTGTTTTCATAAATTTTCGAATATAACATAAAGTAAAACGCCAAGTAAAGCATGAAATAAAGCGAGAAATAGGGCATGAAGTAAAGATGTAGCGACGTTGATTGCTTATTCCAAGACACTACAATGGGAACACGATCAATTTTTATTAGTTGATAATCGGCCTTGGCACGATTTGTGCAGAAGCTACGTTGCTTTGGCCAGACTGATCATTTGATGCCCCTTATCCCTGGGTACCAGCAAAACGATTCATAGCTTATGGTTTTGTTACATATTGCTGTAACCTGTTTTTCCTGATCAACTCCTCAATGTGGTTCTTCAAGTGTCGGCACTCATTAGTGCTATGACCAGGCTGGTTATGAAATCTGCAGAACTTCCCCGAGTTTGCTGCTTTATCGCTTACCTTTATCGGATTTGGCTCCGCATACTCTTCAGAACTTTTTGTTGCAAGATAGATATTTTCAGGAGTGTCATTCAAAGCCGTTAGCTCTGATGAGTTGAAAAGGCGGGACTTCTTATTAGCCTTGTTGTCGTTCCCATCATTGGTTCGCTTCTGTTCCTGATTATTCTTCTGGTTAGATTGGACAGCCGTATTTTTACGAGCTTCAAGGAGTTGATTGCCATCAATGACCTGAAGGGGTATAGGATTTTCGTCCACTCTCATGTACTACTCCGCTATCTTATAGAACTTATCAAGCGTAGTTGGTTCCTTCATCTTTATCCATCTTCCGAATTCGCTTGTTTTGTCTATAGCGTCGAGTAAAGCCATGAGAATTATGCGTGGCTCTGGATTCCTCACTTCAAACAAGGCAACATTGAATCTACTGAGGAAGGCTTTAAAAGTTTCCCCTGGATTCTACTTCATTGTTGAAAGTGTTATAGCATCCTTGGCTTTAGTAGCGTAGAGGTGGAACTGCTCCTTGAACCTTTTGGTGAGGTCAGAAAATCAATCGATAGACTTGGGCGGCAGCTTCGTGAACCATAGTGATGTGGCACCTTCTAAGTAGAGAGGAAAGTACGTGCATCTCATCTCATCGGTCACCTTAGCTGCACTCGTATGCCATTCATATTTGAATAGGAAGTAGTTCGGATCAACGAGGCCATTGTACGGAGGCAGAGTCGGAGGATTGAACTTCTTCGGACATTCTGCTCCAAGGATTCTTTCGGTGAATGGAGTACTATCGGGAGAGAAGACCCATTCACTTTCGTTGTCTTTGATAGCTTGATTCTTTTTCATGGCTCGTTCTATCATGTCCGAAATGTATTCTTCGGTGATGTGGCACTCTATGATGATGATCTCTTTACCAAATGTTCATCTAGGCATATGATCTCGATTAGAGACCTTAGGCTCTTTACCTTCTCGTCGTGGAGGTGCCCCCATGATAGGATTGGCGGCTTTTTGAGCATTCACTTTGGAATGGTTCTTAGCTTTTGATTTCAATCCTTCGATATAAGCTTCATCCCCGTCACTTGCCCCATCATAATCGTTTTCAATATTGTTGTTGCGGTTATGATCGGAAGCGGGTGATTTGGTATTATCTTTAGCTTGCGGAGGGGCTGGAGTTGATTGAGCATTAAGAAGAGCGTTTATTTTTTCCATTAGAGCGTCATTAGCATCCATCAAAGTTTTATTTGAAGTTTCAATTCGACGGTTCATGTTGGCAATAACAGCGTTTAGTTCATTTCTAGTAACAACGGCTCCACTTATCGAGTTTTCACCAACATCGAAACGGTTAGTAAGTGGTGTTTCTTCGTTAGCGACATTATCGGCTTCTACCACGGTTTTGCTAGTGGTCTTCTTAGATTTGACCATATCTTCGGAGACGAACGCGGTTTAGAGCTGTAATGCAAGGATCTCAACTTTGGGAAAGTGTGAGAAGAGGTGAGAATATGCGAGCACGGCCCCACGGTGAGCGCCAAATGTATGCTCCAAATTTGGGATCAAACACCAAAGGTGTAAAAAGCTACACTTCACCTATTTGGTAAGAAAGTGGAACCGCGAAATCGCAAGATAAACGAGTAAAAGAAAGTTAGAACATAAAGGAGTTTTTATAGTTGTTCGATTCTATACGAATCTACGTCCACTTTCAATCCATTCTCATTATGATATTCAAGCTTACGACATATGGATTTTCCCTCATTACAATCATTTCTCTCTTTTAAACTTCCTTATGATCTAACTACACTTGAATTTTGTGAAGAAAATGAAGGGATCTTTTAGCATTATGATGAATCTTCAACCACTTGAGTCCTTTAATCCTTTTCCATGATCTTCATAGATTTCATAGTGGATTAGAATTCGATTTTCGTTTTTGAGAGGAGAAGAGATTGTTTGAATGAGATTGAAGGAATTTAAATTCAATTGTGGAGAGCTCTCATGATCATTGACTTAGATTTGATCTTCATGGAGTTAGAAAAATGTTGATGAATCCATATAAGCCATTAGACAAGTTGTAAATGAGTCTTCAATTGGGTAGAGTCTCCCCCTTGGAATGAATTTTCGGTCCCCCTCTCAAGTGAATTATGAGGGGTATTTATAGGTGAAGTTCTAAGGGATAGTGGCACACTTCTAAATAAGTGTGTCTAGTTGTCAATAACACTTTTCCAACTATGCATGAGCTGGCAGATCATTACTCACGGCATTTATAAGCGGCATTCTTTATTTTGTTGTATCATGCAACATGAAGTGGAACGCGACATGAGAAGGTCTTGCGGCATGCGGATATTCAACAGTCTGGAACTACATGATTTCGAAGCAGCATTGTCCTTCTTTGTTCAACGACTTGCCTGATGGTACCATATGCGACATGGATTGAAATGAGTTAACCGATATGCTTTTAACGACATGAAAGTATCAACATAATGTCATCGGCCTCACGCCATGACTTCTTTGCACCGGGACGCGGTATGAATCCGACGCCATGACTCTGCTTGCGACATGATTGTAATAGCTTAGTCCATACCTTTTCGCCCTGAGTAATGAAAATCCCGAAGATTAAGTATGTAGAACGACATGCTTTACAGATTGCAATTCGAAAGCATGAAACACATGCTGAAGGTTGCACCAACAACATTGTTTCTTTTGTCTTGATATGTTACTAAGCATGGAACGACATGCTCACATTTAACGACATGGAGCTCCCGCGGCATGGATGACATGAACGCCCTGGAACATGTCCTATACAATATTCGTGAAGCCTTTACTTTAGCTCAGCGCCATGCGAGATGTAGCTTAGACGATCTGAACACATGTTGTTGTCGGTCATTTAAATGGAGCGGACGACTTGTCTTATATCTTGTGTCATGTTAACGACTTAGAACCATCTCGTGTCAGTGACTTAAAGTCATGTCATGTGGATGACTACAGGATCCATGTCGCAGAAACGACTTAAGTCAGTTATGTCGTGTGTCATCATCCGTAAATACCTCTTAGTTCTAGACCGCGTTCTAAGAACGGGGTTAACAATAAGAGTGTCTTGCGGAACGCTAGAAGGCTAGGATGCGAGCTGTGCAGTTATTGATTTGGCCGAGAGCTTTACAACCAATCCTGTCTTGGGGTCAACCTCCGAAATAGGAAGCACATCCAGAGGCCCCTGCTCCTCTTTCTTTAAGGCTAATTGCTTCTTTTACCTAGCCTGCCTATCAGCCAAGGTCTTATCATCATCATTTTTCACCTCCTCAGTAATGGTAACCTCCTCTTAGTCGTCTCCATGGCCACCATCAGTGTCTCGCAAGGCAACAATGAACTCAGCATCTGCAGGAGCATCGGTGCTGGATATCATAGGCGCCACGATGACCCTCTCACCGCCCTCGGTGTTCTTTGGGGTCTCGGAGATTTCAGCACTAGTACCTTAGGGGACATCGACTTTCTCTACTTCTGCATTCCCTTCTGCATCTTTCTCCATCAACTTGTCACCTGTATTATGAGAAGCACATGTTATTACTTCAGGAGAAAAGGTGGTCTTTTTATTCGGTTGCTCCGCAAGGTGACGACAAGTTACAACTTCTTTCACAAATTGGGGAGAAAATATGGAAATACCTTCAGCCGACTCTTCATCCAGGTTTATACCAGAAGCTCCAACAACCAGAGGAGTTGGGAGCAAGGGAATCAACGGATCATCAGGGCTCTATTCCTCAACATCGGAGGCCTTAGGTTCCACTGCCGAGCTCGAGCATTCATCAACTTTATCCTTTCCCTTAGCCTTAACTTTCTCCCTCTCGATCTCTTCTTGGATTAAGCGCCTGCCTTTTTTCAAAGCTTCAGATTCTTCACCCTTGAGAAGGGTCTGCATTAGCTGGCTCTCATCAATCTCATTGACCTTCAACCGCTGCTTCTCATCATCGACAATTGCATCCCATATATTGGCCAGAGTAACGTGATAGTCTTGAATCCAAGAGATGTCTCGAGTTTTGATGACTTCGCCCAAGAAATTGAATATCAACTCTCAAAAACCTCCTATTTCCTTTTCAGCTGCGGCAAGCTTGTCAGTGGTGATGGAAGCCGATTCAAGAATGTTGCTAGCATTACTCTCAGCAAGAGCCGCACATCCCTCGGCTTGGACAAGTTGGTCACTCAAGACTTCTTTTCCTTTCTCTACAAGCACGAGACTGTCTTTCAAGCTCGCTCTCTCCTTCTCCCAGGCAACTCTCTCAACTTCAAAGTGGCCTTGTACCGTCTTCAGATCAGTATTGGCCATACTAAGGTCCTCTATTTCCTTTTCAAAGACAATCGTTCTTCGCTGTTTGAGTCAAGCTCAGTACGAAAGCGCTTCCTAGCATTCTCCAATTCTGTCTTGTACTTTTCTGCATCTCGCCGAGCTAAAGCCAGTTGGGCCTGTGTATCCCCCAGTTCCTTTTCCATTTCTCTCCTGGCCCTACCTTTATTCTCAATTTTTACTCTGGCTTTGGCCGCGTCCGTCTCTAAGCGACGGATGGCATCTGAAAGATTAACAGCGTGTTTTTTCATGGCCTTGTATTGTATGGCCGCATGACATACATACCCTATCACTTTAGTATCCCAATCCCTGGGAACCGGCTCGAGATCCGGTACAAACATCATCCTCTCAAAGAAAATATCGGGGAATTCCCTGCGTAAGCGCGCCAGCTTAGCCTGATTTTCAAGGCTATGGACGGTGTCCCGTGCAGCGAGACTATCAGAGTCGTGATCACCGGAGGAAACCATGGTTTCCTTTCCTTCTTTACGATCTTGCCCTCGACTTTATTCTTGTCCTCTGGCTCGTGCTGTTTCTTGGAAGACTAACGTGAGAAGGCATACTTTTTGGAGGGGTTAAATTCCTAGGAAATTGCTTTCCCCCAGCCGGTGGCAATGGGCGACTGTGAGGCTTTCCGGAACCTTGCTTAGAAGGAGATCGGGATCTTGTAGAATAAGACTGATGAGGGTCGCGAGGCCGATAACTATCTCTTCCCCGACTATCACTGCGAGCATGATCAGGATTTGAATGAAGACTGGGTGTGCCCTCACGGAGGGAGCGCTAAGAATAAGATCGTTTGCGAGTCATCTTACCTGCAAAAGAAATATGTAAATATTAAAACCTTGAATACTGATGGTATAAAAGTGTGGTGTAAAGTGGTGCATGTGATTTGTGCATCCCGCGAAATTCCCCCCTACGGACCAGGGCCCAGAGTTAGGCTCGTCTGTGTCGCTTCTATTTCTCTGACTGGGGAATTTGCCTCTGCAGAGATAGGAAAAAATGGCTCCCCTCCGAAATCTTCCTTGTATATACATCATCAGGTATAGGAATCTTGTTCAATTCCCTGAATAGCTTCTCCTCTGTTAATTTATCGTGAGCGACATCCTCAACCGATGGGGAAGTCCTTGAGGGAGACTCCCTCTTAGAGGCCGGAACTTCTATGGGCTCATCATCTCGGGCCTCATCTTCCTTATATTTATTTAAATCCTCATCATCTTGATCAATCATCGGTGAAGGACTCTTGTGAAGTTTGGTTGTCTTTGTAACCTGTGATGTTCCTTCCCCTTCAGCCGAGGGCATATATTTCTAAGGTTTTCCACCCGCGCCAAGTCCAAATCTCATATCCAGAAGGTGGTGCTTGTGAAGATTCTCGTCAGTAAGACACTTCTTTATTTTTAAGAAATCTGAGGTACTTTTGAGAAAGCGAGACAATCGGTCATCATACACCGAGCCTTCTGTCTTGGAGAAAGTGTGGTCTGTACGGAAAAAGGAAATATGTCAACACTTTCGTTATCTAATTAAGCCATTCATCCAGAGGCTTAAAACTTATTTGAATGAAGCCATTTTCTTGAGCACCCTACCTGTAGTCTTATATAAAACCAATCGGCTTTGGGATCCCATATGTTGCTGTAACCATCAGACAAGACCTTCCTGTTGGCTATCGACTCGAAGAATGAAAAATTTTGGGTTGCTATAGAACGATGCTTGAAAAAATAGTAGAATATCAAGTCTTTGAAGGTAAGCTCAGTTTGCAGGATTTCCGCATACGCAACATATAGAGGATACAAGGCTGCGTAGGCACTAGAATGAAGTTGCATAGGGGCAATCCGTAACTGTCTAAGGAGATCGACAACAATTGGTGGAAACGGAGGAATAGCGCCTACCCAACACATAAATCGGCTGACAGCCATATAACCTTCGACGGCTAAGTGAGGTCTATCTTCCCCCTCTAGAATTTTCACATCACCCCAAGGATTCCCATGCCTGAAGAAGATTTTTTCTAGCTGTAGTTTATCCAACTTGGAAGCTAGTGAATCAGTAAATTTCTCTACCTCCTTAACACCTGGAATCTCATCAGGAGCCCTTTCATCTTCGTCTTCAAGAGACGTATCTTAAGAAGTAGTTGATTCTACATCAGTTTCGGTCTCGTAGTCAGAGTCGGAACTATCCCCTTCCGAGTCTGAGGGAAGCACTTTAGGATCAACATGCTTTGATGTCTCTTGCTTTATATCTTCCTCTGATCTCTCGGTCACTTGTTTATCCGACATCGCTGTTTTGGCGCGTAAACGTGAAAAGTTAGAGCGCAGTTACCCGATCCCCGTGTGTGTAAGTGCAAGTGTGTGCCTGTACATACATATGAGAAAATCATGAAGATTAGCTAAATGAGAAGGATATTGGTCGTAATATGCTATCAAGTTACGCTGTCATTCGGTCCAAAGGGATCATCTTAAGGGCTCTAACCTAACTGTCCATTGGTGTATCAAAGTTACATCGTATTATTTGGTCAACAGGTACATCGGATCCTTTATCAGTTGGGATCGTGAAGCAGGATCCAGATCGCATCGCACTGATGGTTCGTGATGCAGTTCGACGGACGCCAACCACATTTGTGATCCGAACTGGCCCATCCTACTCCTTCTTCCTCTTCTT
The DNA here is from genome assembly GCA_030737875.1 of Allium sativum. Lineage (NCBI taxonomy): Eukaryota > Viridiplantae > Streptophyta > Magnoliopsida > Asparagales > Amaryllidaceae > Allium > Allium sativum. Next base: position 730,784,975 of record CM060923.1, on the reverse strand, counting down.
CCCTCCTCTGTTCCCTTCTCCATTCACGAACTCAAACAGCTAAACTCATCAACTATCGTCATCCCTACAACCTTGAACACAACAAGACTTCGCCATTCTCTCCGCTCAAATTAGTGAAAACTCAGAAAAAACGAGGGAGGAATTGCATAAAAACGTTTTTTATATGATTACCTTTCTAAAACTAGGGGAAGAATGGGTTTTTGGAGATTTAAGGTTAGGGTTTCTCTCAAAGGAACTGGCGGCGGCAACAAAAGAAGAAGAAAGGGAACGGAAGGGGGAGTCCCAGTTTATATAGGCAAACCTGCGTCTCTTAATATTCCCCTATTTGTCTCATTCGGACCATGTGAAATTATGGGCTACAAACCAAAACCCATCGCGTTCCATGGAGAAGCCCATCGCACTTCATGGATAAGCCCGCATGGTCACCAAACAGAAACAAGCGCCTCATCCCATAGATCGTGGGGTGTTCTGGTGATCCAACTCAAAAAAAAATTAAAAAAAAATTGTTGAAAATGGAGATTCAGAAATACTTTTGAAGAATTAAAAGCTTACCTGGCAACTTGGCAATGAAGTATGCGAAAGTCCCAGAGATAAGAACTATCCGATAAACAAAGAAATGATGGATGATGTAACCCGATATTTATACCGATCAAAGAGCACGACTTCTTGAAGTAGTACGACATCTCAGACGGATATGGCCACTGATTTGCATCGTTCTATGAAAAGATATTTCCACAATTTCGAACAATGTTCCATCCTAGAAAAAACATACTTCGAGTGGGCAAAATGTTGGCTAGCTTTTTGACCAAGCCACCAAGGTCCACATACGAAGAAAATATGAATCTCCACACCCCTAGTCTATGAAACTTAATCGCGATCACTCATCCACCTTCGGTTCGTGATGCTCTCCCGGATCGCCAGGCCCCCATGTGATCTGATCCACTTAATCCAGCTCGACCCGATCCGACACTAGAAGACAGAGAATGAACTCCATGACTTAGTCCACCAGGATCAGAGAATGTTGGATCTCGTGACACCTGCCCACAACTGTCATATTGAGCAATTCTTAATCAAGCTACGAACCAGTCCAAGATTCTCGGGAATTGTGCCACGTATGACCGCGATCCGCCGGCAAATATCAGCAATAAATAGCCTTGAACTTGGCATTTTTGAGGATCTTCTGGCAATTCAAGGCTCTGATTCGACCATTATTATACCTTCATTATTTCTATTCAGAATTATCCTGAAATTATTGAGAGAATCATAACTGTAAAAGTGATATTGAGTGAAGTTGTTGATTGTACTAGCATTCAACGTATAATAAATAGCATATAAAGTGGACGTAGGCTCATTAATGCCGAACCACTATAAATTTTGTGTCTTTTCTGCTTTTTCTTCATCTTTTAGATATAATTCTCTACAAATTAGAACAACTTGGGTGTTAGACCCAATTTTGGATATAGCACTAATTCTCTAAACATCTCATACTTCCAATAGTTACCCATATTTTTTAGCTACTGTGAAAGGTTGGTTTTCGCAGTACCCAATCCAAACGATTCATCATCTTTCATATTTGTTGATCTGCCCCTACTATGCCTAAACTACCCCTACTTCTCTTAATACTTCAAAATAGTCCTTCTTTTAAATCCTAACCCTAATTCTCTAAATAGCCCTTACTTCCAACAATTACCCCTGTTTTTTAACTACTGTGAAGGATTTGTTTTTTTGCACCCAATCCGAACGATTCATCATCTTTCATATTTGTAGATATACCCCTACTATGCTTAAACTACCCCTAGTTCTCTTAATACTTCAGAACAACACTTCTTTTTAATCCTACCCCTAATTCTCTAAATATCGCTTCCTTCCAACAATTACCCCTATTTTTTGCCTACTTCTCTTAATACTTAAAAACAGCCCTTCTTTTTAATCCTACAACTAATTCTCTAAATAGCCCTTACTTCCAAAAATTGCCCCTATTTATTTACTATTGTCTAGGGTTGGTTTTTGTAGCACTCAATCCAAACGATTCATCATCTTTAATATTTTTCGATCTACCTCTACTATGCTTAACGTACCCCAACTTCTCTTAATACTCCAAAAAAACCGTTCTTTTTAATCGTACCCATAATTCTCTAAATATCCCTTACTTCCAAAAATTCCCCTATTTTTTAGCAACTGTGAATGGTTGGTTTTAGAAGCACCCAATCCAAACGATTCATCATCTTTCATATTTGTCGATCTGACCCTACTATGCTTAAACTACCCCTACTTCTCTTAATATTTCAAAATAATCCTTCTTTTTAATCCTGCCCCTAATTCTCTAAATCGCCCTTACTTCTAACAGTTACAGCTATTTTTTAGCAACAGTGAAGGGTTGTTTTTTGCAATACCCAATCCAAACGATTCATCATCCTTCATATTTGTTGAGTTACCCCTATTATGCTTAAACCACCCGTACTTCTCTTAATACTTCATAACAGTCCTTCTTTTAAATCCTACCCCTAATTCTCTAAATAGACCTTACTTCCAACAATTACCCCTGTCTTTTTACTACTGTGAAGGGTTGGTTTTGCAGCATCTAATCCAAACGATTCATCATCTTTCATATTAATCGATCTACCCCTCCTATGCTTAAACTACCCCTAATTCTCTTAATACTTCAAAACAACCCTTCTTTTTAATCGTACCCCTAATTCTCTAAACAGCCCCTACTTCCAACAATTACCCCTATTTTTTTAACTACTGTGAAGGGTTGATTTTTGCTGCACCCAATCCAAACGATTCATCATCTTTCATATTTACCGATCTAACCCTACAATGCTTAAACTACCCCAACTTGTCTTAATACTTCAAAACAGTCCTTCTTTTAAATCCTACCCCTAATTCTCTAAATAGCCCTTACTTCCAACAATTACCCTTATTTTTTACCTACAGTGAAGGGTTGGAATTTGCAGCACCCAATCCAAATGATTCATCATGTTTTATATTTGTCGATCTACCCCTACTATGCTTAAACTACCCCTACTTCTCTTAATACTTCAAAAAAGCCCTTCTTTTTAATCGTACCCCTAATTCTCCAAATAGCCCTTAATTCCAACAATTACCCCTACTTTCGTATTATTTTAACTACTGTGAAGGGTTGGTTTTTACAGCGCTCATTCCAAACGATTCATCATCTTTCATATTTGTAGATGTACCCCTACTATGCTTAAACTACCCCTACTGCTCTTAATACTTCAAAACATCCCTTCTTTTTAATCCTATCCCTAATTCTCTAAATAGCCCTTACTTCCAACAATTGCCACTATATTTTTGCTACATTGAAGGGTTGGTTTTCACAGCACCCAATCCAAATAATTCATCATCTTTTATATTTGTCGATCTACTCCTACTATGCTTAACCTACCCATGCTTCTCTAAATAATTTAAAACAACACTTCTTTTTAATCCTACCCCTTATTCTCTAGATAGCCCTTCCTTTCAACAATTACCCCTATTTTTCAACTATTGTGAAGGATTGGTTTTTGAAGCACCCAATCCAAACGATTTATCATCTTTCATATTTGTCAATCTACCCCTACTATGCTTAAACTACCCCTACTTCTCTTAATACTTCAAAACAACCCTTCTTTTTAATCCTACCCCTGATTCTCCAAATAGCCCTTACTTCCAACAATTACCCCTATTTTTTACCTTTTGTGAAGGGTTGGTTTTTGTAGCACCCAATTTCAAATGATTCATCATCTTTCCCATTTGTCTATCTACTCCAACTATGCTTAATCTACCCCTACTTCTCTTAATACTTAAAAACAGTCCTACTTTTAATTCTACCACTAATTCTATAAATATTCCTTACTTCCAACAATTACCCTTATCTTTTAACTACTGTGAAGGATTGGTTTTTGCAGCACCTAATCCAAACGATTCATCATCTTTTATATTTGTTGATCTACCCCTGCTATGCTTAAACTACCCCTACTTATCTTAATACTTCAAAACAACCCTTCTTTTTATTCCTACACATAATTCTCTAAATAGCCTTTCCTTCCAACAATTACCCATATTTTTCGTCTATTGTGTAGAATTGGTGTTTGCAACACCTAATCCAAACGATTCATCGTCTTTAATATTTGTCGATCTACCCCTACTATGCTTTAACTACCCCTACTTCTCTTAATATTTCAAAACAACCCTTCTTTTTAATCCTACCCCTATTCTCTAAATAGCCCTTACTTCCAACAATTACGCCTATCTTTTTACTACTATGAAGGGTTGGTTTTTGCAGCACCCAATCAAAACGATTCATTAGCTTTAATATTTGTCGATCTACCCTACTATGCTTAAACTACACCTACTTCTCTTAATACTTCAAAACAAACCTTCTTTTTAACCCTCCCCTTAATTCTCCAAATATCCCTTACTTACAACAATTACTCCTATTTTTTAACTACCGTTAAGGTTGGTTTTTGCAGCACTCAATCCAAATGATTCATCATCATTCATATTTGTCGATCTGCCCCCACTATGCTTAAACTACCCCTTCTTCTATTATTGCTTCAAAATAGCCCTTCTTTTTAATCCTACCCCTAATTCTCTAAATAGACCTGTTGACGGTAAAAAATATTGCAAACACCAAACATTCCTAATAACTAGGAATTATAAATATGGTCGCATAGACAATAACATTTTATAGAACATAAACAGTAAATAACACAAGAGATTTATAGTGGTTCGGCCTCAGGGAGGGACTACATCCACTTTGAAGAGTTGTAGGAATTTTATTGATCACTTGAAAGATTACAAGGTTGAAATCTTCTCATTACATTAATTGAGTATGATATATGAAACTACCATAGTCATATTTGCAAGAAATAGTCAAATGGACAAGTTTGCCATTTTACTTCCTCAAAGAGGAGATGCCATTATTGAAGCTTAATAGAGGTCTCAAAGCCCAAGAATCTCTCTCCTTTGAAGTGTGAGGTAGTGGTTTTTGCAGCACCAATCAAAACGATTCATCAGATTTTATATTTGTCGACCTACCCCTACTATGCTTAAAATACAACTACTTCTCTTATTACTTCAAAACAACACTTCTTTTTAATCCTACCCCTAATTCTCCAAATAGCACATACTTCCAACAATTGCCACTGTTTTTTAACTACTGTGAAGGGTTGGTTTTTTGCAGCATCCAATCCAAACGATTCATCATCTTTCATATTTGTCGATATATCCCTACTATGCTTAAACTACCTCAACTTCTCTTAATACTTCAAAACAACCCTTATTTTTAATCCTACCCCTAATTCCCTAAATAGCCCTTACTTCCAACAATAATCCCTATTTTTTAACTACTGTGAAGGGTTAGTTTATGCAGCACCCAATCTAAATTATTCATCAACTTTCATATTTGTCGATCTAACCCTACTATGCTCAAACTACCCCTACTTCTCTTAATACTTCAAAACAACCCTTATTTCTAATCCTATCACTAGTTCTCTATATATCCCTTCCTTCCAAAAATTACCCCTATTTTTTACCTACTTCTCTTAATAATTCAAAATAGCCCTTCTTTTTAATCCTACACCTAGTTCTCTAAATAGCCCTTACTTCCAACAATTACCCCTATTTTTTAACTACTGTGAAGGGTTGGTTTTTGCAGCACCCAATCCAAACGATTCATCGTCTTTCATATTTGTCGATCTACCCATACTACGCTTAAACTACCCCTACTCCTCTTAATACTTCAAAACAACCCTTCTTTTTAATCCAACCATTAATTATCTAAATAGCCCGTACTTCCAACAATTACCCCAATTTTTTAACTTCTATGAAGGGTTCGTTTTTGCAACACCCAATCCAAATGATTCATCGTATTTCATATAGGTCGATCTATCCCTACTATGCTTAAACTACCCCTACTTCTCTTAATACTTCAAAACAGCCCTTCTGTTTAATCCTACCCCTAATTCTCTAAATAACCATTACTTCCAAAAATTACCCCTATTTTTTAACTATTGTGAAGGCTTGGTTTTTGCAACACCCAATCCAAACGATTCATCATCTTTCATGTTTGTCGATCTACTCCTACTATGCTTAATTTACCCCTATTTCTCTTAATACTAAAAAACAACCCTTCTTTTTAATCGTACCGCTAATTCTATAAATATCCCTTACTTCCAACAATTACCCCTATCTTTTGTTATTGTGAAGGGTTGGCTTTTGCAGCACCTAATCAAAACGATTCGTCAACTTTCATATTCGTCGATCTACCCCTACTATGCTTAAACTACCACTACTTCTCATAATACTTCAAAACAACCCATCTTTTTAATCCTATCCGTAATTCTCTAAATAGGCCTTACTTCCGACAACTACCCCTATCTTTTTACTACTGTGAAGGGTTGGTTTTTGCAGCACCCAATCCTAATGATTCATCATCTTTTATATTTGTCGATCTACCCCTACTTCTCTTAATACTTCAAAACAACACTTCTTTTTAGTCCTACCCCTTATTTTCTAAATAGCCCTTACTTCGAACAATTACACCTATATTTTACCTTTTGTGAAGGGTTGGTTTCTGTTGCACCCAATCCAAATGATTCATCGTCATTCATATTTGTCGATCTACCCGTACTGTTCTTAGTATACCCTTGCTTCTCTTAATACTTAAAAACGGTCCTTCTTTTAATCCTACCCCTAATTCTGTAAATTGCCCTTACTTCCAATATCTTTTTACTACTGTGAAGGATCAGTTTTTGGAGCACACAATCCAAACGATTCAACATCGTTTATATTTGTCGATCTACCCCTAATATGCCTAAAATACCCCTACTTCTCTTAATATTTCAAAATAAACCTTCTTTTTAATCGTACCCCTAATTTTCTAAATAACCCTTACTTCCAACAATTACCCCTATTTTTTAACTACTGTGAAGGGCGAGTATTTGCAGCACCCAATCCAAACGATTCATCATTTTCATACTTATCGATCTACCCCTATTATGCTTAAACTACACCTACTTCTCTTAATACTTCAAAACAGCCGTTCATTTTAATCCTACCGTTAATTCTCTAAAATTGCCTTTACTTCCAATAATAATCCCTATTTTTTAACTACTTGAAGGGTTGGATTTTGCAACACCTAATCTAAATAATTCTTCATCTTTCATATTTGTCGATCTACACTTACAATGCTCAAACTACCCATACTTCTCTTAATACTTCAAAACAACCCTTCTTTTTAATCCTACCCCTAATTCACTAAATATCCCTTCCAACAATTACCCTTATGTTTTACCCACTTCTCTTAATACTTCAAAACAACCCTCCTTTTTAATCCTACCCCTAAATCTCTAAATAGACCTTACCTCCAATATTACCCCTATTTTTGACTACTGTGAACAGTTTGTTTTTGTAGCACCTAATCCAAACGATCCATCATCTTTCAAATTTTTCGATCTGCCCATACTATGCATAAACAACCCCGACTTCTCTTAATACTTCAAAATAGGCCTTCTATTTAATCTAACCCCTAATTATCTAAATAGCCCTTACTTGCAACAATTAACCCTTTTTTTAACTTATGTGAACGGTTCATTTTTGATGCACCCAATCCAAATGATTCATCGTCTTTCATATTTGTCGATCTACCCTTACTATGCTTAAAATACCCCAACTTCTCTTAATACTTCAAAACAGTCCTACTTTTAAATCCTACCCCTAATTCTCTAAATACTTCCAACTATTACCCCTATCTTTTTACTAATGTGAAGGGTTGGTTTTTTGCAGCACCCAATCCAAACGATTCGTTATCTTTCAAATTTGTCGATCTACTCCTACTATGCTTAATCTATCCCTACTTCTCTTAATACTTCAAAACAGTCCTTCTTTTTAATCGTGCCCATAATTCTCTAAATAGCCATTACTTCCAAAAATTACCCCTATCTTTTTACTATTGTTAAGGATTTGTTTTTGCAGCACCCAATCCAAACGATTCGTCAACTTTCATATTTGTCCATCTACCCCTAATATACTTAATCTAACCCCACTTCTCTTAATACTTGATAACAACACCGCTTTTTAATCCTACCCCTAATTCTCTAAATAGCCCTTACTTCCAACAATTACACCTTTTTTTTTCCTTTTGTGACGTGTTGGTTTTTGTAGCATCCAACCCAAATGATTCATCATCTTTCATACTTAAAAATAGTCCTTCATGTAATCCTACACCTAATTCTGTAAATAGCCCTTACTTCCAACAATTACCACTATCTTTTTACTAATGTGAAGGATTGATTTTTGAAGCACACAATTCAAATGATTCATCATCTTTTATATATGTCGATCTACCCCTACTATGCCTAAACTACCCCTACTTCTCTTAATACTTCAAAACAACCCTTCTATTTAGTCGTACTGTTAATTCTCTAAATAGCCCTTACTTCCATGAATTACCCCTATTTTTTGACTACTATGAAGCATTGGTTTTTGCAACACCCAATACAAAAAATTCATCATCATTCATATTTGTCGATCTACCCTTACTATGCTTAACCTACCCCTACTTCTCTTAGTACTTCAAAATATCCCTTCTTTTTAATCCTATCCCTAATTCTTTAAATAGCGCTTACTTCCAACAATTCGCCTAATCTTTTTACTACTGTGAAGGGTTAGTTTTTGCAACCCCCAATCCAAATGACTCATCATCTTTTATATTTTCCGATTTGCCCCTACTATGCTTAATCTACCCCAACTTCTCTTAATACTTCAAAACAATCTGAAACACCCCACCTCCGTTAGGGTCACTCTCAAAGGGAATGCCCTAATTTTGGTGGAGGTTTATAAGTATAAGTCACAGATATACAAGACAGATATAAGAACGCATATTTGTAAACAGCGGAAAGTCAACAAACTTTTATTTCATAAAAGCAAATACGTGTTACAACAACATCACCATAATTGTCTTACATCTTTTTCCTAAACATAACATAACACTTTCATAATCTGTCTTGATTACATTATTTAAAGAAGCATAAATAAAACATAGATAAACTGCAAAAGCCCCATAGAGTTTGTCCAAAGCCATAGTTTCAAAGGAAAAGGTCCAAGCAATACATTTCTCTTCTTCAAGCTGGATGTTAAGGCTGGTCAAGCTGCAGTGTTCCCTCCCTGTGGACCTGGGGGGGGGGGGGAAACGGAAGAAAAGAAGACGAAAGAAAAGTAGAGTCAGACATAAAGCCTGAGTAAGTCTAGTACTATTCTGTCTATGAATAAAGAACTGGGTATGATAAGTATAAACAAGAAGTGGGAAAGCACTATAAACTTGGTTAAGTTGTCTAGGGTCGAATATACTATCGTACCCCATGTAAATCTCTGAACCCATATAAACTAGTTTCCAACTGGCACCCCATAATCAGGGTGATGTGATCCATTCTATGATGATCGGCTCCTACTCTCATAGTTACATGTGTCTTACGGCCCCCGATGTTGTAGTTACCTATGCTGGTCCCACCATGGGGTGTATCAAGTCCCATGGTGGCGGCCCGACACAACCTTAGAGTGCACAGGTATGCTACTGGTGTCCAGTGCCTTATTTTTCTGCGCCGGAGTGTGTGCACGCCCGCACCCCGTTAGAACCTACACTGCTACACCACCGCCGTCGATTTGACCTCTTACAATCAGCCCAGTAATCGTGCCCCACCCTGCCTAGTTTCAGGGTATCCTGATACACCTTCTAGGGTTACTGCTGAAAAGGGTCCCCCGTTACTAGGTTTTCTATCTCTAGCCAACATGCTAAGTTGGTTACTTGTTTCCTAACCTAACCCCCACCAGTCCGTTTAATTTAGCATGTTCCATTTTGATTAAGTCTTTAGTTCACTTAATCCTAACAATCCTGACTCAGCCTTAATTGTCTTATTAAGGCCCTGACCTCTCACATTAGACAGGTATTGTTGTGGCTGCCTGTTGCCGGTTGGTTCCGGGCAGTCTTACGCCACAACTCAGTCTAACCTCGGGTCCTTATTGGGCTCCATGTTTAACCTCCCACATTGGATAGGTATTGTTGTGACTACTGGACAGTCGGGCGGTTCTGGGCAGGTTTACATCACAACTCAATCCAACCTCGGGTTAAACACATCGTATGTTCTACATTTACATATTTTGTCTTTCTTCTTTGTTTTCTTATATGTAAATATTTGTGGCCCATTATTAAGTTAATGGTGTAAAGGTTACACCAACCATGGGCCCAACCCATACTTGAATTTGGGCCCTTTTATTTTATATTTTCATTCATTAGTAATTTTAACCCAACGTTATTTTCCCCCGTTTAACACGTCCATTTATTATGTATATGTTGGGCTTAGCCATTTAAAGCCCAACTTAGCCATGCGAAAAGGGGAGGCTTAAAGCGTGATTACATACACAAAGAGGGGAAGGTGAGCGCATGAACTTGCAATATGACGTTGGAAATACAAAATAGAAACTGGTGTACTTGCATAGTAGGGACATATACTTTGGTCATAAAGCATAAGTGACATGAATCAAACCATGTAAACTTGTAGTTAAGTTAAGAATATCACTATTGACACATAGGCCTAACTACAACATAAACCTATATTTTTATTTCAGGCATAATGTCAAACATAAGCATGGCATAAATATTTCTAACATAAGCATGGCATAATGTCAAACATAAGCATGGCATAATGTCAAACATAAGCATGGCATAAGTATAGTTAAATTTGTTCACATACCATGGCATAAATATTTCTAACATGAAATCATGATTTTTACTTTAGTCATGCAAACTTGCAAAAAGGGATTTTGAATCTAACCTAGCTATGTATCACATATGACATCATATAATTCTTTTAAACAATATAGACTTAACATGGATTTCAATTATGCCAAATATCAGTCATAGCTTAGTCATATTCATAAGTTTGCAAATAGGTTTTCTAGTACAAAAGCATGTCTTAATACATAAATCATGGTGCCAAAATTCCAACATAGTTTCATATGAACTACAACAACCAAACTTGTTTCAATTATGTACAAAATGATTTATGTACAAAAATATACATCATGATGGCATAGTAGCAAAACCCCAAACTTGCATGAGTTTCAATTAAACAACTACATACATGTAGCTTCAACAAGGATTGCATAATTTGCGAATATTCCAAACGTATACTTGGCATAGAACTACCGCATGTAGTTCTTTATAATGAATAACATAATATGAGGATATCCAAACGTATACAATGTTCCAAATCGATAAGAATCATAGTAACGCACAAATTATGAATTATTTATCACCACAATCAAGTATACAAACCAACACAGTTATTTGTTCATACCAAAATAATACTCTACTTACAATGGTGTGGCGAATTCTCTAATTTTGTGATTTGAAGATGCGGTTCGATTTGATTGAGTTGCTTTATGCCTTAGAATTTGCCTCCTAATCCTCTCTCCAATTGGTGGCTACCCCTAGTCGTTCCTCAGCAACATGGCGGCTTTGTTCTTATTTTTGAATGAATAGATTAGGGTTAGTCTGGGGTTGTTTTTATAGAGGTAATGAACTGATTAGGGCCATTGATGTTGCTTGGATTGATCGTAGCCATTCATCCTAAGGAGAGACCAATTAGGGCCTGCCACCTAGCCCTAATGACAAAGCAGACCACAGAAAATCGACCAACATAGAATAGGCCAGCCAGGTTGGACTGGGTTCGACCTGGCTCTGGACCAGGTCGACATGCCTGTCGACAGCCCTGTCGACCTGGCTAGACCAGGTCGACAGCCCAGTCGACCTAGGTGCGTCAGGCGGGTGTTCTCCCGCCCTGGCCCATTGGGCCGCATTTTGGAATTTAAACTTGATTTTATTCTGTTTGAATTTTAAACTTAATTCAGAAACTTCCGAAGGCCGTATCTTCTTCATACAGACTCCGTTTTTCGAAAACTCGGACTCTATTTCGCGTGTTTTTCCGAGACGAACGCAATGGCGTGTCCCGTTTCCCTTAGTTCTTTGATTAAAATTAATTATACTTTAATTTGTGAATTTCACAGTTATAGAATTTGCGGGGTGTTACATTCTCCCCCACTTAAAAGTATTTCGTCCCCGAAATCTTCAAGTTAGGAGGAATGTATATCCTAACATCCAATCATCCATCTACTCATCCATCAAACACGAGCATCCATTGTCCTTAAAAGACTTCTAATGCTTCATGATCATATGCGAAATGTGTGTATACATGAACTTATCTAATGCAAGATCAGGCGGTCTACTGATTCAGTTGACCTCCTTAATGCGAATTATGTAAGTGCCATGAATCCATTATGTATGCAAATTTTCCTATTCATGATTCTACATGAGTGCACAATCATTCAATACAAATGCAACATCCGCATGACAACACATTAGAGTTCAACCATATACGAATGCAAACATATATGCATATGCAATATGAAGTGACTGAGCCGATCTAAAACCTAGATTGTGTGTGTATATGCAACCACGAGCAACCACTAGCAATCATTTGCAACCACTTGCAACCATCATCCATAACATGTTTCAACTACATGTTTCCATCCAAAGGGTTTCTACTTAAAAGATAAGGTCGAGGAAATATACCTAAAAAGATAGATAAAAGTGCAACTTAAGGAAAAGGAAAGATCAAGGATGTACCCTCGAACAGAAAAGGGTAGGCAGTGCGTATTCTAGCTTCAGTTTCCCAAGTCGCGTCTCCCTCGGCGTCGTTCCACTGAACTTTGACGAGCTTGACTTCACGGTTGCGTAGCTTCTTCACTTCCGTTCCTAAGATGCGGGTTGGAACTCTTCTTATGGTTGCTTCGCGTTCCACTTCGGCCTCTTCGAGGATATTTGGCTCTACCACTTCAGCAGACTCATGTAGACATTTTCGAAGATGTGAAACGTGAAAAATGTTGTGGACTCCGGCCAACTTCTCGGGTAGCTCTAATCTATAGGCCATTTTCCCAATTTTCTCGATGATAGGGAATGGTCCTACGAACCTTGGTGCCAATTTTCCTGTGGTTCCAAAACGAACAACGTTTCTTAGCGGTGATACCTTGAGAAAAACTCTGTCTCCAACCTCAAATTCAAGGTCGGTCCTTCTCTTGTCGGCATAGGACTTTTGTCTGTCTTGGGCTGTCTTCATCCTTCTTCGTATTAAGTCTACTTTCTCTGAAGTCTCTCGGATCATATCTGGTCCAAGTATGAGCTTATCAGTAGACTCCCACCAACAAGTGGGCGATCGGCACTGTCTTCCATATAAAGCTTCGAAGGGCGCCATTCCGATGGTTGTTTGATAGCTGTTGTTGTAGGCAAATTCCACCAAAGGAAGGTGGTCTTCCCATGTCCCTCCGAAGTCAAGGACGCATAGCCTTAAAAGGTCTTCCAAAACTCTGTTCACTCTCTCTGTTTGGCCGTCGGTTTGGGGATGATAGGCTGTGCTCAAGCATAACTGCGTTCCTACTGCTTCTTGCAGACTCCGCCAAAACTCGCTGGTGAAGATGGGGTCTCGGTCACTAACAATGCTAGATGGTATTCCATGGAGTCGAACGATTTCCTTGAGGTAAAGTGATGCTAGGGATGAGGCAGTTCTTTTACTTTTGACAGGTAAAAAGTGGGCGCTTTTAGTAAGCCTATCCACTATTACCCAAATGCTAGTGTTGCCTCTCCTAGACCTAGGCAGCCCATCGATGAAGTCCATTGAGATGCTATCCCACTTCCACTGCGGGACCTCCAGAGGATGTAGCAGTCCGCCAGGCTTTTTCTGTTCCGCCTTAACCTGTTGGCACACCATACACTTAGAAACGAACTCTGCCACGTCCTTTTTCATGCCATTCCAGAAGAAAGTCCTTTTTATGTCTTTGTACATTTTATCTCTGCTTGGATGTATCGTCATCTTGGAGTGATGTGCTTCCTCGAGAACCTTCTTTACTAAATCTTTTGTCTGTGGGACGCATAGTCTTCCGTCTCGCCTTAGCAAACCCTTATCGTCGATGGAGTATCTGTTGAGGTGACTTGAAGTCTCACCCCTAATTAGCCTATCAATTTTTCCACAAGCTGAGGGTCTTCCCGTTGTGCTGTCCCTAGTGAATCCACTAAAGTTGGGAGCACTTCGAGAGATGCTAACAAGCCTGGTACGAAATCGGAGGAAGGCCTAAAGTCGAAGCTGGCTATAAATTCTAGGCTCTGTCTTTCAAAAACAACGGGCTTAGGGTCAATTTCTTTCGGCTCAACGCGTCTGCCACTACGTTGCCTTTGCCTGGAGTGTAGGAGATTTCGAAATCGTACGAGGCAAGAAACTCCATCCATCTTTGTTGCCTCAAATTAAGATCCTTCTGCGAGAAAAGATATTTCAACGATTTATGGTCAGTGTAAAGTTCGAACTTCTCACCTAGGAGATAGTGTCGCCAAGACTTGAGTGCAAAGACGATGGCGGCTAACTCAAGATCGTGGGTTGGGTAGTTCTTTTCGTGCACTTTCAACTGCCTCCCGCCATAAGCTACTACCCTCCCTTCTTGCATTAAGACGGCGCCTAGCCCTGTCCCACATGCATCCGTATAAACAGTGAACATCTTGCTCCCATCTGGCAGCGTCAAAACTGGGGCTGTTGTAAGAGCCCTTTTCAGTCGTTGGAAAGCAAACTCGCAATCCAAGTCCCAATTGAACACTAGATTCTTCTTAGTCAATTTCGTGAGTGGAGCTGAGATTCTTGCAAAATCCCTTATAAACTTTCGATAGAAACCTGCTAGTCCTAGAAAGCTTCGGACCTCAGTTGCATTCCTTGGTGTCTTCCAATCCTGTACCTCCACTACCTTAGCAGGGTCCACCGCTAACCCTTGTTTGGATACTATGTGCCCAAGGAACCTCGCCACTTCTCTCCAAAAGTGGCATTTGGAGAATTTGGCTTTTAGTTGATGGACTCGCAAAGTTTCCATGATTGCCCTTAAGTGCTGAGCATGTTCCTCTTCACTCTTTGAGAAGATAAGGATATCGTCTACGAAGACCACTACGAATTTGTTGAGGAAATCTCTAAATACCCTACTCATCAGGTCCACGAAGTAAGCAGGTGCATTTGTCAAGCCGAAAGGCATGACAAGCCATTCAAAGAAGCCGTCTGGGGTTCTGAACGCCGTTTTATCGATGCTATCTTCAGCCACCCTTAGCTGATGAAAACCGGTTGCTAAATCGAGTTGGGAGAAAACAGACGCTCCTACAAGCTGGTCAAATAAATCGTCAATTCTAGGGAGAGGGTGCCTATTATTTTTCGTTAGCTTGTTAAGCTCCCTATAGTCAACACATAGACGGAGTGAACCATCCGCCTTTGTAGCGAACACCACTGGAGCGCCCCATTCTGAAATGCTCCTCCTAATGAACCACTTTTCTAGAAGCTCTTCAATCTGTTTACTGAGCTCTTTCCTTTCTCGTGGAGCCATGTGTCTAACGGGCAACGCAACGGGCTTTGCATTATCTACAAGATATATGCGGAAGTCTATTTCCCGCTTCGGAGGCAAGCCCTTCACCTCTTCGAAGACATCCGGATATTCCCGGACCACTCTAACTGATTGCAAATTTTCAACAGACGCATCTAGCGATTCAAGATAACTAAGCATAACCGCATACGAGGGATTACAAGAAATTTCCAAAGTATTACCGAGCTGGGTTAGGAGCCTAACAACCCTTTTCTCACAATCAAGGATGGCCCCATTACTGGATAGCCAATCCATACCCAAAATCAAACCATAACCACAAAAGCCCAAAACAAAGGCACTACATTGAAATTCTACACTTAGAATAGAGATTTTCAATCCCACACAGATCATAGACAAATGAGCTGGGCCCCCAATTGGGTTTGAAACAATTAAGGGGTCCTCTACCATACTAGTTTTTAGGTGCAGAGATTCTACTAGAGCAGACGAGATAAAGGAGTGTGATGCGCCAGAATCAAATAAAGTGGGAACGGGGTGATCATAAAGATAAACTACACTTTCTACAGAAGTATTTATACCTCGCTGTTGCAGAGGTGGTGCTTCCAGCACATGAACCTGTGCCCCTGGGGTGGGTCCAGCCCTCTGCCACTGTCCTCGTTTCTTTGGGCAGTCCTTAGCCCTGTGGCCTGTCTCACCGCAAGAAAAGCACCCACCATTCTCCTTGGCCTTATTTTTCCGGCAGTCCTTTACTAAGTGCCCCACTTTGCCACAGAAATTGCACTTCCTCTTCTCTTTGTTGCCTTTCCCGCCCTTCTTAAAGTCTGTCTTCTTAGGGCAGTCTTTGTTGATGTGTCCAGTCTCCCCACAATGAAAGCATTCTCCTTGCTTTCTTTTCCTCTTTCTACAATCCTTGGCTATATGCCCCTCCGTACCACAAAATTTGCATTTCCTTTTTTCTCGTTTCCTATTATTACCGTTACGATCCTTTCTTGTTTGACTATTATTCGTCTTCCTACTCTGGGACTCTTCCGCTTGATGGTTTACGTGTAGGAGGAGGAGTGAAAGCGTCAGCAGCTGGGGAGTAAGGTCTCCAGACATGCTGAAACAGAAAGGATAGATTCAAAACGAAGGATAGAAGATAGTACCTATGGCTTTGGGGGGGAACTTTGCCTTTTAAAACAAAATAATATTTTATCTTTTAAAAATGCTTCTTTAAATTTCTTTTTTGAAAATAATTTTTCAAAACTTTTTATCTTATCTGGTAAACCTATGCCCTGATACCAAGTGAAACACCCCACCTCCGTTAGGGTCACTCTCAAAGGGAATGCCCTAATTTTGGTGGAGGTTTATAAGTATAAGTCACAGATATACAAGACAGATATAAGAACGCATATTTGTAAACAGCGGAAAATCAACAAACTTTTATTTCATAAAAGCAAATACGTGTTACAACAACATCACCATAATTGTCTTACATCTTTTTCCAAAACATAACATAACACTTTCATAATCTGTCTTGATTACATTATTTAAAGAAGCATAAATAAAACATAGATAAACTGCAAAAGCCCCATAGAGTTTGTCCAAAGCCATAGTTTCAAAGGAAAAGGTCCAAGCAATACATTTCTCTTCTTCAAGCTGGATGTTAAGGCTGGTCAAGCTGCAGTGTTCCCTCCCTGTGGACCTGGGGGGGGAGGGGGGAACGGAAGAAAAGAAGACGAAAGAAAAGTAGAGTCAGACATAAAGCCTGAGTAAGTCTAGTACTATTCTGTCTATTAATAAAGAACTGGGTATGATTAGTATAAACAAGAAGTGGGAAAGCACTATAAACTTGGTTAAGTTGTCTAGGGTCGAATATACAATCGTACCCCATGTAAATCTCTGAACCCATATAAACTAGTTTCCAACTGGCACCCCATAATCAGGGTGATGTGATCCATTCTATGATGATCGGCTCCTACTCGCATAGTTACATGTGTCTTACGGCCCCCGATGTTGAAGTTACCTATGCTGGTCCCACCATGGGTTGTATCAAGTCCCATGGTGGCGGCCCGACACAACCTTAGAGTGCACAGGTATGCTACTGGTGTCCAGTGCCTTATTTTTCTGCGCCGGAGTGTGTGCATGCCCGAACCCCGTTAGAACCTACACTGCTACACCACCGCCGTCGATTTGACCTCTTACAATCAGCCCAGTAATCGTGCCCCACCCTGCCTAGTTTCAGGGTATCCTGATACACCTTCTAGGGTTACTGCTGAAAAGGGTCCCCCGTTACTAGGTTTTCTATCTCTAGCCAACATGCTAAGTTGGTTAAGTGTTTCCTAACCTAACCCCCACCAGTCCGTTTAATTTAGCATGTTCCATTTTGATTAAGTCTTTAGTTCACTTAATCCTAACAATCTTGACTCAGCCTTAATTGTCTTATTAAGGCCCTGACCTCTCACATTAGACAGGTATTGTTGTGGCTGCCTATTGCCGGTTGGTTCCGGGCAGTCTTACGCCACAACTCAGTCTAACCTCGGGTCCTTATTGGGCTCCATGTTTAACCTCCCACATTGGATAGGTATTGTTGTGACTACTGGACAGCCGGGCGGTTCCGGGCAGGTTTACATCACAACTCAATCCAACCTCGGGTTAAACACATCGTATGTTCTACATTTACATATTTTGTCTTTCTTCTTTGTTTTCTTATATGTAAATATTTGCGGCCCATTATTAAGTTAATGGTGTAAAGGTTACACCAATCATGGGCCCAACCCATACTTGAATTTGGGCCCTTTTATTTTATATTTTCATTCATTAGTAATTTTAACCCAACGTTATTTTCCCCCGTTTAACACGTCCGTTTATTATGTATATGTTGGGCTTAGCCTTTTAAAGCCCAACTTAGCCATGCGAAAAGGGGAGGCTTAAAGCGTGATTACATACACAAAGAGGGGAAGGTGAGCGCATGAACTTGCAATATGACGTTGGAAATACAAAATAGAAACTGGTGTACTTGCATAGTAGGGACATATACTTTGGTCATAAAGCATAAGTGACATGAATCAAACCATGTAAACTTGTAGTTAAGTTAAGAATATCACTATTGACACATAGGCCTAACTACAACATAAACCTATATTTTTATTTCAGGCATAATGTCAAACATAAGCATGGCATAAATATTTCTAACATAAGCATGGCATAATGTCAAACATAAGCATGGCATAATGTCAAACATAAGCATGGCATAAGTATAGTTAAATTTGTTCACATACCATGGCATAAATATTTCTAACATGAAATCATGATTTTTACTTTAGTCATGCAAACTTGCAAAAAGGGATTTTGAATCTAACCTAGCTATGTATCACATATGACATCATATAATTCTTTTAAACAATATAGACTTAACATGGATTTCAATTATGCCAAATATCAGTCATAGCCTAGTCATATTCATAAGTTTGCAAATAGGTTTTCTAGTACAAAAGCATGTCTTAATACATAAATCATGGTGCCAAAATTCCAACATAGTTTCATATGAACTACAACAACCAAACTTGTTTCAATTATGTACAAAATGATTTATGTACAAAAATATACATCATGATGGCATAATAGCAAAACCCCAAACTTGCATCAGTTTCAATTAAACAACTACATACATGTAGCTTCAACAAGGATTGCATAATTTGCGAATATTCCAAACGTATACTTGGCATAGAACTACCGCATGTAGTTCTTTATAATGAATAACATAATATGAGGATATCCAAACGTATACAATATTCCAAATCGATAAGAATCATAGTAACGCACAAATTATGAATTATTTATCACCACAATCAAGTATACAAACCAACACAGTTATTTGTTCATAGCAAAATAATACTCTACTTACAATGGTGTGGCGAATTCTCTAATTTAGGGATTTGAGGATGCGGTTTGATTTGATTGAGTTGCTTTATGCCTTAGAATTTGCCTCCTAATCCTCTCTCCAATTGGTGGCTACCCCTAGTCGTTCCTCAGCAACATGGCGGCTTTGTTCTTATTTTTGAATGAATAGATTAGGGTTAGTCTAGGGTTGTTTTTATAGAGGTAATGAACGGATTAAGGCCATTGATGTTGCTTGGATTGATCGTAGCCATTCATCCTAAGGAGAGACCAATTAGAGCCTGCCACCTAGCCCTAATGACAAAGCAGACCACAGAAAATCGACCAACATAGAATAGGCCAGCTAGGTTGGACTGGGTTCGACCTGGCTCTGGACCAGGTCGACATGCCTGTCGACAGCCCTGTCGACAGCCCTGTCGACCTGGCTAGACCAGGTCGACAGCCCAGTCGACCTGGGTGCGTCAGGCGGGTGTTCTTCCGCCCTGGCCCATTGGGCCCCATTTTGGAATTTAAACTTGATTTTATTCTGTTTGAATTTTAAACTTAATTCAGAAACTTCCGAAGGCCGTATCTTCTTCATACGGACTCCGTTTTTCGAAAACTCGGACTCTATTTCGCGTATTTTTCCGAGACGAACGCAATGGCGTATCCCGTTTCCCTTAGTTCTTTGATTAAAATTAATTATACTTTAATTTGTGAATTTCACAGTTATAGAATTTGCGGGGTGTTACACAATCCTTCTTTTTAATCCTACCCCTAACTCTCTAAATAGCCCTTCCTTTCAACAATTACCGCTGCTTTTTAACTATTGTGAAGGATTGGTTTTTGCAGAACCCAATCCAAATGATTCATCATCTCTCATATTTGTCGATCTACCTTTACTATGCTTAAACTACCCCTACTTCTCTTAATACTTCAAAACAACCCTTCTTTTTAATCCTACCACTAATTCTCTAAATAGCCCTCATTCCAAAAATTACCCCTATTTTTTACCTTTTGTGAAGGGTTGGTTTTTGTATCACCTAATCCAAATGATTCAACATCTTTCATATTTGTTGATCTACCCCTACTATGCTTAATCTGCCCCAACTTCTCTAAGTGCTTAAAAATAGTCCTTCGTTTATTTACTACCCCTAATTCTGTAAAAACCCCTTACTTCAAACAATTACCTCTATCTTTTTACTACTGCAAAGGATTGGTTTTTGCAGCACCTAATCCAAACAATTCATCATCTTTCATATTTGTCGATCTACCCCTACTATGCTTGAACTACCCAAACTTATCTTGATACTTCAAAACACCCCTTCTTTTTAAACCTACCCCTAATTCTCTAAATAGCCCCTCCTTCCAACAATTACCCCTATTTTTTAACTATTGTGAAGAACTGGTTTTAGCTGCACCCAATCCAAACGATTCATCATCTTTCATATTTGTAGATCTACCCCTACTACGCTAAAACTACCCCTACTTCTCTTAATATTTCAATACAAGCCTTCATTTCAATCCTACCCCTAATTCTCTAAATAGCCCTTACTTCCATCAATTACCACTATTTTTAAACATCTGTGAAGGGTTAATTTTTGTAGCACCCAATCCAAATGATTCATTAACTTTCATACTTGTCGATTAACCCCTACTATGCTTAAACTACGCCTACTTCTCTTAATACTTCAAAACGGTCCTTCTTTTAATTCCTACCCCTAATTCTCTAAATAGCCATTACTTCCAACCATTACCACTATCTTTTTACTACTGTGAAGGTGTAATGACCCGCATTTTTCAGCGGTATAATAATTAATCAATTTAATTATTTAAAAGGTGATTAAAAGGATTTCATGGTCGTTGAATTAAATAATGGTGAATTTTTAATTAAAATATTAAATTAAATAATAGATTTAATTCTGAAATAATCAGAATTGGATGAAATGGCGATATAGTGTGAACTGGATCATGTGTGATATTTAATTTAGTTTAGAATTTAAGTAGAATAACGAATATATTATTTGAACGACAGTTTGAACGTATAATTTTATTATAATTAAAATCAAGCTTGAAATGGCGCAACAGTTCGTTATTTGGCGTTTGGAACTTCAACTGAATGTACAGGATTCGTTTTAAGCCGGATTTCTATGAAACAAGAAATGTGTAGAGCTGGTGGAGTACATCTTTCTAGTGGAAGAGAAAAATCTGGATTTCGTTGGGTGGATTTTGATTTACGTCCAGATCAAATTGTAGAAAAGTTGCTGTGGAATTCCTTTATAATTTATAAAGGAATTATTTATATTTTAAAAAGGAATTTCAATATAAATCGAATATCGGGTTGACCCAGATTTGAAATATCAAGCTAGAAATTCATATAGGAATATTCTAAAGCTGTATGGTATTCCACTGTGAATATAGATGATAATATTTATTTCTAAATATTTAATTTAATTATATTCAAATATATTTATATATTTAAATGGGTCATCCAGAGCTTTAAAAATAGCCACTTTTGCAAACGGAGTCAGAATTCGATGAAACTAATTTTGTTGGATCCGCAATGTCAAATAGTTGTTAGATTTCCAGTTTCGTGATTTTTAGAATCAACATTTGGCCGTACTGGATTTTAATTTGAAAAACAGTCAGTATTTTGATGGTTAAAATTAGGCTGTGTGAGCAAACGGAGTTGGAATTCGACAAAACTAATTTTGTTGGGACCGTAATGTCGAACTGAAGGTGCATGTCAATTTTCATGATGTTTGGGTATCTCATGTGACCACAGAAATTTTAGAGGATAAATAAAAAGAACGTTTGCTTAAAAAAAACCAATATAAAATATCTAAAAATATCTAAACTACCCTATAAATAGCCTAACTAAATTCCCTTAGAAACCTAATTCTCCTCAGATAAAATCGAGCCACCACTAGTTTTTCAGAAAACCTGTGAATAAACATCCTCTTTAAAAATCAAAGAAAAATCCAAACAAAAATCGATAAATCCACAAACTGAGATATGTTGAGTTCTGAAACGATCCTCTACATACTGGTGCGGTTTTTACAGTGCGCGATTCATTTTGGGATGCTCGTTTTAAGAGCAGCAGTAACTAGGGTTTCGGTTTTCAACGGTATGGTGGTCATCGAGCTTGACAAGGGTTGTGGCGTTGGATGAGGCGGAGGTTGCGAGAGTTTTGGTGGTTGTTGTGGCCATCTTGGTGGATGGTAACGGGTGGATGGCGGAGCGAACTACGTTCGAGTTTCGGGGCAGGCAGTTCGAACTGAGGATCTTGGTTATGGGATGAAGCCGGTCGAGATGCTGAGTGGAATGGAGGTGGAGGCGACTTTAATTGGTGGTTGGAGGAGGAGCAAACGGAGGTCAACGGTGAGGTCAGAGGTCTGGAAGTAATACTGGAGATCGAATTTCTGGTTAGGGGAAAGGAGATATTTTATGCAGGTCGGGTACAAATAGTAGGGTAGTTGGGCCGGGTGAGTTGTTGGGCCGACAAAGCCATTTAAATTTAAATACATGGTTTAATTTAGATAAATGTATACTAACTTCAAATAGTGATAACTTTGTCATACGAAATCGAAATTCAGCGAAACTGGTCGTGTTGGGATCGCATGAACGTTGGCTACACCATGGAACTGACTGGGAGCGAATCTGAGCTCGTTACAATTTATAGCAAAATAAATTGTCTGTCTAAATCAAATCGAGCGACGGTTATCTTTATTAATGATGATCGTCCAATGTGAGTAAATCTCACTAACTCTGAACAGTTTATAATTTCATGTTGTATTTTTAGAACTGTTAAATATTGGTTGATTGACTGTGTGTTGACTCTTTGATTGAACTGCTAGACAGTTAGTTGAATTTCTATATTGATTCTGTTTAACATAATATATCATATGGGACTGAAAGTGATGTTGATTTTATTGTGTAACATCTGTGGATGCAGGGAAACAGGTTAGAGGAATCCGACTAGATTCCTCAACTGTTATTTTATTGTTTTTCATATATTTCGATATATGATGTGAATTATAACCTGTTGTTGATTGTGTATGGACGATATTGGACATCGTAATTTGATATGTTAAACACCATAACATACTGGGATTTGGAGACAAGGTGAATTTGTCAAAGAGAATTAGAAAAGAGAATATTTATAAAATCATAGGATTTTGTAAAAGAGAATACTTATAAATAGAATATTTATAAATAGGAATACTTATAAATGGAATATTTATAAATATGAAATACGGTTAATGGGAATTATAAATGAAGGAAATCTTTATAAATAGAATATTTATAAAGTGGATTACTTAGAAAATAAATAGGAGATAATAAGTGAGATATTTATTTGTTAGATAAATAGGATAAGATAATGGATTTATTTATTTGTTAAATAAATAGAATAAGGAAAGGACATATTTATTTGTTAAATAAATAGGGTTATTAAAGGAAGCATTAAAATATATAAATAGGATATTAAACGGATTATTTATTTAGGAAATGAATACGTTATGATAAAGGGATATTGACATAGAAATTGAATAAGTTATAAAAGATATGTTAAGCAAAATAAATAGAATAAAGGATTATTTATTTGGAAAATAAATAGAGGAGTTAATCGAATCGAGTTAATAGAATAGAGTAAATCAAATAGAGTTAAAAAAAATTAAAAACTGACTAGAGATTAGTAAATTGAATGGTTTTCTATGTGTCGAACCGATGTTGGTTTCGGCCTTCGGGGATTATACTTAGAGAATTGTTCTCCTACTAGTTTACAGTCAGGGACTGATAGTTGTGAAATGATAGTGATATGTAAATAACAATGGAAATGTTTTCCAGTGTTAATAATGTAAATTTTCTAAACATAGAGAATAAGGAAATATATATATATATATATATATATATATATATATATGATTGATGATTGATTGATAGAATTTCCATTTGGAAATAATATCGTTGTTTGCACACGTGTTTTCTTTGATGGTTAAATCACAGACTATCGAAGTTTTGACCATTTTAACGTTGTTAATATGGAGAGACCGGTTGGATTATTATCCAAAGAACCACTCTATATTGGCATAAGCATTGTTAATCATAGATGCCAAATATAACAACCCGTATTCTACCCATCGGAGGATCGTAGAATATTTATTTCTTTCTTATACGAAGTCGTATGGTCATGTGGCTTTGGGGGACGACTATTGGGGTTATTTCTCATGTTCGTGATTTTTTGTCGATTTTTAAATGACCATTTTACCCCTAGCTGAAGTTGTTTCCTCCATAACTTTTGATTGGAAAGGAGTTTTGACCTTAAACCACTTCGATTGGCTTCGGATGATGGTTTACCTTTCTGTAGAGTGGTCACATGCAAAAAACGGACTTACCGTTTGTGAGATATGGCTGAAATAATGTTTGGAAGGTGAAAAACTGCTTAACCGGGCCAAATAGGTTGATTAGTGAATGGGCCCATAACCCATTTCGGGATTAGATTAATGGGGAGGCTGAAATGAGTTAGGGTTTCATTTCATTTCAGTTTTCTAGCCTCCACTTACCTCTAAGAAACCATAAAAATGGCCTCCAACCTCTAAATCACCTCCAAATCATTAGCAACTTGAAGATTGGGATTGGCAACACCAAATCAAGGCGGATTTACATCAAATCAAGATAGGAGCTGCTGCTAAGCAATGGAATTTGACCCAAACAGAGAATCATTTTAGATCTATAGTTTACTTTGTGGCAAAGGTGAGTGATTTGCATTGTTTTTCACGAATTACGGCTAATTATGGTAATTAGCGAAGATTAGCGAAATTATGGCTCAGAAAATTCTAGAAAAATTCCTAAAATTCTAAATCATCATTTTATGCCTCTGATAGGAAATTGAGTTAATTTCGACTGATTTTGCAAATCCCGGAATTTGGGGGATTAAGGGGTGATTAGTGATAATTAGCGAATTTATGCATGTTAAAAATCTGGAAAAATATTCAGAAATTCTGAAATATTGTTTTAGACCTCTGTTAGAAAATTTGGTTAGTTTGGTTAAGTTTTGCTAATCATATTGTTATATTTTCTTAAACATGCTTAAGAGGAAAATATGGGTTTTTGGCTATGTTTGATCCATTTTAACCTATCATATTGATGTTTTGATGTTTGAGGTCACTTCTATGTGTTGCTATGAATGTATGGTAGGCTTGGTGACTGTT
The DNA here is from genome assembly GCA_030737875.1 of Allium sativum. Lineage (NCBI taxonomy): Eukaryota > Viridiplantae > Streptophyta > Magnoliopsida > Asparagales > Amaryllidaceae > Allium > Allium sativum. The sequence continues at coordinate 730,759,446 of CM060923.1, read as the reverse complement.
TAGAATAGTTAGAATGGTCGAAAACGCCGTCGAGAGGCGTATAAACTGTCGCTTGAAGTTGTAGGAAAGTGCAGGAAACCGGACCGGATCATGTAGTCCGACCCGACCAGATCTGGGGTAGTCCATCCGAACCGATCCGTCCATGGATGGTGACCACGAACCCGAACAGATGCAGTGCCACGCCCCGAATTGAAGATGGCCCACGATCCGACCTGCCCATCTGAAGGACCCCGCGAACCAGAAGCTCACGATTCGAATCGAAGTTCCGAAAGGGAAAGAACATCACGACTGAAGGGGAGCGCCACGACTATGGGGCATGACCCAATCCGATAGGGTTTCCACGACTCGATCCAGGAGTGTCGCCACAACCAGGAGCGTCGCCACAACCAGGAGCTGGAGCCAGTGACCGATCCAGCATGGGTGGAGTGACACGATCCGAACTAGAGTGGTGCGATCCGCGAAGAGGAAAAAGATGAGCCGTGCCTATATGATGATCAAGAACTGAATGAAGACCGATCCGGAGGAGATGCTGACCAAAACCTGAAATGCAAAGGTAGTCCAAATGGAAGTTAGAGCTCAGGATCCAGTTGGGAACCAAGAGTTCACTACATGAGTTGGGCTTTGCTGCGGGACGTGTGCGAAGGGGTTATCGGTATCCGTAACCTTGGTTCACTATTGAGAGATAGCTTTGGGGCTTGTAGTGATAGTTGTACGGATTGGATTCTGTCATGGCCCAAAGTATTAGGTGACCAAAGTAGTGGATATTGTATACTTTACGCACCGAGTGAGAGATGTGAGGATGGTTGTTATGCTTGATTGTTTGACATCACTATGACATGCACATCCCCACCCCCGTTATCCTTACACCATTTGAAATGGCACCATAGAGTGTTATACAGTATGTAGTGCTAACTCTTTGGTTGTAGGTCCAGTTTTAGGTATGGTTTAGTCTACCTGTTATTGTTCTATTTAGATGCTTATCGCTCATACAAGACTTTTTGTCTGACCCAGAGTTTTATGTCTCTTCTTATTACTCTGGGTGCTCACATGAGCATACTGGAGACAGGTTATCTGGTAATGCACGAGTAGCTGATCTGGAGGCGAGCAAGAGGCTTCCACATATGATATATATAGATATTCTCCCTGTGTTGTTGGTGGTCACTACTTGGGCATTAGTAGTGTACCTTCGTTATCTTGCTTTGCTTTTAGATACAGTTTTAAAAGTTGTAATAATGATGTTGTGAAACATAAGCTGTATTTGGATTTTTCGCTGCTATGATAGTTTGTTTTCAGCTTATGTACTGTCTCACCTGTTTTGTGTCAAGTATATGTTATGATTATATTTTGTCCCATGCGCTGTGAGACATATTATAGGTTCTTTGTTTGTTTTACTCTCTTCTTTCCTTTCTTCTGACGACCGTTCCGCGCTAGTCGAGCATGTGTACAACACACTTTTGGAGTAAATGTCGGTTGGTGCGGGGCGGGCCGCCACATTTGGTATCAGAGCTCTAGGTTGCGTAGTTAACCTAGGGAAAGACACCAGGGAGAGATAATACGTATATGAGAGCGCGTATTTGTGATTATTTTGGTTTTCAAAATCTATATCTATATATATTATTAGTATATTTAAGGATGAAGTCGTACTGCACTGACACCACTATGGAGATGGTTAATCGTTTTCTCTCTACAGATTTTAAAGTGAGCCGAAATTTGAGAGGTGCTGGTAGAGGAACCAATAATGGAAATGCTCCTGACATGAGGACGATGTTCACAAACTTCATGAGAGAGATGCTTAGGGATGTTCCGGGAGCAGTTCCCAATCCTGGAAATGGTGGTGGTCCTGTAGTGCAGGCGCCTAGGGTCTATTTCGCTAAGTTGTGCAAGGATTACACTAACCTTGGTGCGAATCCGTTACACGGAATGGAGTCGGCCACAGATGTTCAGGATTGGTTGGATAGCTGAGATCGTATCTTCGACGACTTGGGTATCGAGGATGCGATAAAGAGAAGGCTAGCGTCTCATCAGTTGCAAAGGCGAGCAATGAATTGGTGGAAGGCCATTGAGACAACTACTCCAGAGTATCAAGTTACTTGGAATCAGTTTAAGACTCGCTTTTGTGATAAGTTTATTCCAGCTGCTCATAAATCAGAATTGTTCAGGAAGTTCTTGGAGCTTAAGAAAAATAGAAGGGCAGTCTCGGAGTACATCGCAGAATTCGATACTTTATCGAAATATGGATGGTCCCTTATCGATACAGTCGAAAAGAAGAACGAGAAGTTCATTACTGGTTTGGATGGATACTTGGGGGGAAGGCTTATTCACCACATCGATGAGACTTTTGAATCGATTGTTGGGAAAGCTTTGAGATCAAAGGGTCTTTACCCTAAGTCGAAGAACGATGTTGCTATTGCATCTACAGAGGAGCCAAAGCCACAAGCAGGTGGTGAAGGCAAGAATAATTCTAATAACAAGAGGAAGCAGAACCCGACCAAGGATGGTCAGAATAAGAAAAATAAGAAAGATGGTGAATGCTTTAGTTGTGGCAAGAAGGGCCGCTATGCCGGAGATTGTCGAGAAAAGCCTGGGGAAATGAAGTGCTTTAACTGCGGCCAGGCGGGACATCACAAGAATGATTGCCCACAACCTCCTAGGGAGAAGTAGATTATGAAAGCGTATGCTACCAATGTTTTTCCTTCTTCGTTGAATGTTCCAAGTGCGGCGCAGAAGGGAAAGGGTAACGTTATAAAAGGTATGCTTTCTATTTAAGATGTTTCTGTTCGGGTATTGTTTGACAAACCCGAGATAGTCGATAGACCTCTAGTTGTGACGAACCCGATTGGTGGTTCGACTAGTTTTGACATGATTTGTTGTAATGTGGTCTTATCGAGTCATGCATGTATGTTTCTTGTGATTGCTTTGTTTTGGGCTTTATTGGGTTTAGCATTATTCTGGGGAGTCGATCTACTCCAAAGGAATAGGGTGGTATTAGGTACCTACCTAGTGATGGCGATAGTAACTGGAGTTAAGAAAGCTAAGAGGTTATCGTTGTAATTAGTTCTCGTTGTCTCTGGGAGGCAAATGAGTGCTCCAATGCTAGATTGTTTTGCTAGTATCACCTCACGTGGGTTGTCCAAACTCGGAGGAGATGTTCCTTGGGTGCTTGTCTGATATTGGTTTAGGCCTTTGGGGCTTGTGCTTAGGGAATGTCGATTTCGACTAGGATGCTTTGCGTGAGGGGTAAATAGTTGTTGTGATTTTTCATTGGATGATATCTTGGTTTACTCGAGGAGTGATGGGAAGACGGAACATGATAAGACTGTTTAATGGTATAGATTGCCCATAGTTAGACTCGGTAGGGTTATGAGATTGCCCGACTGGGACACGAGAAAGATGCAAAGTAATGGATTGTTTAGAACCCTATGTTGATGTTCTCTATTGGATAGTACAATTTTGAAGGAATAGGATGTGTTCGTTGATCATGGAGGATACAACGAAGGTTAGGGCAATTCAAGTTGGACTTGGACGCGTAAAAGAAAATGGATGTTCGCTGATCTTGGAGATGCAACGAATAGGGAGACGACTCACGTTGGACTAGAGTTTGTCGGTAATGGATACTCAAGACTGGGTCTGAGTTACAGATTGACTCGAGTTGGACTCGAGAAGGCTGCAAGGAATTGGATCCGGCTTGAGTTGGACTCGAGAGGGCAGCAAGACAATGGATAGACTTGGGTTGGACTCAAGTATTTTAGGCGAACTAAAAGCAGGGGTATCTGGGGACGCCCGTTACCCAGGATCCGTTGGACGTGATCTATTTATCCTTGGTGGATAAACGTACGTTGGACTTATGGTAGTCCGTAGGGAGGCGGGGCTTCCATTGGCCTGGGATTGGTTGGACCAGTCAAGTAGGCATCGGTGTATGTATGGAGGCTGGGCTTCCATTAGATATTGATGTTGGTTGGACCAGGCATACTAGAATCGACATATTGGGATTGGTTAGACTAGTCATGTAGGTGTCGATGTGTATGAATTTAGTAGGTCATAGATAGGATTTGTTTGATGGATGTTATGGTTGCTATGTTCTTCCTATCTTTCTTCTCTTGAGTAGACTATCACCTGTAGGGTTCCAGCGATAGGGAACAAAGTGATTGTAGTAGGACTATGAGCCAGTGCAGTAGAGTCGTCATGACTCGAGGGGCAAAGTGGACATAGTAAAGGATTAGTATGGCTATGAGCCAGTGTAGTGGAGTTGTTATGACTTCATAGGGTAGAGTGGACATATCAAAGGACTAGTGGCTATGGATCAGTGCAGTGGATTCGCCATAACTCCATGGGGCGGGGTGATCATAGTAAAGGATTTGGGTGCGGTAATATTTGCATTGACTAGGAGGCATGCCAATTTAGGGGTTTTGTTTCTAGGATGGAAGCAACTAGAGTATATCATAAGATATGATTTCAGACCCTAAAGTGAATTGGATTCAGGAACGCGAGTAAGATTGACGATTAGATCGATTTTGATTGAGTGGATTGGTTCCAGTTAGAAGGATGGTCCTAACCTATTGGAAATCATCTCTATGGTAGAGATGGGTATCGATGGTGTTAGATCAAAATTTGGACCTAACAACCAAATTGTTCTGATTCTTAATGAATTATAACTGGAGAATGAAGACAAAAGCAGAAAACACACAGAATTTATAGTGGTTCGACGTTAACGAGCCTACGTCCACTTTATATGTTATCGATTATACATTGAATGCTATTACAATCAATGATTTCTCTCAAACTCACTCTTACAATTATGGTTTTCCTCAGTAATCTAGTAATAAAAATGATAAGGAATAGTGGTATGATAGTAATGGTGGAATCAGTGCTCAATACTGCCAAAGGATCCTCAAAAATTCCAAGCTCTGGGCTATTTATAGCTGATTTTGTCAGGCGGATCGCGCTCACACGTGGCACAGATCCTGAGAATATTGGATCGGATCGCAGCTTGATGAAGTATTAGTCAAATTAACCATAATGGACAGGTATCGCGATCCCCTTAAATATCGGATCGAGCAAGGAGGAAGAATTGGTCAAAGTGACAGTTAGGGACACGTGATGCTGGATCCGTGCATCTCGGATCGCCGAAGACTAGCTCGTGCTTGAACAGGTCAGAGGCTTCGCTGTGCGTCGGGGAATCGGATCAGTCCGTGCAGGGTAGTGGTGTAAGTATGGATCGAATCGTATAGAGGTAATCGGATCGTTGATGCTATGGGGGCGATCCGATGGGGGGCGATCCGAGAGGGGCGATCCTCTGGTTCGATCCGATCTTTCATGTACTTAAGGAACGTAGTTTCATACTTTCTTCTTGTGAGTGAACCTTGGTGGCTTGGTCAAAATGCTAGCCAACATTTTGCCCCCTCGAAGTATGTTTTATCGATGATGGAACATGCTTCGAAACTATAGAAACATCTTTTCATAAAGAGATGCAACTTAGTGGTAGCGTCTATCCGAAAGGCCATATCATTTACGGAAAGTTGTCTCTTTGCTCACTATAAATATTGGATAAATCTTTAATAGTTTCCCTGTTTATTGGACAATTCTTTTCTAGGATCTTTTAGAGTCTTCATCATCGAACCTACCAGGTGCATTTTTGAATTTTCTATGATCATTTTTGAGTTTTCATTCCTGTCGGTTGTTTATTGGTTCAGATCGCATGTGCGAGTCACGTTCCATTAGCAAGTTGTTTGCCTCGTCCTTTGGTGAGCATTTGGGCCACTTCACGGAACGGGACGGGCTTCTCTTCGAGACGTGGTGGGCTTTTGGTTCGCGGCCCGCCTATTTTCACGGATCGAATAAGACAAAAAAAAAGGGAGACTAACGGTCGCCCTTTTGCCTATATAAATCGATCCTCAACCTCATTCTTCTCCTCTTCTTTCGCAGCCGCCGCCAATTTTCTTGAGAGAAAACCCTAACTTTGATTTCCCAATTTCCAACCGATTTCAAACTTTAAGAAGGTAATTAAACAATTTTCTTTAGCTTCTATCGTGTACACACTAGTTTAGAGAGTGGAGACAGCGGGTTTTTTTAGGATTTGGTGATGGTAAACGCGAACGTGCCTGGTTCGATTCCATGGATTTAAGGGTGAAGAGGAGAGTTGATGAAGAAGAAGGAAGGGATGACCAGGTTGGTTCGTGGGCGAGGCCCGATTTCGAAACGATGGTGAGGTGAGGGGAGAGGGAACGGAACTGGAATGCTGATTTGGCTAGTGGGTCGGATCGCAGAAACGGCAAGGCTACAGTTCGTGGGGAACTAGATGCGAGTGTCAAATCGTAGAGAAACTAGAGCTTCGGGTCGTAGAGAATGGGGCGATGCGGATCGCCAAGATACCATCGCGATCTGTCTGGATGAATCGGTGCGATTCACGATTCGAAGCCTTTCCATGATCTAGTACCCTTCCGCGTACCAAGTCCTTCACCACGATCCGTCCATATGTCGTGATCCGAACCTGTCCTGCGATCCGATTGACGAACGATCTGATGCACACGCTAACTAAATAATATGATGCAACTCTAACAAATCAATGAACAGTTAGGTTAGAGCCCTTGAGACGAACATTCCGGATTGAACAAATGCATAATCTACCAATTGAACAACGACCAATGTCTCGTTGATTTTGTTGACCTTTGTACCTTTCTTTAATGCACGCACAAGCACACACTGGCACTTGCACACATAGGGGGGATGGGTAGTTTTAATCTTATTTCCCATGTTTATTCGCCTAAACAATAATGTCGGATAATCACTCCTCTTCAAGATCTAACACAGTGACGGATCCCGAGGTGTCTGAGCATCATAACCCTGAGGTCCCTCCAATTAACCCAGGGGGCGAGGATTCTGGATCCGAGTATGAGGCAACGGAATCGGATCCATCTGAAAGTACTTCACTTAATGAAGAGTCTGAAGTAGACGGGTGAGCCCCTGATGAGATTCCTGACGCACTTGGGATAGAGAAATTTACTGATTCTTTAGCTTCCAAACTCGATGACATAAAGCTTAAAAGAATTTGTCTGAGACATGGGATCCCTTGCGATGATGTGAGGACACCCGGTAGCGAAGATAGACCCCACTTAGCTCTAGAAGGGTATAACGTAGTCAGCCGAATCATGTGCTTGGTAGGAGCTATTCCTCCATTTCCTCCCATCGTCATTGAGACCTTAAAACGATTGGGTATCGCTCCGATGCAGCTTCATCCTAACACCTACGCGGCTCTATACACTCTATATATCGCATACGCGGAGATCTTGCATACCGAGCTCACATTTAAAGATTTAAATTTCTTTTATCTTTTCAAGCATCTCTCTTCGGCAACCCGAAATTTCTCTTTTTTGGAATCGGTAGCGAATAGGAAGGTTCTCTATGACGGATACAGCAATACAGGGGATCCCAAGTCTGATTGGTTCTATATAAAGAGACAGGATGGGTGCTCAAGAAGATGGCTTAAATCAAGTAAACTTTAATCTTTTGACTGAATATCTTTCTTAAGAAACCGAAGCATTAACATCCCCCCCCCTTTTTTTGTTTTAAGCAGATCACGTCTTTCCCAAGACGGAAGGCTTGGTATACAATAATCGATTGTCTATTCTTCTACAAAGCAGATCCGATTTTCTAAGGATCAAGAAGTGTTTTACTGACAAGAATCTTCACAAGCATCGCCTTATGGATATAATGTTTGGACTTGGTGCAGGCGACAAACCCTACAAATACGTTCCCCCAACGGAGGGAGAGGTAACATCACGGGCAGCAAAAACAACTGAATTCCGTAAGAGTCCTTCCCCGATAATCATCCAGGACGACGAGGACCTGAACATATATAGAGGAGATGAGGCCCGTGGTGACAAGTCCAAGGAAATCCTAGTTTCTCCGGGGGGTTTCCCCTCAAGGGCTACTCTTTCGATCTAACCCGCTGCTCCCGACGACTTAACAGAAAAACAACTATTTAAAGAGCTGAGCAAAATTCCTTTGCCCGATGATGTATACATAGAGGGGGACTTTGAAGGGGAGCCATTCTTCCCTGCTACTGAGGAAACCACCATTCCAATTGGAGGACAAGAAACTACTCAGATGAGCCTGACTTCAGGCCCGTGTCTGTTAGGGGGAATTATATGGGATGCACAAATCACACGCACTGCCTGACCCCACACTTTTATATCAACAGTATTAAAAGTTTTAATATGCTCTTTTTTCTTTTACAGGAAGGATGTCTCGCAGGCGGTCCTATTCTTATCGGTCTCTTCGTGAAGGCACACCCAATCTTCATTCGAATCCCGAGCGCACTCGCGGTCTTTCTCACAAGCCTACTTCTTCGCAATCCCGGTCTCTACCAAAATCGACTTCTGGCAAGCTTCCCAATTATTCGGTACCACTTACAGGGGGAAAACAACTTCCTAAAGAGTTAACTCCTCCGAAGATTGCACCCTCTCACGGCAGGTCATCAAAAAAACACTACGAGCCCAAGGATAAAAGCAAGGATCCAATCAAGGATTTTGAGTAGGAGAGAAGTGACATTGTCCCTTCCCGCTAGCAAGATTTGGTTGCCCCCGGGTCACGAGATTACATCCATGGTCGCGAAACTCAAGCTAAGCTCAAAAAGTTGCGAGAACAATTCCCCAACATATTCTTCGAAAGGATGATGTTTGTTCCAGCCTTAGAACCAGTCCCTAGGAACTGGGCTGAAGTCATCGGGCACATTCGCCATGTAGCCAGGCAGTAAGAAATGATGAAGAAACATGCTGTTAATCTTTCAGAAGTCATCCGAACGCTTGATATGGAAGCACATAGATCCAAGTTGAAGATAGCTAATAATGAAAGGGCTATGACAAAGATGGAGAAGGACTTGGAAGATGCTCAATCCCAACTTACCTTAGCGCGGAGAGATGCTGAAAATTATAAGATCGAATTGGAGAATGCTTAGAAACGCTTTCATTCTGAACTTGACTCAAATAGTCAAGAGAAAATGGCCTTAAAGAAAGAGGTAGAAGATCTTAAAATGGCCAATATTGAGTTGAAAACGGCGCAAGGCCATTTTGAAGCTGAGAGAGCCGCTTGGGAAGAAGAAAAAGCAAGTGTGAGAGAAAGTCTAGCTTTGGCTGAAGCGGAGAAGGTAATTTTGAATGATCAAGTCGCGGATGCGGAGAGGCGCGCGGCTCTCGCTGAGAAGAATGTTGAAAGTGCCATTGAGATGGCTACTACTTCTAATAACAAGCTCCTCGAGAGAGAAAAGGATATCGAAGGGTTCGAAGAGATGATTTTTGACTTCCTCGGCCACGTCCTCAAGACCCGTAACATCTCGTGGATCCCGGACTACCACATTACTTTAGCCAATTTATGGGATGCCATCGTTGAGGGTGAGAAGCAGAGATTGGGAGTTTAATAGATTGACGAAGATGAGCTGATGAAGACCATCCCGAGGGATAACGAGCCCGAGGATCTGGTAGAAGGCCATCGTCTAATTCAAGAAGAAATGGAGAAGGAAAGGGTCTGGCTAAGGGTAAAAATAAGATTGACGAAGGTTCGAGGTCAGCTGTAGAGACCAAATCCTCCGGAGTTGAGGAGTACCATCCTGATGATCCATTAATTCCTTTGGGCCTAACTCATGTGGTCGTCGGAGCTTCTGCAGCTAGCCTAGATGGAGGATCAACGGAAGGTATTTCCCTTTTTTCCCCACAATTTTGTCAAAGCAATTGTGAGTTGTCGTCATCTGGTAGAACAACCAATCGAATTACTAACATGTGTTCCCTATAATACAGGTGGCGAGCCCGTCAACAAGGATGTCGAGAAGAGGACAGAGGCGGAGAAGATTGTCGTCTCGCCATGCACCGGTGTTGATATATCGAATTAGGCTGCGGGTACAACAGCAGAGAAGGGTGTCCTGGCACCCAGTGCTGATGCTCCCAAAGATGATGAAAACATCGAGGCCTTGAAAGATATGGACGGGCGCCATGTAGAGGACGATGAGGATATCATTAGTACCAAGGAAGCCGAAGACGATGACGACGAAACTCTGCCTAATGGAAAAGCTAGGCAAGAAAAGAAGCCGGCTTTAAAGAAGGTTGGACAAGAGCCTTTGAACATAGTCCCTATCTCGGAGTTTAATCCCAAAACTGGTATGGTTTTGAAACTCCAGCCCAAATCCATCAGCAAACAACTTCATTTTGCGAACCGTGATGATTTCCCAGCTTTCCTTACCGATAAAAGAAAGAGAAACCAGGAGGAGGAGTCTTCTGATGAGTCGGACGTTCCTCTCATAGACAAAAGGAAGAGAAAGAAGGGTGATCAATCCGACGCTGACAAGGCGAAGCTGGAGAAACCGAAGCAGGAGAAGAAATCAAAGCGCAAATAGGATATTGTCGCTTGTTTATATTTTTTCTTTAGGCTTCCCACTGGCCATGAAATGTAATTGTGAGACTGGCCCTCACTTTTGTTTTAGGTTGTTTTTCACTTTGTATGCTTGCAGTTTATAAATGAAAGTTTATCTCTTTTGCATCATCGTGTACCTGCATTTAATAAACTTTTCATGCTTAGTCATAGATCATCTAATTATAACAACAAATCAGTCAAGCAACGAAAAGAAAAATATAAAAATTTCCGTGCTGCATCAAGGTTCATGTGTATATGTATAGGGACCCAATCAATCGTTAACATAGCGCTAAACTAGGGCTTATTAAAGATTGATTAGCATTGTTAGCATGTTGCCCCATATTTCTGAATATGGGGGAATTAGAAAATTTAATAAGATAACTGTCCTTGTCGTGCTGAATTTCCGGCACCTTTCAGTGCTTAATCATATGCTCTTTTATACTCTCCTGGCAGCCGCCGAGATTAGAGTTTGAATTCAGTAGTTCAGTCGCTCCCCGTTCCTTCAGCGGGGAAGGAGTTCTTTCTCAGGGCTCAATCGGAGACGCTTTTATAATCTCTCTCTGCTCTGGAGAGTTAGAGTTCGAGCTCAGCAGTTCAATCGCTCCCCGATCCTTCAGCGGGGAAGGAGCTCTTTCTCAGCGCTCAATCGGAGATGCTTTTACACTCTCTTTCTGCTCTGGAGAGTTAGAGTTCGAGCTCAGCAGGTCAATCGCTCCCCGATCCTTCAGCGGGGCAAGAGCTCTTTCTCAGCGCCCAATCGGAGACGCTTTTACACTCTCTCTCTTCTCTGGAGAGTTAGAGCGCTATCAATGATATGATTTACTTTATCGCACCCTCAGAGTTTTGACTGGTGATTGCATTCCATTCTGATGAAAGGCACCTATAGTTATACGCTTCTGTGATCGTTGCATGATTCACAACAATTTCCATAAAAATAGAAAGGCAGATAAATAATAGTGCAATAAAGGTAAACGACACACAATATTTTTATAGTGGTTCGGTCGAATCATGACCTACGTCCACTTTATAATTTTTTGCTTTAAGAAATCGGACTATTCCAGGCAAGTCGTGCCTTGTACATGGTTCTTAACAAAGCAAAAGAACAGATCTGACATCTTTACGTTAGATACGGCCGTAAATGTTGGGCATTCAACGCTCAGGGGATTTCCTTTCCATCTACGGTCGCTAGCTTGAAAGTTCCATTATCAAGCTTGCACAGAATGGAGTACGGTCCTTCCCATTTCGCGCCCATATGAGTTGGGGCTGGGAAGACACACTTCAGAACCAAGTCTCCGAGTTCGAAGGTTCGGGCTCGAACCTTTTTGTTGTAGTATTGTGCGACCTGTTGCTTGCATCTCAAGGCATGCAGGTATACTTCGTCCCTCTTTTCTTCGATCATATCCAGGGATTCAAGGAGCAATTCGTTATTAGTCATCGGATCGTAATAAGTCACTCGGTGAGAAGGTACTTTTATCTCAACCGGGATGACTGCTTCTGCTCCAAAAGAAAGGGAGAAGGGGGAATGTCTTGTTGCCGATTTATACGTTGTCCTGTAGGCTCATAGTGCTAAGGGTAATTCATTAGCCCATATAGCTCTGGCCCGTTTAAGTCTTCTTTTCAGAATGGACTTAATCACTTTATTCGCCGCTTCGACTTGTCCGTTCGATTGCGAGTGCACCACAGAGGTGTATCATTTCTCAATGTGGTATTTCTGGCAGAAGTCTCTGAATTCAGTGCTATCGAACTGAGTTCCGTTATTCGTTATAACAATCTTTGGAATCCCGAATCGACAGATGATGTTTCTAACGACAAAATTGATCACTCGTTTGGTTGTGATTGTAGTCAGTGGCTCAGCCTCGACCCACTTAGTGAAATAATCTACGGCTACAATAGCGAACTTCGCTCCGCCCCTAGCTATGGGGAGACTTCCGATGATATCAATTCCCCACATAGCGAAAGGCCATGGGCTCATCATTGTTTTTAACTGATTAGGAGGTGCTCTAGGTATCTTTGAAAATCTCTGGCACGCATCACACCGTCGTGCGTATTTTGCCGCATCCTTGTTTATGGTAGGCAAGAAATAACCATGCCGCAACACCTTTTTTGCCAATGTTTGCCCTCCAGTGTGATCGCTGCATTCACCTTCATGTACCTTCTGCAGCACACGTTTGATGTCGTCATGAGCTATACACCGGAGAAGGGGCATCGAAAATCCTTGTCTGTAAAGAACTCCGCCTTGCAAAACGTATCGGGTAGCTTTACGAATTACTTTACGCCTCTCGCTTTTCTTGGTCGGAAGCGCTTCATTCATCAAGAAATTCTTTAGAGGGGTCATCCATGACTCCCTCTCTGGTTCCGTCTCTAGTACTGGATCAATTTCCATCTGATCTATACTAGGAGACCGAAGTATTTCAACCGGGGCTAGCCCGGTCTCTTCAGGATCGTCAGAGCGAGCCATCTTTGCCAAACTATCCGCTCGCTGATTCTCTGACCGCGGAATATGAGATATGCTGTAGTGATCGAAGCCGTTCAACAACTATTTTACTTTCTCCAAGTATAAAATCAATCTTGGACTTTTGGGTTGGAATTTTCCAGTGACCTGGTTTACAATTAACTTGGAGTCGCAAAAGATGTCCAGATTTGTGATTTCCAACTCCTTTGCGATCCATAGCCCGACTATCAAGGCTTCATATTCAGAGTCGTTATTAGTTGCGTGAAACTCCATCCGGATAGCATAGGATATCAACCGTTTCTCGGGAGTTTAAAGCACTATTCCAGTGCCGGATCTCTTGTCATTCCTAGTGCCATTAGTATACAATCTCCAGGTACTGGGGTCGAGAAGCAACTTTGAGGGGTTAACTTCTTCGTTCTTAGTATCGTCCTTTGGGACAGTAAACTCTGCTATGAAGTCGGCTATCGCTTGCCTCCGTATTAACCACCAGGGTTGAAAGTTCAGATCAAATTGACTAAACTCAATGTTCCACTTGAGTAGCCTACCAGACGCTTCTGGTCTCTGTAGAACTTGCTTGAGTGGATGATCATTGTATACAGTAATGGATGAGCCTGAAAATAATGTCGAAGCTTTCTAGAGGCGATCAGCAAACTATACGCCAACTTTTCTATCCTTGGATAATTACGCTCTGCTGCCGTTAATTTTTTTCTCATGTAATACACATGTCTTTGGACCTTATCTTCTTCTCTTACCAATGCTGAGATGATCGCGTGGGACGAAACCGCCAAGTACACGAATAAGTCCTCGGTATCCATCGGCTTAGATAATATTGGAGGTTTCTCCAGGTGTCTCAGCAAGTTCTAAAACGCTTCTACACAGTCGGGCGTCCATTTGAAGTGGCGTTTTCCTCGCTTTATCAATTCGAAGAATGGGATGCATTTGTCCGTAGCCTTGGAGATAAATCTGCTTAGTGCAACTACTTTTCCTGCAAGGCTTTGCACATCTTTAATCTGCCTAGGTTCCTGAATGTCTCTGATTGCTGCGATCTGGTCTGGATTAATCTCAATCCCACGAGAACTGATGATGAATCCCAAGAATTTTCCGGAGGCGACCCCGAATGAACATTTTGTTGGGTTGAGTTTCATCCCGTACTTTCGAAGAATGCTGAACATCTCTGCCATGTCCGTAGTGTGATTGGAGGATTGCTTGGACTTAACCAACATGTCATCGACGTATACTTCCATTGTTTTCCCAATCTGGTTATAGAACATTCTGTTCACTAACCGTTGATATGTAGCGCCTGCGTTCTTTAAGCCAAAGGGCAATACCACATAGCAGTATAACCCCAGATCCGTAATGAAAATAGTGTGTTCTTGATCTGGAACATGCATTGGAATCTGGTTATATCATGAATAAGCATCCATAAAAGAGAGGAGTTCATGAACCACCGTTGAGTCTACCAATTGATCGATCCTGGGTAACGGAAAGCTGTCTTTCGGGCAGGCTTTATTCAAATCCGAGAAATCGATACATGTTTGCCACTTCCCGTTAGCCTTCTTCACCAGAACTGGAATTGAAATCCAGTCTGGGTAGATTGAGTCTCTGATAAATCCATTACTCTTTAGCTTTCCAACTTCTTCTTTCAAGGCAGCGGACCTCTCTGGGCCCAGCATTCGCCTTTTTTGTTTTACCGGAGGATGTTTAGGGTTAATGCTTAATGAATGGCTCATGATTGATGGAGATATCCCGCACATGTCTACGTGGGTCCAAGCAAATACATCCAAGTTATTTTTTAAGAAATTCGTTAGTTCTTTAGCGAGATTTGGATTTAACTGGGATCCAATCTTAAGGACCTTCTCTGGGTCACTATCATCGATCGGTACGTCCACAGTTGTCTCGTTGGGAGTCGCCATTTGGCCCCCAGGTTCTTTGTCCTCTCTGGATCTATATCCTCGGGCAACTCTCTGGGCGACTCTCCTACGGTTATCCTCTTTAATTGCTATAAGGTCTCCGCCCTTGTGGGGGGAGAAGCGCCCTTGGTTTCTATGTCCCCTCCATTGCGGAGTAGCTTTAGCTCTGCAACATAACATGCTTGTGCGACAACCTGATCTCCTCTGACAATACCAACACCAGCTTCCGTAGGAAATTTCAATAATAAGCACCAAGGGGCTATACAGGTTCTAAACTTTGCGAGGGCCGGTCGTCCCAAGAAGGCATTGTAGGGTGATTCAATATCCAAAACCACGAAGGGAAGGATTTTCATTCTATGGCGTTCTCCTTTCCCAAGCGTAACTGGTAGCTCTACATAACCCATTGGAGCGGTGGATGCTCCGTTAAATCCACGGATCCATCCCTGTCAAGGCTTTAAGTCTTTTATCTCGAGGTTCATCTGGTCGAATGTCCTTCTGAAAAGAATATTGATGGAACTCCCATTATCCACCAAAACTTTATGAACAGTGGCAGGGTCAATAGGTACTGTAATTACAAATGGATCTTTGGTCGGAGCATGGACTCCAATGCTTTCTCGTTCGCGGAAAACGACATCGTCAGACATTATCTTTTGTTGCTTTACCGGGACGTTGTCCTCGGGGTTGCTACACTCCCCTACCTCGAGGTGTTTCTTGGCTGCATTGACATACTGATTCAATCCCTTGGAACCGTGTCCGGCGAGATAAAGTCCTCCGATTACGGTATTGATAACAAGGTCCTTTCCCTTTTGCTGGGCGGTTGGTCTGACAGCAGGTTGATTCTGGTTCTGATTTTGGGCCTGTAGCTTGCCCCCTGTCTCTTGGCGTTACTCTGTATTCATCCCGGTTTCCTTCTCGGAGAAGCCTCTCGACTACATCTCTTAGGTGACGGCATTCATTTGTCGAATGGCCATGAATCTGATGAAAGAGACAAAACTTCCCCGTTTCACGTTCTTTCTCCATCGACTCTCTGGGAGGAGGCCTTTTATTTTGGAGGACGTTGTATGAATCCATGAAGATATTTTCCAAAGTATCGTTTATTGGCATATAACTCTCAAAAGACCTGGGACGAGTCCTTCTCTGGGAGTCATTCCCTCGATTCCTCTTCCGGTTGTTGCCATTACTGTTGTTATCATTGTTTCCTGACTGACGACCACCCTGATTCCGATTTTTGACATTAACCTCGACCTTCCCCGAGCTGTCTCCTGTCTGCTTGGTGGCGACATTGCTCTGGATTTCCTCTTTATCGGCGGTTTTTGCCTTTCGGTTAGCATATACTTCCTCCCGGCGTAAGTGTACGTTTGCTTTTTCGTAGAATAACTCTAGAGTATGGGGTGGCTTGCCGTCCAGATATCTCCCAAATTCGGTGTCTTTATCTACCCCATCAATTAGGGCTGCCACAACGGTTGGCTCATGAGGATCTTTGACTTCAGTAGCGGCCAGGTTGAAACGGTCTAGATAAACCCTCAAACTCTCTCCTGGTCGTTGCTTGACATGGAACAAGTCAATCACACTCTTCGTCTTTTGTGCATAGATGCGGAACTGTTCCACAAACCTTTCACTCAACTCCCTGAAGCTGGAAATTGATCTTGCTGGTAAGCGATTAAACCATAATAATGCTACATCCTCCAGGAATATGGGAAATGCTTTGCACTTGACAGCGTCAAAAGCTGCGGCAGCGGTCATTGACCAAGAATATCTCATCAGATGTTGGACAGGATCAGATCTACCCACGTAACGGTTCATCTGTGGCATGTTGAAGCGCCTCGGGAAAGTCACATCTAAAATATCATCAGTGAAAGGGGTATGACTGCGGTCAATTCCCCAATCTTCCTTCCGTTGTCCACGGCTATCTGCCAGAATTTGATGGATCATAGCTGCAACATTTACACTGGTCAGCGGAGGTTCGGGGTCAGCGCTTCTTGCTCGGTGGGGTTCTCTAATCTCTCTTCCGGGAGCGCCACGAAATCCGGGGCTCGGATTAGGCTTCGTTGCCCCTGTTACCATGAGCATTTGCACGGCGATGGGGCTGAGGTAGTCTGTTCTGTAAAGGGCTATCCACACCTCGAGCTCTGGGAGTTGCGGGGTGATCGTTCACATTGCGGTTTGAGGGCCCTGCGCCCAGTGCCTCTTCTTCCCATGATGGAAGGGTTCCAAATCGAAGCTGCTCTATGTTTTCGGGCCTCTCATACGGTCGCCGCGGAGGTCTCTGCGATTCCTTGGACGAAGAAGAGTATTCTGGGATGAGCGGACGAACTGGGGGCGTCCTTTGCCTTGCGAGATCATTGAGCCTTTTATCCATAGCGGTCAAATTCTGTCGCAGAACGGAGCTTTCCTGCCTCTGAGCAGCCAATTCATCAAACAACCTTTCCCACATGTCGGAAAAGCGAGAGAGATCCCCCTCAGTAACGGGAGCAGAAGGGTCATATTGATCATCATCATTTTCTCTTATGCACAAAGAGCTTGAGCCAGGTCGAGCGGAGGGGCCAGGACGGTAGGAGCGAGCCATAGGCTCCTTTCCAGGTCGAGTTGTAGTCTGGTCATCAATTCAGATCACTGTGGATCGAGATCAGCGATTCGGTACGCCCCCCTGGGGTAGGTTCGTGGTCATGGTGTGAGGAGGATCCGAGGGGTTATCACGGGATCGAGTAACAACCCCTTCAACAGTCCGGATCGCCTCGTCCTCGTCGATTCGGAGCATGGCACCTTCATCGGATCGGTTCGCCCCCGGTGCTCCGCGATCCCAAGGTCCATCATTGCCCAGCTCGTGCACACTTTCTTCAACTGCTTCAGTCGTGATTTCATTTGTCTATGAAGCTCGTACTTCCTTAGACTTCTTTCCAGCCATGATATCAGATGTCGCTGGAGTCTTCAAAAAACTGAATAGTGAAGTTTCGGGACTGTTCCTCTCAGTGAAAGCACCAAAATGTTAGATCACAATTTGGACCTAACACCCAAATTGTTCTGATTCTTAAAGAATTATAACTGGAGAATGAAGAAAAAGCAGAAAACACACAGAATTTATAGTGGCTCGGCGATAACGAGTCTACATCCACTTTATATGTTATCGATTATACTTTGAATGCTAGTACAATCAATGATTTGTCTCAAACTCACTCTTACAATTGTGATTTCCCCCAGTAATATAGTAATAAAACTGATAAGGAATAGGGGTATGACAGTAATGGTGGAATCAGTGCTCAATACTGCCAAAGGATCCTCAAAAATGCCAAGCTCTGGGCTATTTATAGCTAATTTTGTCAGGCGGATCGCGGTCACACGTGGCACAGATCCCGAGAATATCGGATCGGATCGCAGCTTGATGAAGAATTAGTTAAATTAGCCATTGTGGATAGGTGTTGCGATCTCCTTCAATATCGGATCGAGCAAGGAGGAAGAATTGGTCACAGTGACAGTTAGGGACACGTGTTGCTGGATCCGTGCATCTCGGATTGCCGAAGACTAGCTCATGCTTGAACAAGTCAGAGGCTTCGCTGTGCGTCGGGGAATCGGATCGGTCCGTGCAGGGTAATGGTGTATGTATGGATCGAATCGTATAGAGGTAATCAGATCGCTGATGCTATGGGGGCGATCCGATGGGGGGCGATCCCAGAGGGGCGATCCTCTGGTGCGATCCGATCTTTCATGTACTTAAGGAACGTAGTTTCATACTTTCTTCTTGTGATTGAACCTTGGCGGCTTGGTCAAAAAGCTAGCCAACAGATGGAAAGAGAACGATCAAGCAAGGATTTGATCGAGAAGGATGGCTTCAAATGAATGGAGGACTGGTTGTACCCAACGTAGATTGACTGAGAGATGAAGTGCTTAGAGCATTTCATCACTCGAAATTGACTATGAATCCCAGTGGTAACAAAATGTATTGAGACATGGATTAGACCTACTACTGGGAAAGGATAAAGAAAGATGTTAGGATGTTTAAGTCCAAATGCATAAATTGCCAATTAGTTAAAGCTGAGCAAAAAGAACCCTAGTGGTTTGTCACAACCGTTGGAAACAAGTCTCAATGGATTTCATTGATGGTTTACCAAGGACTAGGTCAGGTCATGATGGTATTTGAGTGAATTGTATATTAGAGAATGAAGGTTACCCAAGATAGGCAGAAGACTTATCTCGATAAGAGACGAAGAGATTTGGAATTCTTCGTGAACGACTTGGTGTCCATCAAGATCTCTCCATTGAGAATGTAATTCAGATAGGCTGGAGAGGTAAGTTAGCACCAAGATTTGTTGGTCCATTCCCAGTCCTCGAGCAAGTTGGGAATTTGGCGTATGAAGTAGAGCTACCTGACAAGATGGCGGGAGTTCACAACGTATTTCATGTTTCCCAGTTAAGTAAGTTTGTGCAAGACCCTAATGTGGCTATATCACCAGATCATTTAGACGATATCGAGGTTGAACCGGAGGTGGTTGAGAACCGCAAGCCTATGCGTATTGTTGGGAACGATACGAAGCAGCTTCGAAAGAAGGCGGTGAAACTAGTCAAAGTCCAGTGGGGTGTGAATGAAAAAGACTGTACTTGGGAAACAGAGAAAGATATAAGGAAGAAGTATCTGGAACTCTTTGCCTGGTAAAGTTTTGGTAGTGATAGTTTCTCCCCTTGTTAGTAAACCGCATGCTAGGATAGACTTGTTTTGCATGTTGGTTGTTGTTTTATGGTTGATAGGCATGCGGGACCCTTTGTGTGTTTTGGTTAAGGAATTTCGGGGGCGAAATTTCTTAAGGGGAGAGAATGTAACAACCTGTATTCTATGCATCGGAGGATCGTAGAATATTTATTTATTTCTTATACAAAGTCGTATGGTCATGTCGCTTTGGAGGACGACTATTGGGGTTATTTCTCATGTTCATGATTTTTGTCGATTTTTAAATGACCATTTTACCCCTAGCTGATCTTGTTTCGTCCATAACTTTTGATTGGAAAGGATTTTTGACCTTAAACCACTTCCATTGGCTTCAGATGATGGTTTACCTTTCCGTAGAGTGGTCACATGCGAAAAACGGACTTACCATTTGGGAGATATGGCTGAAATAAGGTTTGGAAGGTGAAAAACTTCTTAACCGGGCCAAATAGGGAGATTAGTGAATGGGCCTATAACCCATTTCAGGATTAGCGTTATAGGGAGGCTGAAATGAGTTAGGGTTTCGTTTCATTTCAGTTTTCTAGCCTCCACTTACCTCTAAGAAACCCTAAAAATGACCACCAACGACTAAATCACCTCCAAATCATTAGCAACTTGAAGATTGGGATTAGCAACACCAAATCAAGGCGGATTAGCATCAAATCCAGATAGGAGCTGCTGCTAAGCATTGGAAATTGACCCAAACAGAGAAACATTACAGATCTATAGTTTACTTTGTGGCAAAGGTGAGTGATTTGCATTGTTTTTCACTAATTACGGCTAATTATGGTAATTAGCGAAGATTAGCGAAATTATAGCTCAGAAAATTCTAGAAAAATTCCAAAAATTCTAAAACATCATTTTATGCCTCTAATATGAATTAGGGTTAATTTCGACAAATTTTGCAAATCTAGGAATTTGGGGGATTAAGGGGTGATTAGAGGTAATTAGCGAATTTATGCATGTTAAAAATCTGGAAAAATATTCAGAAATTCAGAAATATTGTTTTAGACCTCTGTTAGAAAATTTGGTTTAATTGGTTAAGTTTTGCTAATCATATCGTTAGATTTTCTTAAACATGCTTAAGAGGAAAATATGGGTTTTTGGCTATGTTTGATCCATTTTAACCTATCAAATTGATGTTTTGGTGTTTGAGGTCACTTCTATGTGTTGCTATGAATGTATGGTATGCTTGGTGATTGTTTATAATAGTTAGAATGGTCGAAAACGCCGTCGAGAGGCGTATAAACTGTCGTTGGAAGTTGTAGGAAAGTGCAAGAAACCAGACCGGATCGTGTAGTCCGACCCGACCCGATCGGGGGTAGTCCATCCGAACCGATCCGTCCATGGATGGTGACCACGAACCCGAACCGATGCAGTGCCACGCTACGAATTGAAGATGGTCCACGATCCGACCTGCCCATCTGAAGGACCCTGCGAACCAGAAGCTCATGATCCGAATCGAAGTTCTGAAGGGGAAAGTACATCACGACTGAAGGGGAGCACCACGAGCAATAGGGCACGACCCGATCCGATAGGGTTTCCACGACCCGATCGAGGAGTGTCGCCACGACCAGGAGCTGGAGCCACGGACCGATCCAACATGGGTGGAGTGACATGATCCAAACTAGAGTGGTGCGATCCGCGAAGAGGAAAAAGAGGAGCTGTGCCTATATGATGATCACGAACTGAATGAAGACCGATCCGGAGGAGATGCTGACCAAAACCCTAGATGCAAAGGTAGTCCAAATGAAAGTTAGAGCTCAGGATCCAGTTGGGAACCAAGAGTTCACTTCATGAGTTGGGCTTTGCTGCGGGACGTGTGCAAAGGTGTTATCGGTATCTGTAACCTTGGTTTACTATTGAGAGATAGCTTAGGGGCTTGTAGTGATAGTTGTACTGGATTGGATTCCGTCATGGCCCAAAGTATTAGGTGAACAAAGTAGTGGATATCGTATACTTTGTGCAGCGAGTGAGAGATGTGAGTATGGTTGTTATGCTTGATTGTTTGACATCACTATGACATGCACATCCCCACCCCGGTTATCCTTACACCATTTGAAATGTCACCTTAGAGTGTTGTACAGTATGTAGTGCTAACTCTTTGGTTGCAGGTCCAGGTTCAGGTATGGTTTAGTCTACATGTTATTGTTCTGTTTAGATGCTTATCGCTCATACCAGACTTTTTGTCTGACCCAGAGTTTTATGTCTCTTCTTATTACTCTTGGTGCTCACACGAGCATACTAGAGACAGGATATCTGGTAATGCACGAGTAGCTGATCTGGAGGCGAGCAGGAGGTTTCCACGTATGATATATATAGATATTCTCCCTGTGTCATTGGTCGTCACTACTTGGGAATTAGTAGCGTACCTTCCTTATCTTGCTTTGCTTTTAGAGACAGTTTTAAAAGTTGTAATAATGATGTTGTGAAACCAAAGCTGTATTTGGATTTTCCGCTACTATGATAGTTTGTTTTCAGTTTATGCACTGTCTCACCTATTTTGTGTCAAGTATATGTTATGATTATATTTTATCCCATGCACTGTGAGACATATTACATGTTCTTTGTTTGTTTTACTATCTTCTTTACTTTCTTCTGATGACCGTTCCGCGCTAGTTGGGCATGTGTACAACGCAGTTTTGGAGTAAATGTCGGTTGGTGCGGGGCGGGTTGTCACACCAAAGATAATTGAAGACAGAGTAAAGTGCAAGGGATGTTGTATAAATCTTAGATAACAGTGCCTAGTAGTGCCTTCGGTTCATCCTGTTCGTAGATGAATTGTATGGATGAATGTCTGACAGAGTATTTCCAGAAAGGTCACGTACATTGATTTCTTCAACCGTACCAAGAGTTGAAGCGGAGAAGGAAACTTCTTTAGTCAACACGTAATGTATTGTTGTAGACGTCAATTAGTGATTTTCGATGGATCTGACAATGTGGCATTCGAGGTGAATCTAATGGGATGATGAAGCGTAACCTCAAGCCTCATCAACCGGTAAATGACAGAAATCGGGCAGGCAGCATGGCCAAGTCAGTCGCTCTGAAGTAGGGTGTATAATCACCTGATCTAGAGTTTTATTTATTTCTAAAAATCTATTGTCGATACTGTCCCATTCAGGAAAAGGTTGCTGATCCCAACCGTTGGTGATATACATTCGATACACTCAAGCGAAATGAGTGGTCGGTCATGTATGGTCGGGTTGCAAGATGTTCTTGTTGAATCCAGTGTATTCCTTTCTAGAGGTACACTAGCGAAAGGTGGTTCCATACCTTGTCATAGTTGGAAATCCATTACCCAATACGTGCTAGCGGTTTTGATTGTATACTATATATGTAGAACGTGAGATGGAAGCGTTTCTGCTAGATGATTATTATATTGTGGTTGACAGACATTATAATAATATCAAAAGGTTTTTTATATAAAGACAATTTGGATTCTCAAAAGGGAGAAACCGATTCCGTTACGGCGTGGTCTTATGAGATATCGTTTACTTGTTCAAACCGTTTTAAACTGTTTCACTCACACCATTCCCATGACGGACCCGGAGTTTATTTTGTTGTTTTCCCTAAACTCTTGGGTGCCTAATTTTGTACGGGCAGTCAAGTGGTTGGGATTTGAAGATACTTGAAGAGCTAAAGCAGGAGGCTTAAGGATCATATAGCTATTGTTTATTTCCGCTGTGTTGTAAGTGATGTACTTGAAAATGATATGTATATTCAAGTAAAACCTTTATTTCAAGGATATGTTATCTATTATATGTTATTCGTTCCGCTGTGAGGTTCGTGTTACTCTGATGTTGTGTTCTTCTTCTTCTTCTATTCTAAGTTTCTATCTTATCTATTCTCACCCTCTAATTTCTTTCATTAATCATCTGGTATTTTCGACCCTTGGATATTCGATATGTGTTGTATATCTGATAACCAAGGTCGCCAAAAACCCGGGTCATTACAGTTGGTATCAGAGCTTAAGGTTAAGTGAATTACCTTGGATCTGCGGCGTGACTCAGTAAAGGATTAGTAATATCCTAGATTGAGTTGAGTGTATATATACGAGATAGCGTATTTGTTATTCAATATAAAATTGTTTTATATTGTGGTGATTTATTGGTTGAATTGTTTATGGGTTTTGGTCGATCAGTTTAATCCACTGTATCGGTAAGGGTTACTAAACACTTGAATACGACGGGTCGTCACGATATGTTTTGAAAAAGGGAGTAAACGATATAATTTTACCCAAGTTGTATTTTTATATAAAGGATTTATATTGGTTGTTATTATAATCGAGTAAGATTATGAAAAGAGAAATGGTTATGTAAATAATCGATCAGAATTCATATAAGTGAAATATATGAAATCGAAATGAATTAAATCTGAATCTGAATCAGAATTGAAATTAAAAACCCTAGCAATTTGGAATAGAGTTTGTAAATATACTTGGATTAAATATATGTAAATTTTAAGATCCTTTGAGATTTTAAATTGTATTCCAAGCATTTGTGAATGATATTTTGAACTGATTCCAAAATAAAAGTGTTTAAGAATGATTTTGAAAGTGATATAGTGTTGAACTCACTTTGATAGCTGGGGAATAACCCTGATGATGAATCGCGACATCATCAGTGTTCATTTTCGAGTTGTAAGTGACGAATTACTACCAGAGATACTATTTTGAATTTGTTTTGGGAAAGACAAGTTGTGTTGAATTTCAAAAAGGAAAATTTGATTTTTGAAAAGAGTAAACTGTTTAAAAACTCCCAGGGAAAGACTATTTAAATTAAAAACAAATTTAACAGAAATTTGTGAAAGCAAATTTGAATTAAAGTAAAGCCAGTAAAGTGGTAACTAAGATTGAATTAGAATGATATCAAGACAAATTGGATTGTGAGATTCAAATTTGAAGTGTAATGTAATAATCAATTTAAGAGTTGGGAATCAAGAAGAAACTCGAGTTTAAATGATATTTGGCTCGGATATAAGCGAATGGTTGTGTTGTGGATAAAAGCAGATTGGAATTTGATTGGGATGACCCTTGTATCCGCTGAATTGATAACAGGTGGAAAGGATATAATGATATGCCGACAAAAAGGTACAAGTTTATATTATATATGGGTTTGAGATTTTGATGAGCCGAATTGCCAAGCCGCTTGGCTGTTTTATTTTCTTTTGGGTTGGAGAAGTCCTAGAGAGGCGAGTTGTGGTTTTACCAATAGGGTTGTACAAAGGAGGCTATGGCGAAATTTTACAAAAAAATTAGACATTAGTAAATTTTCAGAATTTTTGAAAATTTTAGTTAGTCGGAATAAATTAATATTTGAGTCTATATTAAGTGGTTCAGTTGAAACTGAAGTTAAGGGGTAAAACCGATAAATATTTACCATGTAGATAGGGTCGTCTTCTAGCTTTAGCAATTTCGAGGACAAAATTATTTTAAGTGGGGAAGAATGTAATGACCCGCATTTTTCAGTGGTATAATAATTAATTTATTTAATTATTCAAAAGGTGATTAAAAGGATTTCATGGTCATTGAATTAAATAATGGTGAATAATTAATTAAAATAATAAATTAAATAATATATTTAATTCTGAAATAATCAGAATTGGCTGAAATGGCGATATGGTGTGAACTGGATCATCTGTGATATTTAATTCAGTTTAGAATTTAAGTAGAATAACGAATATATTATTTGAACGACAGTTTGAACGTATAATTTTATTATAACTAAAATCGAGCTTGAAATGGCACGGCAATTCATTATTTGGTGATTTGAACTTCAACTGAACATACAGGATTTGTTTTAAGCCGGATTTATGTAAAACAAGAAACGTGTGGAGCTGGTGGATTATATCTTTCTAGTGGAAGAGAAAAATCTGGATTTCATCGGGTAGATCTTGTTTTACATCCAAATCAAATTTTAGAAAAGTCGCTGTGGAATTCCTTTATAATTTATAAAGGAATTATTTATATTTTAAAAAGGAATTTCAATATAAATCGAATATCGGGTTGACCCAGATTTGAAATATCAAGCTAGAAATTAATATAGGAATACTCTAAAGCTATAAGGTATTCCACTATGAATATAGATGATAATATTTATTTTTAAATATTTAGTTTAATTATATTTAAATATATTTATATATTTAAATGGGTCATCCAGAGCTTTAAAAATAACAACTTTTGCAGACGGAGTCGGAATTCGACGAAACTAATTTTGTTGGATCCGCAATGTCAAATAGTTGTTAGTTTTCAAGTTTTGTGATTTTTAGAATCAGTATGTGACCTTATGGGATTTTAATGTGAAAAACAATTAGTATTTCGAAGGTTAAAAATACGCTGTATGAGCAAACGGAGTCGGAATTCGACGAAACCAGTTTCGTTGGGACCGTAATGTCGAACTGAAGGTGCACGTCAATTTTCATGATGTTTGGGTATCATATGTGACCACAAAAATTTTAGAGGATAAATAAAAAGAACGTTTGCTTAAAAAAACCAAGATAAAATATCTAAAAATATCTAAACTACCCTATAAATAGCCTAACTAAATTCCCTTAGAAACCTAATACTCCTCAGATAAAATCGAGCCGCCACTAGTTTCTCAGAAAAACTCTGAATAAGCATCCTCTTTCAAAATCAAAGAAAAATCCAAACAAAAATTGATAAATCCCCAAACTGAGATATGTTGAGTTCTGAAACGATCTCTACATACTGGTGCGGTTTTTACAGTGCGTAATTCATTTTGGGAGCTCGTTTTATGAGCAGTAGGAACTAGGGTTTCGGTTTTCAATGGTATGGGGGTCGTCGAGCTTGACAAGGGTTGTGGCGTTGGATGTGGCGGAGGTTGCGAGGGTTTTGGTGGTGGTTGTGGCCAGCTCGGTGGACGGTGACGGGGTGGATGGCGGAGCGAACTACGTTCGAGTTTCAGGGCAGGCAGTTCGAACTGAGGGTCTTGGGTATGGGATGAAGGCGGTCGAGATGCTAAGTGGAATGGAGGTGGAGGCGACTTCAATAGGTGGTTGGAGGAGGATCAAACAGAGGTCAACGGTGAGGTCAGAGGTCTGGAAGTAATACTGGAGATCGAATTTCTGGTTAGGGGAAAGGAGATATTTTATGCAGGTCGGGTTCAAATAGTAGGGTATTTGGGCTGGGTGAGTTGTTGGGCCGACAAAGCCATTTAAATTTAAATACATGGTTTAATTTAGATAAATGTATACTAACTTCAAATAGTGATAACTTTGTCATACGAAATCGAAATTCAGCGAAACTGGTCGCGTTGGTATCGAATGAATGGTGGCTGCACCATGGAACTGACTGGGAGAGAATCTGAGCTCATTACAATTTATAGCAAAATAAATTGTCCATCTAAATCAAATCGAGCGATGGTTATCGTTATTAACGATGATCGTCCAATGTGAGTAAATCTCACTAACTCTGAACAGTTTATAATTTCATGTTGTATTTTTAGAACTGATAAATATTGGTTGATTGACTATGTGTTGACTGTTTGATTGAAATGCTAGTTAGTTAGTTGAATTTCTATATTGATTCTATTTAACAGAATATATCATATGGAACTGAAAGTGATGTTGATTTTATTGTGTAACATCTATGGATGCAGGGAAACAGGTCGGAGGAATCCGACTGGATTCCTTAACAGTTATTTTATTGTTTTTCATATATTTCGATATATGATGTGGATTATAACCTGTTGTTGATTGTGTGTGTATGGACGATATTGGACATCGTAATTTGATATGTTAAACACCATAACATACCTGGATTTGGAGAAAAGGGGAATTTGTCAAAGTGAATTAGAAAAGAGAATATTTATAAAATAAGAAAATTTTATATAAGAGAATATTTATAAATAGGAATATTTATAAATGGAATATTTATAAATATGAAATACGTTTAATGGGAATTATAAATGAAGGAAATCTTTATAAATAGAATATTTATAAAGTGGATTACTTAGAAAATAAATAGGAGATAATATGTGAGATATTTATTTGTTAGATAAATATGATAAGATAATGGATTTATTTATTTTCTAAATAAATAGAATAAGGAAAGGACATATTTATTTGTTAAATAAATAGGGTTACTAAAGGAAACATTCAAAATAAATAAATAGGATATTAAACGGATTATTTATTTAGGAAATGAATAAGTTATGATAAAGGGATATTGACTTAGAAATTGAATAAGTTATAAAAGAGATGTTAAGCAAAATAAATAGAATAAAGGATTATTTATTTGAAAAATAAATAGAGGAGTTAATCGAATCGGGTTAATCGAACAGACTAAATCAAATAGAGTTAAGCCAATTTAGAAACTGACTAGAGAGTAGTAAATTGAATGGTTTTCTAAGTGTCGATCTGATGTTGGTTTCGGCCTTTGGGGATTATATTTAGAGAATTGTTCTCCTACTAGTTTACAGTCAAGGACCGATAGTTGTGAAAAAGATATTAAGCAAAATAATGGAACAAAGTATTTTCTATTCAGAAAATAAATAGAAGAGTTAATCGAATCAAGTTAATCGAACAGAGTAATCGAAATATAGTTAAACCATATTATAAACTAACTAGAGATTAGTTAAGTTGAATAGTTTTCTGAGTATCAATTTGATGTTGGTTTCGGCCTTCGGGGTTTATATTTAGAGAACTGCTCTCCTACTAGTTTACAGTCAGGGACTGATAGTTGTGGAATGATAGTGATATGTAAATAACAATGGAAATGTTTTCCAGTGTTAATAACATATATTTTCTAAACATAGAAAATAAGGAAATATGAATACATATATATAGATATATATATATATATATATGATTGATGATTGATTGATAGAATTTCCATTTGGAAATAATATCGTTGTTTGCACACGTGTTTTCTTTGATGGTTAAATCATAGACTATCGAAGTTTTGACCATTTTAACGTTGTTAATATGGAGAGACCGGTTGGATTATTATCCAAAGAACCACTCTGTATTGGCATAAGCGTTGCGAATCATATATGCCAAAGATAATTGAAGACAGAGTAAAGTGCAAGGGATGTTGTATAAATCTTAGATAACAGTACCTAAGATGGATATACTGAATAGCGCCTTCGGTTCATCCTGTTCCTGGATGACTTGTATGGATGAATGTCTGACAGAGTATTTCCAGAAAGGTTACGTACATTGATTTCTTCAACCGTACCAAGAGTGGAAGCAGATAAGGAAACTTCTTTAGCCAACACGTAATGTACTGTTGTAGACGTCAATTAGTGATTTTCGATGGATCTGACAATGTGGCATTCGAAGTGAATCTGATGGGATGATGAAGCGTAACCTCAAGCTTCATCAACCGGTAAATGACAGAAATCGGGCAGGCAACATGGCTAAGTCGGTCGCACTGAAGTAGGGTGTATAATCACCTGATCTAGAGTTTCATTTATTCCTAAAAATCTTTTGTCGATACTGTCCCATTCGGGAAACGGTTGCTGATCCCAACAGTTGGTGATATACATTCAATACACTCAAGCGAAACGAGTGGTCGGTCATGTGTGGCCGGGTTGCAAGATGTTCTTGTTGAATCCGGTGTATTCCTTTCTAGAGGTACACTAGCGAAAGGTGGTTCCATACCTTGTCATAGTTGGAAATCCATTACCCAATACATGCTTGCGGTTATGATTGTATACAATATATGTAGAACGTGAGATGAAAGCATTTCTGCTAGATGATTGTTATATTGTGGTTGATAGACATTATTATAATATCAAAAGGTTTTTGATATAAAGATAATTTTGATTCTCAAAAGGGAAAAACCCGTTCCGTTACATAGCGTGGTCTTATGAGATATCGTTTACTTGTTCAAACTGTTTTAAACTGTTTTACTCACACCAGTCCCATGACTGACCCGTAGTTTATTTTGTTGTTTTCCCTAAACTCTTGGGCGCCCAATTTTGTACGTGTAGTCAAGTAGTCGGGATTTACAGATACTTGAAGAGCTGGAGCAGGTGGCTTCAGGATCATATAGCTATTGTTTATTTCCGCTGTGTTGTAAGTGATGTACTTGAAAATGATATGTATATTCAAGTAAAACCTTTATTTCAAGGATATGTTATCTGTTATATGTTATTCGTTCCGCTGTGAGGTTCGTGTTACTCTGATGTTGTGTTCTTCTTCTTCTTCTATTCTAAGTTTCTATCTTATCTATTCTCACCCTGTAATTTCTTTCATTAATCAGCCGGTATTTCCGACCCTTGGATATTGGATATGTGTTGTATATCGGATAACCAAGCTCGCCAAAAACCCGGGTCATTACAGAAGGGTTGATTTTTGCAGCACCCAATCCAAACGATTCATCATCATTCATAATTTTTGATCTACCCCCCCCCCACCCCCTATTCTTACACCCCCCGTACTTCTCTTAATACTTCAAAACAACCCTTCTTTTTAATCGTGCCCCTAATTCTGTAAATAGTCTTACTTACAATAATTAACCATATTTTTTAGATACTGTGAAGTGTTGGTATTTGCAGCTCCCAATCCAAACGATTCATCATCTTTCATATTTGTCGATCTAACCCTACATCTCTTAATAATTCAAAACAGTCGTTCTTTTAAATCCTACCCCTAATTCTCTAAATAGCCCTTACCTCCAACAATTACCCCTATATTTCTATTACTATGAAGGGTTGGTTTTTGCAGCACCCAACCCAAACGATTAATGATCTTTCATATTTGTCGATCTACCGCTACTATGCTTAAAAAATCCCTACTTCTCTTAATACTTTAAAATAACCCTTCTTTTTAATCCTACCCCTAATTCTCTAAATAGCCCTTACTTAAAACAATTACCCCTATTTTTTAACTTCTGTGAAGGGTTGGTTTTTGCAGCACCCAATCCAACTGATTCATCGTCTTTCATATTTGTCAATCTACCCTTAATATGCTTAAACTACCCCTACTTCTCTTAATACTTCAAAACAGTCCTTCTTTTAAATCCTACCCATAAACTCTAAATAGCCCTTACTACCAACCATTACCCCTATCTTTTTACTACTGTGAAGGGTTGGTTTATGCAACACCCAATCCAAAAGATTCATCGTATTTCATATTTTTCGATCTAACCCTCATATGCTTAAACTACCCCTCCTTCTCTTAATATGTCAAAACAACCTTTCTTTTTAATTGTACTCCTAATTATCTAAATAGCCCTTACTTACAACAATTACCCCTATTTTTTAACTACTGTGAAGGGTTGGTTTTTGTGGCACCCAATCCAAACGATTCATCATCTTTCATATTTGTCGATCTTCCCCTACTTCTCTTAATATTTCAAAACAATCTATCTTTTAAATCCTACCGCTAATTCTCTAAATAGCACTTACTTCCAACAATTACCCCTATTTTTTACTACTGTGAAGGGTTGGTTTTTGGAGCACCCAATCAAACGATTCATCATCTTTTATATTTGTCGATCTACCCCTATTATGCTTAAATTACCCCTACTTCCCTTAATACTTGAAAACAACCCTTTTTTTGATCATACCCCTAATTCTCTAAATAGGCTTTAGTTATAACAATTACCAATATTTTTTAACTACTGTGAAGGGTTGGTTTCTGCCGCACCCAATCCAAACGATTCGTCATCTTTCATATTTGTCGATCTACCCCTGCAATGCTTAAACTACCCCTACTTCTCTTAATACTTCAAAACATCCCTTCTTTTTAATCCTATCCCTAATTCTCTAAATAGCCCTTACTTCCAACAATTACCCCTATCTCTTTACTACTGTGAAAGGTTGGTTTTTGCAGCACCTAATCCAAACGATTCATCGTTTTTTATATTTGTCGATCTACCCCCGCTATGCTTAATCTACACCTACTTCTCTTTATACTTCAAAAAAATCCCTTTTTCTAAATCGTACCCCTAGTTCTCTAAATAGCCTTTCCTTTCAATAATTAACCCTATTTTTTAACTATTGTGAAGGATTGAATTTTGAAGCACCTATCCAAACGATTCATCATATTTCATATTTGTCGATCTACCCCTACTATGCTTAAACTACCCCTATTTCTCTTAATTTTTCAAAACAACCTTTCTTTTTAATCCTACCTCTAATTCCCTAAATAGCCCTTACTTCCTACAATTACCCCTACTATACTTAAACTCTCCCTGCTTATCTTAATACTTCAAAACAACCCTTCTTTTTTATACTACACCTAATTATCTAAATAGCCCTTCCTTCCAAAAATTCCCCCTATTTTTTAACTATTGTGAAGGATTGGTTTTTGCAGCACCCAATCCAAACGATTTATCATCTTTAATATTTGTCGATCTACCCCAACTATGCTTAAAGTGCCCCTGCTTCTCTTAATATTTCAAAACAACTCTTCTTTTTAGTCCTACCCCTAATTCTCTAAATAGCACTTACTTCCAACAATTACGACTATCTTTTTGATACTGTGTAGGGTTGGTTTTTGCAGCACCCAATCAAAACGATTCGTCAGCTTTCATATTTGTCGATCCACCCCTACTATGCTTAAACTACCCCTACTTCTCTTAATACTTCAAAATAGCCCTTCTTTTAAATCCTACCCCTAATTCTCCAAATAGCCCTTACTTCCAGTAATTACCCCTAATATTTAACTATTGTGAAGGGCTGGTTTTTGCAGCACGCAATCCAAACGATAAATCATCTTTTATATTTATCTATCTACCCCTACTATGCTTAAACTACCCCTACTTCTCTTAATACTTCAAAACATGCATTCTTTTAAATCCAACCCCTAATTCTCTAAATAGTCCTTACTTCCAACTATTACCCATATCTTTTTACTACTGTCAAGGGTTGGTTTTTGCAGCACCCAATCGAAATGATTGATCATCTTAATATTTGTCGATCTACCCCTACTATGCTTAAACTACCTCTACTTCTCTTAATACTTCAAAACCGCCCAATTTTAAATCGTACCTCTAATTCTCTAAATATCCCTTACTTCCAACAATTACGCCTATTTTTTAACTACTGTGAAGGGTTGGTTTTTTCAGCACCCAATTCAAACGATTCATCATCTTTCATATTTGTCGATCTACCCCAACTATGATTAAACTACCCCGACTTCTCCTAATACTTCAAAACTTCCCTTCTTTTTAATCCTATCCCCAATTCTCTAAATATACCTTACTTCGAACAATTACCCTTATCTTTTAACTACAACTAATGGTTGGTTTTTGCAGCACCCAATCCAAATAATTCATCATTTTTATATTAGTCGATTTACCCATACTGTGCTTAATTTACCCCTACTTCTCTTAATACTTTAAAACAACCCTTCTTTTTAACCCTACCCCTAATTCTCTAAATAGCCCTTCCTTTCAACAATTACCCCTACTTTTTAACTATTCTGAAAGATTGGTTTTTGCAGCACCCAATCCAAACGATTAATCGTCTATCATATTTGTCGATCTACCCCTACTATGCTTAAACTACCCCTACTTCTCTTAATATTTCAAAACAACCCTTGTATTTATTCCTACCCCTAATTCTCTAAATGTCCCTTACTTCCAACAATCACCCCTATTTTTTACCTTTTGTGAAGGGTTGGTTTTTGTAGCACCCAATCCAAATGATTCATAATCTTTCATATTTATTGATCTACCCCTACTATGTGAAATCTACCCCTACTTCTCTTAAAACTTAAAAATAGTCCTTCTTTTAATCCTAACCCTAATTACGTAAATAGCCCTTACTTCAAACAATTACCCTTATCTTTTTACTACTGTGAAGGATTGGTTTTTACAGCACCTAATCCAAAAGATTAATCAACTTTCAGATTTGTCGATCTAACCCTACTATGCTTAAACTACCCTTACTTATCTTAATTCTTCAAAACAGCCCTTCTTTTTAATCCTATACCCTGTTCTCTAAATAGCCCGTCCTTCTATAAACTAACCCAATTTTTTAACTATTGTGAAGGATTGGTTTTTGCAGCACCCAATCAAAATGGTTCAACATCTTTAATATTTGTCGATCTACCCCTACTATGTTCAAAGTACCCCTACTTCTCTTAATATTTGAAAACAACCCTTGTTTTTAATCCTACCCCTAATTCTCTAAATAGCCCTTACTTCCAAAAATAATGCCTACCTTTTTACTACTGTGAAGGGTTGGTTTTTGCAGCATCCAATCAAAAAGATTCGATAGCTTTCACATTTGTCAATCTACCCCTACTATGCTTAAACTTCCCCTACTTCTCTTAATACTTCGAAACATCCCTTCTGTAATAACCCGGAAAATCTGGGCCAGTTTAAAATTTTTATTTTGGCAATTTTAGTGAATCTTGATTATTTAAAATGAATTATTTTAAATAATATCGACGAGAAATTTATTTTGAATATAATTCGAACGTATATATTATACGCGTCGTCGTTAGAATATAAATATTTATATATAATTATAAATAGAATTGAAAATGGCGCGGTAGTTCGATAATTCGATTTCAAATTTCATTTGAATGTACCAGGTGCAAAACAATCCGGATTTTAGTGAAACCAAAAATAATGGAATCTAATAGTGAATATCTTTCCAACGAATCCGAAAAATCAAAAGTTCGTAGCGGGAATCAAAAGATATGTCCAGTTGAAAATTCTGAGTAGTCGCTATGGAATTCAGGCCCTTAAAAATGGACATTTTGCAAACAACCTCGGATTTCGATGAAACCAGTTTTGTTGGGTCCGGGATGTAAAGTTATTGCTAGATTCCAAATTTCGTAATTTTTCGAATCAATATGTGAGCGTGGCAAAGGAAAACGCGTTTGACCATTTTCAGTTGATTTTAATCGACTGGAAAATGGCCATTTTGCATACGGTCTCGGAATTCGACGAAACTAGTTTTGTTAGGATCGTATCGTCAATACGAAGCTAGAATGTATTTTTCTGGAATTTTTCCAGTTAGTATGCGACCCCGGTAATTTGAAATGTACGTTTAAAATTCAATATAGTGATTTAAATGTAAATTTAACGGAAACTGATTGTAACAATCAAATCAGCTTGCGATACATATCCCATTGTGTTCGGAATGGGGGTAAAACGCTATGGACGACAGGCGGTGGGCCTCGTTTCGAGGTCGTATGTGAAAGTCAACTCTTTAGGATAAAATAAATTAATTAATTAATAATAAAAAAAAAATATTTCTCTCCCCTCTATAACTCATCTGCCCCCCCCCCCCCCCCGTTCTAAATTATTTCATTTCAGATCAAAAAAAAAAAAAAAAAACGACGAGCGCCCTCGCGCTCGAACCTAGATCGCCGGCGGCGATGTTTCGCCGAACCCCCCCCCTCCGACCAGAGCGCCGCCCCACTCCTCCTCCCTCCAGCCTCGTTCCTCTGTCACCTTCCCTCCTCTGATAACCGCACCTCCCCCCTTTCCTGGCCACCGTCGCCCTCCCCAAGGCGGCGCCGACCACCACAAAACCCCCCCACCTTCCTGCGCGCACCACCAGCCCCACATCCCGACCTGCCACCTGCGATGAACCCCACCTGTAATGACCCGCATTGGCAGGGGTATTATGATTAATTTATTTAATTATATAAATGGTGATTAAAAGGATATAATGGTCGTGGAATTAAACTATGATGAATATTTAATTAAAACGAATTAAATAATATATTTAATTCTGAAATAAACAGAATTGGCTGAAATGACGATATGGTGTGAACCGGATCATCTGTGATATTTAATTCATCTTGGAATTGGATTTGAATAACGAATATATTCAATCGTCGACATTTGAACGTACAGTTTATAATATAATTATAAACGAGCTCGAAATGGCGCTGCAGTTCGTAATTTGGCGATTTGAACTTCAACTAGATGTACAGGGTTCGTTTTAAATCGGATTTCTATGAAACAAGAAACGTGTGGAGCTGGTGGAGTATATCTTCCTAGTGGAAGAGAAAAATCAGGATTTCGTCGTATAGATTTTAAGATATGACCAAATCAAATTTTAAAATAGTCGCTATAGAATCGTTTATCGACCGTATCAGTTTATTCAATATAACTAGAGATCGGGTTGGAATTTAGACAAGGTTCTTTTGGGACATAACGATGATTAAATTTTTAGAATTTTACTGAAATTTTTAATTAATTTAATAGGCGACTTTTTATTTGGAGTATTTTGCACCCTGTAGTCAACATTTTGGGGTTTCAAAATATGAGTTAATCTACCGGTATTATTATATCTTTGGGATGGTGGTACTTTGGTCGTCACAACGGTATGTTCAATTCTGTCTATAGCTGTCCGTACAATCATATAAATTTTGTGTAACGAAGTAGGTGCACCAAAGTAAGCTAAAAATTTTATAACCTTTCTTCATCCTCTGGTCCGAAAAGGGGAACGTCTCCCTCCCTTGCAGCCACACGAAATACATGATCCTCCAACAAACTCGTGGCCTTCAAATCATCCTCTTAATGTAAATATAATCCCTATATATAATCACCCTTAAAATCATACTAAACCAAATTTACATTTTTGTTTTCCACGATCAAGTTCTCAGCCGCCATATGAAAATGAATTTCCTGAGCAAATTCAATCCGTATAAATTCATGTAAAATCATAGAAATCTCCTTAAATCTCAATCTTCAATTCACTTTGATCCTTGCTTCACGAGCTTCGTCCTGATACACACAGTAGTTGGCACGATCAACCTTGGGGATGCTCGATTTTGTAGCAGCCGTGCTAGGGTTTCAGACGTGGTGAACTTGGGGGAGCCGAAGGCTGGTTCGTTGGGGAGGTGGACTCGTGGTGGATAGAGGAGCGATGTGGCGGTAGCAAGGAAGCGTAATACGGCCTGAGGTGGAACGCGTCACCTACAGTGACGATGGGGGAGCATCAGTTCGATACTGGGTGGCGGGCTCGGGCTAAGGCTAGTGGTGGTCAGAAGGACGAGGTCGATGTGCCGAGTTGAACGGTGGGAGGAGCAACGCCGTCGGGTGAACGAGGGGGAAGGCGACGGTGGTCAAAGAGGGTAGTCAACGATGAAGGGTTGGGTTCGAATGTGATTTCTATTTTGGAAATACTAGAGATGGAGCGGATATTTGGATTGGGAAGAAGGGGTGTGTGGTCTGGGTAAAACGTGAGCGGATGAATGGTATGGGCCGAGGTTTTAAAATGGGTAAAGCCCGTTTATATTAAATCCAAAGTTTTATTTTAAATAAAAATGTATATACAAATTATAATATTCATATCTTCGTGATACGATATCAGAATGGAGCGAAACAAGATCCAATGGAATCGTATGGACGGACACTACCCAATGGGACTGACTGGAAGCGGATTGGTGCTCGTTTGAATTTACGGCAAGATAAATTGTTTGATTCAAACCAAACAAACAGTTTATCGTTCTTTAACGATGAACTGCAAATGTGAGTAAATCTCACTAACTTTGAACAGTTTATAATTTCATGTTGTATTTTTAGAACTGTTAGATATTGGCTGATTTACTATATGTTGACTGTTTGATTGAACTGCTAGTCAGTTGATTTAATTTCTATATTGATTCTGTTTAACAGAATATATCATATAGAATTGAAAAGTGATGTTATCTATATTGTTTAACATCTGTGATGCAGGGAAACAGGTTGGAGGAATCCGACTGGATTCCTCGACATTTATTTTACTGTTTTCATATATTGTGATATATGATGTGTTATATAATCTGTTATGCATTATGGGTGTTGAAATGATGTTGATCATTTTTATTCGATATTTTAAATATCATAAAAGACCCTGGGATGTAAAAAGAAGTATTTCAATGTATATTGAAATAAAGGAATTTTATAAAATCACAGGATTTTATAAAAGGAATTATTTATAAAACGAACACGGTTTTATAAAAGGGATATTTATTTAGAAAATAAATAGAAATAGAAAAGGGATATTTATTTAGAAAATAAATAGAAGTTATAAATAGGAAATATTTGTAACGGTAAATAGAAGTTATAAATAGGAAATATTTGTAACGGTAAATAGAAGTTATAAATAGGAAATATTTGTAACGGTAAATAGAAGTTATAAATAGGATATATTTGTAACGGTAAATAAACGTTATAAAAAGGAAATAGTTGTAACGGAAAACGTAGTTTATCAAAAGAAGCTAATCGATGTTAGTTAATCGATTAGAGTTAAAGCAAAGGAGTTAATCGATGTTATCGATTAGAGAATAAAGTTAAAAGAAGTTAATCGATATTAGTTTAATCGATTAGTGTTAAAGTAAAAGGAGATAATCGATGTTAGTTTAATCGATTAGTGTTAAAGTAAAAGGAGATAATCGATGTTAGATAATCGATGTTAGTTAATCGATTAGAGTTAAAGCAAAGAAGTTAATCGATATTAGTTTAATCGATTAGTGTTAAAGTAAAAGGAACTAATCGATGTTAGTTAAATCGATTAGTGTTAAAGTAAAAGAAGTTAATCGATGTTAGTTAATCGATTAGAGAATAAAGTTAATAGAAGTTAATCGATGTTGGTTAATCGATTAGAGAAGAAAGAAAAAGGAGTTAATCGAATATAGTTTATTCGAAGAAAGGAGTTAAGTGAAATGAGTAAATCAATAGCGTTAGTCAAAATGAGTAAATCAATAGCGTTAGTCAAATAATGTTAGTCCAATAGAGTAAATTGATAAGTGTTAATCGAATAGAGTTAAGTGAAAGGAGTCAATCGCATATAGCTATTCGAAGGAGGGTTAAGTAAGGAAGTTAGGAAGGAATATAAAGTGAACTTTGCCCATTTCAAAGTTAGAAATGTTGTTCAGTTAAGGTCTGAGAGGTAGTTCTACCCCAACTTAATTGGCTTCGTTTTAACTAAGGAATAGTTAATGTTCGACAGTAAAAGGAAAAGGTTTGGGTTGGCATAGCAATGTTTGTTTAAACATCTGTCTAAGTCCAATGAAGAAGCTTCGGAAATGTTTTCAAAAGAAGAAACCAGAAATGTTTTCTAATAAAGAAAACAAGAAATGGAAATGTTTTCCATTGTTAATAACGTATATTTTCCAAATTTAGAAAATAAGAAATATTGAATATAGGGAAACAGGAGATAAGTAAAATTATGAACTAAGGAGATGAATGTTGAATGATGTTTGATCGATAAAATTTCCATTTGGAAATAATATCATTGTTTGCACACTTGTTTTTATTCGATAGTTAAATCACAGACTATCGAAGTTTTGACCATTTTAACGTTGTTAATATGGAGAGACCGGTTGGATTATTATCCAAAGAACCACTCTGTATTGGCATAAGCGTTGCGAATCATATATGCCAAAGGAAATTGAAGACGGAGTTATGCAAGGGCTATCCTGTTTACAGAATAGTGCCTTCAGTTCATCCTGTTCCTGGGTGACTTGTATGGATGGATGTCTGACAGGGTATTTCCAGACGATCACATATATTGATTTCTCCAACCGTACCAAGAGTGGAAGCGGAGAAGGAAACTTCTTTTAGCTAACGCGTAATGTATGGTTGAGTACGTCAATCGGTGATTTGATGGATTTGACGATGTGACATTTGAAGTAAATCTGATGTGATGATGAAGCGTAACCTCAAGCCTCATCAAATCGGTAAATGACAGAAATCGGGCAGGCAGCATGGCTAAGTCGGTCGCACCGAAGTAGGGTGTATAATCACCTGATCTAGAGTTTCATTTACTTCTAAAAATCTATTGTTGATGCTGTCCCATTCGGGAAACGGTTGCTGATCCCAACTGTTGGTGATATACATTCGATACACTCAAGCGAAATGAGTGGTCGGTCATGTGTGGCCGGGTTGCAAGATGTTCTTGTTGAACCCAGTGTATTCCTCTCTAGAGGTACACAAGCGGAAGGTAAATTCCATACCTTGTCATAGTTGGAAATCCATTACCCAATACGTGCTTGCGGTTTTGACTGTATACTATATATGTAGAACGTGAGATGAAAGCGTTTCTGCTAGATGATTATATATACTGTGGTTGATAGACATTATTATAATATCAAAAGGTTTTTGATATAAAGATATTTTGGATTCTCATAAGGGAAAAACCCGTTCCGTTATGCGGCGTGGTCTTATGAGATATCATATACCTGTATAACTGTTTTAAACTGTTTTACTCATACCAGTCCCATGACTGACCCGGAGTTTACTTTGTTGTTCCCTAAACTCTTGGGTGCCTAAATTTGTACGGGCAGTCAAGTAGTCGGGATTTACAGATATACTGGAAGCGCTGGAGCAGGAGGCTTCAGGATCATATGACTATAGTTATTTCCGCTGTGTTGTAAGTGTTGTACTTTGATAATGACATGTATATTCAAGTACAGATTTGTATTTCAAAGTTATGTTATGAAATATATTTATTCGTTCCGCTGTGAGATTCGTGTTACTCTGATGTTGTGTTCTTCTTCTTCTATTCTAAGTTTCTATCTTATCTTTTCTCACCCTCTAATTTCTTTCACTAATTACCAGGATTTTCCGACGTTTTGGTTATCGACGTCGCGTTTACGTCGATAACCAAAGTCGCTCGAAATCCGGGTCGTTACACCACCCCCCTTTTTTTCGACGATCTCGAACCACGTGGACACCCCCCCTCTTCGCAAGTAAAGGTACGTTGTTTTTATTTTATTTCATTTTTATTTTTAATCTAGAAATTCTGATTTTAATTGGAGTTAAAATTCTGATTTTAAAAATGAAGTTAAAAACTGATTTTTTTTAAGATTTAAAAACTAATTTATAAGTAATTTTAAAACTGATTTTATTTTAAAGGTTTTAAAAGATTTGAATTTTGAAAAGTAAAAGATTTGAATTTTGAAAGGTAAAAGATTTAAACTTTAAAAAAGGAAAAGAAAAGATTTGATTTTTGAAATGGAAAAGGCGGAATCTATATTATAAAAATTCGATTTTTATATATTGAACTTTGAAATAAAAATTCGATTTTTATATATTGAACTTTGAAATAAAAATTCGATTTTTATATATTGAACTTTGAAATAAAAATTCGATTTTTATATATTGAACTTTGAAATAAAAATTCGATTTTTATATATTGAACTTTGAAATAAAAATTCGATTTTTATATATTGAATAGCGAACTAGAAATTCGATTTTTATATATATCGAACATCGATGTAAAAATATGATTTTTATATATGTAGTGGCTATGGGCGAAGAAACCAATTAGAGAGGAGAACAGTGAAGATTTCCTGCATTAGAAGTGCCGTGGAGTTAGGATAGCTATCGGTGAGAATCTCTCACTCTAAATTTCTTTTCTAGTTATATATATATACTAGGATGCAGACGGTGCTTAGTAGCACCCGACACAATCGTCCACAGACCATGGACTTGTTTGTTTGGTTGCATATATTAGTTATATGATTTGATTTGAATTTGGTTGTTTGGAGATTTGATTGATGTGTGAATGGCGTGGGCCTTCACTAGACCGGGGATATGGCTAGGCCTTGTCCCGTTTCTAGTATCGTGCCGTTATGCCGCCGAAATTTTCTAAAATATGTTAGAAAAATAAAAATATCATTTTATCGAATGAAATGAATTGAATAGAAATTCATATGTT
Organism: Allium sativum; assembly: GCA_030737875.1. Lineage (NCBI taxonomy): Eukaryota > Viridiplantae > Streptophyta > Magnoliopsida > Asparagales > Amaryllidaceae > Allium > Allium sativum. The sequence continues at coordinate 730,718,406 of CM060923.1, read as the reverse complement.
GAAATAAAATGTTTTATCGTTAAAAATATAATTTTTAACGTGAAAGTGAATAAATAAATATTTATAAACAAATCGGCCGATTTGTTTATATACACTGATTTGACTGATATTGATTGGGACGATATATTTTACACATCGCCCAACTGCACGAATAAAATATTTGTTTGATTGTTTGAAACCCCACACGGGTGTTGGGATGAAACTTGAAGTTCACTCATCCTGATTGATTAAATATGTCGATCGATTGATTGACAAGCTGCTATAAGCGTTAAATGTCTATATTTGATGCTTATACAGTGTAGTGCACTTTGGTTGATGGTTGATTATTCATCGTTGTTGATATATACATGTGTTGTAGAAAATCCATATAATTAACATTATATGGTAATTGATTGGGCCTCATTCCAGTTTCGAAAAAAAGAAATATTTGAAATGAAAATATTTGAAATAGAAATATTTGAAATAGAAATATTTGAGATAGAATATTTGAAAATAGAAATATGTGAAGCCGTGAGGATTAGATTGACGCCATTTTGACGTGAACGATATTTATATCGATTTTATTCATTTTAAAATGAATATTGAAAAGTAATTTCGAAATCGAATATTTTGAAATGAATTGAATTGAAAACGATTTCGAAATCGAATATTTCGAAATGAATTGAATTGAAAAGTGATTTCAAATTGAATTGAATTGAAAACGATTTCGAAATGAATCGATTTGAAAACGATTTCGAAATGAATCGATTTGAAAACGATTTCGAAATGAATTGAATTGAAAATGATTTCGAAATTAATTGAATTGAAAACGATTTCGAAATGAATTGAATTGAATATGAATTCAAATTGAATTGAAATTTGAATTGAATAGAAATGAATATTCAAAACGAATTTATAAAGAAGAATTCAATTGTGATTTGAATTGAAAAGGAAGTTGAAAATGTTTTTGAAACGAATTCAAAACTATTTATATAATTCGTTTTAAATAGAAATCGACGAAGTATATATTATATATATTATATATATAATATAATGGCCTGAATAGAACGCGCCGCGCCGCGGCAGTTCGTGAATTTCGACCATTTATTTCAAACGGGCATTACGGGAGATCCGACCGTCGGATTCTCCTAAAACCGGAACCGTTGGGTTCGTATCGAAAAGAGCTTTCTAACGAATATTAGAAATTAGAAATCTAACGGTTGGATTTGGAATTATGTCCAAATCAAATTCGAAAAAGGTCGCTGTAAGTGCAGTTCGATGGCCATTGATGGAAATCAACTGTACGGGCCTTGATAAAATTATTAAAAATAGTAATAATTTGTGTAAAATCATAAGAAATGATTTGTGAAGAATTGGGATGAAAAACTCCATATTTGAAAAGATAAGAATAGATTTTTATCGAAATGAACTAGTTTTGAACTAGAATTATAATTCTATTTATTTTTAAATAAATAAATTGAATTTAAAAAGGGTTTTGAAAATAACCAGAATATCCAATGATTGCATTGGAGTGGATTTGAATCGAAATTGTCTTCGGAATATTTCGATTTTGGAATTCGTGATTATACAGGGGTTGTTATGGGAATTTGAAAGATATATAATTATATCGTTATTTCCAATACGACGTTTGTTAGTCGTAGAATTCGGTATTGAATATAAGCCGATATATTTTCTATTCAGAGCCTTGTATTGAATATCGAATGTGATTTGGGTTTGTCGTGAATGGTGTCTTCACTAACACTGTTCTTGAACCCAGTTGAGAAAAGATTAAATCTTTTTATTTGGATTTAATGAAGTGTACCAATTAAATGAGATTTAATTGGAATTGAATTGATATTGATTTTTGGGTTTATCGTGAACTGTGTTTTAAATAACACTCGTTCTTTAACCCGATAATTAATGAATGTGACTTTGGGTTTATCGTGAACTGCGTTTTAAATGACACTGATTCTTTAACCTAGTCAAAGATTAAAACTAAGTGGAGTTTTAATGAATCTTTAAATAGATTGAAAAGATCGAGAATGGAGTATCACCAGTTTTACTCAAAGCGATAGTTAAATCTTTAATTAGATTTGAACGTGAAATGGTAATTGAGTTACCGATAACACTGTGGTGTTAGATATGAAGTACTACCAGTTTTACTTCATGGGACGAATAGGTTGGGATTGGGAAATAAAATAAATGATTACTTCGGTGTGGTTCGCTAATCCCGACTAGTTTGAATTGATATTCAAAGGAGATTAAAGAATAAATTTAAAGAATTTATCTTGGATAAAATTAATGGGAACTTTTCCCAAAGTATAGGAATATTTGAATAAAAGAATATTCTGAATTGGAATGTGGCGTATGTTGTGTTTGTGTAACACTTTTATAATATATACGCGAGTTATTCAGAAAGACCGGGTTTATCCCATTCTGAATAACTGATTCGATGTGGTGTCGAAGATGAAGACGGTGGTCGAAGACCAGGAGTCTTCACGTCGTTTGGGTGATTACTGATGATCTTGATTGGGCTGTACACCCAAGAAGATGGAAACAGTTTGTGATCGTCCAGACGTACTTGGAGATCGTTGGATATGCGAGGTACTAGGTGCCTCCGGTTTCGTTCAGACCCAGAACGGACTTGTAAATGGACTGTGTGTCTGACATTGGATTTTAGTCTGTGTGATTGATCTCTATTAAATATATATCTGTTTGGCGGTAGAGAATTTATTCTCTTGCTTAACGCCCTTCTCTGAGACGTACGAGCTCAGGGGTTATATATTGATGGATATCAAACGCATGGAGTGAATTGCCTGTGTGGCATGCCTAAGTGGCAATTGATCAAGGCTTCTGTTGAAAAGCAAAGTCTTGTGGTGATGATCAAAGCACAGCCTGTGTGGCACAGCTTTGTGTAACGTGAATTCGCGAGTTTCACACCCGGTATGAACCAAAAACGGGAGACGGACCTCAGGGAGGACTTGCGTTTCTTTCTAGCTAGAAGTGGCGTCAGTGGTTTTACACGCCCTAACGAGTTTGACTTATGTGGTTGTTGTTGTTGAGAGGCGCCTCGGTTATATCGGTTTCGGCCGGTGCATTCTGGTGGGCAGACGGACCAGACTTACACCCCATAGGGTGGGGAAACGTAGTGTTCAGGCATAATAATCCACATCGGTGGACCGGCCCTGACGATCTAAAGGCTTGCCTGGTGCTCGGGCTAGAGAGTCACGAATCGGTTGAGGACTATCTTTTGCCTCGGTTCATAGACGGAAATCCAATTTCCAAATACGTGACATTTGCGGTTTTAATTGTAGAACCTAGTATGGTGACATAGTGGGATGGGGCGCTCATGCCGCCTATGATTGATACTTATGATTTGAAGTTGAAACACCCCACCTCCGTTAGGGTCACTCTCAAAGGGAATGCCCTAATTTTGGTGGAGGTTTATAAGTACAAGTCACAGATATACAAGACAGATATAAGAACACATATTTGTAAACAGCGGAAGAACAACAAACTTTATTTCATAAAGTCAAATACGTGTTACAACAACATCCTTTCCAAAAACATAACATAACACTTTCATAATCTGTCTTGAGTACATTATTTAAAGAAGCATAAATAAAACGTAGATAAACTGCAAAAGCCCCATAGTGGATTGTCCAAAGCCATAGTTCAAAACAGGAAAGTCCAAGCAATACATTTCTCTTCTTCAAGCTGGATGTTGACGTTGGTCAAGCTGTTGTGTTCCCTCCCTGAGGACCTGGGGGGGGGGGGGGGGAAACGGAAGAAAGAAGACGAAAGAAAAATAGAGTCAGACATAAAGCCTGAGTAAGTCTAGTACTATTTTGTCTATGAATAAAGAACTGGGTATGATAAGTATAAACAAGAAGTGGGCATGCACTATAAACTTGGTTAAGTTGTCTAGGGTCGAATATACTACCGTACCCCATGTTGATCTCTGAACCCACATAAACTAGTTTCCAACTGGCACCCCATAATCAGGGTGATGTGATCCATTCTATGATGATTGGCTCCTACTCGCATAGTTACATGTGTCTTACGGCCCCCGATGTTGTAGTTACCTATGCTGGTCCCACCATAGGGTGTATCAAGTCCAATAGTGGCAACCCGACACAACCTTAGAGTGCACAGGTATGCTACTGGTGTCCAGTGCCTTATTTTTCTGCGCCGGAGTGTGTGCACGCCCGCACTCCGTTAGAACCTACACTGCTACACCACCGCCGTCGCTTTGACCTCTTACAATCAGCCCAGTAATCGTGCCCCACCCTGCCTAGTTTCAGGGTATCCTGATACACCTTTTAGGGTTACTACTGAAAAGGGTCCCCCGTTACTAGGTTTTCTATCTCTAGCCAACATGCTAAGTTGGTTAAGTGTTTTCTAACCTAACCCCCACCAGTCTGTTTATTTAGCATGTTCCATTTTGATTAAGTCTTTAGTTCACCTAATCCTATCAATCCTGACTCAGCCTTAATTGTCTTATTAAGGCCCTGACCTCTCACATTAGACAAGTATTGTTGTGGCTGCCTGTTGCCGGTTGGTTCCGGGCAGTCTTACGCCACAACTCAGTCTAACCTCGGGTCCTTGCTGGGCTCCATGTTTAACCTCCCACATTGGATAAGTATTGTTGTGACTACTGGACAGCCGGGCGGTTCCGGGCAGGTTTACATCACAACTCAATCCAACCTCGGGTTAAACACATCGTATGTTCTACATTTACATATTTTGTCATTCTTCTTTATTTATTATATGTAAATATTTGCGGCCCATTATTAAGTTAATGGTGTAAAGGTTACACCAATCATGGGCCCAACCCATACTTGAACTTGGGCCCTACTATTTTATATTTTCATTCATTAATTAATTCTAACCCAACGTTATTTTCCCCCGTTTTACACGTCCGTTTATATATTTTGGGCTTAGCCTTTTAAAGCCCAAATTAGCCATGCGAAAAGGGGAGGCTTAAAGCGTGATTACATACACAAAGAGGGGAAGGTGAGCGCATGAACTTGCATATGGCGTTGGAAATACATAATAGAAACTGGTGTACTTGCATATATATACTTTGGTCATAAAGCATAGGTGACATGAACCAAACCATGTAAACTTAAGATAAGAATCTAAATTAGGTGTCACATAGTCTTAATTACAACATAGACCTATGTTCTCAATTAGGCATAAACATAAACAAGTCATGTTCATAAGGTTTCTACATGTTTACAAAGGGGATACTTTGTTACTATCACAAAAGCATAGTTCAACTTAATCATGATTTAAGTCTAATCACATAACGATGGTATAAATATACTTATGCATAAATATTCCTAAACATGGTGTTTGCTTTAAACTTGCAAAAAGGGATTTTTTGAGTCTAACCTAGCCATGTCTCACATATGTCATCATATAATTCTTGTAAACAAGATAGACTTAATCATGGATTTCAATTATGCCAAATATCATTCATAGCCTAGCCATATTCATAAGTTTGCAAAAGCATGACTAAATACATGGATTATGGTGTCAAAATTCCAACATATTTTCATATGAACTATAACAACCAAACTTGTTTCAATTACTTGCAAAATGATTTATGCACAAAAATATACATCATGATGGCATAATAACAAAGCCCCAAACTTGCATGAATTTCAATCAACTACATACATGTAGCTTCAACATAGATTACATAATTTGCGAAATATTCCAAACGCATACTTGCATAGAACTACCGCATGTAGTTCTTTATAATGAATAACATAAATTTTGCACAAATATGAATTACTTTATTATCCCAATTCAAGCATACAAATCAACACAGTTATTTATTCATACCAAAGTAATACTCTACTTACAATGGTTGCGGCGAATTCTCTAATTAAGAGATATGATTCCTTTGTTGAATTAATTGGCTTTAGGTTGATTGAATTGCTTTAGGCTTTAGAACTTTCTTCCTAATTCTCTCTCTAGTTGGCGGCTACTCTTAGTCGTTCCTCAGCAACATGGCGGCTATGTTCTTAATTTTGAATGAATAGATTAGGGTTTAGTCTAGGGTTGTTTATACAGAGGTTAGGAACTGATTAGGACCATTGATGTTGCCTGGATTGATCGTAGCCATTCATTCGATAGAGAGACCAATTAAAACTTGCCACCTAGCCCTAATGACAAAGCAGACCACAGAGAATCGGCCAAACACAGACCTGGCCAGCCAGGTTGGCTGGGCTCGACCAGGTCGACACCCCTGTCGACAGGGATGTCGACAGCCCTGTCGACATGGGTAGCCCAGGTCGACAGCCCAGTCGACCTGGGTGGCCTAGGCGGGTGTTTATCCGCCCTGGCCCATTGGGCCCGATTTTTAATTATTTTATTCTTGTTTGAATTTTAAATTTAATTCTCAAACTTCCGAAGGCCATATCTTCTTCATACGGACTCCGTTTTTCGATAACTCGGACTCTATTTCGCGTATTTTTCCGAGACGAACGCAATGGAGTATCCCGTTTCCCTTAGTTCTTTGATTTCAGATTAATTATACTTTAATTTGTTAATTTCACAATTATAGAATTTGCGGGGTGTTACATTCTCCCCCACTTAAAAGGATTTCGTCCCCGAAATCTTCAAGTTAGGAGGAATGTATATCCTAACATCCAATCATCCATCTACTCATCCATCAAACACGAGCATCCATTGTCCTTAAAAGAATTCTAATGCTTCATGATCATATGCGAAGTGTGTGTGTACATGAACTTATCTAATGCAAAATCAGGCGGTCTACTGATTCAGTTGACCTCCTTAATGCGAATTATGTAAGTGCCATGAACCCATTATGTATGCAAATTTTCCTATTCTTGATTCTACATGAGTGCACAATCATTCAATACAAATGCAACATCCACATGACAACACATTAAAGTTCAACCACATATGAATGCAAACATATATGCATATGCAATATGAAGTGACTGAGCCGATCTAAAACCTAGATTGTTTGTGTATATGCAACCACGAGCAACCACTAGCAATCACTTGCAACCACTTGCAACCGTCATCCATAACATGTTTCAACTACATGTTTCCATCCAAAGGGTTTCTACCTAAAAGATACGGTCGAGGAACTATACCTAAAAAGATAGATAAAAGCGCAACTTAAGGAAAAAGAAAGATCAAGGATGTACCCTCGAACAGAAAAGGGTAGGCAGTACGTATTCTAGCTTCAGTTTCCCAAGTCGCGTCTCCCTCGGCGTCGCTCCACTGAACTTTGACGAGCTTGACTTCGCGGTTGCATAGCTTCTTCACTTCCGTTCCTAATATGCGGGTTGGAACTTTTCTTATGGTTGCTTCGCGTTCCACTTCGGCCTCTTCGAGGATATTTGGCTCTACCACTTTAGCAGACTCATGTAGACATTTTCGGAGATGTGAAACGTGAAAAACGTTGTGGACTCCAGCCAACTTCTCGGGTAGCTCTAATCTATAGGCCATTTTCCCAATTTTCTCGATAATAGGGAATGGCCCTACGAATCTTGGTGCTAGCTTTCCTGTGGTTCCAAAGCGAACAACGTTTCTTAGCGGTGATACCTTGAGAAAAACTCTGTCTCCAACCTCGAATTCAAGGTTGGTCCTCCTCTTGTCGGCATAGGACTTTTGTCTGTCTTGGGCCGTCTTCATCCTTCTTCGTATTAAGTCTACTTTCTCTGAGGTCTCTCGGATCATATCTGGTCCAAGTATGAGCTTATCCGTGGACTCCCACCAACAAGTGGGCGATCGGCACGGTCTTCCATATAAAGCTTCGAAGGGCGCCATTCCGATGGTTGCTTGATAGTTGTTGTTGTAGGCGAATTCTACCAAAGGAAGCTGGTCTTCCCATGTCCCTCCGAAGTCAAGGACGCACAGTCTTAAGAGGTCTTCCAAAACTTTGTTCACTCTCTCTATTTGGCCGTCGGTTTGGGGATGATAGGCTGTGCTCAAGCATAACTGCGTTCCTACTGCTTCTTGCAGACTCCGCCAAAACTCGCTGGTGAAGATGGGGTCTCGGTCACTAACAATGCTAGATGGTATTCCATGGAGTCGAACGATTTCCTTAATGTAAAGTGATGCTAGGGATGAGGCAGTTCTTTTACTTTTGACAGGTAAAAAGTGGGCGCTTTTAGTAAGCCTGTCCACTATTACCCAAATGCTAGTGTTGCCTCTCCTAGACCTAGGCAGCCCATCGATGAAGTCCATTGAGATACTATCCCACTTCCACTGTGGGACCTCTAGAGGATGTAGTAGTCCGCCAGGCTTTTTCTGTTCCGCTTTAACCTGTTGACACACCATACACTTAGAAACGAACTCTGCCACGTCCTTTTTCATGCCGTTCCAGAAGAAAGTCCTTTTTATGTCTTTGTACATTTTATCTCCGCCTGGGTGTATCGTCATCTTGGAGTGATGTGCCTCCTCGAGAACCTTCTTCACTAAATCTTTTGCTTGTGGGACGCATAGTCTTCCGTCTCGCCTTAGCAAACCTTTATCGTCAATGGAGTATCTGTTGAGGTGACTTGAAGTCTTACCCCTAATTAGCCTATCAATTATTTCCACAAGCTGAGGGTCTTCGCGTTGTGCTGCCCCTACTGAATCCACTAAAGTTGGGCGCACTTCGAGAGATGCTAGCAAGCCTGGTACGAAATCGGAGGAGGGCCTAAAGTCGAAGCTGGCTATAAACTCTAGGCTTTGTCTTTCAACAAACAACGGGCTTAGGGTCAATTTCTTTCGGCTCAACGCGTCTGCCACTACGTTGCCTTTCCCCGGAGTATAGGAGATTTCGAAATCGTACGAGGCAAGAAACTCCATCCATCTTTGTTGCCTCAAGTTAAGATCCTTCTGCAAGAAAAGATATTTCAACGATTTATGGTCAGTGTAAAGTTCGAACTTCTCACCTAGGAGATAGTGTCGCCAAGACTTGAGTGCAAAGACGATGGCGGCTAACTCAAGATCGTGGGTTGGGTAGTTCTTTTCGTGCACCTTCAATTGCCTCCCGCCATAAGCTACTACCCTTCCTTCTTGCATTAAGACGGCGCCTAGCCCTGTCCCACATGCATCCGTATAAACAGTGAACATCTTGCTCCCATCTGGCAGCGTCAAAACTGGGGCTGTTGTGAGAGCCCTTTTCAGTCGTTGGAAAGCTAACTCGCAATCCAAATCCCAATTAAACACTAGATTCTTCTTAGTCAATTTCGTGAGCGGAGCGGAGATTTTCGCAAAATCCCTTATAAACTTTCGGTAGAAACCTGCTAGTCCTAGGAAGCTTCGGACCTCAGTTGCATTCCTTGGTGTCTTCCAATCCTGTACCGCCACTACCTTAGCAGGGTCCACTGCTAACCCTTGTTTGGATACTATGTGCCCAAGGAACCTCACCTCTTCTCTCCAAAAGTGGCATTTGGAGAATTTGGCTTTTAGTTTATGGACTCGCAAAGTTTCCATGATTGCCCTTAAGTGTTGAGCATGTTCCTCTTCACTCTTTGAGAAGATAAGGATATCATCTACGAAGACCACTGCGAATTTGTTGAGGAAATCTCTAAATACCCTACTCATCAGGTCCACGAAGTAAGCAGGTGCATTTGTCAAGCCGTAAGGCATGACAAGCCATTCAAAGAAGCCGTCTGGGGTTCTGAACGCCGTTTTATCGATGCTATCTTCAGCCACCCTTAGCTGATGAAAACCGGTTGCTAAATCGAGTTGGGAGAAAACAGACGCTGCTACAAGCTGGTCAAATAAATCGTCAATTTTAGGGAGAGGGTGCCTATTCTTTTTCGTTAGCTTGTTGAGCTCCCTATAGTCAACACATAGACGGAGTGAACCATCTGCCTTTGTAGCGAACACCACCGGAGCGCCCCATTCTGAAATGCTCCTCCTAATGAACCCCTTTTCTAGAAGCTCTTTAATCTGTTTACTGAGCTCTTTCCTTTCTCGTGGAGCCATATGTCTAACGGGCAACGCAACGGGCTTTGCATTATCTACAAGATATATGCGGAAGTCTATTTCCTGCTTCGGAGGTAAGCCCTTCACCTCTTCAAAGACATCCGGATATTCCCGGACCACTCTAACTGATTGCAAATTTTCAACAGAGGCATCTAGCGATTCAAGATAACTAAGCATAACCGCATACGAGGGATTACAAGAAATTTCCAAAGTATTACCGAGCTGGGTTAGGAGCCTAACAACCCTTTTCTCACAATCAAGGATGGCCCCATTACTGGATAGCCAATCCATACCCAAAATCAAACCATACCCCGAAAAGCCCAAAACAAAGGCATTACATTGAAATTCTACGCTTAGAATAGAAATTTTCAATCCCAAACAGATCATAGACAAATGAGCTGGGCCCCCAATTGGGTTTGAAACAATTAAGGGGTCCTCTACCATACTAGTTTCTAGGTGCAGAGATTCTACTAAAGCAGACGAGATAAAGGAGTGTGATGCGCCAGAATCAAATAAAGTGCGAACGGGGTGATCATAAAGATAAACTACACTTTCTATAGAAGTATTTATACCTCGCTGTTGTAGAGGTGGCGCTTCTAGCACATGAACCTGTGCCCCTGGGGTGGATCCAACCCTCTGCCCCTGTCCTTGTTTCTTTGGGCAGTCCTTAGCCCTATGGCCTGTCTCACCGCAAGAAAAGCACCCACCATTCTCCTTGGCCTTCTTTTTTCGGCAGTCCTTTACTAAGTGCCCCACTTTGCCACAGAAATTGCACTTCCTCTTCTCTTTGTTGCCTTTCCCGCCCTTCTTAAAGTCTGTCTTCTTGGGCTGCAAACCCTCTTTCTTCTTGCCATTATCCTCTTCATTCAGCAATGCCATTTGCACCAATCTTTCATACGTGGCTCCCATGGGTATATGGGTCATGGCCAAACTGTGTAATGGCTCATTTAACCCTTTGACGAAACGGAGAGCCTTTTTGTGCGGGGTGTTGACTAGGTCAAGCCCAAACCTAGCCAGCTCATCGAACTGATTCACATACTCTCTGACTGTCTTGTCCCTTTTCTTAAGAAATAAGAATTTTTCAAACTGCAAACTTCTTTCCGCATCTGAGAGAAATTTAGTCTCAAACCTTGCCCTAAAGTCCTCCCATGTCTCCACTGGTCTTTAAGCATTAGTGACTTCCCACAAGTAGGAAGCCTCGCCCTTCAATAGCCACACTGCCAACTGTACTTTTTGTCTATCTTCTACCTCAAAGATGATGAATAGGTCCTCAGTTTCTTTCAGCCAATTTCTAGCTGCCACGAAGGACTCAGTTCCATGGAAATCCCTTCCTCCCATAGCTTTAAAATCTTTGCATATCTTAGCGAATGTGTTTCCCCGAGGAGGAGGTGGAGGAAAAGGTGCCGCTGCGGCTGGATGATTTCCTTCAGCTGGGGGAGGAGGAATGGTAGGACCAGGCTGAGTGGCCCTTGCTTCTAAGAACCGTCTAAACCAACCAGGTATTGGCACCCCTTCCGGCAAGTTAAGTTCTTGGGACATGCTGAAACAAAAAGGATAGATTCAAAACGAAGGATAAGAGATAGTTCTTATGGCTTTGGGGTTGGACTTTGCCTTTTTTAAAATAAAATAATATTTTTCTTTTAAAAATGCTTCTTTAAATTTTCTTTTTGAAAATAATTTTTCAAAACTTTTTATCTTATCTGGTAAACCTATGCTCTGATACCAAGTGAAACACCCCACCTCCGTTAGGGTCACTCTCAAAGGGAATGCCCTAATTTTGGTGGAGGTTTATAAGTACAAGTCACAGATATACAAGACAGATATAAGAACACATATTTGTAAACAGCGGAAGAACAACAAACTTTATTTCATAAAGTCAAATACGTGTTACAACAACATCCTTTCCAAAAACATAACATAACACTTTCATAATCTGTCTTGAGTACATTATTTAAAGAAGCATAAATAAAACGTAGATAAACTGCAAAAGCCCCATAGTGGATTGTCCAAAGCCATAGTTCAAAACAGGAAAGTCCAAGCAATACATTTCTCTTCTTCAAGCTGGATGTTGAGGTTGGTCAAGCTGCTGTGTTCCCTCCCTGAGGACCTGGGGGGGGGGGGAAACGGAAGAAAGAAGACGAAAGAAAAATAGAGTCAGACATAAAGCCTGAGTAAGTCTAGTACTATTTTGTCTATGAATAAAGAACTGGGTATGATAAGTATAAACAAGAAGTGGGCATGCACTATAAACTTGGTTAAGTTGTCTAGGGTCGAATATACTACCGTACCCCATGTTGATCTCTGAACCCACATAAACTAGTTTCCAACTGGCACCACATAATCAGGGTGATGTGATCCATTCTATGATGATCGGCTCCTACTCGCATAGTTACATGTGTCTTACGGCCCCCGATGTTGTAGTTACCTATGCTGGTCCCACCATGGGGTGTATCAAGTCCCATAGTGGCAACCCGACACAACCATAGAGTGCACAGGTATGCTACTGGTGTCCAGTGCCTTATTTTTCTGCGCCGGAGTGTGTGCACGCCCGCACTCCGTTAGAACCTACACTGCTACACCACCGCCGTCGCTTTGACCTCTTACAATCAGCCCAGTAATCGTGCCCCACCCTGCCTAGTTTCAGGGTATCCTGATACACCTTTTAGGGTTACTGCTGAAAAGGGTCCCCCGTTACTAGGTTTTCTATCTCTAGCCAACATGCTAAGTTGGTTAAGTGTTTTCTAACCTAACCCCCACCAGTCTGTTTATTTTAGCATGTTCAATTTTGATTAAGTCTTTAGTTCACTTAATCCTATCAATCCTGACTCAGCCTTAATTGTCTTATTAAGGCCCTGAACTCTCACATTAGACAGGTATTGTTGTGGCTGCCTGTTGCTGGTTGGTTCCGGGCAGTCTTACGCCACAACTCAGTCTAACCTCGGGTCCTTGCTGGGCTCCATGTTTAACCTCCCACATTGGATAGGTATTGTTGTGACTACTGGACAGCCGGGCGGTTCCGGGCAGGTTTACATCACAACTCAATCCAACCTCGGGTTAAACACATCGTATGTTCTACATTTACATATTTTGTCATTCTTCTTTATTTCTTATATGTAAATATTTGCGGCCCATTATTAAGTTAATGGTGTAAAGGTTACACCAATCATGGGCCCAACACATACTTGAACTTGGGCCCTTCTATTTTATATTTTCATTCATTAATTAATTCTAACCCAACGTTATTTTCCCCCGTTTTACAAGTCCGTTTATATATTTTGGGCTTAGCCTTTTAAAGCCCAAATTAGCCATGCGAAAAGGGGAGGCTTAAAGCGTGATTACATACACAAAGAGGGGAAGGTGAGCGCATGAACTTGCATATGACGTTGGAAATACATAATAGAAACCGGTGTACTTGCATATATATACTTTGGTCATAAAGCATAGGTGACATGAACCAAACCATGTAAACTTAAGATAAGAATCTAAATTAGGTGTCACATAGTCTTAATTACAACATAGACCTATGTTCTTATTTAGGCATAAACATAAACAAGTCATGTTCATAAGGTTTCTACATGTTTACAAAGGGGATACTTTGTTACTATCACAAAAGCATAGTTCAACTTAATCATGATTTAAGTCTAATCACATAACGATGGTATAAATATACTTATGCATAAATATTCCTAAACATGGTGTTTGCTTTAAACTTTCAAAAAGCGATTTTTTGAGTCTAACCTAGCCATGTCTCACATATGTCATCATATAATTCTTGTAAACAAGATAGACTTAATCATGGATTTCAATTATGCCAAATATCATTCATAGCCTAGCCATATTCATAAGTTTGCAAAAGCATGACTAAATACATGGATTATGGTGTCAAAATTCCAACATAGTTTCATATGAACTATAACAACCAAACTTGTTTCAGTTACTTGCAAAATGATTTATGCACAAAAATATACATCATGATGGCATAATAACAAAGCCCCAAACTTGCATGAATTTCAATCAACTACATACATGTAGCTTCAACATAGATTACATAATTTGCGAAATATTCCAAACGCATACTTGCATAGAACTACCGCATGTAGTTCTTTATAATGAATAACATAAATTTTGCACAAATATGAATTACTTTATTATCCCAATTCAAGCATACAAATCAACACAGTTATTTATTCATACCAAAGTAATACTCTACTTACAATGGTTGCGGCGAATTCTCTAATTAAGAGATATGAATCCTTTGTTGAATTAATTGGCTTTAGGATGCTTGAATTGCTTTAGGCTTTAGAACTTTCTTCCTAATTCTCTCTCTAATTGGCGGCTACTCTTAGACGTTCCTCAGCAACATGGCGGCTATGTTCTTAATTTTGAATGAATAGATTAGGGTTTAGTCTAGGGTTGTTTATATAGAGGTTAGGAACTGATTAGGACCATTGATGTTGCCTGGAGTGATCGTAGCCATTCATTCGATAGAGAGACCAATTAAAACTTGCCACCTAGCCCTAATGACAAAGCAGACCACAGAGAATCGCCCAAACACAGACCTGGCCAGCCAGGTTGGCTGGGCTCGACCAGGTCGACACCCCTGTCGACAGGGATGTCGACAGCCCTGTCGACATGGGTAGCCCAGGTCGACAGCCCAGTCGACCTGGGTGGCCTAGGCGGGTGTTTATCCGCCCTGGCCCATTGGGCCCGATTTTTAATTATTTTATTCTTGTTTGAATTTTAAATTTAATTCTCAAACTTCCGAAGGCCATATCTTCTTCATACGGACTCCGTTTTTCGAAAACTCGGACTCTATTTCGCGTATTTTTCCGAGACGAACGCAATGGCGTATCCCGTTTCCCTTAGTTCTTTGATTTCAGATTAATTATACTTTAATTTGTTAATTTCACAATTATAGAATTTGCGGGGTGTTACAGAAGTTGTTTTATACACTATGCACTTATAATAGTATCAAATGATTTGTTTTCAACGTATCAAGCATTCTTGGCTATTATAAGGTAAAAACCCTATCCTCCGGCTTGCGATTGCATTGTGTGATGGGAACTGGGTCTTATAATAGCTTCATTTTTCTTTTTTTTTAGCATTGTGCTGTTTGTTTTATGCAGTGGTATTCTTGGGAGGAAACCCGTTCCGTGTTATACGGCGTGGTCCCTTGATTTACCGAACTTTAAAATAAAGAATTATAACTGTTTTAGTTCTCACACCAGTCCCATGACTGACCTGGAGTTTATTGTTTTAACCTAAACTCTGGGTGCCCTTATTTTGACACGGGCAGCTAGTAGTTTTGGTTTTTGCAGATTCAGATTCACAGGATCCTGGTTTACAGCTGGAACGATATCCGGAAAGCTTTGTATCCGTATATCTCATTCTAGTTGTGTATTGTATTATTTTCCGCTGCTATGTATTTAAATGTAATTTAAATCTCTGATATTTCTGTGTAATATTGTTTCATACTCTGTATATTCTTGTAATCTGATGCATTGTTGTAATATACAATGAAATGTTCTTCCGTATGCGTTCTGTTGTGGCTTGTTCTCGAACTATCCGACGCTTTCCTTTACGGGGAAGTTGCGGGTTTTCACACCTTCTTTTTAATCCTACCCTTAATTCTCCATATAGCCCTTACTTCCAACAATTATCTCTATTTTTTATCTTCTTTGAAGCATTGGTTTTTGCAGCACCCAATCTAAATGATTCATCATCTTTCATATTTGTCGATCTGCCCCTACTATGCTTAAACTACCCCTACTTCTCTTAATACTTCATAACAGAACTTATTTTTAATCCTACACCTTATTCTCTAAATAGCCTTTACTTCCAACAATTACCCCTATTTTTTAACTACTGTGAAGGGTCGGTTTTTGCAGCACCCAATCAAAATGATTCATCATCTTTCATATTTGTCGATCTAACCGTACTATGCTTAAACAACCCCTACTTCTCTTAATAATTCAAAACGACCCTTCTTTTTAATCCTACCTCTAATTCTCTAAATATCCATTCCTTCCTACAATTACCCATATTTTTAACTTCTGTAAAAGGTTGGCTTTTGCAGCACCAAATCCAAATGATTCAACGTTTTTCATATTTGTCGAATCTACTCCTACAATGCTTAAACTAAACATCTTCTCTTAATACTTCAAAACAATCATTCTTTTTTCTCCTACCCATAATTATCTAAATAGCCCTTGCTTCCACCAATTCGCCTATCTTTTTACTACTGTGAAGGGTTGGTTTTTGCAGCACCCAATCCAAATGATTCGTCAGCTTTCATATTTGTCGATGTACCCCTACTATACTTAAACTACCCCTACTTCTTTAACACTTCGAAAAAGCCCTACTTTTTAATCGTACACCTAATTCTCCAAATAGCCCTTACTTCCAATAATTACTCCTATCTTTTTACTACTGTGAAGGGTTGGCTTTACAGCACCCAATCCAAACGATTCTTCATCTTTTATAATTGTCGATCCCCCCTACTATGCCTGAACTACCCCTACTTCTATTAGTACTTCAAAACATACCTTCTTTTTAATCCTACCCCTAATTCTCTAATTAGCCCTTACTTCTAACAATTACCTCTATCTTTTTACTACTGCGAAGGGTAGATTTTTCAGCACCCAATCCAAACGATTCATCGTCTTTTATACATGTCGATCTACCCCTACTATGCTTGAACTATACTTACTTCTCTTAATACTACAAAACAACCTTTCTTTTTAATCCTACCCCTAATTCTCCAAATATTCATAACTTCCAACAATTACCCATATTTTTTAACTACTGTGAAGGGTTGGTTTTTGCAGCACCCAATTCAAACGATTTATCATCTTTCATATTTGTCGATATACCCCTACTATTCTTAAACTACCCCTACTTCTCTTAATACTTCAAAACATCCCTTCTTTTTAATCTTACGCCTAATTCTATTAATATCCCTTACTTTCAACAATCACCCATATCTTTTTACTACTGCGAAGTGTTGGTTTATGCAGCTCCCAATCCAAACGATTCATCATCTTTTATGTTTTTCGATCTACCTCTACTATGCTTAATCTACCCCTACTTCTCTTAATACTTCAAAACAACCTTTTTTTAATCCTACCCTTAATTCTCTAAATAGCCCTTCCTTTCAAAAATTACCCCTATTTTTTAACTATTGTGATGGATTGGTTTTGCAGCACCCGATCCAAACGATCCATCATCTTTCATATTTGTCGATCTACCCCTATTATGCTTAAACTACCCCAACATCTCTTAATACTTCAAAACAACCCTTATTTTCAATCCTACCCCTAATTATATAAATAGCCCTTACGTCCAACAATTCCCCTATTTTTCACCTTTTGTGAAGGGTTGGTTTTTTTAGCACCCAATCCAAATGATTCATCATCTTTCATATTTGTCGATCTACCCCTACTATGCTTAATCTACCGTCACTTCTCTTAATACTTCAAAACAGTCCATCTTTTAATCCTACCCCTAATTCTATATGTATCCCTTACTTCCAACAATTACACCAAAATTTTTACTACTGTGAAGGATTGGTTTTTGCAGCACCTAATCCAAATGATTCATCATCTTTCATATTTTTCGATCTACCCCTACCATGCTTAATCTACCCCTACTTCTCCATATACTTCAAAACAACCCTTCTTTTTAACCTACTCCTAATTCTCTAAGTAGCCCTTCCTTTCAACAATTACCCCTATTTTTTAACTATTGTGAAGGATTCGTTTTTGCAGCACCCAATCCATATGATTCATCATCTTTCTATTTGTCGATCTACACCTACTATGCTTAAACTACCCTTACTTCTCTTAATAATTCAAAACAACCCTTCTTTTTAATCCTACCCGCAATTCTCTAAATAGCCATTACTTCCGACAATTACCCCTATTTTTTACCTTTCGTGAAGGGTTGGTTTTTGTGACACCCAATCCAAATGATTCATCGCCTTTCATATTTTTCGATCTAACCCTACTATGCTTAGTCTACCCCTACTTCTCTTAATACTTAAAATCAGTCCTTCTTTTAATCCTACCCCTAATTCTGTAAATAACCCTTACTTCCAAAAATTACCCTTGTCTTTTTACTATTGTGAAAGATTGGTTTTTGCAGCACCCAATCCAAACGATTCATCATCTTTAATGTTTTTCCATCTACCCGTACTATGCTTAAAGTAACCCTACTTCTCTTAATATTTAAAAACAACCCTTCTTTTTAATCCTGCCCCTAATTTTCTAAATAACACTAACTTCCAACAATTACGCCTATCTTTTTACTACTGTGAAGGGTTGCTTTTTGCAATACCCAATCAAAGCGATTCGCCAGCTTTCATATTTGTCGATCTACCCCTACTATGCTTAAACTACCGCTACTTTTTTTAATACTTCAAAACAGTCCTTATTTTTAATCCGACCCATAATTCTCCAAATAGCCCTTACTTCCAACAATTACCCCTATTTTTTAACTACTGTGAAGGGTTGGGTTTTGCAGCACCCAACACAAACGATTCATCATCTTTCATATTTGTCGATCTACCCCTACTATGCTTAAACTACCCCCACTTCTCTTAATACTTCATAATGGAACTTATTTTTAATCCTACCCCTTATTCTCTAAATAGCCCTAACTTCCAACAATTACCCCAATTTTTTAACTACTTTGAAGGTTCGGTTTTTGCAGCAGCCAATCTAAATGATTCATCATCTTTCATATTTGTCGATCTAACCCTACTATGCTTAAACTACCTCTACTTCACTTAATACTTCAAAACAACCCTTCTTTTTAATACTACCTCTAATTCATTAAATATCCATTACTTCGTACAATTACGCCTATTTTTAAACTTCTGTAAAGCGTTGGTTTTTGCAGCACCAAATCCAAATGATTCGTAGTTTTTCATGTTTGTCGATCTAATCCTACTATACTTAAACAACACATACTTCTCTTAATACTTCAAAACAATCATTCTTTTTTCTCCAACCCATAATTATCTAAATAGCCCTTACTTCCAACAATTCGCCTATCTTTTTACTACACTAAAGGGTTGGTTTTTGCTGCACCGAATCCAAATGATTCGTCAGCTTTTATATTTGTCGATGTACCCCTACTATGCTTAAACTACTCTTTCTTCTCTTAATACTTCGAAAAAGCCCTTCTTTTTAATCCTACCCATAATTCTCCAAATAGCCCTTACTTTCGACAATTACTCCTATCTTTTTACTACTGTGAAGGGTTGGTTTTTGAAGAACCCAATGCAAACGATTCATCATCTTTTATATTTTTCGATCCACCCCTGCTATGCTTAAACTACCCCTACTTCTCTTAATAATTCAAAACAACCCTTCTTTTTAATCCTACCCCAAATTCTCTAAATAGCCCTTACTTCCAACAATTACCCCTATTTTTTTACTACTGTGAAGGGTTGGTTTTTGCAGCACCCAATCCAAACGATTCATCGTCTTTTATATTTGTCGATCTACCCCTACTTTGCTTGAACTACCCTTACTTCTCTTAATACTTCAAAACAACCTTCCTTTTTAATCCTACCCCTAATTCTCCGAATAGTCCTAATTCCCAACAATTACCCCTATTTTTTAACTACTTGAAGGGTTGGTTTTTGTACCACCTAATCCAAACGATTTATCATCTTTCATATTTGTCGATATAGCCCTACAATGCATAAACTACCCCTACTTCTCTTAATACTTCAAAACAGCCCATCTTTTTAATTTTACCCCTAGTTCTCTAAATAGCACTTACATACAAAAATAACCCCTGTCTTTTTACTACTGCGAAGGGTTGGTTTTTGCAGCTCCCAATCCAAATGATTCATCCTCTTTTATATTTTTCGATCTACCTCTACTATGCTTAATCTACCCCTACTTCTCTTAATACTTCAAAACAACCCTTCTTTTTAATCCTACCCTAATTCTCTAAATAGCCCTTCCTTTCAAAAGTTACCCCTATTTTTTAACTATCGTGACGGATTGGATTTTGCAGCACCCAATCCAAACGATCCATCATCTTTCTTATTTGTCGACCAACCCCTACTATGATTAAACTACCCCTACATCTCTTAATACTTGAAAACAACCCTTCTTGTTAATCCTACACCTAATTCTATAAATAGCCCTTATTTCCAACAATTCCTCCTATTTTTTACCTTTTGTGAAGGGTCGGTTTTTGTAGCACCCAATCCAAATCATTCATCATCTTTCATATTTGTCGATATACCCCTACTATGCTTAATCTACCTTTACTTCTCTTAATACTTAAAAACAGTCCGTCTTTTAATCGTACCCCTAATTCTGTAAGTATCCCTTACTTCCAACAATTAACCCTATATTTTTACTACTGTAAAGGATTGGTTTTTGCAGCACCTAATCCAAATGATTCATCATCTTTCATATTTGTCGATTTAACCCTACTATCTTAAACTACCCCTACTTATCTTAATATTTCAAAACAACCATTCTTTTTAATCCTACACCTAATTCTCTAAATAGCCCTTACTTCCAATAATTACGTCTATCTTTTTACTACAGTGAATGGTAGGTTTTTGTAGCACCCAATCAAAGTGATTTGTCAGCTTTAATATTTTTCGACTTACCCCCACTATGCTTAAACTACCCCTACTTCTCTTAATACTTCAAAACAATCCTTCTTTTTAATCCTACACCTAATTCTCCAAATAGCCCAGACTTCCAACAACTACCACTATTTTTTAACTACTGTGAAGGGTTGGTTTTTGCAGCACCCAATCCAAACGATTTATCATCTTTAATATTTGTCGATCTACACCTACTATGCTTAAACTAGCTCTACTTCTCTTAATACTTCAAAACAGCCCTTCTTTTTAATCCTACCCCTAATTCTCTAAATAGCCCTTACTTCCAACAATTACCCCTATCTTTTTACTACTATGAGTGGTTGGTTTTTGCAGCACCCAAACCGAATGATTCATCATCGTTTATATTTGTCGATCTACCCCTACTATGCTTAAACTACCCCTGCATCTCTTAATATTGCAAAACAACCATTCTTTTTAATCCTAACCCTAATTCTCTAAATAGCCCTTACTTCCAACAATAATGCCTATCTTTTTATTAGTGTGAAGGGTTGGTTTTTGCAACACCCAATCAAAACGATTCGTCAGCTTTCGTATTTGTCGACCTACCCCTAATGTACTTAAACTACCCCTACTTCGCTTGATACTTCAAAACGACCCTTCTTTTAAATCCTACCCCTAATTCTCCAAATTGTTGTTACTTCCAACAATTACCCCTAATTTTTAGCTATTGTGAAGGGTTGGTTTTTTCAGCACCCAATACGAACGATTCATCATCTTTAATATTTATAGATGTACTCTACTATGCTTAAACTACCCTACTTCTCTTAATACATCAAAACAGCCCTTCTTTTTAATCCTACCCCTAATTCTCTAAATTTCCCTTACTTCCAACAATTACCCATATTTTTTAACTACTGTGAAGGGTTAGTCTTTCTAGCACCCAATCTAAATGATTCATCATCTTTCATATTTGTCGATCTACCCCTACTATGCTTAAACTACCCCTACTACTCTTAGTACTTCAAAACACCCCTTCTTTTTATTCCTACCCGTAATTCTCCAAATAGCACTTCCTTCCAACAATTACCCCTATTTTTTAACTTCTGTGAAGGGTTGGTTTTTGAAACAGCCAATTCAAATGTTTTATCATCTTTCATATTTATTGATCTACTCCTACTATGCTTAAACTACACATACTTCTCTTAATATTTCAAAACAATCCTTCTTTTTAATCCTTCCCCTATTTATTTAAATAGCCTTACTTCCAACAATTACGCCTATCTTTTTACTACTGTGAAGGGTTAATTTTTGCAGCACCCAATCCAAATGATTCATCATCTTTCATATTTGTCGATCGACTCCTACTATGTTGAAACTACCCCTACTTCTCTTAATACTTCAAAACAGTCCTTATTTTAAATTCTACCCCTAATTCTTTAAATACCCATTAATTCCAACAATTACCCCTATCCTTTTACAACTGCGAAGGGTTGGTTTTTGCATCACCCCATCGAAACGATTCATCGCCTTTTCTATTTATCGATCTACCCCTACTATGCTTAAACTACCCCTACTTCACTTAATACTTCAAAACAACCCTTCTTTTTTATCATATCCCTAATTCTCTATGTAGCCCTTACTTCCAACAATTACCCCTATCTTTTTACTACTGTGAAGGGTTTGTTTTTGTAGCATCCAATCAAATGGTTCATCATCTTTTATATTTGCCGATCTACCCCTACTATGCTTAATATACCCCTACTTCTCTTAATACTTAAAAACAATCCTTCTTTTAATCCTACCCTTAATCCTGTGAATAGCCCTTTCTTCCAACAATTAACGCAACCTTTTTACGACTGTGAAGGATTGGTTTTTGCATCACCTAATTCAAACGATTCATCATCTTTCATATTTGTTGATCAACCTCTACTATGCTCAAACTACCCCTACTTATCTTAATACTTCAAAACAACCCTTCTTTTTAATCCTACACCTAATTCTCTAAATAGCCCTTCCTTCCAACAGTTACCCATATTTTTTAACTATTGTGAAGGATTGGTTTCTACAGCACCCAATCAAATTGATTCATCATCTTTCATATTTGTCGATTTACCCCCTACTATGCATAAACTACCACTACTTCTCTTAATATTCAAAACAACCGTTCTTTTTAATCCTACACCTAATTCTCTAAATAGCCCTTACTTCCAACAATTACTCCTATCTTTTTACTACCGTGAAGGTTTGGTTTTTGCAGCACCCAATCCAAACGATTCGTCATCTTCCATAATTGTCGATCTACCCCTCCTATGCGTAAACTACCCCTAATTATCTTAATTATTCAAAATAGCCCTTCTTTTTAATCCTACACCTAATTCTCTAAATAACCCATCCTTCCAACAATTACCCCTATTTTTTAACTATTGTGAAGAATTAGTTTTTGCAACACCTAATCAAAACGATTCATCATCTTTAATATTTGTCGATCTAGCCCTACTATGTTTAAAGTACCCCTACTTCTCTTAATATTTCAATACAACCGTTCTTTTAATCCTACCCTTAATTCCCAAAATAGCCCTCACTTCCAACAATTACGCTTATCTTTTTACTACAGTGAAGGGTTGGTTTTAGCAGCACTCAATGAGAATGATTCGTTGGCTTTCATATTTGTCAATCTACCCCTACTATGCTTAAACTACACCCACTTCTCTTAATACTACGAAACAGCCACTCTTTTTAATCCTACCCCTAATTCTCCAAACAGCCCTTCTTTTTTATCCTACCCCTAATATTTCAAAACATTCCTTCTTTTTAAGCATACCCTTAATGCTCTAAATAGCCCTTACTTCCAACAATTACCACTACTTTTTTTACTACTCTGAAGTGTTGGTTTTTGCAGCACCCAATCCAAACAATTAATCATCTTTCATATTTGTCGATCTACCACTACTTCTCTTAAGACTTCAAAACAACCTTTCTTTTAAATCCTACCCCTAATTCTCTAAACAGCCCTTACTTCCAACTATTATCCCTATCCTTTTACTACTGTGAAGGGTTGGTTTTTGCAGCACACAATTCAAATGATTGATCATCAATTATACTTGCCAATCTACCCCTGTTATGCTTAAACTACTCCTACTTCTCTTAATACTTCAAAGCCGCCCTTTTTTAATCATACCTCTAATTCTCTAAATAGCCCTGACTTCCAACAATTACGCCTATTTTTTACCTACTGTTAAGGGTTGGTTTTTACAGCACCCAACTCAAACGATTCATCATCTTTCATATTTATCGATCTACCCCTACTATGATTAAATGACCCCTAATTCTCTTAATACTTCAAAACATCCCTTCTTTTTAAACCTATCCCCAATTCTCAAAATAGCCCTTACTTACAACAATTACCCCTATCTTTTTACTACTATGAATGGTTGGTTTTTGAAGCGCTCAATCCAAACGATTCATCACGTTTACGTTTTTTGATCTACCCCTACTATGCTTAATCTACCCCTACTTCTCTAAATACTTCAAAACAACCCTTTTTTTTAACCCTACCCCTAATTCTCTAAATAGCCCTTCCTTTCAACAGTTACACCTATTTTTTAACTATTGTGAAAGGCTAGTTTTTGCAGCACCCAATCCAGACGATTCATCATCTTTAATATTTGTAGATCTACCCCTAAGATGCCAAATCTACCCCTACTTCTGTTAATACTTCAGAAGAACCCTTCTTTTTAATTCTACCCCTAATTCTCTAAATAGCCCTTACTTCCTACAATTACCCCTATTTTTTACCTTTGGTGAAGGGTTGGTTTTTGTAGCACCCAATCCAAATGATTCTTCATCTTCATATTTGTCGATCTACCCCTACAATGCTTTATATACCCCTACTTCTCTTAATACTTAAAAACCATCCTTCTTTTAATCCTACCCCTAATTCTGTAAATAGCCCTTTCTTCCAACAATCACTCCTACCTTTTTACAACTGTGAAGGATTGCTTTTTGCATCACCAAATTCAAACAATTCATCATCTTTCATATTTGTTGATCAACTTCTACTATGCTCAAACTACCCCTACTTGTCTTAATACTTCAAAACAACCCTTCTTTTTAATCCTACACCTAATTCTCTAAATAACCCTTCCTTCCAATATTTACCCCTATTTTTTAACAATTGTGAAGGATTGGTTTCTCCAACACCCAATCAAAATGATTCATCATCTTTCATATTTGTCGATCTACCCCCTACTGTGCATAAACTACCACTACTTCTCTTAATAATTCAAAACAACCCCTCTTTTTAATCCTACACCTAATTCTCTAAATAGCCCTTACTTCCAACAATTACTCCTATCTTTTTACTATTGTGAAGGGTTGGTTTTTGCACCACCCAATCCAAACGATTCATCATCTTCCATAATTGTCGATCTACCCCTCCTATACGTAAACTACCTCTGATTATCCTAATTCTTCAAAATAGCCCTTCTTCTTAATCCTACACCTAATTCTCTAAACAACCCTTCCAACAATTACCCCTATTTTTTAACTATTGTGAAAGATTAGTTTTTGCCGCACCCAACCAAAATGATTCATCGTCTTCAATATTTGCCGATCTACCCCTACTTTGTTTAAAGTACCCATCTACCCCTACTTTGTTTAAAGTACCCCTACTTCTTTTAATATTTCAAAACAACCCTTCTTTTTAATCCTACCCCTAATTCTTTAAATAGCCCTTACTTCCCACAATTACGCTTATCTTTTTACTACTGTAAAGGGTTGGTTTTTGCAGCACCTGACCAAAACGCTTATCTACTCCTACAACGCTTAACCTAACCCTACTTTTCTTAATACGACGAAACAACCCTACTTTTTAATCCTACCCCTAATTCTCCAACCAGCCCTTCTTTTTTATCCTCCACCTAATATTTCAAAACATTCCTTCTTTTTAATCATACCTTTAATTCTCTAAATAGCCCTTACTTCCAACAATTACCACTACTTTTTAACTACTCTGAAGCGTTGGTTTTTGCAGTACCCAATCCAAACAATTCATCATCTTTCATATTTGTCGATCTACCCCTACTTCTCTTAATACTTCAAAACAACCTTTCTTATAAATGCTACCGCTAATTCTCTAAATAGCCCTTACTTCCAACTATTACCCCTATCTTTTTACTACTGTGAAGGGTTGGTTTTTGCTGCACCCATTTCAAACGACTGATCATCTATTAGATTTGTCGATCTACCCTACAATGCTTAAACTACCCCTACTTCTCTTAATACTTCAAAGCCGCCCTTTTTTAATCATACATCTAATTCTCTAAATAGCCCTTACTTCCAACAATTACGCCTATTTTTTACCTACTGTGAAGGGTTGGTTTTTGCAGCACTTAATTCAAACGATTCAACATCTTTCATATTTGTCGATCTACCCCTACTATGAATAAACAACCCCTAATTCTCTTAATACTTCAAAACATCCCTTCTTTTTAATCCTATCCCCAATTCTCAAAATAGCCCTTACTTCCAACAATTACCCCTATCTTTTTACTACTATGAATGACTGGTTTTTGCAGTGCTCAATCCAAACGATTCATCGCTTTTACATTTGTCGATCTACCCCTACTATGCTTAATCTACCCCTACTTCTCCATATACTTCAAAACATCCCTTCTTTTTAACCCTACCCCTAATTCTCTAAATAGTCCTTCCTTTCAACAATTACGCCTATTTTTTAACTATTGTGAAGGATTAGTTTTTGCAGCATTCGAGTATAAAGAGAAGTAGGGTATTTTAAGCATAGTAGGGGTAGATCGACAAATATGAAATATGATGAATCATTTAGATTGGGTGCTACAAAAGCTAATCCTTCACTATAGTTAAAAAATATGGCTAATTATTGGAAGGAAGCACCATTTAGAGAATTTGGGGTAGTATTAAAAAGAAGGACTGTTTTCGAGTATAAAGAGAAGTAGGGTAGTATAAGCATAGTAGGGGTAGATCGACAAATATGAAATATGATGAATCATTTAGATTGGGTGCTACAAAAGCCAATCCTTCACAATAGTTAAAAAATATGGCTAATTATTGGAAGGAAGCACCATTTAGAGAATTTGGGGTAGTATTAAAAAGAAGGACTCTTTTGAAGTACTAAGTGAAGTATGGGGAGTTTAAGCATAGTAGTGGTATATCGACAAATATGAAGGATTATGAATCGTTTGGATTTTGGGGCTGCAAAAATCAACCCTTCACACATCCCTTCTTTTTAATCCTACCCCTAATTCTCTAAATAGCCCTTACTTCCAACAATTACTCCTATTTTTTAAATATTGTGAAGGGTTGGTTTTTGCAGCACCCAATTTAAATGATTCGTCATACTTCGTATTTGTCAATCTACCCCTACTGTGCTTAAACCATCCCTACTTCTCTAAATAATTCAAAACAACCCTTCTTTTTATTCCTAACCCTAATTCACTAAATAGCCCTTACTTCCAACAATTACCCCTATTTTTAACTACTGTGAAGGGTTGGTTTTTTGCAGCACCCAATCCAAACGATTCATTATCTTTCATATTTGCCGATCTACCCCTGCTATGCTTAAACAACCACTACTTCTCTTTATACTTCAAAACGGTCCTTCTTATTAGTCCTAACCCTAATTCTCTAAATATCCCTTACCATAAACAACTACCCCTATTTTTTAACTTCTGTGAAAAGTTGGTTTTTGCAGCACCCAATCTAAATGATTCAACATCTTTCATATTTGTCGATCTACCCCAACTATGCTTAAACTACCCCTACTTCTCTTAATACTTCAAAAGATTTCTTTTTAATCCTACCTCTAATTCTCTAAATAGCCCTTACTTTCAAGAATTACGCCTATCATTTTACTACTGTGAAGGGATGGTTTTTACAGTACCCAATCCAAATGATTCATACTCTTTCATATTGTCGATCTACCCCTACTACACTTAAACTACCCCTACTTCTCTTAATTCTTCAAAACAGCCCTTCTTTTTAATCCTACCCCAAATTCTCTAAATAGCCCTTACTTCCAACAATTACCCCTATTTTTTAACAATTGTGCAGGGTTGGTTTTCGCAGCACCTAATCTAAATGATTCATCATCTTTCGTATTTGTCAATCTACCCCTAAAATGCATAAACTACCCATATCTCTCTTAATACTTCAAAACAACATTTTTTCTTAATCCTACCCCTAATTCTCTAAATAGATTTTACTTCCAACAATTACCCCTATTTTTTAACTAAAGTGAAGAGTTGGTTTTTACAGCACCTAATTCAACGATTCATCATCTTTCATATTTTTCGATTTACCCCTAGTATGCTAAAACAACTCCATCTTCTCTTAATACTTCAAAACAACCCTTCTATTTAAGCCTACCCTTAATTATCTAAATGGCCCTTCCAATGATTACCCCTATTTTTTAACTTCTGTGAAGGGTTGGTTTTTGCAGCCCCCAATCCATATGATTCACCATCATTATATTTATCAATATACCCCTACTATGCTTGAAGTATCCCTACTTCTTTTAATACTTCAAAACAACCCTTCTTTTTAATCCTACACCTAATTCTCTAAATATCCCTTGCTTCTAACAATTACGCCTATCTTTTTACCAATATGACATGTTGGTTTTTGCAGAACCCAATCCAAACGATTTGTCAACTTTCATATTTGTTGATCTACCCCTACTATGCTTAAACTACCCCTACTTCCCTTAAT
Source organism: Allium sativum (assembly GCA_030737875.1). Taxonomy (NCBI): domain Eukaryota; kingdom Viridiplantae; phylum Streptophyta; class Magnoliopsida; order Asparagales; family Amaryllidaceae; genus Allium; species Allium sativum. Next base: position 730,690,112 of record CM060923.1, on the reverse strand, counting down.
ACTTTAGTTATTCTTTTTAATCCTACCCATAATTCTCCAAGTAGCCCTTACTTCCAACAATTACTACTACTTTTAACTACTGTGAAGGGCTGGTTTTTGCAGCACCCAATCCAAACGATTCATCATCTTTCATATTTATCGATCTACCCCTACTATGCTTAAACTACCTCTATTATCCTACCCATATTTCTCTAAATAGCCCTTACTTCCAACAATTACACCTATTTTTTAACTACTGCGAAGGGTTTGTTTTTGTACCACCCAATCTAAATGATTCATCATCTTTCATAATTGTCGATCTACCCCTACTTCTCTTAATACTTCAAAACAACACTTCTTTTTAATCCTACTAATAATTCTCTAAATAGCCCTAGCTTCAAAAAATTACCCCTATTTTTAACTACCCCCTACTTTTATAATTGTTTTCCCTTATTCGTTTTTTTGCATTATTCATTCCTTTCTATGTAAACTAATTATCATTCTACTTCTGTGAAGGGTTGGCTTTTGTGGCACCTAATCCAAACAATTCATCATCTTTTGTATTTGTAGATCTACCCCTACTATGCATAAACTACCCCTACTTCTATTAATTCTTGAAAATAGCCCTTCTTTTTAATCCAACCCCTATTTCTCTAAATACCCTTTACTTACAACAATTTCCCCAATTTTTTAACTATTGTGAATGGTTGGTTTTTGCAGCACCCAATCCAAACGATTCATTATCTTTTATATTTGTCGATCTATCCTTACTATGCTTAAACTACCCCCACTTTCTTTATACTTCAAAACACTTCTTCTTTTTAATCCTATGCCTAATTCTCTAAATATACCTTACTTCCAACAATTACCCCAATTTTTTAACTACTGTGAAGGGTTAGTTTTTGCAGAACACAATCCAAATGATTCATCATCTTTCATATTTGTCGATCTACCCCTACTACGCCTAAAGTACCACTACTTCTCTAAATACTTCCAAACAGACCTTCTTTTTAATCCTAACCCTAATTCTCTAAGTAGTCCTTATTTCCAACAATTACCCCTATATTTTAACTACTGTGAAGGGTTGGTTTTTTGCCGCACCCAATCCAAATGATTCATCATCTTTCATATTTGTCGATCTACCCCTACTATGCTTAAACAACCACTACATCTCTTTATATTTCAAACCTGTCCTTCTTTTTAATCCTACCCCTAATTCTCTTAATAGCACTTACTTCCAACAATTACCCCTATTTTTTAACTTGTGAAAATTTAATTTTGCAACACCCAATCTAAATGATTCAACATCTTTCATATTCGTCAATCTACCCCTACTATGCTTAAACTACACCTACTTCTCTTAATACTTCAAAACATTCCTTCTTTTTAATCCTACCCGAAATTCTATAAATAACCCTTACTTTCAACAATTACGCCTATCTTTTTACTACTGTGAAGGGTTGATTTTTGCAGCATCTAATCCAAAAGATTCATAATCTTTCATATTTGTCGATCTGCCCCTACTATGCTTAAACTACCCTTACTTCTCTTAATACTTCAAAACAACGATTCTTTTTAATTCTACCCCAAATTATCTAAATAGCCCTTACTTCCAACAATTACCCATATTTTTTTACTACTGTGAAGGGTTGGTTTTTGCAGCACCCAATGTAAATGATTCATCATCTTTCATATTTGTCGATCTGCCCCTACTATGCTTAAACTACCCCTACTTCTCTTAATACTTCAAAACAACCTTTCTTTTTAATCCTACCCCTAATTCTCTAAATACACCTTACTTCCAACAATTACCCCTATTTTTAACAACTATGAATGTAGTGACCCTTATTTTCTGGCCGATTATTTAAATTATTTTATTTATTTGAAATGTCATTAAATAATTAAATTTAATTATTTTGGATATTTAATTAATAATATAAATAGACTAATATAATATTTTAATTCCATTATATTAGGAAATTGTTGAATTTGTTGTATAATGTGTATCGGCAAAATAAAAAGGGTTAATATCGTTTCTACTGAAAATATATTGACGATTTCATTATTTAACGACTGTTGAATGTTTAATTTATAATTTAGTTAAAAAATGAATTGCAGCGGCGTGGTAGTTCGTAATATTGAGTTTTAAACTTTAATTGGCCGTACAGGATTAAATATAAGTCGGATTTCTTTGAAATAAGAAACGTCCGAATCTATTGGATTATATTTTTCTAATAAAAGAGAAAAATCGAGTTTTCATTGTGTAGATTTTATTTTTGGTCCAAATAAAATTTTAAAATAGTCGCTATGGAATTCCTTTATAATTTATAACGATTTAATTTATAAATAAAGGGTTTTTAAATATTTTGAATATCGATTTGGGTTGGAATTCAACCCAACATATTTTATTTTAGATAAATACGCGGTTCTGAATTCTCTAAATAGCCCTCACTTCCAACAATTGCCGGTATTTTTTTAACTACTGTGAAGGGTTGAATTTTGCAGCACCCAATCTAAATGATTCATCATCTTTCATATTTCTCGATCTATCCCTACTATGCTTAAACTACCCCAACATCTCTTAATACTTCAAAACAGCCTTTCTTTTTAATGCTACCCCTAATTCTCTAAATACACCTTACTTCAAACAATTACCCCTATTTTTAACAACTATGAATGTATCGACCCGTATTTTCTGGTCGATTATTTATATTATTTTATTTATTTAAAGTGTCAGTTTGTATTTAAATAATTAAATTTAATTATTTTGGATATTTAATTAATAATATAAATATAATAATATAATATTTTAATTCCATAATATTTGGAAATTGTTGAATTTGTTGTATAATGTGTATCGGCAAAATAAAAAGGGCTAATATTGTTTCTATTGAAAATATATTGACGATTTCATTATTTAACGACTGTTGAACGTTTAATTTATAATTTAGTTATAAAACGAGTTGCAGCGGCGTGGTAGTTCGTAATATTGAGTTTTGAACTTTAATTCGCCGTACAGGATTCAATATAAATCCGATTTCTTTGAAATAAGAAACGTCTGAATCTGTTGGATTGTATTTTTCTAATAAAAGAGAAAAATCGAGTTTTCATAGTGTAGATTTTATTTTTTGTCCAAATCAAATTTTAAAATAGTCGTTATGGAATTCCTTTATAATTTATAACGATTTAATTTATAAATAAAGGGTTTTTAAATAGTTTGAATATCGATTTGGGTTGGAATTCAACCCGACATATTTTATTTTGGATAAATACGCGGTTCTGGTCGTGTTTGACTAATTACAATATTTTATTATTATTATTATATTGAGGTATTTTTAAATTAACTTATTTTAATTTAAATTGGACCATTTAAAAGGGACATTATTCAAACGACCTTCATTTTCGACAAACGGACTCGGAATTCGAACATTTGGACGTGAACGAACGCCGTTTGGAAGTGAACGAACTCCATTTATTAAACGGACTCGGAATTCGACGAAACCAGATTCATTAGGACCTTAACGTCAAATTATACCATGCCGTCCATTTTCGTCACGAACAGAGTTTGTATGTAACCACGGCAATCAATAAACAGCGTTCAAAATAGCGATAGGCACGAAATAAAAATCATTGGTCGTTGTCGGTCATCACATCAATTTAAAATAATATTTTTACATTTATATAATCACCCTAATCTCAGAAAAACTGTTCAAAACATTTTCCATTGATCAGAATTGCTGAAAACACCCTCTCTTACGAAATAAATTAATTCTTCAAATCTGTAATGAATTAACTAAGCCGACCAAAAGGAAAATTGAAGACTGTCAGGTTTCGTTCTTTGCTAATTTGATGAAGATAGGGTTGATTTTAGAAATTCATACCTGGGGGAAGAAGAAGAGGAGAGTTCAGGCTTCAATTTGGCACCGGTTGGAGGTCCTCTGGTGGATAGGGGTGAAGCCGGCGATGAGTTAAATGGAGGTAACGTTTTGAGTTGTTTTCAAAAACCCGTGATCGGGTTTTGGTGATTTTGAGGCTAGAGGTGATGTTGTTGCGGGGTGAAGTCTGAAGTCGAAGGATCAACGGAGTGTGGCGGTTCGATCTGACGAGGTCCGGTGACCTACGATTCGGCATGGCGGCGGCTCTTCTCAGATGAACGGATTTCATTTGATAAGGTTTTCTGGTGGCGTCGTGGGTCTTCGGGGGTCGAGACTTCCGGCGGGGGTACGGCTCTGAACGATGTAGGGGATGGCACGGCGAGGTGGGTCCCAGGTTTGCCAGAACGGTGGTGGAGATCGACGGGGATGGTGTTGGTTTGTTTTGGACGGAGTGGTGGACATCGGGTTTCTTCAATTCGATTCTAGGAAGACACATTCCCAGTGCAGACGTGGACGAGGTAGATAATGATAGTTTAAGTTAAACACCCGATTAGGTGATAATTAGGGAATAATTGTCAAGTTAATTAATAATTGATCTAACTTTATAATTATTAATTTTATATCAAACTTGAAAACACGACATCTTTTGCATACGTTAACAGATTTACACGAAATAGGATCTGCTGGGATCGTGGCGACCGAGGCTGCGCCCGCCAGCTGGTCCGGGCAGAAGTGGAAGCAGCTGGAATTTCGTGTAATTTTAAACGCTGTTTAATATTATACGGAGTTGACGCTGAAATCATCAACTGAAATTAACTGGTGAGTTAATTCTCACACTTTTCTGGAATGCTGTGATGTGTTAAATTCATATAACTACCACACATCATTGATAGTATAAATTGGATGATTGAATGCTATGGATGCAACTAGTTTTTATCGTTGATTGGTTGATGTTATTTATTCGACATTTGATTGCATTTTATTTATGAAATTATTTCATATATTTTTATCAAACGATGTTGTGCAGGGAAGAACATGTTGGAGGAATCCAACCGGATTCTCAAATAATCTGTATGTTATTTATCGATCACATTATTCATATATATGGATTGTTACCCCAAAATGATGTCAAACCTTTTCAGATTGAATAGATGTTAATCGTGTTGTGATTTTTAATCAAGCAATGGTATTGATTAAGTGGTTAGCAGTGATGGCCTAAAATCTGTTATTTATGGCGTCGTTTAGCCGTTAGGCGAACTAACAAAGATTTCAGTTATAAATTTATTTTTATAACTAAGATGAAATTTAAACAAATTATAAAAATTAATTAAAATAGGAATTTATAAATATATTTATATTTGTAATCATGTTTTATCAAAGAATTTATTTAAAAGTTTTATATAATGAATTTTAATGTCATTAACGATCAGAAAAGTCGAAACTAGTATATTGATTAATAAAATTGAATAAGTGTTTTATAAAACAATTAAATGATATTTTTAAATTAATTACATTATTAATTAATTTAAAAAGGTAAAACGTTGAATGTATATCAGTTAATAATTAACAGATGTTGACGGTCGACAAAGGAGACTGTTTTAGTTGAAGTGACAACTTGGTTGATTTGATTTTGATTAATCAAATCGATAATTTTCAAATATTTGTTAAACTTAAAAAAGGTTGTTTACAATTAGTTAATCTTTGATTAACTATATTATAAAAATGATTATCAAGTTAATTATCGTTAATGAGGTTAATTATAATTTAATGATCTTTTTAAAAGGTTAACTATATTATTATTTTAATTAATTGAAGTGATTGCTTTTTAATTAGAATTCAATTAAAAAGTAACCCAGCAGTGATAAGATGGAGTAAGGTTTAATAGGAAATTTATAAGAGATGAAATGAAAATCAGTTAGTTGTTTAACTGATGTGTACGGTGGACAAAGTCGATGGTTTTTAATTTAAGTTGACGATTATTTGAATTTTGTTTTTAAATTAATCCAATCGATGGTTTCCAAAAGTACGAACGTTGTTAAAGTAAGTTAATCTCTGATTAACTATAATTATAAAGTGATTATCAAATTTTAATTTTGTTAATTAAGTCAATTATTATTCAATAATCCTTTAAAATGATTAATTACTCTATTTCTAATTTATAATGGAACTAACTCCTTTAAAAGTGGTTAATGTTGAAGTAAATTACCATTTTAAAAAATGATAATTAAAGCAATTATTTTTAGTGATAAATTAAATTAAAAAGTGATCAAATGGATGTAAGGTTGACTAAGATTTAGTTAGAGTTTTATAACAGGGTTATAATCCGGGTTTACAAACAAAGTTTGTAAAAATGACTCGTAAGCCAATACGAGAGTTCCAATAAGAATTTAATTAAGTAAGGTGAGTTTGGTTAAAATAAGGCTTAAAAGGGGGTTTGGTATATTTACTTAATAGATTAAATAAAGAGATTCTAAGGTAATTACCAATGGAAGAAGTGGGTTAAAAGACCATGTTGGAATCGAATGGTAAATAAGATTTAGTCTGGGAAGTTTACTTAATTAAGGAATGGGAATTTACATGTAAAGTGGGTTTTCGAATAAAAGGAAATGGTTTATCAAACCATAATAAGTTGGAATGGAAATGGAATATTCTATTTACCTTTTTATGTGTTTTTCGAAGAGACCGGGATGGGGACTAGACCCAAAACAACTTCGAATCAACTGTGCGATCGTGACTAAAGTGCAAGCTATAGAGGTGGAGCATTGAAGACCATAGATCTTCATAAATGGAAGAACCACTTATAATATTTGAGTCGATGCAGAGATATACCGAGATTCTATCATGGTTGAAATCATGGTTTGCAAGGACTTCTCGCTACTGATCCTTGGGGTGATTCCTATATAGGATGCGGTAGGAAGGAGCCTTCGGTTCATCCTGTTCCTGGATGACTTGAATGGACGATTGTCTGACAGAGTATTTCCAAATGGTCACGTACATTGATTTCTTCAAACATGCCCAGTGTATTTTTGAGGAAGTTAATCAGTGATTTGATGTATCTGACGATATGGCATTCAAAGTGATGTGATGATCTAAAAAGGAAGAAAATCCTAGCCTCAAGCCTCATCAACCGGGAAATGACAAAAATCGGGCAGGCAGCATGGCTATGTGGTTCACTGCCCTTATGGTGTATAATCACCTATCTAGAGAAATTCGTTTCCTTCTTTAATTTATTTTGATGATGTCCCTTTTCGGGAAATGGTCGTTGATCCCAACCGTTGGTGATAAACATTCGATACACTCAAGCGAAATGAGTGGTGAGTTATGTGTGGATCGGGTTGCAAGACGTTCCTGTTGAACCCAGTGTATTCCCCTCTAGAGATACACTATCGGCAAGTGGTTCCATACCTTATCATAGTTGGAATCAAATTTCCAATAAGTGCATGCAGTTTTGATTGTATACTTTATATGTAGAGCGTGAGTTGCAAGCGTTCTGCTAGATTATTATTTATTTGTAGTTTGATAGACACTATTATAATATCAGAAAAGATATTGATTTGAAAAATGGTTTGGGTTATATTATGGTAAAACCGTCCGTATTTTTGTGTGGACCGGTCTTACTATTATCCTTTTATTTCAAAAATATTTCCAAAGTTAAAGAAGTTGCGTGTACTGTGAATTTATCACTTAAAGTATTCCAGACTGACCCGGTGAATTTTTCTTTGCTTTAAATGTGCTCGAGTTAGACCGATTATATTTCCAGGTTAAGTTTCGCTTGGAGTTTCAGGAGCTGGAAGCAGGGGGCTTCAGCGTTAGTTATTCAAAGTTATTTCCGTTGTGTCTGATATATGATGTGCTCTGATGATTGGTATGTATTTGTATATGGCTTCCTTTATAAAGAGATTTGATGTATTATATTTGTTTTTTCCGCATTGAGATTCCGACGTGTTCTTCTTCTTTTCTTTTATTCTAACATTTCTTTCTTTCTTCTTCTCACCCTCTAACTTCTTTCTATTAGAAGTCGGGGTTCAATACCTGGATTTTTCTCAAGTGATAGAGGATTATGTATTATTATCAAAAATTCAAGTGTCGAATTTTTTTCCCTGGCCATTACAGCGAAGAGTTGGTTTTTGCAGCACCCAATCTAAACGATTCATCATCTTTCATATTTTTCGATTTACCCCTACTATTCTTAAACAGCCCCTACTTAGCTTAATACTTCAAAAAAAACCTTCTTTTTAAGCCTACCCTGAATTCTCTAAATATCACTTCCAACAATTACCCTTATTTTTTAACTTATGTGAAGGGTTGGTTTTTGCAGCAACCAATCCATATGATTCATTATCTTTTGAAATTATCGATCTACCCCTACTATTCTTGAACTACCCCTACTTCTCTTAATACTTCAAAACATTCCTTCTTTTTAATCCTACACCTAATTCTCTAAATAGCCCTTGCTTCCAACAATTATGCCTATCTTTTTACAACTGTTAAGGGTTGGGTTTTACAGAATCCAGTCCAAACGATTAATCAACTTTCATATTTGTCGATCTACCCCTACTATGCTTAAACTACCCCTACTTCTCATAATACCTCAAAACAGTTATTCTTTCTAATCCCACCCCATATTATCTAAATAGCCCTTACTTCCAACAATTACCCTACTTTTAACTACCGTAAAGGGTTTGTTTTTGGAGCACCCAATCCAAATGATTCATCATCTTTCATAATTATCGATCTACCCCTACTATGCTTAAAATACCCCTATTATCCTACTTATAATTCTCTAAATAGCGCTTACTTCCAACAGTTACACCTATTTCTTAACAACTATGAAGGGTTGTTTTTTGCAGCACCCAATCTAAATGATTCATCATCTGTCATATTTGTCGATCTACCCCTACTTCTCTTAATACTTCAAAACAACACTTCTTTTTAATCCTACCAATAATTCTCTAAATAACCCTAGCTTCAAAAAATAACCCTTTTTTTTAACTACCGCCTACTTTTGTTATTGTTTTCCTTTATTCATTTTTTTGCATTGTTCATTCGTTTCTATGTAAACTAATTATCATTCTACTTCTGTGAATGGTTGGTTTTTGTGACACACAATCGAAACGATTCATCATCTTTTATATTTGTCGATCTAACCCTACTATGCTTAAACTACTCCTACTTCTCTTAATACCTTAAAATAGCACTTCTTTTTAGTCGTACCGCTAATTCCCTAAAGAGTCTTTAATTCCAACAAATACCCCTATATTTAAACTACTCTGAAGGGTTGGTTTTTGCAGCACCCAATCCAAATGATTCATCATCATTCATATTTGTCGATCTACCCTTACTATGCTTAAACTACCCCTACTTCTCTTTATACTTCAAAACAACCCTTCTTTTTAATCCTACTCCTAATTCTCTAAATAGCCCTTACTTCCAACAATTACCCCTATTTTACAACTACTGTGAAGGGTTGCTTTTTGCAGCACACAATCCAAATGATTCATAATCTTTCGTATTTGTCGATCTGCACCTACTATGCCTAAACTACCCCTACTTTTTTTAATACTTCAAAATAACTCTTCAATTTAATCCTACCCCGAATTCTCTAAATAGTCCTTCCTTCCAAAAATTACAGCTAATTTTTAAATATTGTGAAGGATTGGTTTCTGCAGCACCCAATCCAAATGATTCATCATCTTTCATATTTGTCGATCTACCCCTACTATGACGCCAACTTCTCTTAATACTTGAAACCAACCCTTCTTTTTAATCCTACCCCTAATTCTCGAAATAGCCCTTACTTCCAAAAATTACCCCTGTTTTTTAACTACTGTGAAGGGTTGTTTTTGCAGCACCCAAACCAAATGATTCATCATCTTTCATATTTATCGATTTATCCCTACTATGCTTAAACTACCCCTACTTCTCTTAAGACTTCAAAACAGTCCTTCTTTTTAATCCTACCCTAAATTCTCTAAATAGCCCTTACATCCAAAAATTACCACAATTTTTTAACTTCGATGAAGGGTTGGTTTTTGAGTCCCCCAATCCAAACGATTCATCATCTTTTATATTTGTCGATCTAACCCTACTAGGCTTAAACTACCCCTACTTCTCTTAGTACTTCAAAACAACCCTTCTTTTTAATCCTACTCCTAATTCTCCAAATAGCCCTTACTTCCAATAATTACCCCTATTTTTTAACTTCTGTGAGGGGTTGGTTTTTGCAGTACCCAATCCAAACGATTCATAATCTTTCATATTTTTCGATCTACCCCTATTATGCATAAACTAGCCCTACTTCTCTTAGTACTTGAAAGCAGTCCTTCTATTTAATCCTATCGCTAATTCTCTAAATAGCCCTTACTTCCAACAATTACGCCTGTCTTTTAAATACAGTGAAGAGTTAGTTTTTGCAGCACCCAATCCAAACGATTCATAATCTTTCATATTTGTTGAACTACCCCTACTATGCTTAAACTAACCCTACGTCTCTTAGTACTTCAAAACAACACTTCTTTTTAATCCTACCCCTATTTCTCTAAATAGCTCTTACTTCCAACAATTACCCCTATTTTTTAACTATTGATAAGGGTTGGTTTTTGCAGCATCCAATAAAAATGATTCATCATCTTTCATATTTGTCGATCTAACCCTACTATGTTTAAACTACCCCTTCTTCTATTAATACTTCAAAACAGTCCATCTTTTTAATCCTAACCCTAATTCTCTAAATAACCCTTAAAAAGAAGGGTTGCTTTGAAGTATTAACAGAATTAGGGGTAGTTCAAGCATAGTAGAAGTAGATCGACAAATATGAAAAATGATGAATCATTTTGATTGGTCGCTGCAAAAATAAACCCTTCAGAGAAGTAGAATGATAATTATTTTACAAAGAAAGAGGTAATTGTTGGAAGTAAGGGCTATTTAGAGAATTAGGGATAGGATTAAAAAGAAGGGCTGTTTGTAAGTATTAAGGAAAGTAGGGGTAGTTTAAGCATAGTACGGATAAATCGATAAATATGGAAGATGACGAATCATTTGGATTGGGTGCTGCAAAAACAACACTCCACAGTAGTTAAAAAATGGGGGTAATTTTTGGGAGTAAGGGCTATTTATAGAATTAGGGGTAGGATTAAAAGAAGGACTGCATCCAAATATTAAAAGAAGTAGGGGTCATAGTAGGGGTAGATCGACAAATATGAAAGATAATGAATCGTTTGGATGGGGTGCGGCAAAATCCAACCCTTCATAGTAGTTAAACATTAGGGGTAAATTTTGGATGTAAGGGAAATTTAGAGAATTAGGAATAGTGTTAAAAAGAAGGCTTGTTTTGAAGTATTAATAGAAGTATGGGTAGTTTAAGCATAGTAGGGGTAGATCGAAAAATATGAAAAATGATGAATTATTACGATTGGGTGTTGTAAAAACATACCCTACAAAGTAGTTAAAAATTAGGCGTAATTATTGGAAATAAGGGCTATTTATAGAATTTGGTGTAGGATTAAAAAGGGGCTATTTTGAAATACTAAGTGAAATAGGAGTAGTTTAAGCATAGTAGGGGCAGATCGACAAATATGAAAGACGATGAATCATTTGGATTGAGTTCTTCAAAAACCTACCTTTCACAGAAGTTAAAAAACAGGGGTAATTGTTGGAAGTAAAGGCTATATAGAGAATTAGGGGTAGGATTAAAAATAAAGGATGTTTTGAAGTATTAACAGAAGTAGTTGTAATTTAAGCATAGTAAGGGTAGATCGACAAATATGAAAGATAATGAATTATTTAGATTGGGTGCTGCAAAAACAAACCCTGCACAGTAGTTAAAGAATAGGGGTAATTTTTGGAAGGATTGACTATTTCGAGAATTATGAGTAGGATTAAAAAGAATAGTTGTTTTGAAGTATTAAGAGAAGTAGGGGTAGTTTAAGCATAGTAGGGGTAGATCGACAAATGTGAAAGGTGATGAATCGTTTGAATTGGGTGTTTCAAAAACCAACCCTTCACAGTAGGTAAAAAATAGGGGTAATTGTTGTATGCAAGGGCTATTAAGAGAATTAGGGGTAGGATTAAAAAGAAGGTTGTTTTGAAGTATTAAGAGAAGTAGGGGCAGTTTAAGCACAGTCGGCGTAGATCGACAAATATGAAAGATGATGAATCGTTTGGATTTGGTGCTGCAAAAATCAACCCTTCACAGTAGGTTAAAAATAGGGGTAATTGTTGGAAGGAAGGGCTATTTAGAGAACTAGGGGTAGGATTAAAAAGAAGGGTTGTATTACTTGAAAACAACTTTTCTTTTAATCCTACCCCTAATTCTGTAAATAGCCCTTGCTTCCAAAAATTACCCCTATTTTTTAACAATTGTGAAGGGTTGGTTTTTGCAGCACACAATCCAAACGATTCATCACTTTTATATTTGTCGATCTATCCCTACTATACTTAAACTACCCCTACCTCCCTTAGTACTTCAAAATAGCCCTTCTTTTTAATCCTACCCCTAGTTCTCTAAATAGCTCTTACTTCCAACAATTAACCCTTTTTTTTTTACTTCTGTGAAGGGTTGGTTTTGGCAACACCCAATCCAAACGATTCATAATTTTTCATATTTGTCGATCCACTCGTACTATTCTTAAACTACCCCTACTTCTCTTTATACTTCAAAACAGCTATTCTTTTTAATCCTACCCTAATTCTCTAAATAGCCCTTACATTTTACAATTACCCCTATTCTTTAACAATTGGAAAGGGTTTGTTTTTGCAGCATCCAATCTAAATGATTCATCATCTTTCATATTTGTCGATCTAACCCTACTATGCTTAAACTACCCCTACTTCTATTAATACTTCAAAATAGTCCTTATTTTTTTTCCTAGCCCTAATTCTCTAAATATTCCTTAAAAAGAAGTGTTGCTTTGAAGTATTAAGAGAAGTAGGCGTGGTTCAAGAATAGTAGCGGTAGGTCGACAAATATGAAAAATGATGAATCATTTAGATTGGGTGCTGCAAAAACCAATCCTTCACAGAAGTAGAATGATAATTAGTTTACAAAGATAGAGGTAAATGTTGGAAGTAAGGGTTATTTAGAGAATTAGCAGTAGGATTAAAAAGAAGGGCTGTTTGTAAGTATTAAGAAGAGTAGGGGTAGTTTAAGCATAGTAGGGATAAATCGATAAATATGGAAGATGATGAATCATTTGGATTGGGTGTGGCAAAAACAACCCTTCACAGTAGTTAAATAATAGGGGTAGTTTTGGGAAGTAAGGGCTATTTAGAGAATTAGGGGTATGATTAAAAAGAAGGGTTGTTTTCAAGTATTAAGAGAAGTAGGGGTCATAGTAGGGGTAGATCTACAAATATGAAAGATAATGAATCGTTCGAATTGGATGCCACAAAAACTAACCCTTCACAGTAGATAAAAATTAGGGGTAAATGTTGGAAGTAAGGGATATTTAGAGAATTAGGGATATGATTAAAAAGAAAGACTGTTTTGATGTATCAAGAGAAGTATGGGTAGTTTAAGCATAGTAGGGTAGATCGACAAATGTGAAAAATGATGAATTATAATGATTGGGTGCTGCAAAAACCAACCCTTCGCCGCAGTTAAAAAATAGGCGTAATTGTTGGAAGTAAGGGCTATTTATAGAATTAGGGGTAGGATTAAAAAGAAGGGATGTTTTGAAATATTAAGTGAAATAGGGGTAATTTAAGCATAGTAGGGGTAGATCAACAAATATGAAAAATGATGAGTCATTTGGATTGAGTGCTTCAAAAACCAACCTTTCACAGAAGTAAAATAATAGGGGTAATTGTTCGAAGTAAAGGCTATTTAGAGAAATAGGGGTAGGATTAAAAAGAAGCGATGTTTTGAAGTATTAAGAGAAGTAGGGGTAATTTAAGCATAGTAGGGGTAGATCGACAAATATGAAAGATGATGAATCATTTAGATTTGGTGGTTTAAAAACAAAACCTTCACAGTAGTTAAAGAATAGGGGTAGTTGTTAGAAGGAAGGAAAATTTAGAGAATCAAGATTAGGATTAAAAAGAACAGCTATTTTGAAGTATTAATATAATTAGGGGTTGTTTAAGCATAGTAGGTGTAGATCAACAAATATGAAAGATGATGAATCGTTTATATTGAGTGCTTCAAAAACCAACCCTTCACAATAGGTAAAAAATAGGAGTAATTGTTCTATGTAAGGACTATTTAGAGAATTAGGAGTAGGATTAAAAAGAAGGGTTGTTTTGAAGTATTAAGAGAAGTAGGGGCAGTTTAAGCATAGTAGGGGTAGATCGACAAATATGAAAGATGGTGAACCGTTTGGATTGGGTGCTGCGAGAAAAAAATAAAATTCTTCATAGTAGTAAAAAGATAGCGGTAATTTTTGGAAGTAAGTGCTATTTAGAGAATTAGGGGTAGGATTAAAAATTACTTAAAAACAACCTTTCTTTTAATCCTACTCCTAATTCTCTAAATAGCCCTTACTTCCAAAAATTACCCCTTTTTTTTTAACTTTTGTGAAGGGTTGGTTTTTGCAGCATGCAATTCAAACGATTCATCATCTTTTATATTTGTCGATCTAGCAATACTATGCTTAAACTACCCCTACTTATCTTAGTACTTCAAAACATCCCTTCCTTTTAATCCTACCACTAATTCTCTAAATAGCCCTTACTTCCAAAAATTAACCCTAATTTTTTTCTTCTGTTAAGGCTTGGTTTTTGCAGCACCCAATCCAAATGATTCATAATTTTTCATATTTGTTGACCTACTCGTACTATGCTTAAACTACCCCTACTTCTCTTAATACTTCAAAGCAGTCCTTCTTTTTAATCCTATCCCTAATTCTCTAAATAGCCCTTACTTCCAACAATTACGTCTATCTTTTCAATACTTTGAATGGTTGGTTTTTGCAGCACCTAATCCAAACGATTCATAATCTTTCAAATTTGTCGATCTACCCCTACTATGCTTAAACTACCCCTACTTCTCTTAGTACTTCAAAACTGCCCTTCTTTTAAATCCTGTCCCTAATTCTCCAAATAGCCCTAACTTCCAGCAATTACCCCTAGTTTTTAACTACTGTGAAGGGTTGGTCTATTCAGCGCCCAATCTAAACGATTCATCATCTTTCATATTGGTCAATCTAATCTCACTATGCTTAAACTACCCCTACCTCTATTAATACGTCAAAATAGTCCTTCTTTTTAATCCTACCCATAATTCACTAAATAGCCCTTAAATAGAAGGGTTGCTTTGAAGTATTATGAGAAGTAGGGATAGTTCAAGCATAGTAGGGGTAGGTTAACAAATATGAAAGATGATGAATCATTTGGATTGGGTGATGCAAATAACAACCCTTCACAGAAGTAGAGTGGTAATTAGTTTAAAAAGAAAGAGGTAATCGTTGCAAGTAATTGCTATTTAAAGAATTAGGGGTAGGATTAAAAAGAAGGGTTGTTTGTAAGTATTATTTGAAGTGGGTGTAGTTTAAGCATAGTAGGTGTAGATCGGAAAATATGAAAGATTTTGAATCGTTTGGATTGGGTGCTGCAAAAACCAACCCTTCGCAGTAGTTAAAAAATAGGGGTAATTTTTGGAAGTAAGGGGTATTTAGAGAATTAATGGTAGTATTAAAAAGAAGGGTTGTTTTGAAGTATTAAGAGAAGTAGGGGTAATTTAAGCATAGTAGGGGTAGATCGACAAATATGAAAGATGATGAATCATTTCGATTGGGTGCTGAATAAACAAACCCTTCACAGTAGTTTAAGAATAGGGGTATTTTTTGGAAGGAATGACTATTTAGAGAATTAGGAGTAGGATTAAAAAGAACAGCTATTTTGAAGTATTAATAGAAGTAAGGGTAGTTTAAGCATAGTAGGGGTAGACCGACAAATATGAAAGATGATGAATCGTTTGGATTGAGTGCTTCAAAAACCAACCCTTCACAATAGGTAAAAAAAAGGGGTAATTGTTGTATGTAAGGGCTATTTAGAGAATTAAGGGTAGGATTAAAAAGAAGGGCTGTTTTGAAGTATTAAGAAAAGTAGGGGTAGTTTAAGCATAGTAGGGGAAGGTCGACAAATATGAAAGATGATGAACCGTTTGGATTAGGTGCTGCAAAAACAAAACCTTCACAGTAGTAAAAAGATAGGGGAAATTTTTGGAAGTAAGGGCTATTTAGAGAATTAGGGGTAGGATTAAAAGGAAGGGTAGTATTACTTCAAAACAACCTTTCTTTTAATCCTATCCCTAATTCTCTAAGTAGCCCTTACTTCCAAAAATTACACCTATTTTTTAACTTTTGTGAAGGGATGGTTTTCGCAGCTTGCAATCCAAACGATTTATCATCTTTTATATTTGTCGATCTATCCCTACTATGCTTAAACTACCAATACTTCTCTTAGTACTTCAAAACAGCCCTTCTTTTTAATCCTACCACTAATTCTCTAAATAGCCCTTACTACCAAAAATTAACCCAATTTGTTTACTTCTATGAAGGGTTGGTTTTTGCAGCACCCATCCAAACGATTCATAATTTCTCATATTTGTTGATCTACTCGTACTATGCTTAAACTACCACTACTTCTCCTAATACTTCAAAGCGGTCCTTCTTTTTAATCCTATCCCTAATTCTCCAAATAGCCCTTACTTCCAACAATTACGCCTATCTATATAATACTTTGAACGGTTGGTTTTTGCAGCACCTAATTCAAACAATTCATAATCTTTCATATTTTTTGATCTACCCCTACTATGCTTAAACTACCCCTACTTCTCTTAGTACTTAAAAACAACCGTTCTTTTTAATCCTTCCCCTAAATCTCTAAATAGCCCTTACATCCAACAATTACCCATAGTTTCTAACTACTGTGAAGGGTTGGTTTTTGCAGCAACCAATCTAAATGATTCATAATCTTTCATATTTGTCAATCTATCCTTACTATGCTTGAACTACCCCTACTTCTATTAATACGTCAAAACGGTCCTTCTTTTTAATCCTACCCCTAATTCTATAAATATCCCTTAAAAAGAAGGGTTGCTTTGAAGTATTATGAGTAGCAGGGGTAGTTTAAGCATAGTAGAGGTAGGTTGACAAATATGAAAGATGATGAATCATTTGGATTGAGTGCTACGAATACCAACAGTTCACAGAAGTAGAATGATAATTAGTTTACAAAGAAAGAGTTAATTGTTGGAACTAAGTGCTATTTAAAGAATTAGGGGTAGGATTAAAAAGATGGGTTGTTTGTAAGTATTATGAGAAGTAGGGGTAGTTTAAGCATAATAGGTGTAGATCGAAAAATATGAAAGATGACGACTCTTTTGGATTGGGTGCTGCAAAAACCAACCCTTCACTGTAGTTAAAAAATAGTTGTAATTTTTGGAAGTAAGGGTTATATAGTGAATTAGGGGTAGGATTAATAAGAAGGGGTGTTTTGAAGTATTAAGAGAAGTAGGGGTAGTTTAAGCATAGTAAGCGTAGATCGACAAATATGAAAGGTGATGAATCATTTGGATTGGGTGCCACAAAAACCAACCATTCGCAGTAGTTAAAAAATAGGGGTAAATTTTGAAATTAAGGGCTATTTAGAGAATTAGGGATAGGATTAAAAATAAGGATTGTTTAGAAGTATTAAGAGAAGTACGGGTAGTTTAAGCATAGTAGGAATATATCGACAAATATGAAAGATGGTGAATCATTTCGATTGGGTGCCGCAAAAACAAACCCTTCACTATAGTAAGAAAATAGGCGTAATTGTCTGAAGTAAGGGCTATTTATAGAATTAGGGTAGGATTAAGAAGAAGGACTGTTTTTAAGTACTAAGAGAAGTAGGGTCTGTTTTAGCATAGTCGGGGTAGATCGACAAATATGAAAGATGACGAATCATTTAGATTGGGTGCTACAAAAATCAGCCCTTCATAGTACTTCAAAAATAGGTGTAATTGATGGAATTAAGGGCTATTAAGAGAATTAGGGGTGGGATTAAAAAGCAGGGTAGTTTTGAAGTATTAAAAGAAGTAGGGGTAGATCGACAAACATGAAAGATGATGAATCATTTGGATTGGGTGCTACAAAAACCAACCATTCAAAGTAGCTACAAAATAGGGGTAATTTTTGGAAGTAAGGGCTATTTCAAGAAAAAGAGTTAGGAATAAAAATAAGGGGTGTTTTGAAGTATTAAGAGAAGTAGAGGTAGTTTAAGCATGGTAGGGATAGACCGACAAATATGAAAGATGATGAATCGTTCGGATTCGGTGTTGCAAAAACCAACCCTTCACATTAGTTAAAAAATAGGGGTAAATGTTGGAAGTAAGAGCTATTCAGAGAATTTGGGATAGAATTTAAAATAAGGATTGTTTTGAAGTATTAACAGAAGTATGCGTAGTTTAAGCATAGAAGGGGTAGATCGACAAATATGAAAGATGACGAATCATTTCGACTGGGTGCTGCAAAAACCAAACCTTCACGGTAGTTAAAAAATAGGCGTAATTGCTGGAAGTAGGGGCTATTTATAGAATTAGCGGTAGGGTTAAGAAGAAGGACTGTTTCGAAGTATTAAGAGAAGTAGGGGTAGTTTAAGCATAGTAGGGGTAGATCGACAAATATGAAAGATGATGAATCATTTAAATTGGGTGCTACAAAAACCATCCCTTCGCAGTAGTTAAAAAATAGGGGTAATGGTTGGAAGTAAGGGCTATTTAGAGAATTGGGGGTAGGATTAAAAAGAAGGGCTATTATGAAGTATTAAGAGAAGTAGGGATAGTTTAAGCATAGTAGGGATAGTTTAAGCATAGTAGGGATAGAAAGATAAAAATGAAAGATTATGAATCGTTTGGATTGGGTGCTGCGAAAACCAACCCTTCACATTAGAAAAAAGATAGGCGTCTTTGTTCAAAGTAAGGGCTATTTACAGAATTATGGGTAGTATTAAAAAGAAGGACCATTTTGAAGTATTGAAGGAAGTAAAGTTAGTTTAAGCGTAATAGGGGTAGATCGAAAAATATGAAAGATTATGAATCGTTTGGATAGGGTGCTGCAAAAACCAACCCTTTACAAAAGTAAAAAAATAGGGGTAATTGTTACAAGTAAGGGCTATTTAAATAATTAGGGTACGATTAAAAAGAAGGACTGTTTTGAACTATTAAGAGAAGTACGGGTTGTTTAAGAAAAATAGGGGTAGATCGACAAATATGAAAGATGATGAATTTTTTGGACTGGGTTCTGTAAAGACCAACCCTTCACAGTAGTTAAAAAATACGGGTAATTTTTGAAAGGAAGGGCTATTAAGAGAATTAGGGGTAGTATTAAAAAGAACAATATTTTGAAGTATTAAGAAAAGTAGGGGTAGTTTAAGAATAGTAGGGGCAAATCGACAAAAATGAAAGATGATGAATCATTTAGACTGGGTGCAGCAAAAACCAACTCTTCACAGAAGTTAGAAAATAGGGGTAATTGTTGGAAGTAAAGGCTATTTAGAGAATTAGGGTCAAGATTAAAAAGAAGGACTATTTTGAAGTATTAAGAGAAGTAGCGGTAGTTCAAGCATAGTAGGGTAGATCGACAAATATGAAAGATTATGAATCGTGTGGATTGGGTGTTGCAATAAACAACCCCTCATAGTCGTAAAAAATAGGCGTAATTGTTGAAAGTAAGGGCTGATCGACAAATATGAAAGACGATGAATCGTTTGGATTGGGTTCTGCAAAAATCAATCCTTCACAATAGTTAAAAAATAGGGATAATTGTTGGAAGGAAGGGTTATTTAGAGAATTAGGGGTATGATTAAAAGGAAGGACTGTTTTGAAGTATTTAGAGAAGTTGGGGTAGTTTAAGCATAGTAGGGGTAGATCGACAAATATGAAAGATTATGAATCATTTGGATTGGGCGCTGCAAAAACCAACCCTTCATAGAAGTAAAAAAATTGGGGTAATTGCTGGAAGTAATGGCTATTTAAATAATTAGGAGTACGATTAAAAATGATTGTTTTGAACTATTAAGTGAAGTACGGGTTGTTTAACAACACTAGGGGTAGATCGACAAATATGAAAGATGATGAATCGTTTGGATTGGTGCTATAAAAACCAACTCTTCACAGTAGTTAATAAATAGGGGTAATTTTTGAAAGTAATGGCTATTTTGAGAATTAGCGGTACGATTAAAAAGAATAGCTATTTTGAAGTCTTAAGAGAAGTAAGGGTAGTTTATGCATTGTAGGGTGAAATCGACAAAAATGAAAGAAGATGAATCATTTAAACAGGCTGGTCCAAAAACCAACCATTCACAGAAGTTAAAAAATAAGGGTAATTGTTGAAAGTGAGGGCTATTTAGAGAATTAGGGGCAGGATTAAAAAGAAAGACTATTTTGAAGTATTAAGAGAAGTAGGGTAGTTTAAGCATAGTAGGGTTAGAACGACAAATATGAAAAATTATGAATTATTTGGATTGGGTGCTGCAAAAACCAACCCTTTATAGTAGTAAAAAGATAGGCATAATTGTTGGAAGTAAGGGCTTATCGACAAATATGAAAGAAGATGAAACGTTTGGATTGGGTGCTGAAAAAACCAATCCTTCGCAATAGTTAAAAAATAGGAGTAATTGTTAGAAGGAAGCGCTATTTATAGAAATAGTGGTAAGATTAAAAACAAGGACTATTTTGAAGTATTAAGAGAAGTTGGGTTAGTTTTAGCATAGTAGGGGTAGATCGACAAATATGAATAATTATGTATCGTTTGGATTGGGTGCTGCAAAAACCAACCTTTCACAGTAGTAAAAAGATATGCATAATTGTTGGATGTAATACTTGGAAACATCTATTCTTTTTAATCATTCCCCTAATTCTCTAAATAGCCCTTACTTCCAACAATTACCCCTATTTTTTACTACTATGTAGGGTTGGTTTTGGCAGCACCCAATCCAAATGATTCATCATCTTTCATATTTGTCGATCTACCCCTACTATGCTTAAACTACCCATTCTTCACTTAATACTTCAAAATAGTTCTTCTTTTTTATCCTACCCCTAATTTTCTAAATATCCCTTACTTCCAACATTTACCCCTACTTTTTAACTTCTGTGAAGGATTGGTTTTTTTTGCACCCAATTGAAATGATTCATCATCTTTCATATTTGTCGATCAACCCCTACTATGCTTAAACTACCCCTACTTCTCTTAATAATTAAAAATATTCCTTTTTTTAATCCTACCACTAATTTTCTAACTATCCCTTACTTCCAATAATTACCCCAACTTTTTAATTTCTGTGAGGTATTGTTTTTTTGCACCCAATCTAAATGATTCATCATCTTTCACATTTGTCGATCTACCCCTACTATCCCTAAAAAACGCTACTTCTCTTAATACTTCAAAACAACCCATCTTTTTAATCCAACCACTAATTCTCTGAATAGCCCCTACTTCCAACAATTACCCCTTTTTTTTAATTTAGTGAAGGGTTGGTTTTTGCAGCACCCAATCTAAATGATTCATCATCTTTTATATTTGTTGATCCAATCCAAATAATTTATCATCTTTCATATTTGTCAATCTACCCCTACTATGCTTAAACTACACATACTTCTCTTAATACTTCAAAACATCCCTTCTTTTTAATCCTACCCATAATTCTCTAAATAGCGCTTCATTCCAACAATTAGCCCTATTTTTTAACTATTGCGAAGGATTGATTTTTGCAGCACCCAATCTAAATGATTCATCATATTTCATATTTATCTATCTAACCCTACTATGCTTAAACTACCAGTACTTCTCTTAATACTTCAAAACAATCCATCTTTTCAATCCTTCCCCCAATTCTCTAAATAGACCTTACTTCCAATAATTACACCTATTTTTTAACTTCTGTGAAGGGTTGGTTTTTGCAGCACCAAATCTAAATGATTCATCATCTTTCATATTTGTCGATCTACCCCTACTATGCTTAACCTACACATATTTCTCTTAATACTTCAAAATAGTCCTACTTTTTAATCCTTCCCCTAATTCTCTGAAAAGCCCTTACTTCCAACAATTACCCTTATATTTTAACTACTGCGAAGGTTGGTTTTTGAAAGCAAACCTAATGATTCATCATCTTTCATATTTGTCGATCTACCCCTACTATGCTTAAACTACCCCCTACTTTTCTTAGTACTTCAAAACAGTCCTTCTTTTTTATCCTATCCATGATTCACTAAATAGCTCTAACTTCCAACATTTACCCCTATTTTTTAACTATTATGTAGGGTTGGATTTTGCAGCAACCAATCGAAACGTTTCATCATCTTTCATATTGGTCGATCTACCTCCACTATGCTTAAACTACCCATACTTCTCTTAATACTTCAAAATAGCCATTCTTTTTAATCATATCCCTAATTCTCTAAATTTCCCTTACTTTCAACATTTACCCCTATTTTTTAACTACTATGAAAGGTTGGTTTTTGCAGCACCCAATCGAAATGATTCATCATCACTCATACTCTTCGATTTACCCCTACTATGCTTAAACTACCCCTACTTCTCTTAATACTTCAAAACAGTCCTTCTTTTTAATACTACCCCTAATTCTCTAAAAAGCCCTTACATCCAAAAATTACCCCTATTTTTTAACTACTGTGAAGGGTTGGGTTTTGCAGCACCCAATCCAAACGATTCATCATCTTTCATATTTATCGATCTACCTCTACTATGCTTAACCTACCCCTGTTTCTCTTCATACTTACAAACAACCCTTCTTTTTAATCCTACCACTAATTCTCTAAATAGCCCTTACATCAAACTATTACCCCTCTTTTTAAACTACTGTGAAGGGTTGGTTTTTGCAGCACAAAATCCAAATGATTCGTCATCTTTCATATTTATCGACCTACCTCTATTATGCTTAATATACCCCTATTTCTCTTAATGCTTACAAACGGCCCTTCTTTTTAATCCTACCACTAATTCTCTAAATAGCTCTAACTTCCAACAATTACCTTTATGTTTAAACTTCCGTGAAGGGTTGGTTTTTGCAGCACCCAATCCAAATGATTCATCATCTTTCATATTTGTCGACCTACCCCTACTATGCTTAAACTACCCCTACTTCTCTTAATAATACAAAACAGTCCTTATTTTTAATCCTATCCCTAATTCTATAAATATCCCTTACTTCCAATATTTTCCCCTATTTTTTAACTACTGTCAATAGTTGGTTTTTGCAGCACCCAATCGAAATGATTCATCATCTTTCATATTTGCCGAACTACCCCTACAATGCTTATACTACTCCTACTTTTCTTAATACTTCAAAACAACCCTTCTTTCTAATCCTACCGTTAATTCTCTAAATATCTCTTTCTTACAAAAATTACACTATTTTTTAACTACTGTGAAGGGTTGGTTTTTGCAGCATCCAATCCAACCGATTCATCATCTTTCATATTTATCGATCTACCCTTACTATGCTTAAACTACCCCTACTTCTCTTAATAATTACAAACAACCCTTCTTTTTAATCCTAACCCTAATTATCTAAATAGCCCTTACTTCCAACAATTACCTCCTTCTTTGTAAACTTATGATCATTAAACTTCTGTGAAGGGTTGGTTTTTGTAGCACCCAATCCAAATGATTCATCATCTTTCATATTTGTCGACCTAACCATACTATGCTTAAATTACCACTACTTCTCTAAATACTTCAAAGGAACCCTTCTTTTTAAGGGCTATTTAGAGAATTAGGGGTAGGATTAAGAAGATGGACTGTTTTGAAGTATTAATAGAATTCGGGGTAGTTTAAGCATAGTAAGGTTAGATCAATAAATATGATAGATGATGAATTATTTAGATTGGGTGCTGCAAAAACAAACCCTTCAAAGTAGTTAAAAAATAGGGGTAATTGTTGGAAGTAAGGGCTATTTAGAGAATTTGTGGTAGGATTAAAAAGAAGGGCATTTTTGAAGTACTAAGAGAAGTAGGGGTAAGCATAGTAGGGGCAGTCGACAAATATGAAAGATGATGAATCGTTTGGATTGAGTGCTGCGAAAACCTACCTTTCACAGAAGTTAAAAAATAGGGTAATTGTTGGAAGTAAAGGTTATTTAGAGAATTAGGTGTAGAATTAAAAAGAAGGGATGTTTTGAATTATTAAGGGAAGTAGGTGTAGTTTAAGCATAGTAGGGGGTAGTTTAAGCATAGTATTGAAGTATTAGGGGAAGTAGGGATAGTTTAAGCATAGCAGTGTTAGATCGACAAATATGAAAGATGATGAATTATTTGGATTGGGCGCTGCAAAAACCAACCCTTCACAGTAGTTAAAAAATTGGGGTAATTGTTGGAAGGAAGGACTATTTAGAGAATTAGGAGTAGGATTAAAAAGAATAGCTGTTTTGAAGTTAAGATAAGTAGGTGTAGTTTAAGCAAAGTAGGGGTAGATCGACAAATATGAAAGATGATGAATCGTTTAGATTAGGTGCTGCAAAAACCAACCCTTCACAGTAGTTAAGAAATAGGTGTAATTGTTGTATGTAAGGGCTATTTAGAGATTTAGGGGTAGTATTAAAAAGAAGGGCTATTTTGAAGTACTAAGAGAAGAAGGTGAATTTTAAGCATAGCAGGGGCAGATCGACAAATATGAAAGATGTTGAATCGTTTGGATTGGATGTTGCAAAAATCAACCCTTCACATTAGTTTAAAAATAGTGGTAATTGTTGGAAGTAAGGGCTATTTAGAGAATTAGGGGTAGGTTTGAAAAGAAGGGTAGTATTACTTCAAAACAACCCTTCTTTTAATCCTATCCTTAATTCTCTAAATATCCCTTACTTCCAAAAATTACCCCTATTTTTTAACTTCTGTGAAGGATTGGTTTTTGTAGCACACAATCCAAAAGATTCATCAACTTTTATATTTGTTGATCTACCCCTACTATGCTTAAAATATCTCTACTTCTCTTAGTACTTAAAAAGAACTCTTATTTTTAATCCTACTCTAATTCTCTAAATTGACTTTACTTCCAAAAATAACCTTTATTTTTTCTACTTCTGTGAAGGGTTGGTTTTTGCAGCACCAAATCCAAACGATTCATAATTTTTTATATTTGTCGATCCACCCGAACTCTGCTTAAACTACCACTACTTCTCTTAATACTTCAAAGCAATCCTTCTTTTTAATCATATCCCTAATTCTCTAAGTAGCCCTTACTTCCAACAATTATGCCTATCTTTTTAATACTCTGAAGGGTTGGTTTTTGCAGCACCCAATCCAAATGATTCATAATCTTTCATATTTGTCGATCAACCCCTACTATAATTAAACTACTCCTACTTCTCTTAGAACTTCAAAGCAAGCCTTCTTTTTAATCCTACCCCTAATTCTTTAAATAGCCCTTACTTCCAACAATTACCCCTACTTTTTAACTACTGTGAAGGGTTAGTTTTTGCAGTACCCAATCTAAATGATTAATCATCTTTCATATTTGTCGATCTAACCTTACTATGCTTAAGCTACACTTACTTCTATTAATAATTCAAAACAGTCCTTCTTTTTAATCCTACCCCAAATTATCTAAATAGGCCTTAAGAAAAAGGGTTGCTTTATAGTATTAAGAGAAATAGGGGTAGTTTATGCATAGTAGGGGTAGGTCGAAAAATATGAACGATGTTGAATCATTTGGATTGGGTGCGGCAAAAACCAACCCTTCACAGAAGTAGAATGATAATTATTTTAAAAAGAAAGCGGTAATTATTGGAAGAAAGGGAAATTTATAGAATTAGGGGTAGGATTAAAAAGAAGAATTGTTTGTAAGTATTAAGAGTAGTAGAGGTAGCTTAAGCATAGTAGGGGTTAGATTGATAAATATGAAAAATGATGAATCCTTTGGATAGGGTGCTGCAAAAACAAACCCTTCACAGTAGTTACAAAACAGGGGTAATTTTTGGAAGTTAGGGCTATCTAGAGAACTAGGGGTAGGATTAAAATGAAGGGTAGTTTTGAAGTAGGTGTAGTTTAAGCATAGTAGGCATTGATCGACAAATATGAAAGATAATGAATCGTTTGGATTGGGTGCTGCAAAAACAAACACTTCACAATAGTTAAAAAATAGGGGTAAATGTTGCAAGTAATGGCTATTTAGAGAATTAGGGATGGGATTAAAAATAAGGATTGTTTTGAAGTATTAAGAGAAGTATGGTAGTTTAAGCATAGTAGGGGTTGATAGACAATATGAAAGATGATGAATCATTACGATTAGGTGCTGAAAAACGAACCCTTCACAGTAGTTAATAAATAGGGGTAATTGTTGGATGTATGGGCTATTTAAAGAATTAGGGATAGGATTAAAAATAAGGACAGTTTTGAAGTATTATGTGAAGTAGGGGTAGTTTAAACATAGTAGTGGTAGATCGACAAATGTGAAAGATGATGAATCATTTATATTGGGTGCTGCAAAGACCAACCCTTTATAGAAGTTAAATATAGGGGTAATTGTTGGAAGTAAGGTTATTTAGAGAATTAGGAGAAGCATTAAAAAGAAGGGTTGTTTTGAAGCATTAAGAGAAGTAGGGGTAATTTAAGCATAGTAGGGGTAGATCGACAAATATGAAATATGATGAATCATTTAGATTGGGTGCTGCAAAAGCCAATCCTTCACAATAGTTAAAAAATAGGGCAAATTGTTGGAAGGATGCGTTATTTAGAGAATTAGGGGTAGGACTAAAAATAAGAATTGTTTGAAGAATTAAGAGAAGTATGGGTAGTTTAAGCATAGTAGGGGTAGATCGACAAATAAGAAAGATCGTGTATTATTTGGATTGGATAGACCAATATGAAAGATGATGAATCATTTTGATTGGGTGGTCCAAAAACCAACCCTTCACAGAAGTTTAAAAATAGGGGTAATTGTTGGAAGTAAGGGCTATTTAGAGAATTAGGGGTAGGATTAAAAAGAAGGTTTGTTTTGAAGTATTAAGAGTAGTAGGGGTAGTTTAAGCATAGTAGGGGCAGATCGAGAAATATGAAAGATAGATGAATTATTTGGATTGGGTGCTGCAAAAACCAACCCTTCATAGTAGCTAAAAAATAGAGGTAATTATTGGAAGTGAAGGCTAGTTAGAGAACTATTGGTAGGAACAAAAAAAGGACTGTTTCTAAGTATTCGGAGAAGTATGGGTAGATTAAGCATAGTAGGGGTTGATCGAAAAATATGAAAGATGATGAATCATTTCAATTGGGTGCTAAAAAACCAATCCTTCACAGAAGTTAAAAAATAGGAGTAAATGTTGGAAGTAACAGATATTTAGAAAATTAGCGGCATGATTAAAGAGAAGAACTGTGTTGAAATATTAAGTGAGTACGGGTAGTTTAAGTATAGTAGGGGTAGATCGACAAATATGAAAGATGACGAATCATTTGGATTGGGTGCTGCAAAAACCATCCCTTCACAGTAGTTAAATAATAGTGGTAATTGTTGGAAGTAGGGTCAATTTATAGAATTAGGGGTATGATTAAAAAGAATAGCTGTTTCGAAGTATTACTTCTAACAATTACGCCTATCTTTTTACTACTGTGAACGGTTGGTCTTTGCAGCACCCAATCTAAACGATTCCTAATCTTTCATATTTCTCGATCTACCCCTACTATGCTTAAACGACCCCTACTTCTCTTAATACTTCAAAACAGTCCTTCTATTTAATCCAACCCCTAATTATCTAAATAAACCTTCCTTCCAACAATTACCCCTATTTTTTAACTACTGTGAAGGATTGGTTTTTACAGCACTCAATCCAACCAATTCATCATCTTTCATATTTATCGATCAGCCCTTACTTCCAACAATTAAGCCTATCTTTTTACTTCTATGAAGGGTTGGTTTTTGCAGCACCCAGTACAAACGATTCATAATCTTTCAAATTTGTCGATCTACCCCTACTATGCTTAAACTACCCCTACTTCTCTTCATACTTCAAAATAGTCCTTATTTTCAATCCTGCCCGAACCTTACTTCCAACCATTACCCCTATTTTTTAACTTTTATAAAGGGTTGGTTTTTGCAACACCTATTCTAAATGATTCATCATCATTCATTTTTGTCGATTTACCCCTACTATCTTTAAACTACCCCTACTTTTCTTAATACTTCAAAAAAGTTATTCTTTTTAATCTTACCTCTAATTCTCTAAATAGCCCTTCCTTTCAAAAATTACAACTATTTTTTAACTTATGTGAAGGGTTGGTTTTTGTAGCAACAAATCCAAATGATTCATCATCTTTCATATTTGTCAATCTACCCCTACTATTCTTAAGCTACCCATACTTCTCTTAATAGTTAAAAACGGTCATTCTTTTTAATCGTGCCCCTGATTCTTTAAATATCCCTTACTTCCAACAATTACCCCTATTTTTAATTCTATGAAGGGTTGGTTTTTGCAGCACCCAATCCAAACGATTCATAATCTTACATATTTCACGATCTTCCACTACTATGCTCAAACTACCCCTACTTCCTTTAATAATTCAAAACAGTCCTTCTTATCAATCCTACCCCTAATTCTCTAAATAGGTCATACTTCCAACAATTACACCTATCTTTTTACTACTTTGAAGGGTTGGTTTTTGAAGCACCCAATCCAAACGATTCATAATCATTCATATTTGTCGATCAACCCCTACTATGCTTAAACAACCCCTACTTCTCTTAATATTTCAAAACAACCCTTATTTTTAATCCTACCCCCAATTCTCTAAATAGCCCCTATTTCCAACAATTACCCCTAATTTTTTACTACCATGAAGGGTTGGGTTTTGTAGCACCCAATATAAATGATTCATCATCTTTCATATTTGTCTCTACCCCTACTATGCTTAAACTACCTCTACTTCTCTTAATAGTTCAAAACAATCCTTCTTTTTAATCCTACCACTAAATCTCTAAATAGCCCTTATTACCAACAATTACGCCTTTTTTTAACTACTATGAAGGGTTGGTTTTTGCAGCACCCAATCTAAATTATTTATCATCTTTCATATTTGTCGATCTACCCCTACTATTCTTAAACTACCCATACTTCTCTTAATACTTCAAAACATTCCTGCTTTTTAATCCCACCCCTAATTCTCTAAATAGCCATTACTTCCAACAATTACTGATATGTTTTACCTACAGTGAAGGGTTGGTTTTTGCAGCACCCAATCCAAATGATTCATCATATTTCATTTTTGTCGATCTAACCCTACTATGCTTAAACTACCGCTATTTCCCTTAATACTTCAAAACAGCCCTTCTTTTTTATCCTACCCCTAATTCTCTAAATAACCCTTCCTTCTAATAATTACCACTACTTTTTAACTATTGTGAAGGATTGGTTTTTGTAGCACCCAATCCAAATGATTCATCATCTTTCATATTTGTCGATCTACCCCTACTATGCTTAAACTACACCTACTTCTCTTTATACTTAAAAACAACACTTCTTTTTAATCCTTCTACTAATACTCTAAATAGCCCTTACTTCCAACAATTAACCCTATTTTTTACCTTTTGTGAATGGTTGGTTTTTGCAGCACACAATCCAAACGATTCATCATCTTTCACATTCGTCGATCTACCCCTACTATGCCTAAACAATCCCTACTTCACTTAATACTTCAACACAACTATTCTTTTTAACCCTATACATAATTTTCTAAATAGCCCTTCCATTCAACAATTACCCCTATTTTTTAACTATTGTAAAGGATTGGTTTTTGCAGCACCCAATCCAAACGATTCATCGTCTTTCATATTTGTCGATCTACCGCTACTATGCTTAAACTACCTCTACTTCTCTTAATACTTCAAAACAACACTTTTTATAATCCTATCCCTATTTCTCTAAATATCCCTTCCTTCCAACAATCACCCCTATTTTTTAACTTCTATGAGGGGTTGGTTTTTGCAGCATCCAATCCAAATGATTCATCATCATTCATATTTTTCTATATACCCCTACTATGCTTGAACTACCCCTACTTTTTTTACCTTTCAACAATTAGCCCTAATTTTTAACTATTGTAAAGGGTTCGTTTTTGCAGCCCCCAATCCAAACGTTTCAAAATCTTTCATATTTGTCGATCTACCCCTACTATGCATAAAATACCCCTACTTCTCTTAATACTACAAAACACCCCTTCTTTTTAATCCCTCGCCTAGTTCTCTAAATAACCCTTACTTCCAACAATTACCCCTATTTTTTAACTACTATGAAGGGTTGGTTTTTGCAGCACCCAATCCAAATGATTCATCATCTTTTATATTTGTCGATCTACCCCTACTATGCTTAAACTACTGTTGCTTCTCCTAAAACTTCAAAACAACCCTTCTTCTTAATCCTACCCCAAATTCTCTAAATAGCCCTTAGTTCCAACAATTACCACTATTTTTTAACTATTGTGAAGGGTTGGCTTTTGCAGCACCCAATCTAAATGATTCATTATCCTGTTTTGAAGTATTAAGAGAAGTATGGGTAGTGTAAGCATAGTAGGGGAAGATCGACAAGTATGAAAGATGACGAATCATTTCGATTGGGTGCTGCAAAAACCAACCCTTCACAATAGTAAAAAATAGTGGTAATTGTTGGAAGTAAGGGCTATTTAGAGAATTAAGGGTTGGATTAAAAAGAACTGCTGTTTTGAAGTATTAAAAGAAGTAGGGGTAGTTTAAGCACAGTAGGCGTAGATCGACAAATATGAAAGATGCTGAACCAATTATATTTGGGTGCTGCGAAAACCAACCCTTCACAGTAGACTACCCCTACTTCTCCTAAAACTTCAAAACAACCCTTCTGTTTAATCCTATCCCTAATTCTCTAAATAGCCCTTACTTCCAACAATAACACCTATTTTTGAACTATTGTGATGGGTTCGGTTTTTGCAACACCCAATCGAAATGATTTTCCATCTTTCATATTTTTCGATCTACCCCTACTATGCTTAAACTACCCCCTAACTTTTGTTATTGTTTTCCTTTATTCATTTCTCTATTTAATTTTTTTGCATTATTCATTTCTTTCTCTGCAAACTAATTATCATTCTACTTCTGTGAAGGGTTGGTTTTTGCAGCACCCAATCCAAACGGTTCATCGTCTTTCATGTTTGTCGATCTACCCCTACTATGCTTAAACTACCCCTACTTTTCTTAATACTTCAATACAACTATTTTTTCTAGTCCAACCTATAATTATCTAAATATCCAAAGCTTCCAACAATTACCCCTATTTTTTACAACTATGAAGGGTTGGTTTTTGCAGCACCCACTCCAAATGATTCATCATCTTTCATATTTATCGATCTAGCCCTACTATGCTTAAACTACCCCTACTTCTCTTAATACTTCAAAATAGTCATTCTTTTTAATCCTACCCCTAGTTCTCTAAATAGCCATTACTTCCAACAATTATGCCTATTATTTAACTACTGTGAAGGGTTGATTTTTGAAGCACCCTATCTAAATGATTAATCATCTTTCATATTTGTCGATCTACCCCTACGATGCTTAAAATACCCTTAACATTTATTATTGTTTTCCTTTATTCATTTCTTTATTCATTCCAAATGATTTGTAATCTTTCATATTTGTCGATCAACCCCTACTATGCTTAAACTACCCCTACTTTTCTTAGCACTTCAAAAAAAACCTTCTTTGTAATCCTGCCCCTAAATCTCTAAACAGCCATTCCTTCCAACAATTACCCCTATTTTTTAACTTCTGTGAAAGGTTGGCTTTTGCAACACCTAATCCAAACGATTCATCATCTTTATATTTGTCGATCTACCACTACTATGCTTAAAATACCCTTGCTTTTCTTAATGCTTCAAAACAGGATGATGAATCATTTAGATTGGGTGTTGCAAACACCAAACCCTTCACAGTAGTTAAAAAATAGGGGTTATTGTTGGAAGTAATGGATATTTAGAGATTTATGGGTAGGATTAAAAAGAATGGTTGTTTTGAAGTGTCGATTTACCCCGTCTATTCTTAAACTACCCTTTTTCTCTTTATACTTCAAAACAACACTTCTTTTTAATCCTACCCCTAATTCTCAAAATAGCCCTTACTTCCAACAATTACCGCTATATTTTAAATACCGTGAAGGGTTGGTTTCTGCAGCATACAATCCAAACGATTCATCATCTTTCATATTTATCAATCTACCCCTACTTTGCCTAAACTACCCCTACTTCTCTTGATACTTCAAAACAAATCTTTTTTTTAATCCAACCCAAATTCTATAAACGCCTTTCCTTCAAAAATTCACCCCTATTTTTTAACTATTGTGAAGGATCAATTATTGCAGCACCCAATCCAAACGATTCATCATCTTTCATATTTGTCAATCTACCCCTACTATGCTTAAACAACCCCTACTTCTCTTAATACTTCAAAACAGTCCTTCTTTTTAATCCTACCCCAAATTCTCTAAACAGTCCTTACTTCCAACAATTACACCTATCTTTTTACTACTGTGAAGGGTTGGTTATTGCAGCACCCAATCCAAACGAATAATCATCTTTCATATTTGTCGATCTAACCCTACTATGCTTAAACTACCACTACTTCTCTTAATACTTCAAATCAACTATTCTTTTTAATCCTACACCTAATTCTCTGAATAGCCCTTACTTCCAACAATCACCCCTATTTTTTAACTTTTGTGAAGGGTTGGTTTTTGTAGCACCCAATCCAAATGATTCATCATCTTCCATATTTGTCGATTTACACCTACTATGCTTAAACTATCCCTACTTCCTTTAATACTTCAAAACAACCCTTCTTTTTAATCCTACCCAAAATTCTCTAAATAGCCCTTACTTCCAACAATTACACCTATTTTTTAACTTTTGTGAAAGGTTGGTTTTTGCAGCACTCAATCCAAATGATTCATTATATTTCATATTTGTCGATCTACCCCTACGATGCTTAAACTACCCCTACTTCTCTTAATACTTCAAAACAATCCTTCTTTTTAATCCTACCCCTAATTCTATAAATAACCTTTACTTCCAACAATTAACCCTTGAAGGGTTGTTTTTTGCAGCACCCAATGCAAATGATTCATCATCTTTCATATTTGTCGATCTAACCTTATTACGCTTAAACAACCCCTACTTCTCTTAATACTTCAAAACAACCTTTCTTTTTAATCCTACCCCTAATTATCAAAATATCCCTTCCAACAACTACCCCTATTTTTTAACTTCTGCGAAGGGTTGGTTTTTGCAGCACACAATCTAAATGATTCATCATGTCTAATATTTGTCAATCTACCACTACTTCTCTTAATACTTCAAAACAGAGCTTCTTTTTAGTCCTACCTCTAATTCCCTAAATATCCCTTCCTTCCAATAGTTACCCCTATTTTTAACTACTGTGAAGGATTGGTTTTTGCAGCACCCAACCCAAATGATTCATCAAGTTTCACATTTGTAGGTCTACCGCTACCTCTCTTAATACTTAAAAACAACCATTCTTTTTAATACTACCCCTAATTCTCTAAATATCCATTACTTCCAAAAATTACACCTATTTTTTAACTTCTGTAAAGGGTTGGTTTTTGCAACACCCAATCCATATGTTTCATCATCTTTTATATTTGTCGATCTACCCCTACTATGCTTAAACTACCCCTACTTCTCTTTATACTTCAAAATAGTCCTTATTTTTAATCCCATCCCACTATACTTAAACTACCCCGACTTCTCTTAATACTTCAAAACAGTCCTTCTTTTTAATCCTACCCAAATTCTCTAAATAGCCCTTACTTCCAACAATTACCCTTATTTCTTGACTACTAAGAAGGGTTTCTTTTTTGGCGCACCCAATCCAAATGATTCATAATCTTTCATATTTGTCGATCTCCCCCTACTATGCTTAATCTACCCCAAGTTATCTTAATACTTCGAACCAACCCTTCTTTTTAATCTTACCACTAATTCTATAAGCAGCCCTTCCTTCCAACAATAACCCATATTTTTTGACTACTATGAATGGTTGGTGTTCTGGTTTTTTCTGACTTTGGATGTTGATTTAATAAGGTAAATAAATCATAAAACAGAATTACTTAACAAACTGAAACAATTAGAAATATATGTTCAAAGATATAAGTGTATGTATACACAAATAATGTGTATGTTTGGTTATGTATTGAAGTTGAAAACATAATATAAAAGTGGAACAAAAGAAACCATAATCATATATCAAAACATACATTTTATGATGGGATTAATGGCTTTGGAAATATAACAATATGGATGTGTAACTATAATGCATATATAATGTTCGTTTAAACATAAATTCAAAGTAAAATCTTTCAACTAAAACTATAAATTTCCACATAAGAATGATAACAAAATGCACATATGTAAAGGGACTTTTTATCACTTAAAAATTTAAGCACTTGGAAACAAATAAGGATAATAAAGCAAACATATGCAGGAAACAAATTGGCCATAACAATATACATAAACATATAAAAAGAACGTGCACATGACATGTTTGAAAAATTAACCAAGAGAAAATATCAAGGGATGCATAACAAAACAAAAAGAAGGTAGGAAGTAGACAAGATTATATGGGTGATTTTTACCCTTCATATAATTATGGTAAGCTAAAATAAAATTGGGTTAATGGAAGAATAAGGCTAAAACTTACTGTGGATGGAAATGTTATAAAACTAAGACCGCAATAATTATTTAAATGAATTGTTTAATACTTAAAAACTTGGCTATACAAACCACATGAATATCCACATCTTTCCTTACAGAAACAATTGGAATTAAGAAATCAGTTAGAAGGATAATTAGAAGAGCACATGAAAGCAGCATGTTAGTAAACTCACCTTCTAACACTCTATAAAGTTTCTATTTTAACTAATATTGAATGTTTACTAGCTGTTTAAATTGTATATATGTTTGTGTCTATAGTATATCCTTTATAACATTGGCATGTTGATTTTATAATAGCATAAACTGATAAACACACCCTGTAGAAAACTCATTTAAACATCCTCTATGTTATACAAACAACTTACCTCATTCGGTATATAAGATACGTAGATTTAATTTAGACAGGTTTCAGTGGCTGATTAATACATGAAAGTCGTTAATTTATGTCCACGGTGTAGACAAAATTGGTTCCAGATCATATAAATTGGTATATTCTCAGATATGGCTAGTTTCATGTAACCCCACTATAAACGAAAATTCCAACCAATTTAAAATCAAAATTCAAGCATACTAATGAAATCATAAGGAAAAATCGTGAATTTTAATATATATTTTTTGATTTTTAAGGGAGTGGATAGTGGGATATCTTGTGATGAACGGAAAATTTCTTTTGGGTAAGTTTCGACTATCTAGGTTGAGGAAAACAAGAAAAATACAAATTAATTTTTCTATCAAGGGATTTCAGTAAACAAGGGAAAAAGTTTTTTTTACTCTGTTTTAACATTGCCTTTGGTAGAGAACTGCACCCTCGGGAATGCATCGAGTGTGATGCAATTTGCTGAGGAGGTGCAGCCAAGGATCTTTCCCATTCTGGTGAAGTTTGCTGAGTAATGGCGTATGGTGGTAGTAGTAGTGGGGAACAAGGTGGACGTGAGGGGGATGTTTGTTTTTGGAGAAACTGGGTTGAACATTGAAAATCTTATCTAGGTGACGAGGGGGTGATCGGAGTTCACGGATGAGATTAGAAGGTAAAGTGGAGTGTGTGGAGATTGGATCAGAGGGGAGGTGGTCGAGGCCACAGCTATGCATGTGCACAGCGTGTATGGCGTGCATGGAAATAAGTAACATTGGAAGAAAAAAAGAAGAAGCAAGGGTGATCGGGCATGCATTTTCGTGGTGATCGTGTATATTTGGATTGCCAAATTCATGGATATGGCAAGTCGAAAATAAAAGGAATTCAGGGCACTGGAAAGGAAGTAAGTGGAATGAATTGGTGGGTTAGGGAAGGGGTGGTATCAAACAGTGGAAGGGAGAAGATAGAGAAGGGACGCGGGCTTAGGAAGATGGGCATTGGGCCCGTGAAGATAAATAAAACTAAGAAGAAAAAAATTAGAAAATGGAATTGGGCCTTCAAGGATTTTTTTAAGAAATTTTAAAACAGAATATAAAGAAGGAAAGGAGCATTCGGGCCAATGGTTTGGGCCGAGGTTTTTTTTAAGTTAAATTAAACGAAAAATATAATAAAAGCAGTTTTTTAAGGTTTATAAAATAAGATTAAATAAAATGGGCCAAACATACTAGGACGGTGAAAGAAAAGATGAGAAGGAGGATAGGGTGGAATAATTGGTCCTTAAGGGCTTTAGTAAGATAAATTAGATAAAAAGGAGATATAAGTTAGAAAATTGAAAATCAAATAAAAATAAAGAAGGGTAACAAAAATAAATAAAAGGAGATTTTGAAATTAATAAGATCGTAAAGAAATGAAATATCTTGGCAAGTGGAAGGAAGGACATTAGCAGGGAAATCGAACGCAGAAGCTTAGCATAAAAGTTTCAACGAGTTTAAAAATAAAACAAGAAAGGTAGATAATTATAAATCAAATTATTTATAATTATTTAGAAATAAAAAGATAATTTACAAAGGTATAAAATGTCATATAAACAAGCTAACATTTTAGAGTAAAGTACCATGTGCGAGGCACACGCTTTAGTGGTTCATTAATATAGGATAGTAGAAACTGAATAAATTTCCATGTGTGACGCACACGCTTTAGTTGCTCAATTATAGAAAATAGTCAAAAATGTCCGGATTTAAACAATGTGGACATGTACCATTCTGTTTGGTTGAAGCTCATAAGTAAAGGGTAAATAAAATGAAACTTAATCCAGTTCATTTTGAATTGATACCTATTTCTTTATAGAGAGGTTTGAAATCAAATAAATATTGAAAACAGATCTTATGTATCGTCTAAAAATAAAAGATATTACGCTGATCATTTCAAAGAGACCGGAATTAATATTCCAACTCGATTTGATGTATACGTCGCGTGATAGAGATTATTGAAGACAAGTGAAGACCGTGGACCTTCATAAGCGGAAGGATTGCTGTCGAATTTCTATGACTTACAACCAGAGGTTTTCTAACATGATTTGGTCGTGGTTGAGATTTTGTGGATTGCAAGGACTTCCCACTACTGATCTTTTGGATGTGGTAGGAGAGTGGCTTCGGTTCATCCTGTTCCTAGATGACTTGTATGAATGAGTGTCTGAAAGAGTATTTCCAGATGGTTCCGTAGATTGATTTCTTCAAACATGCCCAGTGTATTTTTGAGGTCGTAAATTAGTGATTTAACGGACTTGACGATGTGGCATTCAAAGTGAATGGGGACCAGATGTTCTAAAAAGTAAACGTAGCCTCAAGCCTCATCAAGCAGAAAATGACAAAAATCGGGGAGGCAGCGTAGCTAGATGGGTCATTCCCAAGCAGGGTGTATTATCACCATCTAGAGAAATTCCTTTTTGACTTCTTAATCTATATTTCACTGCTATAGCTTTCGAAAATGGTGGGTCGCTCCCAATCGTGGCGGTGATTATATATTCGCTACACTCAAGCTAATTGATTGGGCGGTCATGTTGGCCGGGTTGCAAGACGTTCTTGTTGAACCCCAGTGTAACCCTTCTTGAGTACACTGATCGACTGGTGGTCCCATACCTCATATGTTGGAGTCCAATCTACAATAAGAGCCTGCAGATTTTTATTTTATAACATATATATGGAGCGTGAGATGCAAGTATTCCGCTAGATGGTTATTTATTTCATAAGCACTATTAAAATATCAGATGATTTTGATATCAAAAATGTTTTAGGTTATAATAAGGTAAAAGTAGTCCATGTTTATGTGTGGGCTGGTCTTACTATTATCTTTTCTTTTGAAAGGTTTTTGAATGCAAAATCAATCTATTCTCAAAAGAGAATAACCCGTTCTGTGTTAAGAATTGATCATTTGAACTGTTTTAAAATTTTTTACTCACGCCTGTCCACCAACCGACCCAGAGTTTAATTTTCTGTGTTTTCATAAACTCTTGGGTACTCATAAAACTTGTTATGGGTTGACAAGTGATCCAAGTATCTAATGGAACCCTTTTTAAGTAATGTGGAATATGAGTTCAAGAACCAGTCTAGTAGCTACATCTATCTCTAAGTATCCAGTTGAATATTCGTATTAAACTACTAATCATGTATGATGATGTATTATGACGATGATGTACTATGATGTAACAGACTCTGATATGTAGTATATTATGTGATATTATTTTGCTCAATTTCGCTGTGAGCTTTTGATGTTCTTCTTACTCTTCTATTCTATTAGTTCTATCTTATCTTGCTCATCCTTTAAATTCATTCAATTAACAATTAGGGTTCGATACTTAGTTTTTTGACAAGTAATACGGGATTTCGTGTTACTGTTGAAATTTCGAGAGTCGAATTTTCCCGGCCGTTACAGTTTGTATCTGAGCTATTGGTTGATTAGTAACCTTGGCTCTGTGGCATAACTCGATAGAGATAAGGTTAGCGACACACTAGATTGATTTTGGGTAGGTATTGAGAGAGCGTATTTTTGAAAGTTTAAACTATAAAATAAATTATAACGTATATACTTAATATAGGACAACTAGAGTATCGACTTAGGTCACCATTAAATAAATCTTCCAATTATGTATGATTATCAAGCTATTATGTTTACAAAGTTGGAAATGAGTTCACAAGGAAGAAGAGACCGAGGAGCTAGTAGGACCACCACAACAACCAATGTAAGGAGTTAAAATGAATCAAGGTTGTCCTTAGGAAAAGTGAAATGGTGTTTAATTGAGTCAGAAGAGTATCGGGTAAAAATTCATATAGGATAAGTTAAATAAATTTAGAGTAATATCCAAGGAATATAATCGGTATTTCGCAGTAGTAAAGACCAGACTTGGGTTATTAGTGGATATAGACTCATGTGAGTTAAGTAACTGATTTTATTATAAAATCAGAAATTTTGGATTCTAGGAATTAAGATAACTAAATTCTAAATAAATATGAATCGATCCGCAAGGAAAGGTAAATAGTAACATATGTGTATTAATTTGACTTTAGTTAAAACTAAAATCGATGCGTGACTCTTTAATTTCGGGGACGAAATTCTTTGAAGTAGGGTGGACTGTAATGTCCCGGTTTTTTCTGACTTTTGATATTGATTTAATAAGGTAATTAAATCATAAAATAGATTTACTTAACAAACCAAAACAATTAGAAATATATGTGTAAAGATATAAATGTATGTATATATTAATAATGTGTATGTTTGGTTATGTTTTAAACTTGAAAACATAATATAAAAGTGCATTAAAAGAAACCTTAATCGTAAATCAAAACATACATATTATGATGGGATTAATTGCTTTGAAAATGAAACAATATGGATGTGTACACTATAATGCATATATAGTGTTGGTTTAAACATAAATTCAAAGTAAAATCTTCCAACTAAAACTATAACTTTCCACATAAGAATGATAACAAAATGATCATATGTAAAGCCATCATTTCTAAAATATAGGGACTTGGAAACAAATAAGGATAATAAAGCAAACCATATGCAGGAAACAAATTGGTCATAACAATATACGTAAACATATAAAAAGAACATGCACATAACATGTTTGAAAAATTAATCAAGAGAAAATATCAAGGGATGCATAACAAAACAAAAGGAAGCAAAGTCAAGATCCTTAATGTGATTTAACATAAAAAAGTATAGCTAAATATAGACCAAAACCATTCCTCTAAAAGAGGGCTATACAACTTGCAAATATAAATATTCTCCTCAGCAAAATATCTAATACTTAGAGGGTAAGTAAACCATTTTATATTGGAAATAAAATCAAAGGAAGCTTAAGACCATTCGACAACATTTATGAGGCATGGTAGGACTTCT
Organism: Allium sativum; assembly: GCA_030737875.1. NCBI lineage: Eukaryota > Viridiplantae > Streptophyta > Magnoliopsida > Asparagales > Amaryllidaceae > Allium > Allium sativum. The sequence continues at coordinate 730,650,325 of CM060923.1, read as the reverse complement.
AGAAGGTAGGAAGTAGACAAGATTATATGGTAGATTTTTACCTTGCATACAATTCTAGGAAGCTAAAATCAAATAGGGTTAATTGAAGTCTAAGGCTAAAACTTACTGTGGATAAAAATGTTACAAAACTAAGACCTAACCAATTATTTAAATGAATTGTTTAATACTTAAAAACTTGGCTATATAAACCACATGAATCTCCACATATTTCTTCACACAAAAAATTGGAATTAAGAAATCATTTAGCAGGATAATTAAAAGTGCAGAGGGAAGCAACAGGTGAGTAAACTCACTTTCTAGCTCTCTGTTAAATTTCTGTTTTAACAAATATTTAATGTTTACCAGCTGTTTAAATTGTATATATGTTTGTGTTTATAGTGTGTTAACATGACTTTTGGTCTGGTTCCCAAAAGTACATAAGACACGCTCGTCGCAACATATCGCATGATATTACAGCCGGGAGGTGTCGCCAATATCATTCGGGGTCCAGTACCAGAAGACTCGAATCTGGCCACTGCAGGATGTTGCAACCCTCGAAAGCATCCTTCATCAGTATCCATCCGCATTCGAGCCGAAGGCGAGCCGTGCTCCGAGCCGAAGGCCAGTCGTCAAGCGGGTCCGGGCCCAGCGCCTGTGGGCTTCTGGGGCCCTACAGTCCCGACGGCGATCGACCTGTGGGGGTCCGGGTCCCCACATTCCGAGGACCCACAGTCACGGCACCGCCTTATTCATCCAATTTCCGCCAACAAGTGTGTTGCCCAGAATCACCTGATCGACTCAAAGTCCGGATTCAGCAAGCAACTTCAGCGAAACTCTCAGCGCCCTAAAACGCCTACACATCTGGCCTTCGCACGCTTCGTAAAGTGAACCTCGTACCCTCGTGATGTACGAAATGTCGCACCTTCGAGGTGCAAAATTTCATACCCTCGAGGTGCGAAATTTCACAACTATGAGGCATGAAGTTCCGCTCCCTCAAGGTGCGAATTTCCGCTCCCTCGAGGTGCGAAATTCCGCACCCTTGAGGTGCGAATTTCCGCTCCCTCAAGGCGCGAGATTCCGCACCCTCGAGTTGCGAATTTCCGCACCATCGAGGTGCGCGATTCCGCACCCTCGAGTTGCGAGATTCCATACCCTCGAGGTGCGAAATTTCTCACCCAACATGTGCGAAATTTCACACCCGGTAGGTGCGAAATTTTGCACCCTGAGCCAGGTGCGAATTTTTTGTACCCGAGGGCTGGAGGAGCGAATTTCCTGTAGATGGTCCCCATTTCTACCTACTTCTACCTAACCCCTACCTAACCACTTCCTATAAATACCTCATGGCCTCACACTTCAAAAGGGTTTTATTATTGGGCTTGGAAACCTCTATAGGGCTCCATTAATGGCATCTCCTCTTTGAGGAAGAAGAAGGACAAAATTGTCTTTTTCCTTATTTATTCAATATATAATGGTTATGACATAATATATCATGAAAAGTCAATGTAATGAGATATCATGAGATAGTATCAACCTTGTAATCTTCTAAGTAATCAATAAAATTCCAACGACTCTTCAAAGTGGACGTAGCCCCTCATTGAGGCCGAACCGCTATAAATTCCTTGTGTTATTTACTGCTTATGTTCTCTTTTATAATTCCTATTAATTGTAACACCCCACGTCCATTAGTGTCACTCACAAAGGGAATGCACTAAGTTCTGTGGAGCATTTAGGGTAAAAGATGCAGATAAATTACAAGACAGACAGAAATTAAACAGCGGAAAATAAAACTTTGCTTTATTGATAAAATAGTCTGTACAATGGTTTCTTTACAATATCAGAGTATCATCTGTCTTACAAAATAAAGAAGCATAAAAACAATATTTATATTCCCCGATTTTTTCAAGAGCCAGCCATAGCATCTGAAAAGAGAATCCAAGCAAACTTCGACAAATCTTCAAGCTGGAAAGGGTGACAGTCCAACTTAACCTGAGCTAAGTTATTCCCTCCTTTACTACCTGGGGGGGGAACGGAAGAAAAGAAGACAAAAGAAACACAGAGTCAGACATAAAGCCTGAGTAAGTTCGGTAACTTCTAGCATGTGAACATGGAAAACAAAACGACATGAATTAACTGAATACAAGATAACACCATGATGATAGGGTCAGCAAGATTAGACGAGATCAACACAAGATATGCCAAGATAAGATAAACTGGATGTTCTCTAATACTTTCGCCGCTTCGCCATTTCCTTGTTATATGGATTTCTATTATCTCTGCACCACCTAACTAGTGTTCCAACTAGTATCAATAACGTGATCCCAACCCCTGAAATTTCCATTTCCTTCAGGCATACATTTATTATTTATTACCTAGATCTAATCTTGGGTTTTCTATCAAGTGCTTTCTAGATTTAACTAGAGTTTATGCTGTCTGCTGAATGCTTTTCGGATTCAGGATTTATGCCACCTAGTTCAACTAGGAATTATGCTACCTGTCGAACGATGCCCCAAGTCTAGGACACACTACCTTGAGTGGTATATGTTCCTATACTTTCCCACGCATGTATCGTGAATCGTTATCGCTTGTCTAGGTGCACATGTCCTGTAATATGCGGTCCGAGTCCTGTGTCAGGGCAAATCAAGGAATACAGAACTCGGTCGGGAGCTTTCAGATATCTTCCGATGCAGATGCTAAGGTTTGTTTTTATTTCAGTGGCTATGGTCCCACTTGACCCCTCCCTCAACTAATGAAAGGCACACCTTGTAAAATGAGAACTATACGCCGGCCCCCGGTGCCCCACTATCCTATGGCCATCCTCACCCATAACTAGATAGCAATTATGGTCTTTTGGAGTTCTCCGCCTTTCCGCTTCACGTATCTCGACTGACTCAAGATGGATGGTAGACGACGAGTCGCTATCACAGTGCTACCGTTTGCTCGCCGAATCACGCCGGTCCATCCTAGTCTTTAGGTTGCCATGTATTGCAAGCAAGGCATACCCCTGGTTCTTCTACGCAGACCTTAACCTCCGTGGGCCCAGGCGGATCATCTACAGCCTCACAGAGGGAAACCAAGAGTACCCTCACGTCCCCTCGAAGCCTCGGGCTTCGTAACCCAATTCGTTGGAGCCTTCTTTCTATTCAGACGGACATTCACTCCTTCCCGTGTTATACTAAGAATTACTACTTAGTTTTACTAAATAAGATTTACCACTTAGTTTCCAGAATCGTGTTTTCTTAACTAAGGTTTTCTACTTAGTTCCCTTTCCCGTCAATTTGGATTGGTTAAGTGTCATTAGTCAATTCAAGCCAACTTAACCCTCTTCATTTACCCTGTTAAACTGGTTAAGTGTTGTCATTAACTCATGTTGACTTAACCCTACCACAAACCAAGTTATATTGGTTAAGTATTTATTTCTTAACCCTACTCTTTTACTCTGTGTTGGTTAAGTATTCCTTTTTAACTTAACCTGGCCCGTCTGTTTTAACTATCATGTTATTATTAATGGTTAAGTGTCAGTCTGAACCTAACCCCACCCATCAGTCTAATTATCATGTTGAACTGGTTAAGTTTCTTAGTTAACTTAACCCTACTATTCTTGTTCTATCTTTAACTAAATAAATTAAAGCCATTACCACTCACATTAGACAGGTATTGTTGCGAATACTGGATGTGCCGGTTGGTTCCGGGCAGGTTTACATCGCAACTCAGTCTAACCTCGGGTTAGGCATATTCGTGTTTTCTAAGTTCAAAGGGTTTCAACTTATTATCAAATCAAGTTTTGAAAGTAACCACCCCATTCGTCGGATCAGTTAGGGATAGCCAGGGAGAGCAGGAAACTTGTATTTTCCAAACTCAAGCCTAAACACTATCCTCTCTGTCACCCTAGAACTTTTTGGTGTGTCATTAAAAGAGATGCCGTTAATAAACCTTTAATTTTGTCTAAATTTACATTTCCTCTTTTAGGACAAATTCTATAAGTAAATTATTCCTAATTTACTTATTTCCCAATTACTCTTTTAATGTAAATTGTCAACATTTATTCTTATGGCCCATTTCCCCTTCTAAATCATATTTATGCTTTTTGGTATGTGGATTTTACCAAATTAAGTGTCACTAACCATGATTTTTCTAATCCTGACAGTTATTCTCAATTATGGCCAATTTCACATTTATGCCAATATACTTATCGTGCCAAATTAGCTAATCTAATTCCGATTCAACATTCTAATTTACGTCAAGCTAGATTTATTACTCTAGTTCACTATTCATGTAAATGCTAGATTTACATGTCAATACTAGATTCAAATTACACATCTTATAATTCATGTCAAATTTATCCACTTTGCATTTCTATGAACATGCCATAATACATTTTCCCAATTTATGCCAATTTCCTAGTTTATAACTATGTTTCTAGTAAATTTCATATTTTGCCCAAACCGCATTTCCACCGTTCGTATAGTCGTGATTCAGTCTAGATTATAAATAAAGCTAGGCTCATAGAAAATAGGGAATGAACCAAAGATGCTATGCAAAAGATAGACATACTAACTGGCATAAAAATGGTTCAATAACGACGTCGGTTCAAGAACATGGGTATACCTAACTTAATAGGTAAATTCCCAAGGTCTAAAACCAAGAATAGACAGAATAAAGGAGTAGGTTCAAGAACATGGGTAGACCTAACTTAATAGGTAAATTCCCAAGGTCTAAAACCAAAGAACAGACAAGATAGATAATCGGGTTCACAGTCACAAAATTTTAAACACTTTCCTAGTCATGAACCATAGGTGCTTAATCACAGTTGTCCCATTTATGTCATAGACAATAGTTTTGCTTCCTAATCAAAGATATAGGCTATAGTCATGGAAATAATTCTCATGGTCACAGTCACAGTCATAGGCAATGTCCATAGTCATAGGCAATGTCCATAGTCATAGGCAATGTTCATAGTCTTAGGCAATGTTCATAGTCAAAGAGGCATATGGTTCTAAGGTCCATAGTTTCACAGTTACAGTCTTATTTGTCCTTGAAATCATAACTGTTCTTAATTTGGTCCAAGAGTATAAACACAGATTCGAATAGAGAGAGAGAGAGAGAGAGAGAGAGATTTGGCATATTCTTTTATTCCTTTAATTACATGTCACAAAATAAAACAAATACATTCAAATCTAGAAACAACTGACTTACAGAAATTAGATCTAGAATAGAAGAATGGCGATGCTAAGATTCGTATGTCGTTGCTCGAGGTTTGTTGATTTAGCCTTTGAATTCTTCACTTTGATTTGAATCTTCTCTTGAACAGATTTGAGCAGCATCTCCATGTCTTGAATTTATATTTTATTTTAATTATTTAAGAAAATTTAGAGGAGGGGAAGAAGCCATGAATCTTAGCAGCATAAGGATAGAAGAGAATTGGTGCAAAGAGAATGAAGACTGGGGCTGTTTATATAGCTGCTCAAGACCTTATCGTACACGCAGCGCTGAGTCAGCATTGAACCCAGTTAAGAAAGTAGTCCAGGTACGTAGATGAATCTAGCCAAACCTTATCATACACGCAGTGCTGAGTCAGCATTGGGTCCCACAAGCTATTTTGGCGTAGAAATTTGAATTTCGAATGAATTGTTTTGGTGTAGAAGTTTGATTTTCAAACTTTTGAATTTCTGGAATTTATTTAACTGTTTTATTCACATGAAATATTCTTATATGTATACAATTCCTCTAACGGCCATTTTACGCGTATATATATACGCACAACTTTCATTTTATTTTCAAAATTCAAATGATGTTGCCATATTTCATTGACTGTTGCCTTATCTTGAATTTTATCTTTCGTATACATATGTTTTTGCATATATATATATATATATTCTCATATGTATATATATATATATTCTTTATTTCCTTATATGTACGTTCTTATCCTTTCAAATTTTGAATTTGTATACGTACATATATTTGCATGTTCAGTTGGCCCTCCCTAAAACAAAGATAAAAATTTATGCCGCCGCCGGGGTTCGAACCCCCGACCTCCACGCTACAAATCCAATGCCTTAACCAACTGAGCTACAGAGGCTTTTGTTAATAAGTCTTAGAACAATAATAATTATTGTTCTCTCCTTACTTCTCTTTTTCATGTTAGTTACAATACTTAAATTAAACAACTGCATGGATCTTTTTTTTTCTTTTAAAAATTAATTGTACTTTAATTTGTGAATCTTAATGTCACAGAATTACGGGGTGTTACATTCTCCCCCACTTAAAAGGATTTCGTCCCCGAAATCTTCAAGTTAGGAAGAATGTGTCCTACCATCCAATCACCCATCTACTCAACCATTCAATCACAAGCATTCATTGTCCTTAAAAGATTTCTAATGCTTTCATGTTCATATGCATAGTGTGTGTATATGTCTCTATCTAATGCAAAATCAGGCGGTCTACTGATTCAGTTGACCTCGTTAATGCAAATCATGTTAGTGCCATGCGTCCAATCATGTATGCAAGCATCCCTGGTCATGTAAATACTACATGCGTGCACAACCATACATCCATATGCAACGTCCATATGATATCATATAAAGTTCAACTTACAAACAAATGCATATATGTAAATGCTATACGAAAACGTCCGAACTGAGCTAGTGTCTAATACGTATGCATATGCATTCACAAGCAACCATTAGCAACCACTTGCAACCATCAATCATAACATGTTTCAAATACATGTTTACATCCGTTGGCTTCTACCTAAGGATCGAAGATACGACCTAGGTGATATACTTTGGAAAGAGAGAAACAATTATGCGCAAAGCTCCTAAACAAAGAAATCAAGGATACACCCTTAAGAAAAAGGGTATGACGCTAGTATCTTGCCTTCTTGAGCTTTACTCCACTGTATCTTAACTAATTTAACTTCACGGTTGTGAAGTTTTCCGACCTCCAATTCCAAAATAAACAGATGTCAATCACGGTACCAAGTATACATACTAAGATGATTAGAGGTTTCCCTCTTATCCGTCATGTCATAACTATAAGAGTCGAAAGGTCACTACGTGCTCTTTGGAGTGCCTACCATAACTATTCATCTCTCCCGCAAACCATCCAAACCGAACTCGACATTCCTCCAGTACAAGCCCAAAAGGCCTAAACCAATATCAGACAAGCACCCAAGGAATATCTCCCCCGAATTTAGACGATCTACGTGAGATGATATAAGCAAACTCGATAGCTATTCTCAAATCCCTACTAACTAAAAAAATAAACTGGTCGGACCACCAATTGGATTTGAGAATCTAGTGGGATCTTTCTACTATACAAGTACTATGGTGCAGAGACCCAACTATGGAAGTAGATATGAACAAATGAGAAGCGCTAGAACCTAAGGAAACAACACGAACAGAAAACTAGACTCTTCCAACCGGACTACCTTTCTCCTAGATACACTTGGTGGCGAAAGCATGTACTTGTCCTTCTGAAAATCTCGTCCTCGTTCTTGCCTTTGTCCTTAAGTATATGCCCTATCATACCCTAGTAAAGATACTTCCTCTTGTCTTAGGTTTTATAATTTCTTCCTCCTTCGTGTGCTAAGTCTACATCCATGAATTCCTCATCCTAGGGTTATGCTCCTTAGCCAAACTCCTCATCCCCTTCCGTGTGTAGTCATGTTGACAAATCTCTCGAAAACTGCCTCCATCGTCCGAAAAACCTTATAAGCTTTGAAAGAAAACTGCCCATAGATGAAACAACTACGGCTATGGATGGAAGCCGGGCACTACTTTGCCCTTCGATGAGGTTACCTCCCAGAAAGCTAGGAGCCCCAGAGACTCAAGAAAGAAGGAGACAAGAATTTAAACAGAGGAAGAGAAGATAATGCGTATGGCTTTGGGGAATATGTCTTTTAAACAAATCTTTTCTCTTGAAAATGCTTATTTAAAAATCGTTTTGAAAATAATTTTTCAAATCCTTTATCTCATCTGGTAACCTTCAGCTCTGATACCACGTGTAACACCCCACGTCCATTAGTGTCACCCACAAAGGGAATGCACTAAGTTCTGTGGAGCATTTAGGCTAAAAGATGCAGATAAATTACAAGACAGACAGAAATTAAACAGCGGAAAATAAAACTTTGCTTTATTGATAAAATAGTCTGTACAATGGTTTCTTTACAATATCAGAGTATCATCTGTCTTACAAAATAAAGAAGCATAAAAACAATATTTATAGTCCCCGATTTTTGCAAGAGCCAGCCATAGCATCTGAAAAGAGAATCCAAGCAAACTTCGACAAATCTTCAAGCTGGAAAGGGTGACAGTCCAACTTAACCTGAGCTAAGCTATTCCCTCCTTTACTACCTGGGGGGGGGGGAACGGAAGAAAAGAAGACGAAAGAAACACAGAGTCAGACATAAAGCCTGAGTAAGTTCGGTAACTTCTAGCATGTGAACATGGAAAGCAAAACGACATGAATTAACTGAATACAAGATAACACCATGATGATAGGGTCAGCAAGATTAGACGAGATCAACACAAGATATGCCAAGATAAGATAAACTGGATGTTCTCTAATACTTTCGCCGCTTCGCCATTTCCTTGTTGTATGGATTTCTATTATCTCTGCACCACCTAACTAGTGTTCCAACTAGTATCAATAACGTGATCCCAACCCCTGAAATTTCCATTGCCTTCAGGCATACATTTATTATTTATTACCTAGATCTAATCTAGGGTTTTCTATCAAGTGCTTTCTAGATTTAACTAGAATTTATGCTGTCTGCTGAATGCTTTTCGGATTCAGGATTTATGCCACCTAGTTCAACTAGGAATTATGCTACCTGTCGAACGATGCCCCAAGTCTAGGACACACTACCTTGAGTGGTATATGTTCCTATACTTTCCCACGCATGTATCGTGAATCGTTATCGCTTGTCTAGATGCACATGTCCTGTAATATGCGGTCCGAGTCCTGTGTCAGGGCAAATCAAGGAATACAGAACTCGGTCGGGAGCTTTCAGATATCTTCCGATGCAGATGCTAAGGTCTGTTTTTATTTCAGTGGCTATGGTCCCACTTGACCCCTCCCTCAACTAATGAAAGGCACACCTTGTAAAATGAGAACTATACGCCGGCCCCCGGTGCCCCACTATCCTATGGCCATCCTCACCCATAACTAGATAGCAATTATGGTCTTTTGGAGTTCTCCGCCTTTCCGCTTCACGTATCTCGACTGACTCAAGATGGATGGTAGACGACGAGTCGCTATCACAGGGCTACCGTTTGCTCGCCGAATCACGCTGGTCCATCCTAGTCTTTAGGTTGCCATGTATTGCAAGAAAGGCATACCCCTGGTTCTTCTACGCAGACCTTAACCTCCGTGGGCCCAAGCGGATCATCTACAGCCTCACAGAGGGAAACCAAGAGTACCCTCACGTCCCCTCGAAGCCTCGGGCTTCGTAACCCAATTCGTTGGAGCCTTCTTTCTATTCAGACGGACATTCACTCCTTCCCGTGTTATACTAAGAATTACTACTTAGTTTTACTAACTAAGATTTACCACTTAGTTTCCAGAATCGTTGTTTTCTTAACTAAGGTTTTCTACTTAGTGCCCTTTCCCGTCAATTTGGATTGGTTAAGTGTAATTAGTCAATTCAAGCCAACTTAACCCTCTTCATTTACCCTGTTAAACTGGTTAAGTGTTGTCATTAACTCATGTTGACTTAACCCTACCACAAACCAAGTTATATTGGTTAAGTATTTATTTCTTAACCCTACCCTTTTACTCTGTGTTGGTTAAGTATTCCTTTTTAACTTAACCTGGCCCGTCTGTTTTAACTATCATGTTATTATTAATGGTTAAGTGTCAGTCTGAACCTAACCCCACCCATCAGTCTAATTATCATGTTGAACTGGTTAAGTGTCTTAGTTAACTTAACCCTACTATTCTTGTTCTAGCTTTAACTAAATAAATTAAAGCCATTACCACTCACATTAGACAGGTATTGTTGCGAATACTGGATGTGCCGGTTGGTTCCGGGCAGGTTTACATCGCAACTCAGTCTAACCTCGGGTTAGGCATATTCGTGTTTTCTAAGTTCAAAGGGTTTCAACTTATTTTCAAATCAAGTTTTTAAAGTAACCACCCCATTCGTCGGATCAGTTAGGGATAGCCAGGGAGAGCAGGAAACTTGTATTTTCCAAACTCAAGCCTAAACACTATCCTCTCTGTCACCCTAGAACTTTTTGGTGTGTCATTAAAAGAGATGCCGTTATTAAACCTTTAATTTTGTCTAAATTTACATTTCCTCTTTTAGGACAAATTCTATAAGTAAATTAATCCTAATTTACTTATTTCCCAATTACTCTTTTAATGTAAATTGTCAACATTTATTCTTATGGCCCATTTCCCCTTCTAAATCATATTTATGCTTTTTGGTATGTGGATTTTACCAAATTAAGTGTCACTAACCATGATTTTTCTAATCCTGACAGTTATTCTCAATTATGGCCAATTTCTCATTTATGCCAATATACTTATCGTGCCAAATTAGCTAATCTAATTCCGATTCAACATTCTAATTTACGTCAAGCTAGACTTATTACTCTAGTTCACTATTCATGTAAATGCTAGATTTACATGTCAATACTAGATTCAAATTACACATCTTATAATTCATGTCAAATTTATCCACTTTGCATTTCTATGAACATGCCATAATACATTTTCCCAATTTATGCCAATTTCCTAGTTTATAACTATGTTTCTAGAAAATTTCATATTTTGCCCAAACAGCATTTCCACCGTTCGTATAGTCGTGATTCAGTCTAGATTATAAATAAAGCCAGGCTCAAAGAAAATAGGGAATGAACCAAAGATGCTATGCAAAAGATAGACATACTAACTGGCATAAAAAGGGTTCAATAACGACGTCGGTTCAAGAACATGGGTAGACCTAACTTAATAGGTAAATTCCCAAGGTCTAAAACCAAGAATAGACAGAATAAAGGAGTAGGTTCAAGAACATGGGTAGACCTAACTTAATAGGTAAATTCCCAAGGTCTAAAACCAAAGAACAGACAAGATAGATAATAGGGTTCACAGTCAGAAAATTTTAAACACTTTCCTAGTCATGAACCATCGGTGCTTAATCACAGTTGTCCCATTTATGTCATAAACAGTAGTTTTGCTTCCTAATCAAAGATATAGGCTATAGTCATGGAAATAATTCTCATGGTCACAGTCATAGTCATAGGCAATGTCCATAGTCATAGGCAATGTCCATAGTCGTAGGCAATGTTCATAGTCTTAGGCAATGTTCATAGTCAAAGAGGCATATGGTTCTAAGGTCCATAGTTTCATAGTTACAGTCTTATTTGTCCTCGAAATCATAACAGTTCTTAATTTGGTCCAAGAGTATAAACACAGATTCGAATAGAGAGAGAGAGAGAGAGATTTGGCATATTCTTTTATTCCTTTAATTACATGTCACAAAATAAAGCAAATACGTTCAAATCTAGAAACAACTGACTTACAGAAATTAGATCTAGAATAGAAGAATGGCGATGCTAAGATTCGTATGTGTTGCTCGAGGTTTGTTGATTTAGCCTTTGAATTCTTCACTTTGATTTGAATCTTCTCTTGAACAGATTTGAGCAGCATCTCCATGTCTTGAATTTATATTTTATTTTAATTATTTAAGAAAATTTAGAGGAGGGGAAGAAGCCATGAATCTTAGCAGCATAAGGATAGAAGAGAATTGGTGCAAAGAGAATGAAGACTGGGGCTGTTTATATAGATGCTCAAGACCTTATCGTACACGCAGCGCTGAGTCAGCATTGAACCCAGTTAAGAAAATAGTCCAGGTACGTAGATGAATCTAGCCAAACCTTATCATACACGCAGTGCTGAGTCAGCATTGGGTCCCACAAGCTATTTTGGCGTAGAAATTTGAATTTCGAATGAATTGTTTTGGTGTAGAAGTTTGATTTTCAAACTTTTGAATTTCTGGAATTTATTTAACTGTTTTATTCACATGAAATAATCTTATATGTATACAATTCCTCTAACGACCATTTTACGCGTATATATATACGCACAACTTTCATTTTATTTTCAAAATTCAAATGATGTTTCCATATTTCATTGACTGTTGCCTTATCTTGAATTTTATCTTTCGTATACATATGTTTTTGCATATATATATATATATATTCTCATATGTATATATATATATTTTCTTTATTTCCTTATATGTACGTTCTTATCCTTTCAAATTTTGAATTTGTATACGTACATATATTTGCATGTTCAGTTGGCCCTCCCTAAAACAAAGATAAAAATTTATGCCGCCGCCGGGGTTCGAACCCCCGACCTCCATGCTACAAATCCAATGCCTTAACCAACTGAGCTACAGAGGCTTTTGTTAATAAGTCTTAGAACAATAATAATTATTTTTCTCTCCTTACTTCTCTTTTTCATGTTAGTTACAATACTTAAATTAAACAACTGCATGGATCTTTTTTTTTCTTTTAAAAATTAATTGTACTTTAATTTGTGAATCTTAATGTCACAGAATTACGGGGTGTTACATTAATTGGGAACCATATTTATAATTCCTAGTAATTGGGAATCTTTGTTGTTTACGACATTTCTTGTCGTCAACATTTGGTGCTTTCACTGAGAAAACTCAGATATTGCGTTTTTCTCGCACATTAACATCTCGACTTCGCCGAGCTTAAGGTTCCTTGCTTGACCTGCTGTCGAGTCTGCTTACGATGGTAAAAAAGTCAAAGAACGCATTGATCGGCTCTTTAGCCGCAGAAGATGCTGGTCCATCTCAACAGCCTCGACCGGCGGATATCCCGGCCACAAATGAAAGTGAACCTCCATTTGCGGACCTCGAAGTTCCCGCAACCCAAGCGCAAGTCAGCGCGTTTAGTGGAAAGTATGAAAATATTGCTGTCGAGCTTAACCAAGCGCTAAGGATAATACTGACCTTATGCGACAACTCCAAGAAAGTCAGTGCGTCGTCATTTGACTACCACTAGCTCGAAACAATGCTCGACCTCGACCATCAACATCAGAAACTTAATCTTCCGAGTCGAGGGGCCCGCACCAACGAAGGAGGTTTAGGCTCACTAACAATGTCGCCGCCCGAACAAACGCCCTCGAAAATGGCAATGGCAATGGGTATGCCAACGACAACGGCGACCGAACCACGGTTACCTATAGCGAGGGGGCCCAATATCGGGACCATTCTCGCTTAGTCATTAATTATGGACCCGTTCCTACTGACCAACCTCCTCCTCCACAAGATCCAACGACCGCCCGCCGTGACAATGAACCTACTATTTTGACGGCCCGTGCCTTTCCAGTAACGGATCCGCGTGACCCCGCTTCACATCGTCACACACACCAGGATCTCATTATAGATGTCGAGGACATGGAAGAAGATGATCTAGACATCCACCATAGAAGACTCCCTTACACCCGAAGTCCAGAACCTCTCCAAAACCCATGGGTCCTAATGGCGGACCCCCATCTGACCTATCTTCTCGACATGGTCTGAAGGATCATGAGAGAGATGCGAGGGAATGTGCATGATTCATGGGAAGAGCACATTAGGCGCAACCCTTTCACTCGAAGTGTCAATGAAGCTGAATGGTCGCGACGCTATAGCATGCCGCAGATGCCGCTCTGTGATGACACCACCGACCCTTGTGCCTTCCTGAACCATTATGAATGGCAAATGGACTCGAGCAGGGGCGATGATCCAGTCAAGTACAAATTCTTTCTAGTCTTCCTGTCAAGGACCGCCCTATTATGGTTCTCTCGCCTTCCGCTTAACTCCATCAACAACTTCGGCCAATTGGCGGCAGTTAGTTATTCAGTTCAAGATGCATATCCCAACTCCAAAGAATGCCCTCACCCTTTCCAACCTATACCAAGGACCAGCCGAGTCGCTCCAAAGCTACCTCTCCCGGTTCAACATCGCCCTCACAGAGGTCGAGGATCCAGACCCTCGCGTCGTACTCTTTTAGTTAGCAAAGGGTGTTCTCCCTACTTCTGAGTTCGGGGCATGGATTAATCGGAAGCAGCCAAAAACACTCGACACTTCCGATAAAAAGGCTAGGCAATACTTATGTCAAGAAGATGCAAGACGAAACTGACTCTCCAGGGCCATTGTTCACAAGAATCCACAAGCGAACACCATCAGTTGCTACGTCAAAGTGAAATAGATAGGGAAGCTCTTTGATAAGGACAAGGGGATAAGCCCCTACAAACAAAGGCCGAATAACAGTAGGCAAGGCGACCACAACAACGACCAGGTTTCTAAAGAACATAAAAAGCCCAGCACTCGCCGGAGATACAAGATCTACACCATGCTGAATGAAGACTTGGAAACATTCTACCAGCAAACGTGCAACTCGATTTAATAAAAGAAACCGTACAACAGGGAATCCACTAATCATGAGAAGAATACTGGCAAGCACTATCGGTAGCACGACATGTACGGGCATAATACCAATAATTGCCGTCAATTCAAAGATGTAATCGAAATGCTTATCCGCGAGAAGCGCCTTGAGCAGTACGTCCGAAAAGCACCATGACTTTCGCTGGCACTAAGCAGAATTCCGGCAAAACCTAACGCTCATCCTCATTGGCCGCAATTGACATTGGTACCTCTCACCCGCCCTGAGCGACAAAGGACCTGTTGGAAACGGATCTCCTTCCAATTCTGGACCCCGAAGGTTTTGCGACTCAAGCAAAGATTCACACGGTTAGTAAAGAATATAAGAATGCCTATCTTGCGCTAGGCATTGAAGGCTAGCACCAACCTTATGCGCCAACTTCAAAGAATTCAACAAATCATCATTCTAATTCAGCTTGCTCAGAACCGCGCCCACTCGCGGCACACCGCATCAGAAATTTCTTTTATCGAAGCTAGGGGCCCACGTCGAGGAAGAAGGTTCAACATCATTAAAAACATTGCCATCCGCTCCAACATTTTTATGGCGACAAGAACAATAACAGAAATGAGATGATGATCGAACCATCATCACTTACGGCCAAGGAACACGGTAACAAACCGGGTTCGTATAACCAACCTTCTACTCTAAAGAGCCCAACTGTCGCCACTCGCAACCAGAGTCCCGCACTTCCAACTGCTTGTCGGAGAAAAGTACTTCGGAATCTGAGTGCACACCAGCTTTCCTAAACTCGACAGTTATACCAAAACAAGACACCCATTGAATTACGTCACTCGGGTGAGGGGATGAAAAGAATGATCAAGAATCTTGCCACCGATTTGAAAGCTTGACTCGAGCGGTTGGAAGAATCGTTCAATACCTTCCTCGCTAGAATGGAAGATAGGATAAGAAGCACTTCAGATCTGACTGGCCAAGCATACATTACGGAGGCAAGTATCGATACTCCTCCACCATCGACCCAGGACTTGGGGACAACCCCGCAAACTAATCAACTAGCCGACGCCACTCCTCGGGACGGTGCCGACCCCGCTACACTCGGGGGTACCCCTATTCCCGACATCGCCCCAGCTCAATGCGCTTCGATTGGACAGGCCTCGCAGTTGGAAATGTTGCTCAAGCATGAACGCGCACAGCTTTGGATGGTACTTCTCTCATGGTTTCATGAGTCAGAATTACGCTCGATGTGGCCCCTCCAGTTGGAATCGAGTAGGACTTTCCTCTCTATCAACCAATTCCCAATTTGGCATAAGCACCAGGGGCACCAGAGCCACTATGGGCAAACGAAATCAACTGCTTGATTTCGAAAATGGGTCATGGATCGCAGGTGTCATCCATCGGTACACTCCAAGAATTATCCCTTTACTAGGATCGCACGGAAAGCTGAGCAGCCTGAACACACCAACACACCACATGTGGCATTCCATGACGGCACGACTAACCTCTAACCTCCGCAATATCAGGGTCACCACCAGAAATGGAAGGCGTCATCCTGGCCATCCCCGGTTTTGACGCTCAAGCCTCCGCTAGGCGGACTCAAGCTGTTATGAGTCCATGCTTATCACCTACGCTTCTAGCAACCAACTAGTTCCGAGGTCACTTCAACCGACTTCCACAACATCATGCAATCGAAGTTGGAGACTCACGGAGTGCCAAGAAGGTGCGCTAGGCTCCAAATTCCAGGACTAGATCATGACCTCTATAATGCGGCAGGAGGCCAACCTCCGATTATTTCCGGCTTGGTCTGTGAGATCGTTATAGAATCACGGGGGCACGACCACGACGTTTGCAAAACCAGTATGAGGCATAGCCTATTCACTGCGGCTATCCTTAATACTGAATGGTGCAAGTACGGCATGCCAACACCCACTCCTTACTCAAAGAAGCCATGGTCCTCGAAGCTTTATTACCCGCCACAAATGGCACAATGGTTCATTACGCGTCACCAACACCATAAAATGCATGTAGCTCCACGTCCCTATCAAAGAAGGCTCTATTGTGGTCCCCCGACTTCCAACGTGAACTATCTCAACTCTCGACTAAGTCACCAAAAGAGTGGTCGCGCAGTCCAGGATGCACGTCGTGATACCCAGAGACATCCTCTTTGTCTCGAGCCGTTACCAAGGCGTCCGTGAACTCTCAAAGGCCATCTTGCAAAATTCATAGCCGCCTTTGCCGAAGTCAAGGAACCTAATCCTTGAATCGTACCCATCCATCTTACACATGGCATACCACATGATTCTGAACTTAGAGCATGGACCGATCAAAAGCAATCAAAGATTCGGGAGACCATCGCCATGAAATCCTTCTACTTCCTATGCCGAAATACAATACAAAGGAATCATGCTCACATCTTGCCTCGTGACGACTCCCAGAGCTCCAACAACTCTAATTATATCGCTCTGCGCAATCTTGATCACACCAGCAACGTCAAAGGTGGTCGAAACAATGGATGGAATCATCATCGACTCCTTTCTTTACGCAGCTATACTGCTCCTAGTGACACCCTCGAGGAAATCTATCTCACAACCTGCAACTCCTAGCCATGCAAAAGGCCAAGACCTGAAAGTCCGACAAGCACACCAAGGGGCTATACAGGATATTGTTGGTTCCACCACACCCGCGGACACAACATGAACATGTTTCGTCACTTGCAAAACAACCTCTAAAAACTCAACTGCGTGATACCTTCGAGCCAAACGGTGTTCATCAAGGATCCCCATCGCATGGGATCTATTAGCTACTCAGCGCTCATCAAAAATTCCCACTAAACAGGACTTCGACCGACAATTTATCCATCAAGATCATCCCTCCACCTCGTCAGGACTACAACTTCCATGGCGTAGTCGATTCTAGGATGTCATCGGAGATACCAGTTTGCAGCTTTTCCTTGCCTATATCTCCCTCATTGGAAGCGGAACAGAAACTAAAAGAGAACTTTCTCCTATAAAAGACACCTCCTTTTCGCTGTGCCGTGTTCTTTTCTTTGTCCTCCATGCTGCACTCCCGACCCCCTCCAATCAGCACGGGGAACGTTGGGAAGTACCATCGGAGGAAGGTTCGAAAGCGAGCCTCAGAATTCCAGCTCTTTGTCATCCGCAAGATCGTCGTCTACAACATAGCAATCCCGGAGGTTACCATTGGTGAAATCGTCCATCGACTTATTAACAACATCATCTCACCCATAAAAAAAAGAGGAGGCGAGAGAGATGATTCAATAGCAAAAAACAAGTCCCCTTCTACAAGACATACCTACTCTTTGCTTTATCATAGCCATCCTACACAAACGAATGCTTCGACCACTTGGAGGCATGACTGGAAGCTCAACTAAAGGCCCGCTCAAACATAAATCGACAACCTCGTTTTTAAATGAGTCTTTCCTCCACCGGCCGGCCTCACCCATCGTTAGGAAGGCCCATACTCATACAACGGAAGCTCAGCGATGGAACTTACAAACGCTCCACCATGGACGGAGCCGAACTCCCAAGGGCATCGAACAACTAACATCTTCATCTCTAGTCTACACAACTTAGTGTACAATTGTTTCAGCCTTTCCAGCGATGTTTTGTTTTCCTGCACTTCGAGGCATTGCAAAGGATACCACTACTAGAGTTATTTATAGGAGTGATGTTCAGTTTCCCGTCTCCCTTTCATGTTTGCTTCGTGCATGACAATCATGATGCATTTAATTAGTCCTGACAACTGTTTGCGAAAAATTATACAATTGTAAACAACTGTAAAATTCGTTCGTCTTTCCTAAACAACAAGGATCGTTGTAGAGGGTGTCGAACTCTGGACCAAATTATTTTATTAATATATCCAATCAAGTTATCCCTAACTTTTGATTGGTTGAAAACAAAGAAAATAACAGAAATTAATTAAAAGAGAGTTTTAACAATAAGTGAAAGCAATTAGGGGATAATGACATAAATCAGATTCATAATCATCAATAGCCAATCGAATAAATACAGATCTAATTCATGTTTCTGTCACAAACATGAATCAACTATAATTAGGTTTCTAGAAACAAATATGTAAATAACAACAAGTATAGCCTATGCAGGAGCTCAGCTCTTAAACAACCATAGGCTATCAGGACAGATTCACTATTTTATTTCTAAAACCCTAAATATTAAATCTAAATCTGATAAGTGTTAGATCGAACTCGAATATACCCTGTGAAGGAGCACAGCTCTTAAACGACACAGGGTACGAAGGTTCAGATCTAACCCTTAGTACAAATCTCGATCTACATACATGAAGTTCTAATCTTTTGGCTATGTGATTCATATTGAATCATAACTATTAGCGTCATCACCCCCTAATTAAAGAGGATTAGCTAGACATAGCTAAAAGAAAAGAAAATAAAAAGAAAATAAACGACATAAATAAAATACAATAAAAACTAAATAGAAGAGAGAAAGAAGAGTTTTATTCCAAGAAAAGGATTACAGAATAAAACTGAGTGTGTTTTACAATGAATGAGATAAAGTGTATTTATAGCTGATATGACACAGGCTACTTGGCAAATTCCACAATGTGGGACTAAAGAATTAGCCCAAATAACACATAAGCTAGTGTGAATGGGGTTTTAGAGTAAGAGGCCTTGTAAGTGAGCCAGTGTGAATGCATATAGTGCATGAATGAGAAGCCTTGCAAAGGGGCTAATGTGAACGCTACATGAGTGAAATGGTCTGCAATTGAGCCAATGTGAACACAATATGAGTCTTTAGTGAGCCAAATCTACCCAACTAAACTCTATTTGCAAGCGTTCTTCAAGCTTTAAACTCTTCAAGCTTTAGTAATTTTAACTTCACTCTTTTTCAGCAAAATCTTCATGCTTTATTCATCAAATGCTCTAAACCATGATTCTCGTCAACAATCTGAAAACACATCTATAAATACACAATATCAATTATTTAAAAGATAAAATAAGATAAATATGCGGATAAAATATACACATTTACGTATATATCAACAACCAGTTTACGTTCAAACTTTCGATCGCCGCATCGGAGCCCCGAGCACGGGAGCCGGTGCCTCCTTCCTAGCCTTGTTCCAGCATTGAGGCCGAACAACATTGGCTACGACCGACACCTCGAGCATGGGAGATGGCCATGCTACTTGAGTCACCGGCCCGTGGAGCGAGTGAGTATGAATAACCACGAACTTGAACCTCGGCCCTGTGCCGAGGCCGAGGATAAATCATTCCGCGCCCAAGTCTTAAGCGACTTGGGGCCGCCTAACGGACAACCGAGAGCGATGTAAATTTCTCCAGAGCTGCGGGTACCTATCGAATCTCGGTGCAGCACCGAGACCGACATTAAATCGTTTTTCCCCAAAGCTTTAAAGGCTTAGGTGCACCACATGGCCACAAACGGACCCTACGGGCTGCTGATTGGAGACCTTCCTCGGCGAATAAACGACGTCGTCTCTCGCCCAAACCCGATAAATGCCAGGGGACAATACACCAGACGGACCACACAACGCGACGTCAAACGCCTCCGCTACACTTGGGGTTTCCCCGGCCAACCCAAGTACACAGCAAGCGCTCAACCTAGCTTCACAAACTGCGGGTTTCCTGAGCTGAGGGAAACTTACTAGAAGCCCGCGCTTTATCACGCCTCTCTGGAATAGTGACCCAGGGCGCAATACACAATCACGCCCCTCTGGACTAATCGACCTAGGGCAGGGTACACACAATTGCTTTTTTGTTAAGTTTAACGATAAGTATGCCTATGCAAGTACGAAATTCCTAAAAGCATGGGAGGAACTTCTGAACACTCAACACAAATTGCGATATTTACTAATTCATATTTCACCCCCACGCACACATTAAGACAAACTACATGTCTAACATCTCTTCTCTCCGATAACAGGGCATACATGAATAGCACGCCATGTCCTTAAAAACCAAAAGCGAGGGTCACACTCGCATATACTATTGGTTTACCTAACCCAAAGTATCTCTAATTCCTTTCACAATTACTGATGCTACTCATTCTTTCCTTTCCTTTTCTTTTTTCTTTCCAGGTTTCGACACAAGCAGGTCATAACCAGTATTGGGCCCTTTCTTTCTAGATCAAATTCCTCCTCCTCTACTCAACACAGGAGTAACGGATTCATGAGGCATCGATGAGCGTTGTCCGCCATTATCCTCACCGGTTGTAACAATCATAACCTCCCCGAGAGCAATACATGGTGACAGCTTAGGGACAATGTAAGAAGAAAGGACCAATACAGCCTAGGTTTCTCCTCAAGCCTTCCTGGCACCCAGCTTTACTCTCTTCCGGATATCTTCGGTGGCTTTCTGATCTGCTATCTCCCTTGCCTGGATTCGCATAACTGCATCCGTTTCAAGTTGTTATGGGTCCTCTCGCCCTCTTTTGGTGGGCATCATCGACGACATTCCTTTTTTCTAGCTTACTCAGAGACCCTATCCTTCTCCGCTTCAGCATCGACCTACCTCTTCTTCACCACAACAGAAGATTTCTCCTAGGAATCCTAACTAGACTTTACGCGGGCACTTGTGTGGAAGCCTCATCCTGTTCGTCTTCCCCTCCGGCTCCTCCGACATTGCCACCAGCGGGGCTTCCTGATCGTCCACCTCATCTTGCAATGCTTTAATGCTTAGATCAGCTACGCCCGGTCAACCACCAATTCTCCTCCTTCGGAGAGACTCATATAAATATGGAGTCACGAAGCCATGGTTTCTCCGTCTTCTCCGGATTGTTCCCACTATAACTCGTACTGGGATTCGGACGCTTAAGGAAGCATGGTGGCAAAGCATGGCGTCGCCTCCACTCCAGGATGGGCTTCCCGGTACAAGAAGTAACAATTTGAATGTTGAGGGTTCATCACTCGCATTCTCTTCAATTAGCAAGTATCGAGCTCAGGGGCGATCCCCGACCTATCTCTGCATCAGCTTATTGATCGCAGGAGCTGCGGAGGATCCCTGCTAACCTCCATGCTTGCATTTCCATCGCCACAACCTTCGGGGCAACCATTCTAAAGAGGAAAATACACCTCGCCACGATGATGATCCAGACCCAAAAGTTCGGGTCTTGGAAACTTCTACAATCCCACCAATACAAGGCAAGCCAGGCATAGAAGCCCGAACCGAAGGACAGAGGGAGCAATACAACCACCGGTTCACTAAGAAATTGGAGAGTTTTGACAAGTTCTCAGTGCGCGAAATAAAAAATTCATATCTCAATGCAAGTTCTGGATTTTTCATCGGCCGATTCATTTGATTCCCTAAAGCCTCTATGCCTCACCATCAAGCTCATACTTAAACGCAATGTGAAGTTGACCTACACCTATCGACGCCAAAGCTTCCTATTTACAAGAGCATTGGAACGCTGCACAACACCTAGTTTTAATAACTATGATAGTGATTACCAGTAATCGTCAACACCATTTTCAGATCGGATGATGATCACGACATAGTTGGGTGGGGACTAACGACTCAACCTTATGTTTACATCTTATGTGCATATCAGAGTAGCCAGTTCGAATAAGTCCATTTCCTAAATCATTTGCCAACCGGTTGTGTCACGTTCAACCTCCAATACAAACCAGACATGAAGCATTCAGCAACGATCCAAACTTACTAGCTCAACCCCGACGT
The DNA here is from genome assembly GCA_030737875.1 of Allium sativum. Lineage (NCBI taxonomy): Eukaryota > Viridiplantae > Streptophyta > Magnoliopsida > Asparagales > Amaryllidaceae > Allium > Allium sativum. Next base: position 730,628,233 of record CM060923.1, on the reverse strand, counting down.
CAAGCAGAATCTAGCAGATACCAGGGCGTGTGGCAACCCTCTACGGATTGTCGCACCGACCAGGCAATCATACGACATGACCAAATCCACTTTAGTCCCTGCACTAGCGTCATCCTCAAGGCATCCCTTGGAGCCATCCTTTTGAGAGCACCTTCACCTAGCAACGCGGGCCATACAGTGCCAGAATCCAGGCCATGATATATGACAAGTATTGTCCTCACATTGGCATTCGCATACACGAGTTGCCGAAACTTTGATCGATGCGACTAGCTTGGATCGCTGAACGACCTTTGGCTCGCCTAATCAAAGTGATTTAACGGATACTCAACTAATCAAGCTCCATACCAACGACGTTTCAGCAACCACTTAGGGCGGTCATGCACCTAAGCCATGGCAATGACCATGCGTACACGCTTTGGAAATTCCAACCAAACAAACCGACTTGACTCGTTAACCAAATGCATGCTCACAAGCCTTAAGGATTCAAGTATACATTCCAAAGTGTCGGCTCTCAATCCAAAAACTCTTCGGAAAGCTAAAATTGCACGATCATAAGCCTAGCGCATACAACTCACTTTCGTGTGACCAATAACAATTCAGATCGCATTGCGCAAAGACACACAAACTTGTGGTTGCATATGCGATTATGACCCAATAACGAACCGTTTGCACTATGATGCAGTCGGCAACTAACTTTTGTTGTCTTTAATCTATAGGAAGTAAACTCCTTTGACAGGTTCCCATCCAAGCCGCCAAACTCAAGCGAGTCAAAGCTCTCAGCAATGCCGGAATCCTAAGCTCACACCCACATATCTCAACAAGGCATCCCAACCACTCCAAAGCAGTGCGCTCTCAGCGTACAACTCAAGAGTAAGGTCACAACAAATAGCTAAGCACTGCATGGAGATGTGTGCCCCCATACTAGACTCATCTCACTTCAAAGCAAGTCCCACTAACACAAGACATACTTTGAGGGGGCAAATGTTAACCGACCCTTTTGTATGATTCCAAAAAGTACAAAAGACACGCTCGTCTCAACATAACGCATGATATTATAGCAGCATGTCGCATCCCTCGAACGCAACCACCACTAGTCTCCGTCAACATTCGGGCCGAAAGCGAGCTGTGCTCCGAGCCGAAGGCGAGCCGTCAAGAGGATCCAGGGGCAGCACCGGTGGTGGTCCGAGTCCCAACAATCCCGACGGCGATCGACCTGTTGGGGTTTGGGGCCCCACAGTCCTGGCACCACCCGATTCATTCGATTTTAGCCAACAAGTGTGTTTCCCGAAATCACATGATCGATTAAAAGTCAGGATTCAGCCAGCAACTTCCGCGAACCTCTCAACGCCCTAAAACACCTACTCATCTAGCCTTCGCACACTTCGTAAAGTGAACCTCGTACCCTCGGGGGGTATGAAATGTCGCACCTATGAGGCGCGAAATTCCGCACCCTCGAGGTGCGAATTTCCGCACCCTCGACGTGCGAATTTCCGCACCCTCGAGGTGCAGAGGTGCGAAATTCCAAACCCTCGAGGTGCGAAATTACGTGCCCTCGAGGTGCGAAATATCCGCACCCTCGAGGTGCGAGCTGGTGCGGAGGTGCGAAATTCCGAACCCTCGAGGTGTGAAATTACGCACCCTCGAGGTGCGAAATATCCGCACCCTCGAGGTGCGAGCAGGTACGAAATTTCTCACCCGGTAGGTGCGAAATTTCGCACCTAAGTCAGGTGCGAATTTCTTGTAGGTGCGGGCTAGAGGTGCGAATTTCCTGTAGATGGTCCCCATTTCTACATACTCATACCTTACCCCTACCTGACCACTTCCGATAAATACCCCATAGCCTCACATTTTAAAAGGGTTGGATTCTTGAGCTTGGAAACCTCCATAGAGCTCCATTAATGGCATCTTCTCTTGAGTTAGAAGAAGGACAAAATTGTCTTTTTCCTTATTTATTCAATATATGATGATTATGACATCATATATCATGAAAACTGCATGTAATGAGATATCATGAGATAGTCTCAACCTTGTAATCTTCCAAGTGATCAATAAAATTCCAACGACTCTTCAAAGTGGACGTAGGCCCTCACTGAGGCCGAACCAATATAAATTCCTTGTGTTATTTACTGCTTATGTTCTATTTTATGTTCTTGTCTATGCGACCATATTTATAATTCCTAGTAATTGGGAATCTTTGGTGTTTACGGCATTTTTTGCCGTCAACATAGCGTATCCTTTGTAACATTGGTATGTTGATTTTATAATAGCATAAAATGATAAACACACCCTGTAGAAAAATCGTTTAAACATCCTCTGTGTTATATAAACAACTTACCTCTTCCTGTAGATAAGATCCATAGATTAAATTTGGACTAGTTTCAACCTCTTATTAATAAATGAAGTCATTAATTTATGTCCACGGTAGAAACAAAATTGGTTCCAGATCATATAAATTGGTATATTCTCAGAGATGCCTAGTTTCCTGTAACCCCACTATAAACGAGAAATTACAACCTTATTTAAAATCGAAATTCAAGAATAAAAATGAAATCATAAGGAGAAATCATGAATGTTAATACATATTTCCTTATTTCAAAGGGAGTGTATAGTGGGATATCTTGTGATGAATGGAAAATTTCTTTTTGGTAAGTTCCGACTTTCTAGGTGATCGAATACGACGATAGGTGGTCTGGAGAAGAGTGCGAGGCTAAGGAACACATGAAAAATACAAAATTATTTTTCTATCAAGGGATATGGGTAAACGAGGGAAAAAGTATTTTTTTACTGTGTTTTAACATCGCCTTTGGTGGAGAACTACACCCCTGGGAATGGATCGAGTTTGATGCAATTTGGTAAGGAGGTGCGGCCAAGGGTCGTTGCCATTCTGGTGAAGTTTGGTAGGTAATGACATATGGTGGTGGTAGCGGTTGGGGGCAAGGTGAACGTGAGGGGGATGCCTGTTTTTGGAGAAACTGAATATCAAAAATATGATCGACGTGACGAGGGGGTTATCGGAGTTCAGAGACGAGACCAGGAGGTGAAGCGGAGTGTGTGGAGATTGGACTGGAGGGGACATTGCCGAGGTCGCATATATACATGCGCCCAGCGTTTATGGTGTGCACGGAAATAGGTAACACAGGAAGAAAAGAATAAGAAGCAAGGGTGATCATGTATATTTGGATTGCCAAATTCATGGATCTGGCAAGTCGAAAACGAAAGGAATTCAGGGCACTGGAAAGGAAGTTAGTGGAATGAATTGATGGGTTAGAGAAGGGGTAGTATCAAATAGTAGAAGGGAGAAGATAAAGAAGAGACGAGGGCTTAGGAAGATTGGATTTGGGCCAGTAGAGATAAATTAAACTAAAAAGAAAAAAAAATAGAAAATGGAATTGGGCCTTCAAGGATTTTTATAGAAATTTTAAAACAGAATATAAAGAAGGAAAGGAGCATTCAGGCTAATGTTTTGGGCCGTGGGTTTTCACAAGCTAAATTAAATGAAAAATAGGAAATAAAAGGAGATTTTTAAGGTTTATGAAATAAGATTAAAGACAAATGGCCAACCATACTAGGCCGGTGAAAGAAAAGATGAGAAGAAGATTGGCCGGAGTAATTGGGACTCAAGGGCTTTAGTAAGATAAATTAGATAAAAAGGAGATATAAATTAGAAAATTAAAAATCAAATAAAATTAAAAGAAGGGTAACAAAAATAAATAAAAGGAGATTTTTAAATTAATAAGATCATAAAGAAATGAAATAACTTAGTAAGTGGAAGGAAGGACATTAGCAGTGAAATCGAACGCAGAAGCTTAGCATAAGAGTTTCAACGATTTTAAAAATAAAAAAGGGAGATAATTTAAAATCAAGTTATTTATAATTATTTAGAAATAAAAAGACAATTTACAAAGGTATAAAATGTTGTATAAACAAGCGGATATTTTTCAGTAAAGTACCGTGTGCGACGCACAGGCTTTAGTGGCTCATTTATATAGGACTGTCGAAACTAAATAAATTACCATGTGCGATGAACATGATTTAGTTGCTCAATTATAGAAAATTGTCAAAAATGTTTGGATTTAAACAGTATGGACATATACCGTTCTGTTTGGTTGAAGCTCATAAGTAAAGGTTAAATAAAATGAGTTATACTAAATCCAGTTCATTTTAAACTGATAACTAATTCTTTAAAGAAAGGTTTGAGATCAAATGAATATTGAAAACAAATCTTAAGTATCATCTAAACATAAAAGAGATTACGCTGATCATTTCGAAAGATCGGAATTAATATTCCACTTCGATTTGATGTATACGTCGTGTGATAGAGATTATTGAAGATAAATGAAGACTGTGGACCTTCATAAGAGGAAGGATTGATGTCGAATTTCTATGACTTGGAACCAGAGGTTTTCTGACGTCATTCGGTCGTGGTTGATATTTTGCGTATTGTAAGGATTTCTCGCTACAGATCATTTGGATGCGGTAGGAGAGTGGCTTCGGTTCATCTTATTCCTGGATGACTTGTATGGGCGAGTGTCTGAAAGAGTACTTCCAGATGGTCACGTACATTGATTTCTTCAAACTTGCCAGTGTATTTTTGATGTCGCTAATTAGTGATTTGACGTATTTTGATGATGTGGCATTTTAAGTGAATGGGGACCAGATGTTCTAAGAAGTAAACGTAGCCTTAAGCCTCATCAACTGGGAAATGATAGAAATTGGGCTGGGAGCATGGCTAGGTGGGTCTTTCCCAAGCAGTGTGTACTATCACCATCTAGAGAAATTCCTTTTTGACTTCTTAATCTATATTTCTCTGCTACAGCTTTCAGAAATGGTAGGTCGCTCCCAACCGTGGGGGTGATAATATATTTGATACACTCAAGCTAAATGAGTGGGTGGTCGTATGTGGTCGGTTGCAAGATGTTCTTGTTGAACCCCGGTTTATCCCATCTAGAGTATGTTGACTGGCAGGTGTTCCCATACCTTGTCTGTTGGAGTCCAGTCTCCAATATGACCAGGTAGTTTTTTATTTTATACTATATATATGGAGCGTGAGAAGCAAGCATTCCGCTAGATGGTTATTTATTTGATAAAAACAATTATAATATCAAATGATTTTGATATCATAAATGTTTTAGATTACAATAAGGTAAAAACCGTCCATGTTTATGTGTGGGCTGGTCTTACTATTTTCTTTTCTTTCGAAAGGTTTTCGAACGTTAAATCAATCTATTCTCATAAGAGAATAACCCGATCTGTGTTAAGAATTGGTCATTTGAATTGTTTTAAAATTCATTACTCACACTAGTCCCCCGATTGACCCAGAGTTTATTTTTCTATGTTTTCCTAAACTCTTGGGTATCATAACACTTCTTATGGGTAGACAAGTGATCCAGGTATCTAATGGAACCCTTTTGAAGTAATATGGAGTACGAGTCCAAGAACCAGTCCAGTAGCTACATCTATCTCTATGTATCCAGTTGAATATCTGTATTAAACTAGCAACCATGTATGATGATGTATTATGACAATGATGTACTATGATGTAACAGACTCTGACATGTATTATATTATGTGATATAATTTTGTTAAATTACACTGTGAGATTTTGATGTTTTTCTTACTCTTCTATTCTATTAGTTCAATATTTCTACTTCTCATCCTCTAACTTCTTTCTTTTAACATTCGGCTTTTCTATATAATTTTAGTTGACTGTGGTAGTAAAATATCAGCTTAAATTGGTACTGAAAAGTGGGACGTTACAGTTAGTTTTTTGCAGCATCCAATCCAAACGATTCATCATCTTTCATATTTGCCGATCAACCCCTTATTCTCTTAATACTTCAAAACAGAGCTTCTTTTTAATCCTACCACAAATTCTCTAAACAACCCTTATTTCCAACAATTATCCATATCTTTTAGCTGCCCCAAACTTTTATTATTGTTTTCCTTTATTGATTTCTTTAAACCAACGCTTCAGAGTAGTTAAATAATAGGGTAATTGTTGGAAGTAAGCGCTATCTAGAGAATTAGGTGTAGGATTAAAAAGAAGGATGTTTTGAAGTATTAAGAGAAGTAGGGTTAATTTAAGCATAGTAGGGGTAGATCGACAAATATGAAAGATGATGAATCGTTTGGATTGGGTGCTACAAAAATCAATCCTTCATAAAAGTAGAATGATAATTGGTTTACAAAGAAAGAAATGAATAATCCAAAAAAATGAATAATGAAATGAATAAAGGAAAACAATAATAATAGTTGGGGGGCAGTTAAAGCATAGTAGGGGTAGATCGACAAATATGAAAGGTGGTGAATCATTTGGATTTGGTGCTAAAAAAACCAACCCTTCACAGAAGTAAAATAATAATTGGTTTAAAAAGAAATAAATGAATTATGCAAACAAAATGTGAATAAAGAAATTAATAAAGGAAATCAATAATAAAAGTAAGGGGTAGTTTAGGCAGATTGGGGGTAGATCGACAAATATGAAAGATGATGAATAATTTGGATTGGGTGCTGTAAAAACCAACCCTTCAAAGTAGCTAAAAAAACAGGGGTAATTGTTGGAAGTAAGGGATATTTAGAGAATTATGGGTAGGATTAAAAAGAATGGCTATATTGATGTATTAAGAGAAGTAGGGGTAGTTTAAGCTTAGTAGGGTTAGATCGACAAATATGAAAGATGATGAATCATCTGGATTGGGTGCTGCAAAAACCAACCCTTCACAGAAGTAGAATGATAATTGGTTTACAAAGAAAAAACAAATAATGCAAAAAAATGAATAAAGAAAAACAATAATAAAAGTAGGGGTAGTTAAAATATAGCGGTATTTTTCGAAAGTAAGGACTATCTATAGAATTAGGGCAGGATTAAAAAGAAGAGTTGTTTTGAAGTATTAAGAGAAGTGGGGGTAATTTAAGCATAGTAGGGGTAGGTCGACAAATATGAAGGATGATGAATCGTTTGGATTGGGGCTGCAAAAACTACCCTTAATTCTCTAATAGCCCTTACTTCAAATAATTACCCCTATTTTTTAACTACAATGAAGGGTTCATTTTTGCACCACACAATCCAAATGATTCATCATCTTTCGTATTTGTCGATCTACCCCAACTATGCTTAAACTACCCTTACTTATCTTAATATTTCTAAACAGCTCTTCTTTTTAATCCTGCACCTAATTCTCTAAATAGCATTTACTTCCAACAAATACCCCTATTTTTTAACTACTGTGAAGGGTTTGTTTTTGCAGCACACAATCCAAACGATTCATCATCTTTCATATTTGTCGACCTACCCCTACTATGCCTAAACTTCCCCTAATTCTCTTAATAGATCAAAACAACCGCTCTTTTTAGTCCTACCACTAATTCTCTAAATAGCCCTTACTACCAACAATTACCCCTATTTTTTAACTTCTGTGAAAGGTTGGTTTTTGTAGCATCCAATCTAAATGATTCATCATCTTTCATATTTGTCGATCTAACCCTACGTTGCCTAAACTACCCCTACTTCCCTTAATACAACAAAACAACCCCTCTTTTTAATCCTACCCCTAATTCTCTAAGTAGCCCTTACTTCCGACCAGATAGTGATTTGCAGCTTGTTAAAAGTGAAAGACTCTAGTAAGAACATTTTTAAATGGGACCATTCATGGTTAAAAAGTACAACTGAAAGATGATGTGCTAATTTATCAAAATTTTAGTGCTATAAGATGGACATCAAGAATGAGTTCCGATATCAAATGGATACTACCGCAATTACTATGTTTGTAGGTCGGCTTAGACATAACTACATGATAAGTACGTGAAATTAAACTTCTTACATGTAGCAGATCGTGCAAGCGAGCGTCATTCATGCAAACGCTCAAATTGGACCTAATATCTCAATCTTTTATTAATAATAAACTCCAGGATTTTGTAGTTAACGAACAATTACTTGCTACTTGTTATAAGGTTGTTATTTAAATTAGCATTGTGCATTATTGAATCTTTCATTGTACCCAGTTCAAACATGTGAAAATGAATAAAAAAATCATTAGAAAATCAAATGGGGCTAATTCTCTCTTAAACCAATACAACAGAGTGTAAAAAAATTAAGCAAAATGGAAGACTTTACCTAAATATCCTGTCGCCATGCTTCAACCCCATCAGTTGTTAACAAACATAGTGCTTTCTCCATCAACATGTCAAGGAACATAAGTCTGTTAAGAAATAGGGGTAATTGTTGGAAGTAAAGGCAATTTAGAGAATTAGGGGTAGGATTAAAAAGAAGGGTTGTTTTGAAGTATTAAGAGAAGTATGGGTTGTTTAAGCATAGTAGAGGTAGATCGACGAATATGAAAGATGGTTAATCATTTGGATTGGGTGCTGCAAAAACCAATCATTTACAGTAGTTAAAAAATAGAGGTAATAGTTGGAAGTAAGGGCTATTTAGAGAATTAGGCATAGGACTAAAAAGAAGGGTTGTTTTTAAGTATTAAGAGAAGTAGGGATAGTTTAAGCATATTAGGGGTAGATCGACAAATATGAAAGATGATGAATCATTTGGATTGAGTGCTGCAAAAACCAACCCGCCACAGAAGTTAAAAAATAGGGGTAATTGTTGGAAGGAATGGCTATTTAGAGAATTAGGGGTCGGATTAAAAAGAAGGGTTGTTTTGAAGTATTAAGATTAGTAGGGGTAGTTTAGTCATAGTAGTGGTAGATCGACAAATATTAAAGATGATGAATCGTTTGGATTGGGTGCTACAAAAACCAACCCTTCATAGAACTAGAAAGATAAACCGTTTACAAAGAAAGTAATGAATAATGAAAAAAATTGAATAAAGAAATAAATAAAGGAAAACTATAATAAAAGTAGGGGGTAGTTTAAGCATAGTAGGGGTATACCGACAAATATGAAAGATGATGAATCGTTTGGATTGGGTGCTGCAAAAACTAATCCTTCGAAGTTGTTAAAAATAGGGGTAATTATTGGGAGGAAGGGATGTTTAGATAATTAGGTGTAGGATTAAAAAGAAGGGATATTTTGTAGTATTAAGAGAAGTAGGGGTAGTGTAAGCCTAGTTGGGGTAGATCTACAAATATGAAAGATTATGAATTGTTTGGATTGGGTGCTGCAAACACCAACCCTTCACAGTAGTTAAAAAATAGGGGTAACTGTTGGAAACAAGGGCTATTTAGAGAATTATGGGTAGGATTAAAAAGAAGGGTTGTTTCGAAGTATTAAGAGAAGTAGGGGTAGTTTTACTATGCTTAAACTCCATACTACCCCAACTATGCTTAAACTACCCCCTACAATGCATAAACTACCCTTACTTCTCTTAATACTTCGAAACAACCCTTCTTTATATTCCTACCCCTAATTCTCTAAATAGGCCTTACTTCCAACAATTACCCCTATATTTTAACTACCCCTACTTTTATTATTGTTATCCTACCCCTAATTCTCTAAATAGATCTTACATCCAATAAGTACCCCTATTTTTTAACTACTGTGAAGGGTTGATTTTTTTCAGCACCCAATCCAAATGATTCACCATCTTTCATATTTGTTGATCTGCCTCTACTATAGTTAAACTACCCATACTTCTCTTAATATGTCCAAACAACTCTTCTTTTTATTCCTACACCTAATTCTCTAAATAGCCCATACTTCCAACAATTACCAATATTTTTTAACTACTGTGAAAGGTTTGTTTTTGCAGCACACAATCGAAATGATTCATTATCTTTCATATTTGTCAACCTACCCTTACTATGCCTATAATACCCCCACTTCTCTTAATACTTCAAAACCACCCTTCTTTTTAATCCTACCACTAATTTTCTAAATAGCCCTTACTTCCAACAATCACCACTATTTTTCAACTTTTGTGAAAGATGGGTTTTTGTAGCATCCAATCTAAATGATTCATCATCTTTCATATTTGTCGATCTATCCCTACTATGCTGAAGCTACCCCTACTTTCGTTAATACTTCATAACAACCCTTCATTTAAATCCTACCCCTAATTCTCTAAATAACCTTTACTTCCAAAAAGATAGTGATTTGAAGCTTGTTAAAAGTGATAGACTCTAGTAAGAATATTTTTAAAAGGGATCATTCATGGGGAAAAGTATGTACAACTGAAAGAGGATGTAATAATTTATGCAAATATTAGTGCTATAAGCTGGACATCAAAAATGAGTTCGATATCAAATGGATACTACAACAATTACTATGTATGTATGTCGGCTTTGATATAACTACATGGTAAGTATGTGAAATTAAAGTTCTTACATGTAGTGGATCGTGCAAGCGAGCATCATCCATGCAAACGCTCAAATTGAACCTAATAACTCAATCCTCCTATGCACCCAGTTCAAACATGTGAAAATGAATAAAAAAATATCGTTTGAACATCAAATGGGGCAAATTCTCTCTCAAACCAATAAAAAGAGTGTAAAAAAAAATTAAGCAAAATGAAAGACTTTACCTAAATATCATGTCGCCATGCTTCAACCCTATCCGTTGTTAACAAACATAGTGCTTTCTCTATCAACATGTCAAGGAACATAAGTCTGTTAAGAAATAGGGGAAACTGTTGGAAGTAAAGGAAATTTAGAGAATTAATGGTAGGATTAAAAGACGGGTTGTTTTGAAGTATTAAGAGAAGTATGGGTTGTTTAAGCATAGTATAGGTAGATCGACAAATATGAAAGATGATTAATCGTTTGGATTGGGTGCTGCCAAAACCAACCCTTTACAGTAGTTAAAAAATAGGGGTAATAGTTGGAAGTAAGGGCTATTTGGAGAATTAGGCATAGGACTAAAAAGAAGGGTTGTTTTTAAGTATTAAGAGAAGTAGGGGTAGTTTAAGCATAGTAGGGGTAGATCGACAAATATGAAAGATGACGAATCATTTGGATTGAGTGCTGCAAAAACCAACCCACCACATAAGTTAAAAAACAGGGGTAATTGTTGGAAGGAATGGCTATTTAGAGAATTATGTGTAGGATTAAAAAGAATGGTTGTTTTGAAGTATTAAGATAAGTAGGGGTAGTTTAGTCATAGTAGTGGTAGATCGACAAATATTAAAGATGATGAATCGTTTAGATTGGGTGCTACAAAAACCAACCCTTCGTAGAAGTAGAATGATAAACTGTTTACAAAGAAAGAAATGGATAATGCAAAAAATTTGAATAAAGAAATAAATAAAGGAAAAGAATAATAAAAGTAGGGGGTAGTTTAAGCATAGTAGGGGTATACCGACAAATATGAAAGATGATGAATCGTTTGGATTGGGTGCTGCAAAAACTAATCCTTTAAAGTAATTAAAAAATAAGGGTAATTATTGGAAGGAAGGGCTGTTTAGAGAATTAGGTATAGTATTAAAAAGAAGGGCTATTTTGAAGTATTAAGAGAAGTAGGGTAGTGTAAGCCTAGTAGGGGTAGATCTACAAATATGAAAGATTATGAATTGTTTGGATTGGGTGCTGCAAACACCAACCCTTCACAGTAGTTAAAAAATAGTGGTAACTGTTGGAAGCAAGAGCTATTTAGAGAATTATGGGTAGGATTAAAAAGAAGGGTTGTTTCGTAGTATTAAGAGAAGTAGGGGTAGTTTTACTATGCTTAAACTACATACTACCCCAACTATGCTTAAACTACCCCCTACTATGCTTAAACTACCTCTACTTCTCTTAATACTTCGAAACAACCCTTCTTTATAATCCTACCCCTAATTCTCTAAATAGGCCTTACTTCCAACAATTACCCCTATATTTTAACTACCCCTACTTTTATAATTGCTATCCTACCCCTAATTCTCTAAATAGATCTTACTTCCAACAATTACCACTATTTTTTAACTACTTTGAAGGGTTGATTTTTTCAGCACCCAATCCAGATGATTCATCATCTTTCATATTTGTTGAACTAACCCTACTATACTTAAACTACCCACACTTCTCTTAATACAGAAAAACAACTCTTCTTTTTATTCCTGCACCTAATTCTCTAAATAGCCCATACTTCCAACAATTCCCCTATTTTTTAACTACTATGAAAGGTTTGTTTTTGCAGCACACAATCGAAATGATTCATTATCTTTCATATTTGTCGACCTACCCCTACTATGCCTATGATACCCCTACTTCTCTTAATACTTCAAAACCACCCTTCTTTTTTATCCTACCACTAATTTTCTAAATAGCCCTTACTTCCAACAATTACCACCATTTTTTAACCTCTGTGAAAGATTGGTTTTTGTAGCATCCAATCTAAATGATTCATCATCTTTCATATTTGTCGATCTACACCTACTATGCTGAAGCTACCCCTACTTCGATTAATACTTAATAACAACCCTTCTTTTTAATCCTACCCCTAATTCTCTAAATAACCCTTACTTCCAAAAAGATAGCGAATTGCAACTTGTTAAAAGTTATAGACTCTAGTAAGAATATTTTTAGAAGGGATCATTAATGGTGAAAAGTATGTACAACTGAAAGAGGATATAATAATTTATGCAAATATTAGTGCTATAAGATGGACATCAAAAATGAGTTCGATATCAAATGGATACTACAGCAATTACTATGTATGTACGTCGGCTTTGATATACCTACATGATAAGTATGTGAAATTAAAGTTCTTACATCTAGTGGATCGTGCAAGCGAGCATCATCCACTTAAACGCTCAAATTGAACCTAATAACTCAATCCTTCTATGTACCCAGTTCAAACCTGTGAAAATGAATAAAAATAGCGTTTGAAAATCAAATGGGGCAAATTCTCTCTCAAACCAATAAAAAGAGTGTAAAAAAAATTAAGCAAAATGAAAGACATTACCTAAATATCATGTCGCCATGCTTCAACCCTATCCGTTGTTAACAAACATAGTGCTTTCTCCATCAACATGTCAAGGAACATAAGTCTGTTAAGAAATAGGGGTAATTGTTGGAAGTAAAGGCAATTTAGAGAATTAGGGGTAGGATTAAAAGAAGGGTTGTTTTGAAGTATTAAGAGAAGTATGGGTTGTTTAAGCATAGTAGAGGTAGATCGAAAAATATGAAAGATGATTAATCGTTGGGATTGGGTGCTGCCAAAACCAACCCTTTACAGTAGTTAAAAAATAGGGGTAATAGTTGGAAGTAAGGACTATTTGGAGAATTAGGCGTAGGACTAAAAAGAATGGTTGTTTTCAAGTATTAAGAGAAGTAGGGGTAGTTTAAGCATAGTACGGGTAGATCGACAAATATGAAAGATGATGAATCATTTGGATTGAGGGCTGCAAAAACCAACCCACCACAGAAGTTCAAAAATAGGGGTAATTGTTGGAAGGAATGGCTATTTAGAGAATTAGGGGTAGGATTAAAAAGAAGGGTTGTTATGAAGTATTATGATAAGTAGTGGTAGTTTAGTAATAGTAGTGGTTGATCGACAAATATTAAAGATGATGAATCGTTTGGATTGGGTGCTACAAAAACCAACCCTTCGTAGAGGTAGAATGATAAACTGTTTACAAAGAAAGAAATGAATAATGCAAAAAAATTGAACAAAGAAATAAATAAAGGAAAAGAATAATAAAAGTAGGGGGTAGTTTAAGCATAGTAGGGGTATACCGACAAATATGAAAGATGATGAATCGTTTGGATTGGGTGCTGCAAAAACTAATCCTTCAAAGTAGTTAAAAAAATAGGGGTAATTATTGGAAGGAAGGGCTGTTTAGAGAATTAGGTGTAGGATTAAAAAGAAGGGATATTTTGAATTATTAAGAGAAGTAGGGGTAGTGTAAGCCTAGTTGGAGTTGATCTACAAATATGAAAGATTATGAATTGTTTGGGTTGGGTGCTGCAAACACCAACCCTTCACAGTAGTTAAAAAATAGGGGTAACTGTTGGAAGCAAGGCTATTTAGAGAATTATGGTTGGATTAAAAAGAAGGGTTGTTTCGAAGTATTATGAGAAGTAGGGGTAGTTTTACTATGCTAAAACTCCCTACTACCCCAACTATGCTTAAACTACCCCTACTTCTTTTAATACTTCGAAACAAACCTTCTTTATAATCCTACCCCTAATTCTCTAAATAGGCCTTACTTCCAACAATTACCCCTATATTTTAACAAACCCTACTTTAATTATTGTTATCCTACCCCTAATTCTCTAAATAGATCTTACTTCCAACAAGTACCCCTATTTTTTAACTACTATGAAGGGTTGATTTTTTCAGCACCCAATCCAAATGACTCATCATCTTTCATATTTGTTGATCTTCCCCTACTATACTTAAACTACCTATACTTCTCTTAATATGTCAAAACAACTCTTCTTTTTAATCCTACACCTAATTCTCTAAATAGCCCATACTTCCAACAATTAGCCCTATTTTTAACTACTGTGAAAGTTTTGTTTTTGCAGCACACAATCGAAATGATTCATTATCTTTCATATTTGTCGACCTACCCCTACTATGCCTATAATACCCCTACTTCTATTAATACTTCAAAACCACCCTTCTTTTTAATTCAACCACTAATTTTCTAAATAGCCCTTACTTCCAACAATTACCACTATTTTTTAACTTATGTGAAAGATTGATTTTTGTAGCATCCAATTTAAATGATTCATCATCTTTCATATTTGTCGATCTACCCCTACTATGCTGAAGCTACCCCTACTTCCATTAATACTTCATAACAACCCTTCTTTTTAATCCTACCCCTAATTCTCTAAATAAACCTTACTTCCAAAAAGATAGAGATTTGCAGCCTGTTAAAAGTTATAGACTCTAGTAAGAATATTTTTAGAAGGGATCATTCATGGTGAAATGTACGTACAACTGAAAGAGGATGTAATAATTTATGCAAATATTAGTGCTATAAGCTAGACATCAAAAATGAGTTCGATATCAAATGGATACTACAGCAATTACTATGTATGTACGTCGGCTTTGATATAGATACATGATAAGTATGTGAAATTAAAGTTCTTACATGTAGTGGATCGTGCAAGCGAGCATCATCCATGCAAACGCTCAAATTGAACCTAATAACTCAATCCTTCTATGTACCCAGTTCAAACAGTGAAAATGAATCAAAATAACGTTTGAAAATCATATAGGGCAAATTCTCTCTCAAAATAATAAAAAGAGTGTAAAAAAATTTAAGCAAAATGAAAGACTTTACCTAAATATCGTGTCGCCATGCTTCAACCCTATCCGTTGTTAACAAAAATAGTGCTTTCTCTATCAACATGTCAAGGAACACAAGTCTATTAAGAAATAGGGGTAATTGTTGGAAGTAAAGGAAATTTAGAGAATTAGGGGTAGGATTAAAAGAAGGGTTGTTTTGAAGTATTAAGAGAAGTATGGGTTGTTTAAGCATAGTAGAGGTAGATCGACAAATATGAAAGATGATTAATCGTTTGGATTGGGTGCTGCCAAAACCAACCTTTTACAGTAGTTAAAAAATAGGGTAATAGTTGGAAGTAAGGGCTATTTGGAGAATTAGGCATAGGACTAAAAAGAATGGTTGTTTTTAAGTATTAAGGGAAGTAGGGGTAGTTTAGGCATAGTAGGGGTAGATCGACAAATATGAAAGATGATGAATCATTTGGATTGATGGCTGCAAAAACCAACCCACCACAGAAGTTAAAAAATAGGGGTAATTTTTGGAAGGAATGGCTATTTAGTGAATTAGGGGTAAGATTAAAAAGAAGGGTTATTTTGAAGTATTAAGATAAGTAGGGGTAGTTTAGTCATAGTAGTGGTAGATCGACAAATATTAAAGATGATGAATCGTTTGGATTGGGTGCTACAAAAACCAACCCTTCGTAGAAGTAGAACGATAAACTGTTTACAAAGTAAGAAATGAATAATGCAAAAAAAATTGAATAAAGAAATAAATAAAGGAAAAGAATAATAAAAGTAGGGGGTAGTTTCAGCATAATAGGGGTATACCGACAAATATGAAAGATGATGAATCGTTTGGATTGGGTGCTGCAAAAACCAATCCTTAAAAGTAGTTAAAAAATAGGGGTTATTATTGGAAGGAAGGGCTGTTTAGAGAATTAGGTGTAGGATTAAAAATAAGGGCTATTTTGAAGTATTAAGAGGAGTAGGGGTAGTGTAAGCCTAGTAGGGTTAGATCAACAAATATGAAAGATTATGAATTGTTTGGGTTGGGTGCTGCAAACACCAACCCTTCACAGTAATAAAAAAATAGGGGTAACTGCTGGAAGCAAGCGCTATTTAGAGAATTATGGGTAGGATTAAAAAGAAGGGTTGTTTCGAAGTATTAAGAGAAATAAGGGTAGTTTTACTATGCTTAAACTCCATACTACCCCAACTATGCTTAAACTACCCCCTACTATGCTTAAACTACCCCTACTTCTCTTAATACTTCGAAACATCCCTTTTTTATAATCCTACACCTAATTCTCTAAATAGGCCTTACTTCCAACAATTACCACTATATTTTAACTACCCCTACTTTTATTATTGTTATCCTACCCCTAATTCTCTAAATAGATCTTACTTCCAACAAGTACCCCTATTTTTTAACTACTGTGAAGGGTTGATTTTTTCAGCACCCAATCCAAATGATTCATCATCTTTCATATTTGTTGATCTTCCCCTACTATACTTAAACTAACTATACTTCTCTTAATACGTCAAAACAACTCTTCTTTTTAATCCTACAACTAATTCTCTAAATAGCCCATACTTCCAACAATTACCCCTATTTTTTAACTACTGTGAAAGTTTTGTTTTTGCAGCACATAATCGAAATGATTCATTATCTTTCATATTTGTCGACCTACCCCTACTATGCCTATAATACCCCTACTTCTCTTAATACTTCAAAACCACCCTTCTTTTTAATCCTACCACTAATTTTCTAAATAGCCCTTACTTCCAACAATTACCACTATTTTTTAACTTCTGTGAAAGATTGGCTTTTGTAGCATCCAATCTAAATGATTCATCATCTTTCATATTTGTCGATCTACCCCTACTATGCTGAAGCTACCCCTACTTACGTTAATACTTCATAACAACCCTTCTTTTTAATCCTACCCCTAATTCTCCAAATAACCCTTACTTCCAAAATGATAGCGATTTGCAGCTTGTTAAAAGTTGAAGACTCTAGTCAGAATAATTTTAAAAGGGATCATTCATGGTGAAAAGTATGTACAACTGAATGAGGATGTAATAATTTATGCAAATATTAGTGCTATAAGCTGGACATCAAAAATGAGTTCGATTTCAAATGGATACTGCAGCAATTACTATGTATGTACATCGGCTTTGATATAGCTACATGATAAGTATGTGAAATTAAAGTTCTTACATGTAGTGGATCGTGCAAGCGAGCATCATCCATGCAAATGCTCAAAATGAACCTAATAACTCAATCCTTCTATGTACCCAATTCAAACATGTGAAAATGAATAAAAAATATCGTTTGAAAATCATATGGGGCAAATTATCTCTCAAACCAATAAAAAGAGTATTAAAAAAATTAAGCAAAATGGAAGACTTTACCTAAATATCATGTCGCCATGCTTCAACTCTATCCGTTGTTAACAAACATAGTGCTTTCTCCATAAACATGTCAAGGAACATAAGCCTGTTAAGAAATAGGGGTAATTGTTGGAAGTAAAGGCTATTTTGAGAATTAGGGGTAGGATTAAAAATATGGGCTATTTTGAAGTATTAAAAGAAGTATGGATTGTGTAAGCATAGTCAGGGTAGATCGACTAATATGAGAGATGATGAATCGTTTGGATTGGGTGCTGCAAAAACCAACCCTTCAAAGTAGTTAAAAAATATGGGTAATTGTTGGAAGCAAGGGCTATTTAGGGAATTAGGGGTAGGATTAAAAAGAAGGTCTGTTTCGATGTGTTAAGAGAAGTAGCAGTAGTTTAAGCATAGTAGGGGTTGTTTTATTATGCATAAACTCCATACTACCCCAACTATGCTTAAGCTACCCTCTACTATGCTTAAACTTCCCTTACTTCTCCTAATACTTCGAACCAGCCCTTCTTTATAATCCTACCCCTAATTCTCTAAATATCCCTTACTTCCAATAATTACCCCAATATTTTTACTACCCCTACTTTTATTATTGTTACCCTACCTCTAATTCTCTAAATAGCCCTTACTTCCAACAATTAACCCTATTTTTGAACTATTGTGAAGGGTTGGTTTTTGCACCACCCAATCCAAATGATTCATCATCTTTTATATTTGTCGATCTACCCTACCATGCTTAAACTACCCCTACTTCTCTTAATACTTCAAAACAACGCTTCTTTTTAATCCTAAATCTAATTCTCTAAATAGCCCTTACTTCCAACAATTACCCCTATTTTTTAACTACTGTGAAGGGTTTGTTTTTGTAGCACACAATCCAAAATATTCATCATCTTTCATATTTGTCGAACTACCCCTACTATGCCTAAACTACCCCTACTTCTCTCAATACTTTAAAACATCCCTTCTTTTTAATCCTACCACTAATTCTCTAAATAGCCCTTACTTCTAACAATTACCCCTATTTTTTAACTTCTGTGAAAGGTTGGTTTTTGTAGCATCCAATCTAAATGATTAATCATCTTTCATATTTGTCGATTTATCCCTACTATGCTTAAACTACCCCACCTTCCCTTAATACTTCAAAACATCCCTTCTTTTTAATCCTAACCCTAATTCTCAAAATAGTCGTTACTTCCAACAAGATAGTGATTTACAGCTTGTTAAAAGTGAAAGACTCTAGTAAGTATATTTTTAAAAGGGACCATTCTTGGTGAAAAAGTACAGATGATAGAGGATGTACTAATTTATGCAAATGTTAGCTCTATAAGATGGACATCAAAATGAGTTCTGATATCAAATGGATAATACAACAATTACTATGTATGTAAGTCAGCTTTGATATAGCAACATGATTAGTATGTGAAATTAAAGTTCTTACATGTAGCGGATCGTGCAAGCGAGCATCGTTCATGAAAACACTCAAATTGAACCTAATAACTCAATCTTTTATTAATAATAAACTCTAGAATTTTGTAGTTAACGAACACTTACTCGCTACTTGTTATAAGGTTGCTATTTAAATTAGCATTGTGCGTTATTGAATCCATCTTTGTACCAAGTTCAAACATGTGAAAATGAATTAAAAAAAATATCGTTAGAAAATCAAATGGGGCTAATTCTCTCCCAAACCAATACAACAGTGTGCACAAAATATTAAGTAAAATGGAAGGCTTTACCTAAATATTCTTTTGCCATGCTTCAACCCCATCCGTTGTTAACAAATATAGTGTTTTCTCCATCAACATGTCAAGGAACATAAGTCTGTTAAGAATTAGGGGTAATTATTGGAAGTAAAGGCAATTTAGAAAATTAGTGGTAGGACTAAAAAGACGCGTTGTTTTGAAGTATTAAGAGAAGTATGGGTTGTTTAATCGAAGTAGGGGTATATCGACAAATATGAAAGATGATGAATTGTTTGGATTAGGTGCTGCAAAAACCAACCCTACACAGTAGTTAAAAATAGGGGTAATTGTTGGAAGTAAGGGCTAATTAGAGAATTAGGGGTAGGATTAAAAAAAAGGGTTGTTTTGAAGTATTAAGAGAAGTAGGGATTGTTTACGCATAGTAGGGGTAGATCGACAAATATGAAGGTGATGAAACATTTCGATTGATTGCTGCAAAAACCAACCCATCACATTAGTTAAAAAATAGGGGTAATTGTTGGATTGAAGGGATATTTAGAGAATCAGTGGTAGGATTAAAAAGAAGGGTTGTTTTATAGTATTAAGATAAGTAGGGGTAGTTTAGGCATAGTAGGGGTAGATCGACCAATATAAAAGATGATGAATCATTTGGATTGGGTACTACAAAACCCAACCCTTCACAGAAGTTAAAAAATAGGGGTAACTGTTGAAAGTAGTGGCTATTTAGAGAATTATGGGTAGGATTAAAAAGAATGGTTGTTTTGAAGTATTAAGAGAAGTAGGGGTAGTTTAAGCATAGTAGGGGTAGATCGACAAATATGAATGATGATGAATCATTTATAATGGGTGCTGCAAAACCCAACCCTTTACAGTAATTAGAAAATAGGGTTAATTGTTGGAAGTAAGGGCTATTTAGAGAATTAGGGGTAGGATTAAAAAGAAGGGTTGTTTTTATGTATAAAGAGAAGTAGGGTTAGTTTGGGCATAGTAGAGGTAGATCGACAAATATGAAAGTTGTTGGGGATGATCGACAAATATGAAAGATGATGAATCAGTTAGATTGGACGCAGCAAAAACCAACCCTTCACAGTAGTTAAAAAATAAGGGTAATTGTTGGAAGTTAGGGCGATCTAGATAATTAAGGGTAGGATTAAAAAGAAGGGATGTTTCGAAGTAATAAGAGAAGTAACGAGTTCAAGCATAGTAGGGTATATGAACAAATAAGAAAGATGATGAATCATTTGGATTGGGTGCTGTAAAAACCAATTCATCACAGAAGTTCAAAAATAGGGGTAATTGTTGGAAGGAAGGGTTATTTAGAGAATTAGGGATATGATTAAAAAGAAGGTTTTTTTTTTGAAGTATTAAGTGAAGTATGGGTTGTTAAAGCATAGTAGGGGTAGATATGAAAGATGATGAATTATGTTGATTGGGTGCTACAAAAACCTACCCTTCACAGAAGCAGAATGATATCTCTTAATACTTCAAAACAGCCCTTCTTTTTAATCCTACCCCTAATTCTCTAAATAGCCCTTCCTTCTAGCAATTACCCCTATTTTTTAACTATTATGAAGGACTTCTTTTTGCTGCACCCAGTCCAAACAATTCATCATCTTTCATATTTGTTGATCTACCCCTACTATGCTTAAACTACACCTACTTCTCTTAATACTTCAAAACAACCTGTATTTTTAATCCTACCATTAATTCTCTAAATAGGCCTTCCTTACAACATTTACCCTACTTTTTAACAACTATGAAGGGTTGGTTTTTGCAGCACGCAATCCAAATGATTCATCATCTTTCATTTTTGTCAATCTACCCCTACTATGCTTAAACTTACCCTATTTCTCCTAATACTTCAAAACAACCCTTATTTTTAATCCTACCCCTTATTCTCTAATTAGCCCTTAGGAGTAGTTTAAGCATTGTAGGGGTAGATCGGCAAATATGAAAGATGATAAATCGATTGGATTGGGTGCTTCAAAACCAAACTTTCAAAGAAGTTAAAAGTTAGGGGCAATTCTTGGAAGGAATGACAATTTAGAGAATTTGGGGTAGGTTTAAAAAGATGGGTTGTTTTGTAGTATTAAGAGAAGTAGGGGTAGTTTAGGCATAGTAAGGATAGATCGATAAATATACAAGATGATGAATCATTTAGATTGGGTACTGCAAAATCCAACCCTTCACCGTAGTATAAAGATAGGCATAATTGTTTGAAGCTAGGGCTATTTAGAGAATTAGGGGTAGCAATAAAAAGAAGGGTTGTTTTGAAGTATTAAGAGAAGTAGGTGTAGTTTAAGCATAGTAAGGGTATATTGAAAAATACGAAAGATGCTGAATCGTTTGGATTGGGTGCTGCAAAAACTAACCCTTCACAATAGTTAAAAAATCGGGGTAATTGTTGGAAGTAAGGGCTATTTAGAGAATTAGTAGTAGGATTAAAAAGAATAGCCGTTTTGAAGTTTTAAGAGAAGTAGGGTTAGTTTAAGCATAGTAGGGGAAGATCGATAAATATGAAAGTTGATGAATCGTTGGGATTGGGTGCTGCAAAAACCAACACTTCACAGTAGAAAAAAGATAAGCGTAAGTGTTGGAAGTAAGGGCTATTTGGATAATTATGGGTAGGATTAAAAAGAAGGGTTGTTACAAAGTATTAAGAGAAGTAGGGGTAGTTTAAGCATAGTAGGGGTAGATCGACAAATAAGGTTAGTGCATCGAATCGGACTGGGACTTGGACTATTTAGAATTGTTCCGAACTTTTCTTTATGTAGCTTATACTTGCATTGCATCACAAACACATGTTAGTTGGCACCAATACGAGGGTTATAGGTCGCTGTACTGCTAGTACTAACACTAGTGTGTTGATGTATAGCTACAGACGTGGACAAGATCAAAAACCGGAAAGGCCCCGGAAGCCGAGGCTTCCCTGGCCACATTACACGGGTCTGAGCCTACCCCTAGAGGTGGCTCATCTGGCAGCGAACTTGAGACCACCGAAGGATCGAATCCTTCTCTTACGATTAGCTCGTCCGTAGTATTTGAGTCCGGGGAGAAACTTGAGTTGGAACATTTCCCGGTCGTGACTGAAGAGACTGAGGATGTGGACATTATGAGTGAAGAAGCGCCCGCGCCTCCGGTAGCTACGGACATGCTGCCCGATACGGTGATTCTGGAAGATCTAATTGATTCGGTTCGATCGTGCATGGACGCCGCCACATTCAAGAAAATGGCGGCACGATTTGGCATACCGGCTGACGTTGACCATTCCCCCGCAGAAGATGGTAGAGCCCATGCACCACCCGAGGGTTTTACTGCATGGAACCGACAAGCCTGTGTTGCCGGATGTGTGCCCCCAGCTAACAACTTTGTTTGGGACATGCTGTTCTACTTTCAGATCGCGCCATCCCAACTGCACCCTAATGCTAACGCTTCTCTCCTGGGTACTTACGTTCTTTTCCATGAGTACTTGAACCAGGACCCTACCGGAGATGACATTCGATATTTCTTCCATCTGAGGAAAACTAGCACTCACTCCCCCTCTCATTGGTGTTTGGAAGCGACATCTGCCACCAAATTCTTCGTCGGAATATGGCCTAGGCCGTCAGTGTTCAAACATGAGTGGTTTTTTGTTAACTATCCTCTCTGGCTTTGCCATAAGATGGATTGAAGGAAGTAATTGCTTTTCTAACTCCGCTTCTTGCCAGGAACTCATGGATTTCCACTTTTTATTCATGGATTTACTTGGGTTATGGCAGGAAATCCAAAGACACCTACTAGGGATGTATATCGGCAACGTTTTAATGCTCTACAGGCGATACCAGTGAACTTTCGCGACTCCAGCCATGTGACAAGTCAAGATCGCCTCCATCGAGCTAGGTTGCTGCCTAGTAACCGGGCTGTGATCAGACCTGCTGTAACACCCCACGTCCATTAATGTCACTCACAAAGGGAATGCATTAACTTCCATGGAGGTTTTAAGTGAATATAGAACAATAAAATTACAACAAGACAGATATAAAATAGTACTTGGAAATTCAAAAACTTTATTTCATTGTAGCAGAAGTCAAAACATGTTTGATTACATCATAACACCATATTCAATGTCAAGTACAATATCTATCTTGATAAAACAAGTACATAATCCCATTACATGAATAGCCATTAAAAAGAAAGATAACAAGCTGGACTTTACTTCAGCAGTCCAAGCTTTCCAGAAGATAAGCGATCCAACTAGACTCCACTAGAACTTGGCCCAACCTGCGGACCTGAAGGGAGAAAAAGGATGGAAAAGAGGGGGTCAGACATAAAGTCTGGTGAATATGATAATTCTACAATACTATTACCAAAATAACTGGACTAAGGCATAAGCTGGAAAACAAGAAAATGTCTATGAAGAGCAGATTAAGGACATAGACAATCGCTAAAGGCAACGTTATAGGCGCTCCTAAATACTAAAGGATAAACACTATACTGCACCACACCAGTCACCCTAAAGATTCATCCCACTTAGCTTCACTTAGAAACTTTCCCAATGGCTTTACGTACCCCTAGCTGACTACATAGGTGCCGCCTGCCCCTATCTCCACTAGGTGTACCCTACTTCCCATTATTCGATCGGCTCCCTAACTCGTAGATACCCGTGCTGGCCCCACAGTGGGGTGTATCACTCCCCTAAAGTGGCAACCTGATACAACGGACATGCACGGCTTATACCTACACGATGCAACAACGTCTTACCTACCAGCCCGGGTCCACACACGCATATGAAACCCGTTGGACTTGCGTTGCCACCGCTCTCTGTTTTGGCCTCTTATAGTCAAACCCAGTATGCGTGTCCCGTCCTCGACTTGGGTCGAGCCCACAAAGATACGTTTTGGGATACTGGTTGAAATGGGCCCCCACTAATTACCACAAGCATTCCACCTAAGCTTGTCCCCATTAGTCCATCCCACTTAACCCACTTAGCCATGTTCATTTACATGTGTGTTTGGTTAAGTCTAATCGTATTTCAAATGCCTCTAAAGGCAACCACCAAATTCCTCATGCCACCCAAGGCACCTACTTAACCCCCATGTCCCACCTTACATGATTATCTGGTTAAGTATTTCTTAGTTCATTAAGGCCATAACCTCATAAAGACCTCTCACATTAGACTGGCATTTATGGCAGCTGGATTTGCCGGGTGGGTCCGGGCAGTCTTACACCATAAAAGAGTCTAACCTCGTGTCTTTACAACTGTTATGCTTTAGTTTGGGCCTAGGACCTCTCACATTGGGCCGACATTTGTGACTACTGGATTTGCCGGGCGGGTCCGGGCAGGTTTACATCACAAACGGGTCCAACCTCGTGTCCTAAGCATTGATTATTAATAATAATACACTTTCCCCCAATTTTAATAATTCCCTACTTGAATTATTAATTACTTCCAATTTTTAACAATGTCCATAATTGACTCAATTATGGACATCCATTCATGGTATGCAAAATCTTACAAAATTGCACCCAATTTATTAATTCCTAATATTACCCCTACCCCACGTTTGAACGTTTATTCGCAAAATATATGTTAGACTCGAATAGCCTAACTCATAGCATAAAAGAGATTATCATAATAACAACATGTATATGTGACCAAATGAATCATAATAAGGGGTGAAACTTGCATATGTCCAACTTGCATAGATTATACATGTCATGGACCTAAAGGTGTCAACTTGTTCAAAATTCACCTAATATAATCTCAATCAATTTTCATAAACTTACATATAAACATGTGTGAATCAACATCATCTAATTTTTTAACAACATGGTTTTATATGGGTACACCTAACTCAATAGGCAAATTCCCATAATCAAGTTTTATTTAATTATAGTTTCAAGTTTATGGGTACATCTAACCTAATAGGCAAATTCCCATAAACAAGATCCATTTAAATTAAGAAAAAAAACATAACTTTAAGCATGATCCAACAACATGATTTTTCAACATAATATAGCATGATTTATAACATGGCATAGTATGATAGTATAACATAGCTTGACATGATTCTCAACATAGCACGACATAGCATAAGAGAATTTACAACATAGCATGACATAGCATACATAATTTACATCATACGACAACATAATAACATAATAAGAGATCCACAATATATAGAATTTACAATTACAAATCACATCACTTTCTTGTGATCCATTCATAACTGAGTCAAATTAGTTTGTAATAGTCTTGTGAGAATCATCATACTCACCAACAAAAGAAAAGAATTAGAGAAAGAGAGATCTTTTGATTTGATTTGTGTAGATTTAGTTGTAGATGATTAGGCTTCCTCTTCTTAGTTTGTGACGGCTACGCTGAACTCCATGGCAGCAGCATGACGGTAGCTTCTCTAATTTTACAAGTGATTTAGGTTTAGGGTCTACCCACTTATTTATAGATTTTAGAATGCATTTAGGCCATTAGATTTAACCTAGAAATAACCGCAGCCGTTCAGACAAGATGGGGTTTATCTTGTTGACTCAGCAATGAGTCAGAAGTGACTCAGCAAACACTCAGCAATATATATATATATATATATATATATATATATATATATATATATATTCTACAATGTACACATTAGATACATCCCCCCCCCTTTTACACACTTATTATTGTTTTTATATACATATTAGATACATCCCCTCTCTCACACACTTATTAATATTTTTATATTCATATTAGATACATCCCCTCTCTTACACACTTATTAATATTTTTATAGTCATATTAAATACATCCCCTCTCTTACATACTTATTAATATTTTTATATTCATAATAGATACATCCCCTCTCTTACATACTTATTAATATTTTTATATTCATATTAGATACATCCCCTCTTCTACACACTTATTATTATTTTAGCAACTTTAGTGTTAATAGAAAATTCGGGGTGTTACATTCTCCCCTCCTTTTAGGATTTCGTCCCCGAAATCTTCAAGTCTGGAAGAATGTATATCCTACCATCCAAACGTCCATCTACTCATCCATCATACACAGGCATCCATTTTCCTTACAGACTTCTAATGCTTTCATGTTTAAATGCACAGTGTGTGTATATGTCCGTATCTAATGCAAAATCAGGCGGTCCACTGATTCAGTTGACCTCCTTAATGCAACTATGATCGTGCCATGCATCCATTATGTATGCAAAAGATTCTTAATGCTACATAATACTTCTATATGCGTGCACAACCATCATCTGAATGCAGCATCCATATGATAATACAACCATCGTTCATCCATTTTACTAAATACATCCATATATATATGCAATATGCAATATGTAGTGACTGAGCTGATCTAGTGCCTAAAGTGTGTGTATATATGCATCCACGAGCAACCACTAGCAAACACTTGCATCCATTTTGCATCCATCATACATAACATGTCTCAAACACATGTTTCAACCATAGGATTATCCTAACTAAAGGTCAAAGATACTAATGAGAGGACATACTAAAGATAAGATAAGATAAGCTAAGCGATAAAGGAGAAATTAAAAGACATACCCTCAAAAAGAAAAGGGTACAACGAACGCATCTTCTCTTCTGTCTCCCAAGTTGCGTTGCTCTCATCATCTCCCCATTGCACTTTAACCAGTCTGACCTCTCGATTCCTCAACTTTTTGATCTCCGACCCAAGAATGCATGTAGGAGCTCGTCTAATTGTTGCATCACGCTCTATTTCCACCTCTTTAAGCAAGCTCGGCTCTACCACCTCCGCGGTCTTGTGCAAACACTTCCTCAAATGTGATACATGGAATACGTCGTGTACTCCACTAAGTTTCTCAGGCAACTCCACCCTATATGCCATCTTCCCAATCCTGTTTTTTACAGGAAACGGCCCTACAAACCTTGGTGCTAATTTCCCCACGGACCCAAAGCGAACAACATTCTGTAACGGAGATACTTTGATAAAAACCATGTCCCCAATGTCAAACTCAAGATCTGTCCTCCTCTTATCAGCATACGATTTTTGCCTATCTTGTGCTGCTTTCATCCTCCTTCGAATCAACTCAATCTTCTCCGAGGTTTCCCTAACCATATCGGGCCCAAGTCGGATTTTATCGGTAGATTCCCACCAACATGTAGGCGAACGGCAAGGCCTTCCATAAAGAGCTTCGAAAGGTGCCATGCCAATACTAGACTGAAAGCTATTATTATATGCGAATTCTACTAACGGAAGGTGCTCTTCCCATGTACCCCCAAAGTCTAGGATACAAAGCCTTAAAAGATCCTCTAGAATGCGATTCACCCTCTCGGTCTGGCCGTCTGTCTGAGGATGATATGCGGTGCTCAAACATTGCTGAGTCCCTACCGCCTCTTGTAAACTCTTCCAAAATTCGCTAGTAAAGATGGGGTCACGGTCGCTTACTATACTAGAAGGAATACCGTGCAAACGAACTATCTCCTTAATGTATACAGAAGCCAACCACGGAGCAGTCCTCTTACTTTTTACAGGAATAAAATGGGCGCTTTTAGTACGTCTATCTACTATAACCCAAATCCCCGTGTTACCCTTCCTTGATCTTGGTAATCCATCCACAAAATCCATTGAGATGCTTTCCCATTTCCATAGTGGAACTTCTAATGGGTGAAGCAACCCACCGGGTTTCTTTTGTTCTGCTTTAACTCGTTGGCACACCAAGCATCTAGCGACGTACTCGGCCACATTCCTTTTCATACCGGCCCAAAAGAAAACCCGCTTCATATCTTTGTACATCTTATCCCCGCCGGGATGAATGGTCATTTTTGAGCGATGAGCATCATCAAGAATGGCCTTCCTTAAGTCTTCGTCTTGCGGTACACAAAGTCTATTATCCCTTCATAACCAACCCTTATCGTCTAGGGTATACCTAGGAAGACGGCTTGACGACTCCCCGCCCCCCTTTGAGCTTTTCTACTATCTCAACCAACTGTGGGTCGTCTCGCTGTGCCTCACCAACCCATCCTAGAAGTGTAGGTCTAACCTCCAAGGATGCTAACAGACCGGGTACTAAGTCAACGGAGGGTCTAAAGTCAAACATAGAGAAGAATTCTAAGCTTTGTCGTTCAACAAACAACGGACTCAAGGACAACCTTTTCCTACTTAAGGCGTCTGCCACCACGTTACCCTTGCCCGGGGTATATGCTATTTCAAAATCGTAGGAGGCTAAGAATTCCATCCACCGTTGCTGCCTTAAATTCAAATCCTTCTGAGAGAATAAGTATTTTAATGATTTGTGGTCAGTGAACAGTTCGAATTTCTCACCAAGAAGATAGTGACGCCAAGACTTAAGCGCGAAAACAATTGCGGCTAGCTCTAAGTCATGCGTGGGGTAATTCTTTTCATGAACCCTCAACTGCCTTCCACCATAGGCTATTACTCTTCCCTCTTGCATGAGGACCGCGCCAAGTCCCGTCCCACAAGCATCAGTATAGATGGTAAACGGTTTATTCCCGTCTGGCAGCACTAAGACTGGGGCTGAAGTTAAGGCTCTCTTTAAACGTTGGAACACATCATCGCAATCTTTGTCCCACGTAAAAACCAGGTTCTTCTTCGTTAACCGTGTTAATGGAGCTGATATTTTTGCGAAGTCTTTGATAAACTTCCTATAATAGCCAGCCAACCCCAAGAAACTTCTTACTTCGGTTGCATTTTTAGGGACCTTCCAATCTTGCATGGCCACCACCTTTGCGGGATCCACTGCTATCCCTTCTTTGGAAACCACGTGCCCTAAGAACCGTACTACCTTCCTCCAGAAGTGACACTTAGAAAATTTTGCCTTAAGGTTATGTGCTCGAAGGGTTTCCAACACTTCCCTAAGATGTAGGGAGTGCTCTTCTTTATTCTTCGAAAAGACTAAGATGTCATCCACAAAGACTACCACGAATTTGTTAAGGTATTCCCTAAACACCCTACTCATCAAATCAACAAAATATGAAGGGGCGTTTGTCAAACCAAAGGGAATCACTAGCCATTCATAGAATCCGTCAGGAGTCCTAAAAGCAGTCTTATCTATACTATCCTCAGCCACTCTCAGTTGATGAAAGCCAGTGGCTAAGTCCAACTGCGAAAACACTGAGGCGCCAACTAACTGATCAAAGAGATCGTCAATCCTCGGCAGTGGGTGTCGGTTCTTTTTAGTAAGCTTGTTTAGTTCTCTATAATCCATAAAAAGTCTAAGAGACCCATCCGCCTTTGTGGCAAAAACTACTGGAGCACCCCACTCCGATATACTACGTCTTATGAACCCCTTCTCAAGCAACTCCTTTACTTGCTTATTGAGTTCCCTCCTTTCACGAGGACCTATGTGGCGCACTGGCAAAGATACGGGTTTAGCATTATCCACAAGATAAATTCGAAAGTCTATCTCCCGCTTTGGAGGTAAGCCCTTCACCTCCTCAAACACATCCGGATATTCCCGGACCACTTCTACCGATCGCAGGTTCTCTACAGACGCGTCAAGCGATTCAAGATAACTTAGCATAACGGAATTTATGGGATTACAAAAGATGTCGAGAGCATTACCAAGGCGAGTCACAAGCCTAACTACTCTCCTTTCACAATCAAGAATGGCCCTATTTCTAGACAACCAATCCATTCCTAAAATTAGCCCATAGCCCGTGAAGCCCAATACATAAGCATCACATCTAAATTCAACGCTAAGTATAGAGATTTTCAAATCCAAACATATCATGGTCAAATGAGCCGAACCCCCAATTGGATTTGAAACGACCAAGGGATCTTCTACTAAACTGGTGTTCAAGTGCAGTGATTCAACTAATGATGCAGAGATAAACGAATGAGATGCGCCAGAATCGAATAAGGTACGGACAGGATGATCAAACAGAAAAACTAAGCTTTCAACAGAAATTGTTCTATCTCTTTCTTGCAGCGGTGGGGCCGCAATAGCCTGAACTTGCCCCCTTGCCTGCCCTGGTGCCATAAGAGCCTGCACCTGTCCTCCCGAGGTAGACCCTGCCCTCTGCCCCTTCTTTGGACAGTCCTTTACTAAATGTCCCGCATCACCACAATGAAAACAACCAGTCTTCTTTTTCTTTCTACAATCTTTGCTGAGATGGCCAGGCGTCCCACAATTGAAGCATTTCTTCTTCCCTTTGCCATTATTGTTTTTACCACCCTTCTTATTTTGCTGTTGGGGTTTCTTCTGATCCCCTTTCTTTTCAACTTCCTTATCCTCATGCATAAGTTCCATTTCTACTAGCTTTTCAAAGGTGGCTCTCATAGGGATG
Organism: Allium sativum; assembly: GCA_030737875.1. Lineage (NCBI taxonomy): Eukaryota > Viridiplantae > Streptophyta > Magnoliopsida > Asparagales > Amaryllidaceae > Allium > Allium sativum. Next base: position 730,597,722 of record CM060923.1, on the reverse strand, counting down.
TGGGTCATAGCCAACCCTTGCAATGGTTCATTCAAGCCTCTAACGAACCTCAAAGCTTTCTTCTCTGGCGTGTTCACCAACTCCAAGCCAAACCTTGCTAACTGATTAAATTTATTGACATATTCCTTTACAGATGAGCTCCCTTGCTTTAGTGCCAGGAATTTTTCCATATTTAAGTTCTCCTCTGCCCTTGAAAGAAACTTTGCCTCAAACCTTCGTCTGAAATCCGCCCATGAATCAACTGGACGTTCCCCGTTAGTGACCTCCCACCAAAACGAGGCCTCTCCCTTCATTAACCAAGCAGCTAAACGGACTTTCCTCCCATCTCCCACTTCAAAGATATCCAACAATTCCTCGGTCTCCTTAAGCCAATCTCTGGCCTCCACAAACATCTCAGTCCCTTGAAAAGTTTTTCCTCCCATAGCCTTGAATTCCTTGCACGTCTTTGCAAAAGTGTCAACAAGAGGACGAGGAGGAGGAGGAGGAATGGGTGCAACTAGGGGTGGAGGAGTATCCGCTGGGCCTGCAGTGGTGGCCCTAGCCTCCAAGTATCTCCTAAACAACCCTGGAATCGTCACACCTTCTGGGAGATTAAGATCTTCAGCCATGTTGAAACGAAAAAGGAAAGATTCAAAATGGAGAATTCGAAAGATAAAGATAAGGATGTGGCTATTTGGGATTATGTTTTTCATAAAAACTCTCTTTAAATAACATGTTTTTTTTTTTTTTTGAAAGCACTTCTTCCAAAAATACTTTAGAAAAAAAATATTTTTCTAAAAAATTTTTTTAGCTGTTCTGGTAACCTTATGCTCTGATACCACGTGTAACACCCCACGTCCATTAATGTCACTCACAAAGGGAATGCATTAACTTCCATGGAGGTTTTAAGTGAATATAGAACAGTAAAATTACAACAAGACAGATATAAAATAGTACTTGGAAATTCAAAAACTTTATTTCATTGTAGCAGAAGTCAAAACATGTTTGATTACATCATAACACCATATTCAATGTCAAGTACAATATCTATCTTGATAAAACAAGTACATAATCCCATTACATGAATAGCCATTAAAAAGAAAGATAACAAGCTGGACTTTACTTCAGCAGTCCAAGCTTTCCAGAAGATAAGCGATCCAACTAGACTCCACTAGAACTTGGCCCAACCTGCGGACCTGAAGGGAGAAAAAGGATGGAAAAGAGGGGGTCAGACATAAAGTCTGGTGAATATGATAATTCTACAATACTATTACCAAAATAACTGGACTAAGGCATAAGCTGGAAAACAAGAAAATGTCTATGAAGAGCAGATTAAGGACATAGACAATCGCTAAAGGCAACGTTATAGGCGCTCCTAAATACTAAAGGATAAACACTATACTGCACCACACCAGTCACCCTAAAGATTCATCCCACTTAGCTTCACTTAGAAACTTTCGCAATGGCTTTACGTACCCCTAGCTGACTACATAGGTGCCGCCTGCCCCTATCTCCACTAGGTGTACCCTACTTCCCATTATTCGATCGGCTCCCTAACTCGTAGATACCCGTGCTGGCCCCACAGTGGGGTGTATCACTCCCCTAAAGTGGCAACCTGATACAACGGACATGCACGGCTTATACCTACAAGATGCAACAACGTCTTACCTACCAGCCCGGGTCCACACACGCATATGAAACCCGTTGGACTTGCGTTGCCACCGCTCCCTGTTTTGGCCTCTTATAGTCAAACCCAGTATGCGTGTCCCGTCCTCGACTTGGGTCGAGCCCACAAAGATACGTTTTGGGATACTGGTTGAAATGGGCCCCCACTATTTACCACAAGCATTCCACCTAAGCTTGTCCCCATTAGTACATCCCACTTAACCCACTTAGTCATGTTCATTTACATGTGTGTTTGGTTAAGTCTAATCGTATTTCAAATGCCTCTAAAGGCAACCACCAAATTCCTCATGCCACCCAAGGCACCTACTTAACCCCCATGTCCCACCTTACATGATTATCTGGTTAAGTATTTCTTAGTTCATTAAGGCCATAACCTCATAAAGACCTCTCACATTAGACTGGCATTTATGGCAGCTGGATTTGCCGGGCGGGTCCGGGCAGTCTTACACCATAAAAGAGTCTAACCTCGTGTCTTTACAACTGTTATGCTTTAGTTTGGGCCTAGGACCTCTCACATTGGGCCGACATTTGTGACTACTGGATTTGCCGGGCGGGTCCGGGCAGGTTTACATCACAAACGGGTCCAACATCGTGTCCTAAGCATTGATTATTAATAATAATCCACTTTCCCCCAATTTTAATAATTCCCTACTTGAATTATTAATTACTTCTAATTTTTAACAATGTCCATAATTGACTCAATTATGGACATCCATTCATGGTATGCAAAATCATACAAAATTGCACCCAATTTATTAATTCCTAATATTACCCCTACCCCACGTTTGAACATTTATTCGCAAAATATATGTTAGACTCGAATAGCCTAACTCATAGTATAAAAGAGATTATCATAATAACAACATGTATATGTGACCAAATGAATCATAATAAGTGGTGAAACTTGCATATGTCCAACTTGCATAGATTATACATGTCATGGACCTAAAGGTGTCAACTTGTTCAAAATTCACCTAATATAATCTCAATCAATTTTCATAAACTTACATATGAACATGTGTGAATCAACATCATCTAATTTTTTAACAACATGGTTTTATATGGGTACACCTAACTCAATAGGCAAATTCCCATAATCAAGTTTTATTTAATTATAGTTTCAAGTTTATGGGTGCACCTAACCTAATAGGCAAATTCCCATAAACAAGATCCATTTAAATTAAGAAAAAAAACATAACTTTAAGCATGATCCAACAACATGATTTTTCAACATAATATAGCATGATTTATAACATGGCATAGTATGATAGTATAACATAGCTTGACATGATTCTCAACATAGCACGACATAGCATAAGAGAATTTACAACATAGCATGACATAGCATATATAATTTACATCATACGACAACATAATAACATAATAAGAGATCCACAATATATAGAATTTACAATTACAAATCACATCACTTTCTTGTGATCCATTCATAACTGAGTCAAATTAGTTTGTAATAGTCTTGTGAGAATCATCATACTCACCAACAAAAGAAAAGAATTAGAGAAAGAGAGATCTTTTGATTTGATTTGTGTAGATTTAGTTGTAGATGATTAGGCTTCCTCTTCTTAGTTTGTGACGGCTACGCTGAACTCCATGGCAGCAGCATGACGGTAGCTTCTCTAATTTTACAAGTGATTTAGGTTTAGGGTCTACCCACTTATTTATAGATTTTAGAATGCATTTAGGCCATTAGATTTAACCTAGAAATAACCGCAGCCGTTCAGACAAGATGGGGTTTATCTTGTTGACTCAGCAATGAGTCAGAAGTGACTCAGCAAACACTCAGCAATATATATATATATATATTCTACAATGTACACATTAGATACATCCCCCCCCCTTTTACACACTTATTATTGTTTTTATATACATATTAGATACATCCCCTCTCTCACACACTTATTAATATTTTTATATTCATATTAGATACATCCCCTCTCTTACACACTTATTAATATTTTTGTATTCATATTAAATACATCCCCTCTCTTACATACTTATTAATATTTTTATATTCATAATAGATACATCCCCTCTCTTACATACTTATTAATATTTTTATATTCATATTAGATACATCCCCTCTTCTACACACTTATTATTATTTTAGCAACTTTAGTGTTAATAGAAAATTCGGGGTGTTACACCTGCGGTCACCTTTAATGTGCCAAAGGAGAGAGTTGTGACAGACCCAACCACCACTGGACGAAAGAGGAAAATACCACATGCGGGAGGAGAGTTTCCAGAGACTAGACCACAACGAGATGTGATTAGTCGAGAAGAAGCAGCCAGAGAGGAGGGGTTGCCGAGCACTCTTATCCCGTCTCCAGCAGTGGAGAGGGACAGAGCGCTGGTTGAACCGCAATCTCCGGCGACTCACTCGTGTGGCCACCGCCTCGCTCGAACCTGAGGGCCAGTTCGGTGGCCTGAATGGGGTTGACATAGTACTGAACAGTGGCCACGTATGACGAGCCTGGAAGAACTTATTCGCACGGCATAGGGGTTACCTCCCTCGAGCTGACAATAATCTGGTCTGTTGAGAGAACACTTAGGGCATATATTCATAATGTCGCATAGCATAGATGTTTGTCCACGTGGGTGATTTGACTAATCTTGGGCTGTTTCATTTGTAGGTCATTGATCAAGAGGACGTGGTAGAAAAGGCTATGGGCGGTGGGGCCGTCAATACTTCCAGAGCTCTTCCCTTGAGAGTTTCAGAAGGTCTACCATTCTATATGGTCCTCCGCCACCAACAAGACAAGACAGCGAGCGTCGAGGCCGGGATCGACCTAGGCGATCCCCGACACCTCCTCCTCCTCCTCCAATTCGCATATCCATGGGAGACACCCAGCTCAACATAGGTGGCACTCGGTCTTTACCTCCGACCTCTCCCCCCATCGGCCATTCCTCCGGTTCCCGCTAGGACTGTTGGGGGATAGAATTGTTGTTGGCCATTTAAGGCCGGGTATGGTGGTCGCGACGGGAATGCAAAATCTGGCGGAGTCCCAAATTCAAGCATTTTCCATAGAGGAGAGGAGGACATTTTTGAAGCTGTACTTCCCCCAGTATCACATTGATGAGTTTCCATCTCTCCCTGATGTAACACCCCGGATTTTTGAATAATCGAATTTACTAAATTAAAGAATAATTAATCTCAAACGTGAGAATTAAGGGAATTGGTTTGCGCCATTGTGTTCGTCTCGGAATTCTGGTTGAAATAGAGTCCGAGTTTGCAGGAAACGGGTAAAGGATGAAGGAGTTATGGACGAACGAAGTGTGGTGGCAAGTAGAAGAGAAAAAAAATTGATTGCACTAGCACACTTGGGAAGTGCGCCATTACAAATTTGCACTGGCGCAACTGCCAAGTGTGCCTAGGCCGAGGCAAAAGCTTGCACAGCTTTCTGGATCTGGCTGACCCATGTTGTTGAGACCTTTCTGACTCTTTGCTGAGTCATTAGGGCTGACTCATCACCCTATCATGACCGAATGGTTTTGGTTAACCCTATGATCATCTGACGGCTTAAATTAATTCAAAACTTTATAAAAAGACCCAAAGACTCAAACCCTGAATCATAATTAAAACTGAAACTATGGTCGTCATGCTGTTGTCTTGAACCCTAGAACAACCGCCACCAAATTAAAGAGGAAGAACAACAATCAAATCAGAACTACTCAACCGTAACAGGGAATCTTCTTCAAAGGAGCGCTAATTCAACTCCAGAAATCAGAATTCAGAACTCAAGACCGCTTTTGAGTTGTGAGTTCGATAGTTTTAACAAGATAATTACCAATTTAATTGGATTAAATTATAATGCGGATTGTATGGATGTGATGTGAAGTATCAATTTCATGTTGTAATTATGTTGTAGGATTGTGATTGAAATCTCAATGACGTTATGTTGTGATGCTATCATTTAGGATGTAAAGTTATGTTGCTATCATCCATGTTGTAATTTTATATACAATCAAATCATCATGTTTCTTATGCTAGTTTGTTGATTCATACGATAAATCATATGTAGGCAAGTTTAGATTTTGATTAAAACACAAATCATATACAAGTTGGGTAGAATTATATGTGACCTTACATGGTTATGACACCTAGTTTATGTGAAAATTTAATTGAAAGTTAGGCTATAACATGTGTAAGTTATAGGCTAAATTCTACATGATACTTTACATGTTAGATACTAGTTTACACCATTGTTGCGATGCATAAATCACATATGTAAGTTTATGAGTTGGATATGAATCATGCTATGCAAGTTTATGATTATTACCTATGCAAGTTTGTGACCATTTTCTCATCAAGTTCACACCTTTCGAATTTGGATCCATGACATACGTTATTTATTCAAGTTTGTGGCCATTTTCTCATCAAGTTCACATCTTTAGATTTGGATCCATGACATATGTTGTTTATGCAAGTTGTAGTTTTGGCCTAATGCAAGTTTTAGATGTAGAACATCATTCACATATGCAAGTTCACCCCTATGTTAGATTTATGTTTTAATTATGTGTATATTGTGATGTTTTCTCTTTATTCCATGAGTTAGACTATTCGAGTCTAACGTAATTTTTTACGTTAAACGAACAAACGTACTACGTGGGGTGAAGGGGATAATATTAAAAAGATTTAATTGGCATAAATGCCTTAAAAGGCCTAAAATATAATTGTGGTGAAAATTGGTATGATTTTACATACCATAAATGGATGGACATAATTGAGTCAATTATGGACATCGTTAAATTTGGAATTGATTGATAATTTGAATAGGGAAAGTAGTCCAAATTGCGGGATGATTAATTAGGAGTAATTAATCGTCTAAGACACGAGGTTAGGCTCTTTTGTGGTGTAATACTGCCCGGACCCGCCCGGCAAATCCCGCTGCCACAAATGTCAGTCTAATGTGAGAGGTCTTAGGCACAAATTAAATACGTAAAAATTGTAAAGACACGAGGTTAGACTCTTTTGTGGTGTAAGGCTGCCCGGACCCGCCCGGCAAATCCAGCTGCCACAAATGCCAGTCTAATGTGAGAGGTTTTTATGAGGTTATGGTCTTAATGAATTAAGAAACACTTAACCAGATAAACATGTACTGGGGCATGAGGGGGTTACGTGGGTGCCTTGGGTGGCATGTAGAATCTAGTGGGTGCCTTGGGTGGCATTTGAAATACGATTAGAAATACTTAACCAAAATTGAAACATGTAATTGAAACATGAATAAGAAGTGGGTTAAGTGGGAAATACTAGAGGGGACCAAGCTTAGGTGGATAGCTTGTTTCAAATCATGTGGGGCCCGTTTCAACCAGTAACCCATAAGTATCTCTGTGGGCTCGACCTAAGTCGAGGACGGGACACGCATACTGGGCTTGATTGTAAGAGGCCAAAACGGGTGAGCGTTGGCAACGCAAGTCCAACGGGTTCATGTGCATGTGTGGGCCCGGGCTGGTAGGTAAGACCTTGTTGCATCGTGTAGGTATAAGCCGTGCATCTTTAGTAGTATCGGGTTGCCACTTTGGGGAGTGATACACCCCACTGTGGGACCAGCACGGGTATCTACGAGTTAGGGAGCTGATCGCTTGGGGTAGGACTTAGGTACACTTAGTTCTATCTGTTTCTGTTGATACCGTCTGTTTCTTTTGGGTGGTAACACCTGCCTGTTTCTAGCACCAGTGGTACCGTCTATTGTGGTGGTAAAGGCCCATTACTAGTGTACACCTAATTCTACGTTCTATTTCCGTAGGGATTATTCTGTTTCTGTTTCTGTCTCTGTTCGGGTGGTAAAGGCCCATTACTAGCATTATGTTTCTGTGTAGATTATTCTGCTTCGATTCTATTTCAGTTTAAACATTAGGGTAACACCTAATCCTTTTGTACTAGTTGTGGTGCAGTATAGTAATTATCTTGTAGTGGTTTAGGTGTGCCTTTAACGTTATCTTTGTTCATCTTATTTCCTTGTTTACTCTGCCATACTCAATGGTTCATGGTCATTTCCTTATTTCCAACTTATGCCTTAGCCTAGTTACTTTGTTAATTATATTGTTAAAGTTATCGCACTCGCCAGACTTTATGTCTGACCCCCCTTTTTTACATCTCTTTCCACCCTCCCCACAGGAGCTCAGGTTGGAACTAGCACAAGTGGAGCTTGATTTTGGACTGTTCTTAGAAGATTGCTTGGATCGCTGAAGTAAAGATCAGCTTTGCTTTACTTATGGCTATTTTGATGTTGGGGATTACGTCTTTCGGTTTATGTACCTTGTTTAATCAAGATGGATATGATGTACTTGACTTTAGTTTATGGTTTTTGATGATGTAATCAAACATATGGGTTTATCCGCTACAGTGAAATAAAGTTTTAAATTTTCAAGTACTATTTTATATCTGTCTTGCTGTGATTTTCTGTTCTATATTCACTTAAAATGCTCCATGGAAGTTAATGCATTCCCTTTGCGAGCGATATTAATGGACGTGGGGTGTTACACGTGGTATCAGAGCTGAAGGTTACCAGAACAGATATGAATTTTAACAACTATTTTTCAAAACAATTTTTATAAAGGAGTATCTTCAAAAGAACGTTTTAAGGAAAGTATTTTCAAGAGAAAAGTATATTTTAGAAAGCATAACCGCTAGAGCCATATACCTTTCCTTCAGTCCTTTTTTGTATTGAATCTTTCCTTTTTCGTTTCAGCATGTCTGCGGCATCTGAGATACTAGAGGGTGTTCATGTACCCGGTTGTCTTCGTCAATATCTTGAGGCTAGGGCCGCCACCGCAAGTCCAGCAAATTCTCCTCCTCCTCCTCCCCCTCCTCCTCCTCCTCGTGTCAATAATTTCGCAAAGATATGTTAGAACTTTAGAGAAATGGGTGGAAAACCTTTTCACTGGACGGAGACATTTGTTGAAGCTCGTAACTGGCTAAAGGAGGTGGAAGATTTGTTTGGAATCTTTGAAGTGGATGATGGAAGAAAAGTTCAGCTAGCTGCCTGGCTAATGAAAGATGAGGCCTCGTTTTGGTGGGAGGTCACTAATGGGGGGCATCTAGTCAATACATGGCCAGATTTTAGGCAGAGGTTTGAAGCGAAGTTCCTCTTGCGGGCTGAAGAAGAATCAATACATGGAAAGGTTTTTGGCGCTGCAACAAGGGAATCTATCGGTGAAAGAGTACGTCAACAAATTCAACCAATTGGCATGGTTTGGCTTAGACTTAGTGAATACTCCAGAAAAGAAGGATCTAAGATTTGTTAAAGGTTTAAACGAGCTACTTCATGGGTTAGCTATGACCCACATTCCTATTGGAGCTACCTTTGAGTGATTAGTTAACATGGAGTTAATGCATGAAGAGGAAACCAAAAGTGAGAAAAAAGAAGAAAAGCACGAAGGACCACAGAACCAGAAAACGGGGCCCAAAAATGAAACACAAAAGAAGGATGAGAAGTCTGAAGATAGGAAGGAGAAGAAGTGCTTTACTTGTGGAAGCTCGACCCATCTGAACAAGGATTGCAGGAAAAGGATGGGCACTTGCTTCAATTGTGGCGAAGTGGGACATCTGATCAAGGACTGCCCAAGGAAAGGGCATAGGGCAGGAGCTACTTCTGGAGGACAGGCGAATACCCTCGAGGCTGGTGGATAGGATAGAAATAAGAAAAATTTCTGAAGATGGTTTAATTTCCTTATCTGATTGTTGAGTTAAAACTCTTTCTGATTCTTGCATTTTGATTCTGTAATCGATACTCTGCACTTTAATACTCTTCTTGTTTCTGATCTCGTAGTTGTTTCGAACCCCATTTGTGGTTTGGCTCAATTGTTTGTGATTTGTAGGGGTTTGAAATTATCTGTGTTAGGCATCAAAAATTTGAATGTGACATTTGTGTGCTCAAGTTTATGGGCTATGGGTTGGGTCTAAATGGACCATCTTTTTATGTAGAGGGTCGTTAAGTTTCTAACTTGTCGTGGGATGACCCCCAAAGTTCTTGTAACCCGCGAGGGTCTGTTATGCTTAGCTTTCAGAGAATCGTTCTGTAATCAGATCTGTACCAGTAGTCTGTAAGTATCTGAATATTTCTGAAGGATAGGGGTTTCTACTCGAAGCATGAAGTAGATTTCCAGTTTTGACATTGTTTAATGGGGGTAATTTTCTGAGTGGCAGTCTGATGTTGATTTTGGTCTTCGGGGCTGAGACTAAGGGAATTATTCTCTTAACCGATGTCAAATCGGGACAGAGCTTTTGTTTTAGTTGTATCATTTGTTTGTATCCCATCGACCGAATCTTTGACCTTTATATAGGAAACCCATGGATGTAAAAATGTGTTTGAGGCATGTTATGTTTGATAGTTGCAAGTGTTTGCTAGTGGTTGCCTGTGGATGCATATACACACACATTAGGCACTAGATCGGCTCAGTCACTTTATATTGCATATTGCATACAATGTGTGTACATATTTAAGTTAATGAATGTATAATGGTTGTACCATCATATGGATGTTGCATTTTGGTGAATGGTTGTGCACACATGTAGAAATGATATGTATCGATAGGGTTTTTTCGCATACATAACGGACGCATGGCACTATCATGGTTTGCATTAAGGAGGTCAACTAAATTAGTAGACCGCCTGATTTTACATTAGATAAGGAACATATACACACATTTCTTGCATATGTTCATACAGCATTAGAAATTTTACATGGACAATGGATGCCCGTGTTTGACGGTTGAGTTGATGGTTGTTTGGATGGTAGGATATGCACTCTCCTTAACTTGGAGATTTCGGGGGCGAAATCCTTTAAGGAGGGGAGAATGTAACACCCCGGATTTTTGAATAATCGAATTAACTAAATTAAAGAATAATTATTCTCAGACGTGAGAATTAAGGGAATGGGGTTGCGCCATTATGTTCGTTTCGGAATTCTGGTTGAAGTAGCGTCCGAGTTTGCGGGAAATTGGTACCGGATGAAGGAGTTATGGACGAACGAAGTGTGGTGGCAAGTAGAAGAGAAAAAAAAATTGATTGCCTAGTGCGCCCAGGACGAGGCAAATGCCTGCACAGCTTTCTGGTTCAGGCTGACCCATGTTGTTGAGTCCTTTCTGACTCCTTGCTGAGTCATTAGGGCTGACTCATCACACTATCATGACCGAATGGTTTTGATTAACCCTAAGATCATCCGACAGCTTAAATTAATTCAAAACTCTATAAAAAGACCCATAGACTCAAACCATAAATCAGAATTAAAACTGAAACTATGGCCGTCATGCTGATGTCTTGAACCCTAGAGCAGCCGCCACCAAATTAAGGAGGAAGAACAACAATCAAATCAGAACTACTCGACCCTAGCAGCGAATCTTCTTCAAAGGAGCGCTAATTCAACTCTAGAAATCAGAATTCAGAACTCAAGACTGCTTTTGAGTAGTGAGTTCGATAGTTTTAACAAGCTAAATGGTAATTAAATTGGATTAAATTATAATGCGGATTGTATGGATGTGATGTGAAGTATTGATTTCATGCTGTAATTATGTTGTAGGATTGTGATTGAAATCTCTATGACGTTATGTTGTGATGTTATCATTTATGATGTATAGTTATGTTGCTATCATCCATGTTGTAATTTTATATACAATCAAATCATCATGTTTCTTATGCTAGTTTGTTGATTCATATGATAAATCATATGTAGGCAAGTTTAGATTTTGATTCAAACACGAATCATATACAAGTTGGGTAGAATTATATGTGACCTTACACGGTTATGACACCTAGTTTATGTGAAAATTTAATTGAAAATTACGCTATAACATGTGTAAGTTATAGGCTAAATTCTACATGATACTTTACATGTTAGATACTAGTTTACACCATTGTTGCGATGTATAAATCACATATGTAATGTAATAACCCGGAAAATACGAGCCAATTTAAAATTTTTAAATTGGTGATTTCAAAGGAATTTGAACAACTGAAATTGAATATTTCAATAAAATATTGAATTAGAAATAGTGAGTCAGTTTGAAAATTTGAATTCAAACTTTGACTGACTGTTCAGGGTGGAAAATATAACGGATTTTAGTGAAACCAAAAATGTTTAAATATGTTAGTCAATACCTTTCTAATGAGTCTGAAAAATCGAAGTTTCATAACGGGAATCAAAAGTTATAGCCGAATGAATTTTCAGATAGGTCGCTATATAGAGTATATAGCCCTGGAAAATTGATATTTTGCATACGACCTCGGAATTCGACGAAACCACTTTTGTTGGGTCTGGGATGTCAAACTATTGCTAGGTTTCAAATTTCATAATTTTTGAAGCTAGTATGTGAGCGTGGCAAAAGAAAGGTGTTTGGTCAATTTCTGTTAAATTGGATCGACCAGAAAATGGCCATTTTTCAAACAACCTCAGAATTCGATGAAACTAGTTTTGTTGGGACCGTAGCGTCAAAACATAGCTAGATTTATTTTTCTGGAATTTTTCGAATCAGTTTGTGGCCCTGGCAAATTGAAATGTACGTTCAAAGTTAAAAATTAAATGTTTATTACATTAATTTGAGAAATAACTGAGTGTAACAGTCGAATTGGCCAAAGAAACATATCCCTTTGTGTCCGGGATGGGCGTATTTAGCTAGGGGTAATAGTCGTTGGGTTTAAAAAGGAGTTCGTTTGAGAAAACACTATTTAAAAAAGTTAATAAAGTGCTCGGCCAATCAGAATTCTCCATTCATTATTAAAAAAAAAACCTCCGAACCAACGGCGACCCGTGCTCCAAACTTCCAGGCCCGATCGCCGCCGCTGCCGTCGCTTCTAGCCTCCGCCACCGCCACCATTCGAAGCGCCTTCGCCTCCCCTTCAAATCCGACCAACTTCCTCCACCCCTCGTCGCCTGTGCCGCCTAAATCGAGCATCCATAGCCCCGACCTTCCCAGCGCCACCGCCGCCGATCCTGACCACCGAACGCCACCAAACCACCACCGCCAGATGGCCCTCTCCTCCCACTTCCACGTCCAACTCGCCGATCATCCCCTCATGCCCTGATTCTTGCGAAAACCGTAAACCTAGTTTTGAACCTTCGTGAAAGGTGAGTTTTTTTATCTTTACACTTTGAAAAATCATATCTTTTTGGTGTGTTGACGAAATTCGATGAAACAGGAAACATCGGGACCATAAGGAAGCTCTCTACCCAATAGAAGAAACCTCGGATTTTTCTGACATCGTATCGATTTTTAGCACTCCGAAAACCAATGTGAGAAATCTAAATTAACATAAGTTTGAATGGAAAATGTCATGTATAATATATATTAGCGAAATATAAATTACATACTTGTCGTATACTTCATGTACATGCGTAGTGTAAGCTATATAAGCGAAGTATGAATTTTACATGCATAGTATAATTGATATATGTGTTGAAATGCAAGTGAAATATAGCAATTATATATATATATATATATATATATATATATATGTGTGTGTAATCCCCTCGTCCACAAACCATGGACGATATTTATTGTTGTGAATTGGTGTGAAATATTGGATGAAAAATACGAATGGTTGAATAATTGTTTGTGGTTGATATTGTTTGGTTATGGTTGAAAAATACCCATTGGTGATTGAAATGAATTGGAAATATTTGGGGAAATAAAAATAAAACATGCCGCCTGCGTGTGAATTAGATGCATGAATCCCCATTGTCAAAAACCGCGAGGTTTTAAGGTAGAGCGAGGAGCCGTACTGGGGACGGTGCCGGTTTTAACTACCCTGCCGTTATGCTGCCGAAATTTTGAATAATATTCATGTGTTATGATAATTTTAATATGTTGAAATTATTTTCATGCGTTGAAATTAAAGTCATATATTGAAACTATATCTATGTGTGGAAATGTTCATGTGTTGAAAAGTGTTGGGTGAAAATTAAATTCATTTGTAAATGAATGAAGTGTTTAAACAATTAAAATCACATTTTTATAATATATAGGAAGTATGAAAAATATCTGCCTTATATAAATCTTTTTAACAATAAAAATTCCATCTTTCTAATATGAACAACATATATAAAATGTACATGTGTGGGAATGCTCATTTGTTGAGAAGTTTGTGTAGTGGAAAAGTCCATGTGTTGAATAAAAAGATCGAACAATAAAAATTACATTTTTTATTGAAACTATGAAGTGTTGAAAACAACCATTTGTCGAATAAATATTTTAAATGATAAAAATATCATTTTTATCATATATGTGATGTGCTAGAGATATGCGGACGTTGAAATAAATATTTGCGAAGAAATATTATTTTTAACATGCATAGGAACTAAATAAAATAGTCATGTGTTAGAATCTATTTTAGTTGGACAAAATTATCATCTTTGAAATGTGAAGTGTTAAAAATAGCCACTTGTTCAAATAAAATATGCATGAGTTGAAATATACATTAATTAGCTAATGATATGATTTTAGCCTATGCATGCAACATTAGAATGAATGGTGTTTTTAAACCAAAGTAAATTGGATATGAAGTTGAATGGAAAATGATAAGTGATAAAGATTGTATATATGTACATGCATATTTATTGAACAGGTTATAGCAAAGGGGCTAGAGAAGAGGAATAAAATTTTGTGCCCGACAAATAGGTACACATTTACTGCTTTGTTTGGGTGATGATTTTATGAGCCTGTTGGCTAGCCGCTTGGCTTTTTCTTTTTCTTTTTGATATGAGACGCCCATGTGGCTATTTGGGAATTTTCCCAGACCCTCCCGTACAAAGGAGGTTATGGCGAAATTTTCCGAAATTTAAAGGCGTTAGTGAAATAATTGAAGTAGAAACGATATAGGAATTTTTGAATGAACTATATTTATATTGATATATAAATATGAATAAAATTAAAACAAAACGTGGCCGTGCAGTTCGTGTTTTGAAACCGTGATTTCAAACGACTAGTGCGGGAAATCCGACCATTGGATTTTCCCTAAACCGCAACCATTGGGTTCGCCTTGGAAATATCTTTCCAACGGCACCAAATTTGTGAAGATCCGACGGTTGGATTGTCTGGAATGTTTAATTCAAAACTGAAGCAAAACAACGCCAGAAACGATTATATTTATATATATATAAATATAATTAAATTAAATCGAATAACGACACTGTAGTTCGTAAATTGAAATCGTAACTTCTAATGGTAGTGTGGAAGATCCGACCGTCGGATTTTCCCAAAACTGAAACCGTTGGATTCATTTTGAAATGACCCTCCTAATGATATAAAATTTGTGAAGATCCAACGGTTAGATTTTCAGATATGTGTAAAACAAAATTAGTGAAAACCAGCGCCAGTGCATCGATATGACCTGAAACGTCGTTTAATTAAATATGCCCGTTTTAAATTAAATAAAAATGGCGATATATCGTTATAAAATACTATAGACAATATAGAGTGGGAATAAACCAATTTTGTTGTGTTTGCTTGATATGTGATGGTTGAATGTATTTGACATGAAAATTATAACTAAATAACTGAAATGTGAATGTTGAATAGTCCAACCATGTGAATAATTGATTTGAAATCTAAATATACGTGGGTTATTTGAAATGGCCGAGGTTATCTCATTTCAAATAATCGATCGACGTTGAGATGTCGAAGAGTGGAAGACGGTTGAAGACCGACGATCTTCACATTGGATGGATGGGCGCTACTGATGCTCGTGATTAGAGTAGCTACCGTGAAGGAACTGAAGTAGTAGACGTCCAAACATATGGTTGATTGTACGGATATGCGAGGAATTGGTGCCTCCGGTTTCGTTCAGACCCAGAACAGACTAGTAAATGGACTGTGTGTCTGACATTAGATTTTGTTCTGTGTTGATTGATATCTGTTAAATACATATCTGTTTAGCAGCGGAGAATTTATTCTCTTGCTTAGCTCCCTTCTCTGAGACGTACGAGATCAGAGGTTATGCATTGATAGAAATCAGTCGCATGGAGTGGATTGCCTGTGTGGCATGCCTGAGTGGTGTATGATCAGGGCTTCTATTGCAGAGCAAAGTCTTGTGGTTGATGATCAAAGCATGGTCTGCGTGATGTAGCTTTGTGTATAACATGAATTCGCGAGCCTCACCCCTCGGTATGAGTCAAAAACGGGAGAGTGACTGCAGGGAGAGCACGACGTTTCTTTCTAGCTAAGGTGGTGTCAGTGACCTACCAGCCCTGACATTATATATACTTTTCACCTGTGTGGTTGTTGGAATGCGAGGCACCTCGATTATAGGTCTGTAAGGACCGGGAAACGTGTGTTCAGGAATAACTAATCCTCAAAGGTAAGAGAGGACCGGCCCTGGAGATCCAAGGATCATAGTGGGGTCCTCGGACTTTTGCTAGAGTGTCATGAATCGGAGAGGAGCTTGCCCCTTGCCTCGACTCATGAAGGAATCCAATTTCCAATACGAAATTTGCGGACGTGATTGTATTACTAGTAGGGCGACATAGTAGATGGTAGCTATGCCGCTTAGGATTGATGTTTATGATTGAATTTGCTTTTGAAACATATATACACTAGTAATAATATCAAGCACTTTTATTTTATTCGTATGAAGCATCTTTGGCCATTATAAGGTAAAAACTCTATCCTCCGGCTTGCGTTGCATTGTGTGATGGGACCTGAGTCTTATAATGGCTTCATTTTATAAAAAGCATTGCGATGATTTAATTATTTACTTTATTTCATGCACTAGCACTCATTGGAGTAAACCCATTCCGCGAAAGTGGCATGGTCCTTTGATTTGCCTTATTATTGTTGTTAATAAGTTAAGTTGATTTCTCATACCAGTCCCATGATTGACTCGTAGTTTGTTTCACCTTGCAAACTCGGGTGCCCTCATTTTCACACGGGCAGCCTAGTTACAGGTTTCTGACGCACTTTTGGCTAATGGCGAGGCTTGACTACACCGTGCTGACTTGGATTTTCTCCTCCATTATTGTATCTATATTATGATTCCGCCAATGGCGATGTAGAATGATCTTTATTTTGAGTACCCTTTATGTATGATTCCGCCTCAGGCGATGGTGACTGATTATGTATCATTATACACTAAGTTGTATCCTGTACTGTGCTTCTCTAATGTGATGATATCTATATGATTCCGCTGTCATATGTATGTAAATTATTCTATTTTCTGTTTATGCTATTATCTGTGATCTGCTAATGATGATTAACGTGTTATATTCCAATGATTATCCTTAACACCGTGTCACGAGGTTTTGGGATCATCACAGCTGGTATCGGAGCTTTGGTTAACCTTAGTTCTGGAGTCTAACACATTAAACACTTCGTCAAAATAGAATCAGTAGTATTATAAGGCGAGTCGCTCATTAGAGATAGGACTAGTAATGTCCTAGAATGAGCCGAGCAGAATAGCAAAAACAATTTGATCAGTCCATCGTTATCTTTCCGTAAACATTCTGCTTAACTAGGCAATAAACTATCCTTTCTGTTAGCTGACTCTTTTCTTGCTTATACATAATTTGACAAATGGCTACCAGAGCAGTCGCCGCTAGAGGAGGCCGCGCCGGCCGAGGCCGAGGAACAGGAGAAGCCCCAGCTCAAGAAGGACCTTTGATACAACCTCCGGCAGCTCAATAATTTGAGCTAGACCGTGTAGCTAAGAGATATAAAAACTTAGGAGGCAAGACCTTCTCGGGTACCGCCACAGTAATAGAGGCTCTTGCATGGCTCAAAACATGCGAGAAAATTCTTGAAGGCCTAAGATTCGGAGACGAAGACAAAGCTATTATGGGCGCCTGGCTTATGCAGGAACAAGCTGAACTATGGTGGGAATCTCTCACCGCCGGGAATAGGGAAGCTGGAAGAACATGGGATGGATTGAAAGAACTCTTTAAGGAGAAATATGTCCCCGAACAAGCTTTAGAAAGAATGCACGATGACTTCGCCAATCTCCAGCAGGGGGATCTTTCAGTGCAAGATTATCTGAATAAATTTACACTGTTGTCGCCCTACGCTCCGGAGCTCGTCGCCACTGCGAAATCAAAAAATAAGAGGTTTATCCTTGGGCTAAGACGACAATATCATGATAGAGCCATGGCCCATGTCAAGCTGGAATTCAACGAGCTGGTGGAAATGACATGCAACTACGAAGACCTTGATCAAAGGCATCTGGATCGGGATCGCGCTAGAAGCCAAGCCGGAAACAAGCGCAAGCCTGCTGTTAATCAAGGCGAGTCAAGCCAAGCAGCATCTTCAAAACCTCAGACTGGCAAGCCGCCAAGAGGAAATTGCTTTAACTATGGTAAGCCGGGGCACTACTCAAACGTCTGCACAGCTCCGAAGAGGCAGATGACAAATTCTCAAGGCTCGAGCCAAAGCTCCCAGAACCCTCGCTCATGCTTCAATTGTCGAAAGACCGATCATCTGGTCAAACACTGTCCTTTGCTGAAGAAAGCTACAGTAGCTCACGTCTATGACGGGTTGAGCCCGCCAGCTGCTTCCGAAGGAGCAGGTAAACCTGATGTTTTGGGAGGTACCCTTACAATTAAAAATAATCATGTTTCTGTATTGTTTGACGCAGGTGCATAACGTAGTTTTATTGCTAGTAACACCATGCACAAATTAAAGTTAAAACAGAGGAAGCTTGAAGAATCGGTTGAGGTACATAACCCGATAGGGGGTCCTATCACTCTCAGTTCATGTTGTAGAGTGCCAATCTCTTATTCTTCCTACAAATTTTCTTTCAATTTAATCGTTATGGATTTTCCCGAATTCAATATCATTCTCGGGATAGAGAGGTTAACAAAATACAAAGCCGAAGTGAATTATGCGGAAAGAATCGTTAAAATTCGAACGAAGCTTGGATATATTACGGTACCCTGTCATGGTTCGAATCCGAATAGAGAAGAATTTTGGTTAGCATTAGAACTTATCAACACTTCCATAGAAAAGATTCCTATTGTTAGAAACTATGTGGATGTGTTTGAAGAAGTTGAGAAATTACCTCCGCAAAGAGAAATAGAATTCCGAATCGATCTAATTCCAATGCCAGACCAGTGGTACATCCAATTCGTAGAATGACTCCGAAAGAAAAAGAAGAATTAGGCGATCAAACTCATCAACTGTTGTGGAAGGGTCTAATCAGACCTAGTTTTTCTAATTGGGGTGCAACTGTTGTGTTTGTCCCAAAGTCAGACGGTACTCTTCGATTATGCGTTGATTACGGAGACCTCAACAAACAGACGCTCAAAAATAAGTATCCATTACCCCGCATCGATGATTTGCTAGACCAATTGAATGGGGAGAATGTATTTTCCTGAATGGACCTAGCTACAGGTTTTAATCAATTGAGAATAGCAGAAGAGTGTGTTCCTGTAATAGCTTTCAGAGGTCCAGACATATTTTGTGAATGGTTAGTAATGCCGTTTGGCCTGTGTAACGCTCCAACATACTTTATCGATCTAATGAATAGAGTGTTCCGGGGAATTCCGAATAAATTTGTCCTCGTCTTCATCGATGATATTTTAATTTACTCCAAATCAAAACCCGAGCATGAGAAACACTTAGAACAAGTATTGGAGATTCTGAGAAAGAACGTCTTCAAAGCCAAATTCTCTAAATGTGTCTTCTGGCAAGAAGAAGTGAAATTTCATGGCCATGTCATGTCAAAGAAAGGAATTTCTGTTGACCCAAGCAAAATAACAGCGATTCAAGACTGGAAACAACCCACTGCTCCCACAGAGGTTAGAATTTTTATGGGGTTGGCTAGTTATTATCGAAAGTTCGTTAAGGATTTTTCGAAGATATCCGATCCGTTAACGAAGCTCACAAAGAAACATGAGAAATTCAAGTGGACTTCGGACTGTGAAGAAGCTTTCCAGGAATTGAAATCGAAACTAACCACTGCTCTAGTGTTAACTATTATTGATGGCAATCAGAATTTAAAGGTTTGGACAGATGCTTCTATTAGAGGTCTTGGTGCAGTGTTAATGCAAAGAGGCAAAGTAGTCGCTTATGCAAGCTTCCAACTGAAACCACATGAGAAGAATTATGTGACTCATGATCTTGAGTTGCTAGCCATCGTTTTTGCATTGAAAATCTAGAGGTATTATTTATTGGGTGAGAAATTTATACTGTACATAGATCATCAATCATTGAAGTATTTATATACCCAGAAAGATCTGAATCTGAGACAGCAGCGTTGGCTAGAATTTCTTGCAGCGTATGATCTTGATATCCTATATACGCCGGGGAAAGCTAACGTTGTAGCGGATGCACTTAGTAGGAAAACCGCAATCATTGCCAATCTTATAATTACACCTGGATTGATTGATAGGATTTCAGCCCTTCAAAAAGACGATGAGCTCATCCAGAGAATCAGTAAAAGGATCAAGGAAGGTGAAACCACGAGTTTTCGTATCGGCAATAAGGGGGTTCCCAGGTTAAATAATAGGATTTGCATTCCAAATATTCTAGGCCTTCGAAGAGAAGTGTTGGATGAATGCCATAAATCCAAATTTTGCATCCATCCTGGTGTGAGTAAAATGTACAATGATATCAAACGCACTTTCTGGTGGAGAGCAATGAAAAGGGATATTTCTGTGTATGTTAGTAGATGTCCTACTTGTCAATTGGTCAAGAGCGACCAACAGAAGCTAGCTGGATTGTTGCAACCGTTGGAAGTCCCAGGTTGGAAATGGGAACAGATTTCCATGGATTTCATAGATGGTTTCCTGCGAACCAGGAAAGGTAATGACAACATTTGGGTAATTGTAGATCGCTTCACGAAGACTGCCCATTTTATACCTGTCAGATCCAATAGAACCGCTCAAAGTCTAGCACTGATATATTTCAAAGAAATCGTTAAGCTGCATGGAATTCCCATCAGCATAGTCAGTGATAGAGACCCGATATTTGCTAGCAAATTCTGGGAGGCTTTCCAGACAGAATTGGGAATAAAACTGAATATGAGCACCGCTTATCACCCTCAGACAGATGGCCAAACTGAGCCGGTGAATAGAATTCTAGAAGATTTATTGCGGGCTTGTATAATTGATTTTGGTGGGTCATGGGAAGATCATTTGCATTTGGCAGAATTCTCATATAACAATAGCTATCAAGAAAGTTTGGGAATGTCGCCATTTGAAGCATTATATGGCAGACCCTGCAGATCTCCAGCATGTTGAGTAGAACCTGGCAACAGACTTGTGTTAGGACCCGATATGATTAGAGAAGCATCTGATAAATTCGACTTCATCAAAAAGCGTTTGAGAACCGCCCAAAGCCGACAGAAAAGTTATGCAGACTCTAGGAGGAAGAGATTTGACATTTGCTGTTGGTGACCATGTTTATTTGAAAGTTTCTCCGATGAGAGGAGTAATCAGATTTGGCAAGACTGGGAAGTTGGCACCGAGATTTATTGGTCCCTTTCCTATTCTCGAACGAATTGGAACTCTTGCTTATAGGGTTCAATTACCAGATTGGTTGCCTAGAGTGCATGATGTATTTCATGTATCTCAACTTAGAAGACATGTGCATGATCCGGATCTTGTTGTAGAAGAAGCAGCGCAACAGGATGTAGACATAACTCCAGAATTAGCACTCAGAAGAGAGCCATTAAAGATTGTTGGCAAAGAAACTAGAGAACTCAGAAGCAAAAAGGTTCATTTAGTTAAAGTGCAGTGGAGCAGTGATCCTAGAGACTGTACTTGGGAGACTGAGGAAAGAATTGAGCAAGCTTACCCCAAATGCAGAGTGGATATCTTTGACTAACTCCGGTGCAAGGTACCTTTACAATACTTTGCATTTACATTTTGTTTCTTACTTTACTGTTGTTTCCTTTTCGAGGATGAAAAGTTTTAATTGGGGGATATTATAATAACCCAGAAAATACCAGCCAACTTAAAATTTTTAAATTGGTGATTTCAAAGGAATTTGAACAATTGAAATTGAATATTTCAATAAAATATTGAATTAGAAATAGTGAGTCAGTTTGAAAATTTGAATTCAAAATTTGACTGACTGTGCAAGGTGGAAAATATAACGGATTCTAGTGAAACCAAAAATATTTAAATCTGTTAGTCAATACCTTTCTAACGAATCTGAAAAATCGAAGTTTCATAACGGGTATCAAAAGTTATGGCCGAATGAATTTTCAGATATGTCGCTATATAGAGTATATAGCCCTGGAAAATTGATATTTTGCATACGACCTCGGAATTCGATGAAACCACTTTTGTTGGGTCCGGGATGTCAAACTATTGCTAGGTATCAAATTTCATAATTTTTGAAGCTAGTATGTGAGCGTGTCAAAAGAAAGTTGTTTGGTCAATTTCTGTTAAATTGGATCGACCATAAAATGGCCATTTTTCAAACGACCTTAGAATTCGACGAAACTATTTTTGTTGGGACCGTAGCATCAAAACATAGCTAGATTTATTTTTCTGGAATTTTTCGAATCAGTTTGTGGCCCTGGAAAATTGAAATGTACGTTCAAAGTTAAAAATTAAATGTTTATTACTTTAATTTGAAAAATAACTGACTATAATAGTCGAATTGGCCAACGAAACATATCCCATTGTGTCCGGGATGGGGGTATTTAGCTAGGGGCGACAATCGTTGGGTTTAAAAAGGAGTTCGTTTAAGAAAACACTATTTAAAAAAGTTAATAAAGTTCTCGGCCAATCAGAATTTTCCATTCATTATTTTAAAAAATAAAATAAAAAAGAAAACCCTCCGAACCAACAGCGACCCGTGCTCCAAACTTCCAGGCCCGATCGCCGCCGCTGTCGTCGCTTCCAGCCTCCGCCACCGCCACCATTCGAAGCACCTTCGCCTCCCCTCAAAATCCGACCAACTTCCTCCACCCCTCGTCTCCTGTGCCGCCTGAATCGATCGTCCAAAGCCACGACCTTCCCAGCGCCGCCGCCGCCGATCCTAACCACCGAACGCCACCAAACCACCACCGCCAGATAGCCCTCTCCTCCCACTTCCACGTCCAACTCGCCGATCATTCCCTCGTGCCCCGATTCTCGCGAAAACCATAAACCTAGTTTTGAACCTTCGTGAAAGGTGAGTTTTTTTTATCTTTACACTTTGAAAAATCATATCTTTTTGGTGTGTTGACGAAATTCGATGAAACAGGAAACATCGGGACCGTAAGGAAGCTCTCTACCCAATAGAAGAAGCCGTGGATTTTTCTGACATCGTATCGATTTTTAGCACTCCGAAAACCAATGTGAGAAATCTAAATTAACATAAATTTGAATGGAAAATGTCGTGTATAATTTATATTAGCGAAATATAAATTACATACTTGTCGTATACCTCATGTACATGCGTAGTGTAAGCTATATAAGCGAAGTATGAATTTTACATGCATAGAATAATTGATATATGTGTTGAAATGCAAGTGAAATATAGCAATTATATATATATATATATATATATATATATATATATATATATATGTACTCTCCTCGTCCACAAACCATGGACGATATTTATTGTTGTGAATTGGTGTGAAATATTGGAAGAAAAATACGAATGGTTGAATAATTGTTTGTGGTTGATATTGTTTGGTTGTGGTTGAAAAATACCCATTGGTGATTGACATGAATTGGAAATATTTATGGAAATAAAAATAAACCATGCCGCCTGCGTGCGAATTAGATGCATGAATCCCCATTGTCAAAAACCGCGAGGTTTTAAGGTAGAGCGAGGAGCCGTACTAGGGACGGTGCCGGTTTTAACTACCCTGCCGTTATGCTGCCGAAATTTTGAATAATATTCATGTGTTAGAATAATTTTCATATGCTGAAATTATTTTCATGCGTTGGAATTAAATTCATATATTTAAACTATATCCATGTGTGGAAATGTTCATGTGTTGAAAAGTGTTGGGTGAAAATTAAATTCATTTGTGAATGAATGAAGCGTTTAAACAATAAAAATCACATTTTTATAATATATAGGAAGTATGAAAAATATCCGCCTTATATAAATCTTTTCAACAATAAAAATTCCATCTTTCTAATATGAACAACATAAATAAAATGTCCACGTGTGGGCATGCTCATTTGTTGAGAAGTGTGTGTAGTGGAAAAGTCCATGTGTTGAATAAAAAGATAGAATCATAAAAATTACATTTTTTATTGAAACTATGAAGTGTTGAAAACAACCATTTGTCGAATAAATATTTTAAATGATAAAAATATCCTTTTTATCATATATGTGACGTGCTAGAGATATGCGGACGTTGAAATAAATATTCGCGAAGAAATATTATTTTTAACATGCATAGGAACTAAATAAAATAGTCCTGTGTTAGAATCTATTTTAGTTGGCCAAAATTATCATCTTTGAAATGTGAAGTGTTAAAAATAGCCACTTGTTCAAATAAAATATGCATGAGTTGAAATATACATTAATTAGCTAATGATATGATTTTAGCCTATGCATGCAACATTAGAATGAATGGTGTTTTTAAACCAAAGTAAATTGGATATGAAGTTGAATGGAAAATGATAAGTGATAAAGATTGTATATATGTACATGCATATTTATTGAACAGGTTATAGCAAAGGGGCTAGAGAAGAGGAATAAAATTTTGTGCCCGACAAATAGCTACACATTTACTGCTTTGTTTGGGTGATTATTTTATGAGCCTGTTGGCTAGCCGCTTGGCTTTTTCTTTTTCTTTTTGACATGAGGCGCCCGTGTGGCTATTTGGGAATTTTCCCAGACCCTCTCGTACAAAGGAGGTTATGGCGAAATTTTCCGAAATTTAAAGGCATTAGTGAAATAATTGAATTAGAAACGATATAGAAATTTTTGAATGAACTATATTTATATAAATATATAAATATAAATAAAATTAAAACAAAACGTGGCCATGCAGTTCGTGTTTTGAAACCGTGATTTCAAACGACTAGTGCGGGAAATCCGACAATTGGATTTTCCCTAAACCGCAACCGTTGGGTTCGCCTTGGAAATATCTTTCCAACGGCACCAACTTTGTGAAGATCCGACGTTTGGATTGTCTGGAATGTTTAATTCAAAACTGAAGAAAACAGCGCCAGAAACGATTATATATATATATATATATATATATATATGTAAATATAATTAAATTAAATCGAATAACGACGCTGCATTTCGTAAATTGAAATCGTAACTTCAAATGGCTAGTGTGGAAGATCCGACCGTCGGATTTTCCCAAAACTGAAACCGTTGGATTCGTTTTGAAATGACCTTCCTAATGATATAAAATTTGTGAAGATCCAACGGTTAGATTTTCAGATATGTGTAAAACAGAATTAGTGAAAAGCAGCGCCAGTGCATCGATACGACCTGAAACGTCCTTTAATTAAATATGGTCGTTTTAAGTTAAATAAAAATGGCGATATATAGTTATAAAATACTATAGACGATATAGAGTGGGAATAAACCAATTTTGTAGTGTTTTCTTGATATGTGATGGTTGAATGTATTTGACATGAAAATTATAACTAAATAACTGAAATGTGAATGATGAATAGTCCAACCATGTGAATAATTGAATTGAAATGTAAATATACGTGGGTTATTTGAAAAGGCCAAGGTTATCTCATTTCAAATAATCGATCGACGTTGATAAGTCGAAGAGTGGAAGACGGTTGAAGACCGACGATCTTCACATTGGATGGATGGAAGCTACTGATGCTCGTGATTGAAGTAGCTACCATAAAGGAACTGAAGTAGTAGCCGTCCAAACATACTGTTGATTGTACGGATATGCGAGGAATTGGTGCCTCCGGTTTCTTTCAGACCCAGAACGGACATGTAAATGGATTGTGTGTCTGACATTGGATTTTGTTCTGTGTTGATTGATCTCTGTTAAATATATATCTGTTTGGTGGCGGAGAATTTATTCTCTTGCTTAACGCCCTTCTCTGAGACGTACGAGCTCAGAGGTTATGTATTGATAGAAATCAGTCGCATGGAGTGGATTGCCTGTGTGGCACGCCTGAGTGGCGTATGATCAGGGCTTCTGTTGCAAAGCAAAGTCTTGTGGTTGATGATCAAAGCATGGTCTGCGTGACGTAGCTTTGTGTATAACGTGAATTCGCGATCCTCACCCCTCGGTATGAGTCAAAAACGGGAGAGTGACTGCAGGGAGAGCACGACGTTTCTTTCTAGCTAAGGTGGTGTCAGTAACCTACCAGCCCTGACATTATATATACTTTTCACCTGTGTGGTTGTTGGAATGCGAGGCGCCTCGATTATAGGTCTGTAAGGACCGGGAAACGTGTGTTTAGGAATAACTAATCCTCAAAGGTAAGAGAGGACCGGCCCTGAAGATCCAAGGATCATAGTGGGGTCCTGGGACATTTGCTAGAGTGTCTCGAATGGGAGAGGAGCTTGCTCCTTGCCTCGACTCATGAATGAATCCAATTTCGAATACGAAATATGTGGATGTGATTGTATTACTAGTAGGGCGACATAGTAGATGGTAGCTATGCCGCCTAGGACTGATATTTATGATTGAATTTGCTTTTGAAACATATATACACTAGTAATAATATCAAGCACTTTTGTTTTATTCATATGAAGCATCTTTGGCCATTATAAGGTAAAAACTCTATCCTTCGGCTTGCGTTGCATTGTGTGATGGGACCTGAGTCTTATAATGGCTTCATTTTATAAAAAGCATTGCGATGATTTAATTATTTACTTTATTTCATGCACTAGCACTCATTGGAGTAAACCCGTTCCGCGAAAGTGGCGTGGTCCTTTGATTTGCCTTATTATTGTTGTTAATAAGTTAAGTAGATTTCTCATACCAGTCCCATGACTGACTCGTAGTTTGTTTCACCTTGCAAACTCGGATGCCCTCATTTTCACACGGGCAGCCTAGTTACCGGTTTCTGACGCACTTTTGGCTCATGGCGAGGCTTGACTACACCGTGGTGACTTGGATTTTCTCCGCCATTATTGTATCTATATTATGATTCCGCCAATGGCGATGTAGACTGATCTTTATTTTGAGTAACCTTTATGTATGATTCCGCCTCAGGCGATGGTGACTGATTATGTATCATTATGCACTAAGTTGTATCCTGTACTGTGCTTCTCGGATGTGATGAAATCTATATGATTCCGCTGTCATATGTGTGTAAATTATTCTATTTTCTGTTTATGCTATTATCTGTGATCTGCTAATGATGATTAATGTGTTATATTCCAATGATTATCCTTAACACCGTTTCACGGGGTTTTGGGATCGTCACATGTAAGTTTATGAGTTGGATATGAATCATGTTATGCAAGTTTAGGATTATTACCTATGCAAGTTTCTGGCCATTTTCTCATCAAGTTCACGCCTTTTGATTTGGATCCATGACATATGTTATTTATGCAAGTTTGTGGCCATTTTCTCATTAAGTTCACACCTTTAGATTTGGATCCATGACATATGTTGTTTATGCAAGTTGTAATTTTGGCCTAATGCAAGTTTTAGATGTAGAACATCATTCACATATGCAAGTTCACCCCTATGTTAGATTTATGTTTTAATTAAGTGTATATTGTGATGTTTTCTCTTCATTCCATAAGTTAGACTATTCGAGTCTAACGTATATTTTTACGTTAAACAAACAAACGTACTACGTGGGGTGAAGGGGATGATATTAAAAAGATTTAATTGGCATAAATGCCTTAGAAGGCATAAAATATAATTGTGGTGAAAATTGGTATGATTTTACATACCATAAATGGATGGACATAATTGAGTCAATTATGGACATCGTTAAATTTGGAATTGATTGATAATTTGAATAGGGAATGTAATCCAAATTGGGGGATGATTAATTAGTAGTAATTAATCGTCTAAGACACGAGGTTAGGCTCTTTTGTGATGTAAGACTGCCCGGACCCGCCCGACAAATCCAGCTGCCACAAATGTCAGTCTAATGTGAGAGGTCTTAGGCACAAATTAAATACGTAAAAATTGTAAAGACGAGGTTAGACTCTTTTGTGGTGTAAGACTGCCCGGACCCGCCCGGCAAATCTAGCTACCACAAATGCCAGTCTAATGTGAGAGGTCTTTATGAGGTTACGGTCTTAATGAATTAAGAAACACTTAACCAAATAAACATGTAGTGGGACATGAGGGGGTTAAGTGCGTGCCTTGGGTGGCATGTTGAATCTAGTGGGTGCCTTTGGTGGAATTTGAAATACGATTAGAAATACTTAACCAAAATTGAAACATGTAATTGAAACATGAATAAGAAGTGGGTTAAGTGGGAAATACTAGAGGGGACCAAGCTTAGGTGGATTGCTTGTGTTAAATCATGGGGGCCCGTTTCAACTAGTAAACCATAAATATATCTGTGGGCTCAACCTAAGTCGAGGACGGGACACGCGTACTGGGCATGGCTATAAGAGGCCAAAACGGGTGAGCGGTGGCAGCGCAAGTCCAATAGGTTCATGTGTGTGTGGGGGCCCGGGCTGGTAGGAAAGACGTTGTTGCATCATGTAGGTATAAGCCGGGCATCTCTGGTAGTATCGAGTTGCCAATTTGGGGAGTGATACACCCCACTGTGGGACCAACACGGGTATCTAGAAGTTAGGGAGCCTATCGCTTGGGGTAGGACTTAGGGTACACTTAGTGTTGTCTGTTTCTGTTGGTACCGTCTGTTTCTGTTGGGTGGTAACACCTGTCTGTTTCTGCGTGGTACCGTCTGTTGGGGTGGAAAGGCCCATTACTAGTGTTCACCTAATTCTACATTCTGTTTCCGTAGGGTTTATTCTGTTTCTGTCTCTGTTCGGGTGGTAAATGCCCATTACTACCATTCTGTTTCTGTATAGATTATTCTGCTTCGATTCTATTTCAGTTTAAACATTAGGATAACACCTAATCCTGTTATACTAGTGGTGGTGCAGTATAGTAATTATCTTGTAGTGGTTTAGGTGTGTCTTTAACGTTATCTTTGTTCATCTTATTTCCTTGTTTACTCTGCCATACTCAATGGTTCATGGTCATTTCCTTATTTTCCAACTTATGCCTTAGCTTAGTTACTTTGTTAATTATATTGTTAAAGTTATCGCACTCGCCAGACTTTATGTCTGACCCCCCCTTTTTTCCATCTCTTCCCCCTCCCCCTCCCAAGGTGCTCAGGTTGGAACTAGCACCACTGGAGCTTGATTTTGGACTGCTCTTATAAGATTGCTCGGATCGCTGAAGTAAAGTTCAGCTTCTCTTTACTTATGGCTATTTTGATGTTGGGGATTATGTCTTTCAGTTTATGTACCTTGTTTTATCAAGATGGATATTATGTACTTTACTTTAGTTTATGGTTTTTGATGATGTAATCAAACATATGGGTTTATCCGCTGCAATGAAATAAAGTTTTAAATTTTCAAGTACTGTTTTATATTTGTCTTGCTGTGATTTTCTGTTCTATATTCACTTAAAATGCTCCAAGGAAGTTAATGCATTCCCTTTGCGAGTGACATTAATGGACGTGGGGTGTTACACGAGGTATTAGAGCTGAAGGTTACCAGAACAGATATGAATTTTGAAAAACTATTTTTCAAAACAATTTTTATAAAGGAGTATCTTCAAAAGTACGTTTTACGGAAAATATTTTCAAGAGAAAAGTATATTTTAGAAAGCATAACCCCAAGAGCCATATATCTTTCCTTCAGTCCTTTTTATATTGAATCTTTCCTTTTTCCTTTCAGCATGTCTGAAGCATCTGAGATACCAGAGGGTGTTCATGTACCCGGTTGGTTTCGTCAATATCTTGAGGCTAGAGCCGCCACCACAGGTCCAGCAAATGCTCCTCCTCCTCCTCCCCCTCCTCTTCATGTCGATAATTTCTCAAAGATATTTAAGGACTTTAGAGCAGTGGGTGGA
The DNA here is from genome assembly GCA_030737875.1 of Allium sativum. Classification (NCBI taxonomy): domain Eukaryota; kingdom Viridiplantae; phylum Streptophyta; class Magnoliopsida; order Asparagales; family Amaryllidaceae; genus Allium; species Allium sativum. The sequence goes on along the minus strand of CM060923.1, from coordinate 730,568,162 downwards.
AAACCTTTTCACGGGACAGAGACATTTGTTGAAGCTCGTAATTGGCTGAAGGAGGTGGAAGAATTGTTTGGAATCTTTGAAGTGGATGATGGAAGAAAAGTCTAGCTAGCTGCCTGGCTAATGAAAGACGAGGCCTCGTTTTGGTGGAGGTCACCAATGGGGGACGTCCAGTCGATACGTGGCTAGATTTTAGGCAGAGGTTTGAGGCGAAGTTTCACTCGCAGGCTGAAGAGAATCTATACATGGAAAGGTTTTTAGCACTGAAGCAAGGGAATCTATCGGTGAAAGAGTACATCAACAAATTCAACCAATTGGCAAGGTTTGGCGTAGACTTAGTGAATACTCCAGAAAAGATGGCTCTAAGATTTGTTAAGGGTTTAAACGAGCCGCTTCATGGGTTAGCTATGACCCACATTCCTATGGGAGCTACCTTTGAGAGATTAGTTGACATGGCGCTAATGCATGAAGAGGAAGCCAAAAGTGAGAAAAAAGAAGAAAAGCACGAAGGACCACAGAACAAGAAAACGGGGCCCAAAAAGGAAACACAAAAGAAGGATGAGAAGTCTGAAGATAGGAAGGAGAAGAAGTGCTTTACTTGTGGAAGCTCGACCCATCTGAACAAGGATTGCAGGAAAAGGAAGGGCACTTGCTTCAACTGTGGCGAAGCGGGACATCTGATTAAGGACTGCCCAAGGAAATGGCATAGGGAAGGACATACTTCTGGAGGACATGCGAATACCCTCGAGGCTGGTGGATAGGATAGAAATAAGAATAATTTCTAAAGATGGTTTAATTTCCTTATCTGATTGTTGAGTTAAAACTCTTTCTGATTTTGGCATTTTTATTCTGTAATCGATACTCTGCACTTTAATACTCGTCTTGTTTCTGATCTCGTAGTTGTTTCGAAACCAATTTGTGATTTGGCTCAATTGTTAGTGATTTGTAGGGGTTTGAAATTATCTGTGTTAGGCGTCAAAAATTTGAATGTGACATTTGTGTGCTCAAGTTTATGGGCTATGGGTTGGGTCTAAATGGACCAGCTTTCTATGTTGAGGGTTGTTATGTTTCTAACTTGTCGTGGGAAGACCCCCAAAGTTTCTTGTAACCCGCAAGGTTCTGTTATCCTTAGCTTTCTGAGAATCGTTCTGTAATCTGATCTGTACCAGTAGTCTGTAAGTATCTGAATATTTCTGAACGATAGGGGTTTCTACTTGAAGCATGAAGTTGATTTCCAGTTTTGACATTGTTTAATGGGGGTAATTTTCTGAGTGGCAGTGTGATGTTGATTTCGGTCTTCGGGACTGAGACTTAGGAAATTATTCTCTTAACCGATGTAAAATGGGGACAGAGCTTTTGTTTTAGTCGTATCATTTGTTTGTATCCCATCGACCGAATCTTTGACCTTTAGATAGGAAACCCATGGATGTAAACATGTGTTTGAGACATGTTATGTTTGATAGTTGCAAGTGTTTGCTAGTGGTTTCCTGTGGTTGCATATACACACACATTAGGCACTAGATCGGCTTAGTCACTTTATATTGCATATTGCATACAAATGTTTGTACATATTTAAGTTAATGGATGTATAATGGTTGTACCATCATAGGGATGTTGCATTTTGGTGAATGGTTGTGCACACATGTAGAAATAATATGTATCGATAGGGTTTTTCGCATACATAACGGACGCATGGCACTATCATGGTTTGCATTAAGGAGGTCAACTGAATTAGTAGACCGCCTGATTTTGCATTAGATAAGGAACATATACACAGACTTCTTGCATATGTTCATACAGCATTAGAAATTTTACAAGGACAATAGATGCCCGTGTTTGATTGTTGAGTAGATGGTTGTTTGGATGGTAGGATATGCACTCTCCTTAAATTGGAGATTTCGGGCGCGAAATCCTTTAAGGAGGGGAGAATATAACACCCCGGATTTTTGAATAATCGAATTAACTAAATTAAAGAATAATTAATCTCAGACGTGAGAATTAAGGGAATGGGGTTGAGCCATTGTGTTCGTCTCGGAATTCTAGTTGAAATATAGTCCGAGTTTGCAAGAAACGGGTAACAGATGAAGGAGTTATGGACGAACGAAGTGTGGTAGCATGTAGAAGAGAAAAAAAAATTGATTGCACTGGCGCACTTGGGAAGTACGCCAGTACAAATTTGCACTGGCGCACCTTCCAAGTGCGCCCAGGCAGAGTCAAAAGCCTGCACAGCTTTCTGGTTTAGGCTAACCCATGTTGTCGAGTCCTTTCTGACTCCTTGCTGAGTTATTAGGGCTGACTCGTCACCCTATCATGACCAAATGGTTTTGGTTAACCCTAAGATCATCCGACGGCTTAAATTAATTCAAAAATCTATAAAAAGACCCATATACTCAAACCCTAAATCAGAATTAAAACAGAAACTATGGCCGTCATGCTGTTGTCTTGAACCCTAGAGCAGCCGCCACCAAATTAAAGAGGAAGAACAACAATCAAATCAGAACTACTCAACCCTAACATCGAATCTTCTTCAAAGGAGCACTAATTCAACTCCAGAAATCAGAATTCAAAACTCAAGACTGCTTTTTAGTTGTGAGTTCGATAGTTTTAACAAGATAATTAGTAATTTAATTGGATTAAGTTATAATGCGGATTGTATGGATGTGATGTGAAGTATTGATTTCATGTTGTAATTATGTTGTAGGACTGTGATTGAAATCTCAATGACGTTATGTTGTGATGCTATCATTTATGATGTAAAGTTATGTTGCTATCATCCATGTTGTAATTTTGTATACAATCAAATCATCATGTTTCTTATGCTAGTTTGTCGATTCATAAGATAAATCATATGTAGGCAAGTTTAGATTTTGATTCAAAAATGAATCATATACAAGTTTGGTAAAATTATATGTGAACTTACATGGTTATGACACCTAGTTTATGTGAAAATTTAATTGAAAGTTAGGCGATAACATGTGTAAGTCGTAGGCTAAATTCTACATGATACTTTACATGTTAGATACTTGTTTACACCATTGTTGCGTTATGTAAATCACATATGTAAGTTTATGAGTTGGATATGAATCGTGTTATGCAAGTTTAGGATTATTACCTATGCAAGTTTGTGGCAATTTTCTCATCAAGTTCACAACTTTAGATTTGGATCCATGACATATGTTATTTATGCAAGTTTGTGGCCATTTTCTAATCAAGTTCACACCTTTAGATTTGGATCCATGACATATGTTGTTTATGCAAGTTGTAATTTTGGCCTAATGCAAGTTTCATATGTAGAACATCATTCACATATGCAAGTTCACCCCTATGTTAGATTTATGTTTTAATTATGTGTATATTGTGATGTTTTCTCCTTATTCCGTGAGTTATACTATTCGAGTCTAACGTATATTTTTACGTTAAATGAACAAATGTACTACGTGGGGTGAAGGGGATAATATTTTAAAGATTTAATTGGCATAAATGCCTTAAAAGGCATAAAATATAATTATGGTGAAAATCGGTATGATTTTATATACCATAAATGGATGGACATAATTGAGTCAATTATGGACATCATTAAATTTGGAATTGATTGATAATTTGAATAGGGAAAGTAATCCAAATTGGTGGATGATTAATTACGAGTAATTAATCGTCTAAGACACAAGGTTAGGCTCTTTTGTGGTGTAAGACTGCCCGGACCCGCCCGGCAAATCCAACTGCCACATGTCTGTTTCTGTTGGGTGGTAACACCTGTCTATTTCTGCATGGTACCGTCTGTTGGGGTGGTAAAGGCCCATTACTAGTGTACACCTAATTCTACATTCTGTTTCCGTAGGGATTATTCTGTTTCTGTTTCTGTCTTTGTTCGGGTGGTAAAGGCCCATTACTAGCATTCTGTTTCTGTATAAATTATTCTGCTTCGATTCTATTTCATTTTAAACATTATGGTAACACCTAGTCCAGTTATACTAGTGGTGGTATAGTATAGTAATTATCTTGTAGTGGTTTAGGTGTGTCTTTAACGTTTTCTTTGTTCAACTTATTTCCTTGTTTACTCTGCCATACTCAATGGTTCATGGTCATTTCCTTATTTTTCAACTTATGCCTTAGCCTAGTTACTTTGTTAATTATATTGTTAAAGTTATCGCACTCGGTAGACTTTATGTCTAAACCCCCTTTTTTCCATCTCTTTCCTCCGCCCCCCAGGTGTTTAGGTTGGAACTAGCACCAGTGGAGCTTTATTTTGGACTGCTCTTAGAATATTGCTCGTATCGCTGAAGTAAAGTTCAACTTCTCTTTACTTAAGGCAATTTTGATGTTGGGGATTATGTCTTTCAGTTTATGTACCTTGTTTTATCAAGATGGATATGATGTACTTGACTTTAGTTTGTGGTTTTTGATGATTTAATCAAACATATGGGTTTATCCGCTGCAATGAAATAAAGTTTTAAATTTTCAAGTATTGTTTTATATTTGTCTTGCTATGATTTTCTGTTCTATATTCACTTAAAATGCTCCATGGAAGTTAATGCATTCCCTTTGCGAGTGACATTAATGGATGTGGGGTGTTACACGTGGTATTAGAGCTGAAGGTTACCAAAACCGAACTGAATTTTGAAAAACTATTTTATAAAACAATTTTTATAAAGGAGTATCTTCAAAAGTACATTTTATGGAAAGTATTTTCAAGAGAAAATTATATTTTAGAAAGCATAACCCCAAGAGCCATATATCTTTCCTTCAGTCCTTTTTGTATTGAACCTTTCCTTTTTCGTTTCAGCATGTCTGAAGCATCTGAGATACCAGAGGGTGTTCATGTACCCAGTTGGTTTCGTCAATATCTTAAGGCTTGGGCCGCCGCCGCAGGTCCAGCAAATTCTCCTCCTCCTCCTCCCCCTCCTCCTCGTCCTCGTGTCGATAATTTCGCAAAGATATGTAAGGACTTTAGAGAAAAGTGTGGAAAAACTTTTCACGGGATGGAGACTTTCGTTGAAGCTCGTAACTGGCTAAAGGAGGTGGAAGAATTGTTTGGAATCTTTGAAGTGGATGATGGAAGAAAAGCCCAGTTAGCTGCCTGGCTAATGAAAGATGAGGCCTCGTTTTGGTGGGAGGTCACTAATGGGGGATGTACAGTCGATAATTGGCCAGATTTTAGGCAGAGGTTTGAGGCGAAGTTCCTCTCGCAGGCTGAAGAGAATCTATACATGGAAAAGTTTTTGGTGCTGAATCAAGGGAATCTATCGGTGAAAGAGTACGTCAACAAATTCAACCAATTGGCAAGGTTTGGCTTAGACTTAGTGAATACTCAAGAAAAGAAGGCTCTCAGATTTGTTAAGGGTTTAAATGAGCCGCTTCATGGGTTAGCTATGACTTACATTCCTATGGGAGCTACCTTTGAGAGATTAGTTGACATGGCGTTAGTGCATGAAGAGGAAGCCAAAAGTGAGAAAAAAGAAGAAAAGCACGAAGGACCACAGAACAAGAAAACGGGGCCCAAAAAGGAAACACAAAAGAAGGATGAGAAGTCTGAAGATAGGAAGGAGAAGAAGTGCTTTACTTGTGGAAGCTCGACCCATATGAACAAGGATTGCAGGAAAAGGAAGGGCACTTGCTTCAACTGTGGCGAAGCGGGACACCTGATTAAGGAAAGCCGAAGGAAAGGGTATAGGGCAGGACCTACTTCTGGAGGACAGGCGAATACCCTCGAGGCTGGTAGATAGGACAGAAATAAGAAAAATTTCTGAAGATGGTTTAATTTCCTTATCTGATTGTTGAGTTAAAACTCTTTTTGATTCTGGAATTTTGATTCTGTATTCGATACTCTGCACTTTAATACTCGTCTTGTTTCTGATCTCGTAGTTGTTTCGAACCCCATTTGTGGTTTGGCTCAATTGTTAGTGTAGGGTTTGAAATTATCTGTGTTAGGCGTCAAAAATTTGAATGTGACATTTGTGTGCTCAAGTTTATTAGTTATGGGTAGGGCCTAATTGGACAATCTTTCTATGTAGAGGGTCGTTAAATTTCTAACTTGTCGTGAAAAGACCCCCAAAGTTTCTTGTAACACGCAAGGGTCTGTTATGCTTAGCTTTTTGAGAATCGTTCTGTAATTTGATCTATACCAGTAGTCTGTAAGTATCTGAAGATTTTTGAAGGATAGGGATTTCTACTTGAAGCATGAAGTAGATTTCTAGTTTTGACATTGTTTAATGGGGGTAATTTTCTGAGTGGCAGTCTGGTGTTGATTTCGGTCTTCGGGGCTGAGACTTAGGGAATTATTCTCTTAACCGATGTCAAATGGGGACAGAGCTTTTATTTTTGTTGTATCATTTGTTTGTATCCCATCGACCGAATCTTTGACCTTTAAATAGGAAACCCATGGATATAAACATGTGTTTGAGACATGTTAGGTTAGATAGTTGCAAGTGTCTGCTAGTTGTTGCCCGTGGATGCATATACACACACATTAGGCACTAGATCGGCTCAGTCACTTCATATTGCATATTGCATACAAATGTGTGTACATATTTAAGTTAATGGATGTATAATGGTTGTACCATCATATGGATGTTGCATTTTGGTGAGTGGTTGTGCACACATGTAGAAATGATATGTATCGATGGGGTTATTTCGCATACATAATGGACGCATGGCACTATCATGGTTTGCAATAAGGAGGTCAACTAAATCAGTAGACCGCCTGATTTTACATTAGATAAGGAACATATACACACATTTCTTGCATATGTTCATACAGCATTAGAAATTTTACATGGACAATGGATGCCCGTGTTTGATGGCTGAGTAGATGGTTGTTTGGATGGTAGGATATGCATTCTCCTTAACTTGGAGATTTCGGGGGCGAAATCCTTTGAGGAGAGGAGAATGTAACACCCCGGATTTTTGAATAATCGAATTAACTAAATTAAATAATAATTAATCTCAGACGTGAGAATTAAGGGAATGGGGTTGCGCCATTGTGTTCGTCTCGTGATTCTGGTTGAAATAGAGTCCGAGTTTGCGGGAAATGGGTACCGGATGAAGGAGTTATGGACGAACGAAGTGTGGTGGCAAGTAGAAGAAAAAAAAATGATTGCACTAGCGCACTTGGGAAGTGCGCCAGTACAAATTTGCATTGGCGCACCTGCCAAGTGCACCCAGGCCGAGGCAAAAGCCTGCACAGCTTTCTGGTTCAGGCTGACCCATGTTGTTGAGTCCTTTCTGACTCCTTGTTGAGTCATTAGGGCTGACTCATCACCTCATCATGACCGAATGGTTTTGATTAACCCTAAGATCATCCGACGGCTAAAATTAATTCAAAACTCTATAAAAAGACCCATAGACTCAAATCCTAAATCCGAATAAAAACTAAAACTATGTCTGTCATGTTGTTGCCTTGAACCCTAGAGCAGCCGCCGCGAAATTAAAGAGGAAGAACAACAATCAAATCAGAACTACTAAACCCTAACAGCGAATCTTCTTCAAAGGAGCGCTAATTCAACTACAGAAATCAGAATTCAGAACTCAAGACTGCTTTTGAGTTGTGAGTATGATTGTTTTAACAAGATAATTAGTAATTCAATTGGATTAAGTTATAATGCGGATTGTATGGATGTGATGTGAAGTATTGATTTCATGTTGTAATTATGTTGTAGGATTATGATTGAAATCTCTATGACGTTATGTTGTAATGCTATCATTTATGATGTATAGTTATGTTGCAATCATCCATGTTGTAATTTTATATACAATCAAATCATCATGTTTCTTATGCTAGTTTGTTGATTCATACGATAAATCATATGTAGGAAAGTTTAGATTTTGATTCAAACACGAATCATATACAAGTTGGGTAGAATTATGTGCGACCTTACATTGTTATGACCCCTAGTTTATGTGAAAATTTAATTGAAAGTTAGGCTATAATATGTGTAAGTTATAGGCTAAATTCTACATGATACTTTACATGTTAGATACTAGTTTACACCATTGTTGCGATGTATAAATCACATAAGTAAGTTTATGAGTGGGATATGAATCATGTTATGCAAGTTTAGGATTATTACCTATGCAAGTTTGTGCCCATTTTCTCATCAAGTTCACACCTATAGATTTGGATCCATGACATATGTTATTTATGCAAGTTTGTGGCCATTTTCTCATCAAGTTCACACCTTTAGATTTGGATCCATGACATATGTTGTTTATGCAAGTTGTAATTTTGGCCTAATGCAAGTTTTAGATGTAGAACATCATTCACATATGCAAGTTCACCCTTATGTTAGATTTATGTTTTAATTATGCGTATATTGTGATGTTTCCTCTTTATTCCATGAGTTAGACTATTCGAGTCTAACATATATTTTTACGTTAAGCGAACAAACGTACTACGTGGGGTGAAGGGGATAATATTAAAAAGATTTAATTGGCATAAATGCCTTAAAAGGCATAAAATATAATTGTGGTGAAAATTGTTATGATTTTACATACCATAAATGGATGGACATAATTGAGTCAATTATGGACATCGTTAAATTTGGAATTGATTGGTAATTTGAATAGGGAAAGTAATCCAAATTGGGGGATGATTAAATAGGATTAATTAATCGTCTAAGACACGAGGTTAGGCTCTTTTGTGGTGTAAGACTGCCCGGACCCGCCCGGCAAATCCAGCTGCCACAAATGTCAGCCTAATGTGAGAGGTCTTAGGCACAAATTAAATACGTAACAATTGTAAAGACATAAGGTTAGACTCTTTTGTGGTGTAAGACTTCCCGGACCCTCCCGGAAAATCCAGCTGCCACAAATGCCAGTCTAATGTGAGAGGTCTTTATGAGGTTAAGTTCTTAATGAATTAAGAAGCACTTAACCAGATAAACATGTAGTGAGACATGAGGGGGTTAAGTGGGTGCCTTAGGTGGAATCTAGTGGGTGCCTTGGGTGTCATTTGAAATACGATTAGAAATACTTAACCAAAATTGAAACATGAATAAGAAGTGGGTTAAGTGGGAAATACTAGAGGGGACCAAGCTTAGGTGGATAGCTTGTGTCAAATCACGGGGGCCCGTTTCAACCAGTAACCCATAAGTATCTCTGTGGGATCGACCTAACTTAAGGACGGGACACGCGTACTGGGCTTGACTGTAAGAGGCCAAAACGGGTGAGCGGTGGCAACGCAAGTCCAATGGGTTCATGTGCGTGTGTGGGCCCGGGCTGGTTGGTAAGACGTTGTTGCATCGTGTAGGTATAAGTATGCATCTCTGGTAGTATCGGGTTTCCACTTTGGGGAGTGATACACCCCACTGTGGGACCAGCACGGGTATCTATGAGTTAGGGAGCCGATCGCTTGGGGTAGGACTTAGGGTACACTTAGTTCTGTCTGTTTCTGTTGGTACCGTCAGTTTCTATTTGGTGGTAACACCTGTCTGTTTCTGCATGGTACCGTCTGTTGGGGTGGTAAAGGCCCATTACTAGCATTCTGTTTCTGTATAGATTATTCTGCTTCGATTCTATTTCAGTTTAAACATTAGGGTAACACCTAATCCTGTTATACTAGTGGTGTTGCAGTATAGTAATTATCTTGTTGTGGTTTAGGTGTGCCTTTAACGTTATCTTTGTTCGTCTTATTTCCTTGTTTACTCTGCCATACTCCATGGTTCATGGTCGTTTCCTTATTTTCCAACTTATGCCTTAGCCTAGTTACTTTGTTAATTATATTTTTAAAGTTATCGCACTGGCAAGACTTTATGTCTGACCCCCCTTTTTCCATCTCTTTCCTCTCCCCCCCAAGGTGCTGAGGTCGGAACTAGCACCGATGGAGCTTGATTTTGGACTGCTCTTAGAATATTGCTTGGATCGCTGAAGTAAAGTTCAGCTTCTCTTTACTTATGGATATTTTGATGTTGGGAATTATGTCTTTCAGTTTATGTACCTTGTTTTATCAAGATGGATATGATGTACTTGACTTTAGTTTATGGTTTTTGATGATGTAATCAAACATATGGGTTTATCCGCTGCAATGGAATAAAGTTTTAAATTTTCAAGTAATGTTTTATATCTGTCTTGGTATGATTTTCTGTTCTATATTCACTTAAAATTCTCCATGGAAGTTAATGCATTCCCTTTGCGAGTGACATTAATGGACGTGGGGTGTTACACCTGACCTCCGTCCCACCCCTAGTTGGGAATCCGGAGAAATGTGGATGCATGCACAAGCTGCGTATCACCAAGCCAACGAACTTACCAAGTATTCCCTCCATCTTTCGGAGATGATCAAGAGAAAGAACATGGAGCTCCTCAATCGACAACTGACTATTGACAGTGAAAAGACCTCGGCTGCCAACTTGGAAACTAATATAAGTAAGCCTATTTTACCATGTCATGGTTAATTACATATTATCATGTGCGTTCCTTAATAATAACCCATGACATTATTATTGCAGCAGAGTTGAAGCAGGCCTGTGCGATTTTAAAGACGGAGGCCATGCATGACCGTGACACTTTTGGCGACACGGCAAGTCGCTTGACCCTCGAAAACACTGCCCTTAAGAGGGATAAGGATGAGTGGTCCCAAACATGCGACAACATAGAAAGAGTGATCGGGAGGTTTCATCAGCTTGAGGGTGACAATGCTACCTTGAGGTCAGAAAATGAAAGATTATGGGCTGAGAATGCCAAGGTCGTCGATTTGAAAAGGAAGCTTCAGGAAATGAGAAAGGAGAAGGAAGACGCCGAAGCCCACAATGGGGATGTGATGAGCATAGCTAATGGCATAAGGGCTGAACATTCAAGGGAGATAACGTAGTTGTGGGGACAGATGAATGATGCGGAGTTCCGTGTTGGGTCCTCCTTCGAGGAGAGTATTCATGGCATATATGTAAAGGCTTTGAGATTCCGAGGGATTTCGTGGGTGGAAGACTACTCACGTGAGCTAGCTAGGACTTGGGAGAGATTGATCCCTTATGAGGCCTTCTTGCGTCGAGTGGACGTAAGTACCTTAGATGAGCGTTAGCTTGCCAATGTTTCCCTAGACGATGAGGAACGCGAGAAACTATAAGAAGGGAGGAGGCTGTTGCAGGAGAATGGCGAAAACAAAAGGTTGGAAGGGCTTTCCGAGGAGAAGGGGAAGTTTGTGATGACCGAGACCATGGCTATGGGGGATACCTTTGCAGAGGGAAGCTCTTGTCATCCCTCGGCTCTTTGATCTGCTACAGAATATGATCCTGACTTCCCAGCGCTAGAGGATACCAGATTCACCTCACATACTGCCGCAAGCAGCATTCCTATCCTTACCGTGCCATCTTTGACCATAGGTAAATTCCTTTTAACCAGCATCCCCGAGGATAAAGTGATTACCGAATTTTCGGGCTAAAAACGTTGTATCTTCGCTATACAGTTCCTACTGAGCCTTTGACAGCAGCGGACCATGCCCCCGTGATCCCTCAAGTGATGGCCTCAGGTCCAGTCCTCATAGGAACACAGATTGGAGAGGCCGGCGACCAACTCAACACCTTTTTTGACATAGGAGTAACTCCTAACATGGTGGACATTCTTAACGAGGAAGGAGAGGTGGTCGATGTGCAGAGTGCCGCTGCCAAGGGCCCAGTGGAAGCCGATATATCCTCGATGGCGGCCTTAGTGGAGACTCAAAAGGCACAGATGGAGGCCAAGCGCGAGGAGGTGGAGGATATAGAGCGGGCTGCTGACGAGGCTCAGAAGAAAAGGGAAGATGAGGAAGCCCAGCGGAGGGTCACCGGAACCCTTGAGGAAACCCAAGCTGCTGACATTATACCGAACGAGTCTTAGAAACTCGACGAGTGAAAGGGCAGTGGGAAGGCCAAGGAAAAGGCTGAGAGGGAAGGGAAGGAGATTCTGGAAAAGAGCAAGGTCGTGGTAGGTCCTGTTGTTCGTAGAGCCCCCGCGCCTACGCCATTTGCCATTATTACCGACGCTACGAAGGTATCCAGTGGTGATGGTGATGGGGAACGTTGTCGTCATGTCACCCGTGAATCAGTTACTCCCCTAAAGGGTAGGTCAAGCAAGACTGGGTCGAGTAGGAAGAGGTCTGGTGCTGGTACCAGGGAAGAGCCATCAAGCGCTGAATCTACAAAAAATCACAATCATAGGTAAAAGAAGAAGAGACACCGTTAGTGTTAGAAGCCTAAGTAGAGGTTACTGTTATTTTTGTAGTGTAGGCCGATAGATTATGAGGGTACGACCCTCGCTTTTGGTTTTTCAAGACACGGTGTGGTTCTCATGTACACCATGTCATTAGAAAGTAAAAAGTATTGGACACGTAGTTTGTTAAGCGTGTATGTGTGTAGAAATTCAAATATGAATTAGTAAAGATCACTGTTTATGTCAAACCTTCATAAGTTCTTTTTATGTTTTCCAGCGTCTCGTACTTGCATATACGTACTTATCGTTACTCTTGGAACAAAAGCGATTATGGGACATCTATGCGTAAATTATTCCAGAGAGGTGATGAAACACCCCACCTCCGTTAGGGTCACTGTCAAAGGGAATGCCCTAATTTTGGTGGAGGTTTATAAATATAAGTGACAGATACACAAGACTGATATAAATACACATATTTTTGAACAGCGGAAAACAACAGCAACTTTTATTTCATCAAAATACGTGTTACACAAACCATGCCATAATTGTCTTACAATACTTCCAAAAACATTACATATTCATAACTGTCTTGATTTCATAACTTAAAGAAGCATAAAAACATAAGTAAAGTGCATAAGTCCCCATAATTGCTATCCAAAGCCATAGTCCAAAACGAAAGAGATCCAGGCAATACATTCTTTCTCTTCTAGCTGGATGTGAAAACTGGTCAAGCTGCGGTATTCCCTCCCTTTGGACCTTGAGGGGGGGGGGGGGGGACGGAAGAAAAGAAGATGAAAGAAAAGTAGAGTCAGACATAAAGCCTGAGTAAGTCTAGGACTATTCAGTCTATGAATAAAGAAATGAGCATGATAAGTACAAACTGGAAATGGGGAAGCACCATAAACTAAGTTAAGTTGTCTAGAGACGAATACACTATCGTACCCCATATTAATCTCTGCACCCCTATAAACTAGTTCCCAACAGGCACCCCATGTTCAGGGTAAAGTTATCCATTTCAAACGATCGGCACCTACTCGCATAGTTACATGTGTCTTACGGCCCCCGATGTTGTAGCTACCTATGCTGGTCCCACCATGGGGTGTATCAAGTCCCATGGTGGCAGCCCGACACAATTCTAGAATGCACAAGTATACTACTGGTGCCCAGTGCCTAATTTTTCTGCGCCGGAGTGTGTGCACGCCCGCACCCCGTTAGAACCTACACTGCTGCACCACCGCCATCGATTTGACCTCTTACAGTCAGCCCATTAATCGTGCCCCACAAAGAAGACACAAGGCATGACAAGCTATTCAAAGAAGCCGTCTGGGGTTCTGAATGACGTATTATCGAATTGCGAGAAAACTGACGCTCCTACAAGCTGATCAAACAGATCGTCAATTCTGGGGAGAGGATGCCTATTCTTTTTCGTTAGCTTGTTGAGGTCCCTATAGTCAACACATTGACGAAGTGAACCATCTGCCTTTGTAGCGAACACCACTAGAGCGCCCCATTCTGAAATGCTCCTTCTAATGAACCCCTTCTCTAGAAGTTCTTTAACCTGTTTACTGAGCTCTTTCCTTTCCCGTGGAGCCATGTGTCTAACGGGCAACACAACGGGCTTTGCATTATCTACAAGATATATGCGGAAGTCTATCTCCTGCTTCGGACGTAAGCCCTTCACCTCTTTGAAGACATCCGGATATTCACGGACCACTTTAACCGATTGTAAACTCTCAACAGAAGCATATAGCGATTCAAGATAACTAAGCATATCTACATACGAGGGATTACAAGTAATTTCCAGAGTGTTACCGAGTTGGGTCAGAAGCCTAACCACCCTTTTCTCACAATCAAGGATGGCACCATTACTAGATAGCCAATCCATGCCCAAAATCAAACCATATCCCGAGAAGCCCAAAACAAAGGCACTACATCTAAATTCTACGCTTAGAATAGAAATTTTCAATCCCACACAAATCATAGACAAATGAGCTGGGCCCCCGATTGGATTTGAAACAATTAAGGGGTCCTCTACCATACTAGTTTCTAGGTGTAGAGATTCTACTAAAGCAGATGAAATAAAGGAGTGTGATGCGCCAGAATAAAATAAAGTGTGAACTAGGTGATCATAAAGATATACTACATTTTCTACAGAAGTATTTATACCACGTTGTTGCAGAGGCGGTGCTTCTAGCGCATGAACCTGCGCCCCTGAGGTGGATCCAGCATTCTGCCCCTGCCTTAGCTTCTTTGGGCAATCCTTAGCCATGTGGCCTGTCTCACCACAAGAAAAGCACCCACCATTCTACTTGGCCTTCTTTTTCCGGCAATCTTTCACTAAGTGCCCCACTTTGCCATAGAAATTACACTTCCTCTTCTTTTGGGACTTGTTGTCTTTCCCGCCCTTCTTAAAGTCTGTCTTCTTAGGCTGTAATTCCTCTTTCTTCCCTTGAGAGCTTTCTGCCTTTGTCTCCTTCTTGCCCTTATCCTCTTCGTTCAGCAATGCCATCTGCACCAACCTTTCATACGTAGCTCCCATTGGTATATGGGTCATGGCCAAACTGTGTAATGGCTCGTTCAATCCTTTGACAAAGCAGAGAGCCTTCTTGTGCGGAGTGTTGACTAGGTCTAGTCTGAACCTTGCCAGCTAATCGAACTGATTAACGTACTCTTTGACTGTCATATTCCCTTGCTTAAGAAATAAGAATTTTTCCAATTGGAGACTCCTTTCAGCTTCTGAGAGAAATTTATCCTCAAACCTCGCCCTAAAGTCCTCCCATGTTTCCACTGGTCTTTCTTCATTTGTAACTTCCCACCAGTAGGATGCCTCGCCTTTAAGTAGCCATACTGCTAGTTGTACCTTCTGCCTATCTTCTACGTCAAAGATAACGAATAAGTCCTCGGTTTCCTTCAGCCAGTTCCTGGCTGCCACGAAGGACTCGGTTCCATGAAAGTCCTTCCCTCCCATAGCTTTGAAATCTTTACATATCTTAGGAAAAGTATTTCCACGCGGAGGAGGTGGAGGAGGAGGTGCTGCTACAGCTGGATGATTTACTACAGCTGGATGATTTCCTGCAGCTGGGGGAGGAAGAATAGTGGGACCTGGCTGATTGGCCCTTGCTTCTAAGAATCGTTTGAGCCAACCAGGTATTGGTACACCCTCGGGCAAGTTAAGTTCTTTGGACATGCTGAGACAAAAAGGATAGATTCAAAACGAAGGATAAAGGATAATACCTATGGCTTTGGGGGACTATGCCTTTTAAAAATTAAAATAACATTTTCTCTTTAAAAATGCTTCTTCAAATTTTCTTTTGAAAATAATTTTTCAAAACTTTTTATCTTATCTGGTAAACCTATAATCTGATACCAAGTGAAACACCCCACCTCCGTTAGGGTCACTCTCAAAGGGAATGCTCTAATTTGATGGAGGTTTATAAGTATAAGTCACAAATACACAAGACATATATAAATACACATATTTCTGAACAGCGGAAAACAACAGCAACTTTTATTTCATCAAAATACGTGTTACACAAACCATGCCGTAATTGTCTTACAATACTTCCAAAAACATTAATTTTCATAACTGTCTTGATTTCATAACTTAAAGAAGTATAAAAACATAAGTAAACTGCATAAGTCCCCATAATTGCTATCCAAAGCCATAGTCCAAAACGAAAGAGATCCAAGAAATACATTCTTTCTCATCAAGCTGGATGTGAAAAGTGGTCAAGCTGCGGTATTCCCTCCCTGTGGACCTTGGGGGGGGGGGGGGGACATAAGAAAAGAAGACGAAAGAAAAGTAGAGTCAGACATAAAGCCTGAGTAAGTCTAGGACTATTCAGTCTATGAATAAAGAAATGAGCATGATAAGTATAAACTGGAAATGGGGAAGCACCATAAACTAAGTTAAGTTGTCTAGAGATGAATACACTATCGTACCCCATATTAATCTCTGCACCCCTATAAACTAGTTCCCAACAGGCACCCCATGATCAGGGTGAAGCGATCCATTTCAAACGATCGGCTCCTACTCGCATAGTTACATGTGTCTTACGGCCCCCGATGTAGTAGCTACCTATGTTGGTCCCACCATGGGGTGTATCAAGTCCCATGGTGGCGGCCCGACACAATTCTAGAATGCATAGGTATACTACTGGTGCCCAATGCCTAATTTTTCTACGCCGGAGTGTGTGCACGCCCGCACCCCGTTAGAACCTACATTGTTGCACCACCGCCGTCGATTTTACCTCTTACAGTCAGCCCAGTAATCGTGCCCCAACCTGCCTAGTTCAGGGTATCCTGATACACCTTGTAGGGTTACTGCTGGAAAGGGTCCCCCGCTACTAGGTTTTCTATTTCTAGCCAACATGCTAAGTTCGTTAAGTGTTCTGTAACCTAACCCCCAATCAGTCTGTATAGTTTTGCATGTTCAATTTGATTAAGTATAAATTCAATTTAATTAATCCTATCAATCCTGACTCAGCCTTAATTGTCTTATTAAAGCTTCGACCACTCACATTAGACATATATTGTTGTGGCTGCCTGTTGCCGGTTGGGTCCGGGCAGTCTTACGCCACAACTCAGTCTAACCTCGGGTCTTTATTGGGCTCAATGTTTAACCACCCACATTGGATAGGTATTGTTGTGACTACTGGACAGCCGGGCGGATCCGGGCAGGTTTATGTCACAACGCAATCCAACCTCGGGTTAAACACATCGTATTTTCTAAATTTACATATTTTGTCTCTTTTCTTTTTATATGTAAATATTTGCAGCCCATTATTCAAATTCATCTTTATTGGGTAAAATTAATTTATACCACTTAATTGTTTTCAAGGTCGTTGGCATGCGTCAAACATGCCAACACATATGTTTATATATTTTTTAACCCAACATCACTACCCCCGTTTTGTACGTTCGCTATAATATAACATATGTTGGGCTTAAAATTTAAGCCCAACTTAGCCACATGAAAAAGGGGAGGCTTAGAACATGGTGTTTATATATTTTAAGTAACAACAAAAGGGGTGTGTGCACGCATGAACTTGCAACATAACCATCTAATTAACATAGATTAGGCACTTGTAAACTTGCATTGTAATAGCATATAATCTTGACATGAAACATACCTAACATGAATCATGGTTTTAATCTAGTCATGTAAACTTGCATTTTAAAAATATGAATCTAACTTAATTATGTGTCACACATATATTATCGTATGAGTTTGATAACCACATAGGCCTAAAACATGTTTCCAATTGGGCATAACACCAAACGTAATCTAGCCATGTTCATAGAATTAACACAATTTCACAAAGATGCTTGCTTTTGTCACTAATTCAAAAGTATGGTTTTACACTTGAATCATGATGCCAATTCCAACATAAATTCATATGAATCATAATACTTAATTGGATCCAACTACACACTAAAAATGATCATAAAAATATACATACATGGATCTAAAATCTTGTTGGCATAATGGTGAATCCTATAATTGCATGAGCCTCAACTTTGTTGTAATAAACTACCACAAACATATAATTGTTAACTTTCAACATGAATCATAAACTTGCAAATATCCAATAGGTCTAACATCGTTAAACCACAACATCCCAAATCGATTCATAATTAGAATCATAGCAACATACAATTATGAATTATTATCACCACAAATTAAGTACAATTGCATTTCTCATTTTACAAAAATCAAAACCCAATTATTCATTCACATCGGAATAGCACTCTACTTACAACGTATGACGAATCTTCAATTCAGGATTCTGAATTCTAAATTTGGAGATGTTATCCTTTGTTATAGGCGTTGTTTTGATTTAATTGTCGTTGTTTTAAGCTTTTGAATCAACTCCTGACTCGACGGCTATTCCTAGTCTTTCTTTAGTAGCATGACGATCTCATTCTCATTTTTATTTGTGTGAATTAGGAGGAGTCTTAGGTCCTTTTTATAGAGTTTGTGAATTGATTCGAGCCATCGATGGAGCTTTGATTAATATTAGTCGTTCGTTTCAAAGAGAAACCAATCTGGAGCTAACACCTAGCCCTAGTGACAAGACAAAGCTTAGAAATTCGGCCAAGCACAGACCAGGCCAGCCTGGAGGGGCTGGGTTCGATCTGGCTCATGGGCCTGGTCGACTACCCTGTCGACCCCCAAGTCGAGTACATAGTCGACCTGGGTGCCTTGGGCAGGATAATTCCTGCCCAGCCCAATCTAGGTCCAATTTTTTGAAATTTGAATTCGTTCTGAACTGTTTCTGTCTGTTTGAATTTTAAACTGAATTCTGAAACTTCCGAAGGTCATATCTCCCTCATACGGAGTCTGTTTTACGCAAATTCGGACTCTATATCAAGCAGAATTCCGAGACAAACGCAATGGTGTATCCCGTTTCCATTAATTCTTTGATTTGAAATTAGTTATACTTTAATTTTTGAATTTTACTATTATAGAATATACGGGGTGTTACAGGTGAGATAGAGCGCTGGTTTTAGTAAGTTTCCCTCAGCTCACGAAACCCGTAGTTTGCGAAACCAGGCTGTGCGCCTGCTATTTTGGGTAGCCTAGGGTAAACCCAAATATAACGAAGGTGTAGAGTGTTACGTTGTGTGTTCTGCTAGGTGGGTGGCTCTCCCGTCATTAATCGGGTTGAGGAGAGCCGCCAGACGTCGTTTATTCACCGGCGTAGTTTTCAGCCCTGATCATCAGCTTGTAAGGTCCGATCGTGGCCATGGGCTGCCCCTCAGCCTTGAAAGCCAAGGGGAAGAAACGATTTAAGGTCCGTCTTGGTGCTGCCCAAAGATTCGACCAGCGCCAACAATTGTCCAAGAGGGATTTGCATCGATCTTAGTCGGTCGTGGGCGGCGCCAAGCCTCCTGGGCTAGGGCGCGAAACGATTTATCCTCGGCCGCAGCACTGGGCTGAGGTTTGAGTTAGTGGTTGTTTATAGTCGGTCGCACCGTGAGCTAGCGATTCAAGTAGCATTGCCGGCTCCCATGCTCGGGGTGTCGGGCGTAGCCAATTGTCTTAGACTTAACGCTGCCTTACGGTTAGGAAACCGGTTCCTGGCTCGGGGTGCCGATGTGACCGTCGCAGGCGTGAATCAAGCTAATTGTCGGACTTAACAAAATGAATTATGTGAGAAGGAAACAACAAGCAGATAGGAAACTGAACATCATTTCTACTGATAACTTTGGCGGTAAAAGCCTTTACAATGCCTTGAGTTTTGGAAAAAAAATATTGTTGAAAAAAGCTTAAAACAGCCATGATCTGAGTTATGTAAAGTAGCGATGGAGATGTTCGCTATTCCAAGCCCTTGGGAGTTCAGCTCCGTTGACGATGGCCAGTTTGAAAGTTCCATTGCTAAGCTTTCACTGTATAGAGTACGGACCATCCAAGCGAGGCGCAAGGCATGTTTGCGAGGGGAAGACCTGCTTTAGAATGAGGTCACCATTGTTGAGGTCACGAGGGCAGACCCTAGAGTTGTAATACCGGTCTACTCGCTATCATTGGGCGGCGGCTCTGATATCGGCCTCATTCCTTTTTTCCTCCAACAAATCGAGTGATCCTAGAAGGAGATCTTAGTTCGTCCTCGGATCAAGGTATGTGACACGATGGGACTGGAGCTTGAGCTCAATGGGAATGACGACTTCTGATCCATAGGCAAGGGCAAAAGGAGTCTGACCGGTGGCTATTTTATTGGTGGTGCGGTAAGCCCACAGAGATAGAGGAAGTTCTTCTGCCCTCATGCCCTGGCTTTTTCTAGGCGCTTCTTTATGATAGACTTAATGACCTTGTTAACGGCTTCGACTTTCCCATTAGCTTGAGGATGAGCCACCGTTGAGAATCTCTTATCAATGCAATGACATTTACAGAAAGTTTTGAACTCGCAGCTCTCAAATTTAGTGCCTTTATCAGAGACGATTGCCTAGGGGACTCCATAGCGGGTGGTGATGTTGCAGACAACAAAGTTAATCATCTTCTTCGTGGAAATGGTGGCAAGAGGTTCAGCCTCTTCCCACTTGGCGAAGTAGTCCACTGCGACGACGGTGTATCGTGTCCCTCCTATAGCCATCGGGAGAGTTCAGATGATGTCGATTCCCTACATGGAGAACTGCCATGGGCTGATCATTTGAGTCAATTCGGTAGGCGGGGCTCTTGAAATCTTGGAGAAGCGCTGACACTTATCGCACTTATGGGCGTAGTCCGCGGCGTCTTGGTCAAGTGTGGGCCAACAATATCCATGTCTGAGTATTTTTCAGGCCTGGGATTGTCCCCCAGTGTGGTCGCCACACTCACCCTCATGCACACTTCTTAGCATCCGGAGGATGTCGCCATGGGCTACGCATCGCAGCAAGGGGATGGAATAACCCCTATGGTAGAGCACTCCATCCATAAGAATGTAACAAGCTGACTGGTGAGTGAGCACACGCCTTTCCTTGTAGTGCTTTGGTAGAGTCCCGTGTTGCAAGTAATTTCTAATCGGTGTCATCCAGGACTCGGGCTCGGTGCTCACAATCGACTTGTTTTGCCCTTGCTTGATGCTTGGAGAGTTGAGCATTTCAATCCAGGACAACCCGTTAAGTTGTGGATCTTCAAAGCTTGCCATTTTGGCGAGGGAGTCCGTTTTTTCATCCTGCTCACGCGGGACATGGGTGATGGTAAAATGCTCAAGGTAGGCGAGTAACCCCTTAACCGAGCCAGGTATTGGGCAAGACGTCCCTCCTTTTCCTGATATTCTCCTAGTACTTGTCGGACGATAAGCTACGAATCGGAGAAGATGTGGATGGTCTCTAGTTTGAGTTCGATCACGATTTAGAGCCCGGCGATCAAGGCCTCATACCTCGCGCCATTATTGGTAGCAGGAAAATTTAGGCTTAACGCGTAATACATCGGGCGTTCCTCAGGGGTGATGAGCATGATTCCGTCCCCAGAGCACTTTTTGTTAGAGGAGTCGTCTACAAACAATTTCCACTGGATGTCGGGGGCCTCGGTGTTTTCTGTGTGATCATCCTCAGAAGTTGTGAATTCCACGATAAAATCTGCGAGGGCTTGGTAGAGGATGGCTCGTCGGGGAATGAAGGTAATCTCGAACTGGCTCAACTCCATACTCCATTTTAATAATCGACCAGACGCTTCGGGTCGATGTAGAACTGGACGGAACGGCTGGTTAGTGAAAACCTTTATGGGATGAGACTGGAAGTATGGTCGGAGCTTCCCAGAGGAGATCAATAAGTAGAAAGCTAGCTTTTCTGGCTTTAGGTATTTCTTTTCTGTCCCGTTAGCCGCTCGCTGATGTAGTAGACGGGCCGCTGAGTACGATCTTCGAGGCGTACTAGCACCGAGATGATTGCCTGTGCAGAAACAACCAAGTAAATGTATAAGTCTTCATGATCTATAGGTTTGGAAAGGATAGGCGGTCGCTCCAAGTGGTCTAGAAGTTCTTTGAATGTGGCGACACATTCTGGGGTCAACTTGAAATTGTGTTTCCCTTTTTTGAGTAAGTCGAAGAAGGGGATGCACTTGTCGGTGGCCTTAGAGATGAACCAACTTAAAGTGGCGACCTTTCCATTTAGACTTTGGACATCTTTGATGTTCTCGGGGACACTAATGTCCCAAATAGCTTGGATATTTTCTGGATTGGCCACGATGCTTCGAGAATTGATAAGGAAACCCAAGAATTTTCCCGAAGCGACTCCGAAAGAGCACTTCAAGGGGTTGAGCTTCATGTCATGCTGGCGGAGGACATCAATCATCTCGTAGAGGTCATGGATGTAATTGCTTGATATTTTAGATTTCACCAGCATGTCGTCCACGTACACCTCCATTGATTTCCCAATCTAATTTTTAAATAGTCGATTAACCATTCGGTGATTGGTGGCGTCGGCATTCTTGAGGCCCAAGGGCATAACCCGATAACAAAAGAGCCCAAGGTCGGTTATGAAAGAGATGTGGTCCTGATCGCGCAGGTTCGTTGAGATCTGATTATAACCTGAGTAGGCTTCCATGAAAGATAGTAGCTGGTATCCGGCGGTCGAGTCGACTAGTCGATCGATCTTTGGGAGCGGAAAGCTATCCTTGGGCAGGCCTTGTTCAGATCAGAGAAGTCGACGCATGTCCACCATTTACCGTTGGCTTTTTTAACTAGGACTGGGTTAGAAACCCACTTAGGAAAGTCGGCTTCGCGGATGATGTTATTGTTGAGCAAACGGTCTACCTCTTCTACAAGCGGTCTGGACCTCTCAGGTCCCAAGAAGCGGTGCTTTTGTTTTACAGGAGGCATTCTGGGACCCAAGCAACGAGAATGGCAAGCAATCGCGGAGTCAATGCCCTTCATGTCGGAGTGTGTCCATGCAAACATATCCAAACAATTCATCATCTTTCATATTTGTCGATCTACCCCTGCTATGCTTAAACTACTCCTACTTCTCTTAATACTTCAAAACAGTCCTTCTTTTTAATCCAACCCTTAATTGTCTAAACAACCCTTACTTCCAACAATTAGCTCTATTTTTTATCTACTTTGAAGGGTTGGTTTTTGCAGCACCCAATCCAAATGATTCATCATCTTTTATATTTGTCGATATACCTCTGCTATGCTTAAACTACCTCAACTTCTCTTAATACTTCAAAAAACCCTTCTTTTTAATCCAACCCCTAATTCTCTAAGTAGCCCTTCCAACAATTACCCCTATTTTAACTTCTGTGTAGGGTTGGTTTTTGCAGCACCCAATCAAAACGATTCATCATCTTTCATATTTGTCGATCTACCCCTACTATGCTTAAACTACCCCTACTTCTCTTAATACTTAGAAACAAACCTTTTTTTAATCCTACCCCTAATTCTCTTAATAGCACCTACTTCCAACAATTACCCCTACTTTTTAACTACTGTGATGTGTTGATTTTTGCAGCACCCAATGCAAATGATTCATCATCTATCATATTTATCGATCTTCCCCTACTATGCTTAAACTACCCCTACTTCTCTTAATACTTAAGAACAACCCTTATTTTTAATCCAACTCCTAATTCTCTAAATATCTCTTCCTTCCAACGATTACCCCTATTTTTTAGCTACTATGAAGGGATGGTTTTTGCAGCACCCAATCCAAACGATAAATCATCTCTTATATTTGTCGATCGACCCCTACTATGCTTAAACAACCCCTACTTCTCATAATACTTCAAAACAACCCTTCGTTTTAATCCTGCCCCTAATTCTCTAAATAGCCCTTACTTCCAACTGTTACCCCTATTTTTTAACTTTTGCGAAGGGTTGGTTTTTGCAGTAGTCAATCCAAATGATTCATCATATTTCATATTTGTCGATCTACCCCTACTATGCCTAAACTAACTCTACTTCTCCTAATACTTTTAAACAATCCTTCTTTTTAATCCTACCTCGAATTCTATAAATAGCCCTTACTTCCAACAATTACCCTTATTTTTTTACTTTGTTAATGGTTGGTTTTTGCAGCACCCAATCCAAATGATTCATCATCTTTCATATTTATCGAACCAATCCAAATGATTCATCTTCTTTCATATTTGTCGATCTACCCCTACTATGCTTAAACTACCCGTACTTCTCGTAATACTTCAAAACAATCCTTCTTTTTAATCCAACCCCTAATTCTCTAAAAGGCTCTTCCTTCCAACAATTACCCCTATTTTTTAACTACTTTGAAGGGATGGTTTTTGCGGCACCCAATCCAAACGATTCATCATCTTTCATATTTGTTGATCTACCCCTACTATGCTTAAACTACCCCTACTTCTCTTAATACTTCAAAACAACCCTTCTTTTTAATCCTACCCCTAATTCTCTAAATAGCCATTACTTCCAACAATTACCCCTACTTTTTAACTATGGTGAAGTGTTGGTTTTTGCAGCACTCAATCCAAATGATTAATCATTTGTCATATTTATCGATCTTCTCCTATTTTTCCTAAACTACCCCTACTTCTCTTAATACTTCAAAACAACCCTTCTTTTTAATCCAACCCCTAATTCTCTAAATAACCCTTCCTTACAACAATTACCCCTATTTTTTAGCTACTGTGAAGGGATGGTTTTCCCAGCACCTAATCCAAACGATTCATCATCTCTCATATTTGTCAATCGACCCCTACTATGCTTAAACTACCCCTACTTCTCATAATACTTCAAAACAACCCTTCTTTTTAATCCTGCCCTTAATTCTATAAATAGCCCTTACGTCCAAGTATTACTCCTATTTTTTAACTTTTGTGAATGGTTGGTTTTTGCAGCAGCAAATCCAAACGATTCATCATATTTGTCGATATACCCCTACTATGCATAAACTACCTGTACTTCTCTTAATACTTTGAAACAACTCTTCTTTTTAATCCTACCTCTAGTTCAATAAATATCCCTTACTTCCAACAATTACCCCTATTTTTTAACTTATGTGAATGGTTGGTATTTGCAGCACCTAATCCAAATGATTCATCATCTTTCATACTTGTCGATTTGATCCAAATGATTCATCATCTTTCATATTTGTCTATTTACCCCAACTGTGCTTAAACTATCCAAACTTCTATTAATACTTCAAAACAGTCCTTCTTTTTAACCCTACACCTAACTCTCTAAATGGCGCGTCCTTCGAACAATTAGCCCTTTTATTTAACTACAGTGAATGGTTGATTTTTGCAACACCCAATCCAGACGATTCTTCATCTTTCATATTCGTCGATCTAACCCTACTATGCTTAAACTACCCCTACTTCTCTTAATACTCCAAATCAAACATACTTTTTAATCCTACGACTAATTCTATAAATATTCCTTACTTCCAACGATTACCCCTATTTTCTGATTACTGTGAAGGGTTGGTTTTTGCAGCTCCCAATCCAAACGATTCATCATCTTTCATATTTGTCGATCTACCCCTACTATTCCCAAACTACCCCTACTTCTTTTAATACTTCAAAATAACTCTTCGTTTTAAACCTACCCCTAATTCTCTAAATAGCCCTTACTTCCAACAATTATGTATATTTTTAAACTACTATGAAGAGTTGGTTTTTACAGCATTCAATCTAAATGGTTCATCATCTTTCATATTTGTCGATCAACCCTTACTACGCTTAAACTACCCATACTTCTCTTTGTACTTCAAAACAACCCTTCTTTTTAATCCTACCCCTAATTCTCTAAATAGCCCTTACTTCCAAAAATTACCCCATTTTTTAACTACGGTGAAGGGTTATTTTTTGCAACATCAAATCCAATTGATTCATTATCTTTCGTATTTGTCAATCTATCGCTACTATGCTTAAACTAGCCCTACTTCTCTTAGCACTTCAAAACAACCCTTATTTTTAATCCTTGCCCTAAATCTGTGAATAGCCCTTACTTCCAACAATTATCCCTATTTTTTAATTACTGTGAAGGGTTGGTTTTTGCAGCACACAATCCAAACGATTCATAATGTTTCATATTTGTCGATCTACCCCTACTATGCTTTAATTACCCCAACTTCTCTTAATACTTCAAAACAATCCTTTTTATTCAAACCTCTAATTCTCTAAATAGCGCTTGCTGCCAAAAATTACCCCAATTATTTAACCACTATGAATGGTTGGTTTTTGCAGCATCCAATCCAAATGATTCGTCATCTTTCATATTTTCAATCTACCCCAACTATGCTTAAACTACCGCAACTTCTCTTAATATTTCAAAACAACCCTTCTTTTTAATCCTACCCATAATTCTCTAAATAACAATTCCTTCCAACAATTACCCCTATTTATTAACTTCTGTGAAATGTTGGTTTTTGCATCCCCCAATCCAAACGATTCATCATTATTTATATTTTCCGATCAACCCCAACTATGCTTAAACTACCCCTACTTCTCTTAATACTTCAAAAGAGTCCTTTTTAATCCTACACCTAATTCTCGAAATAGCTCTAGCTGCCAAAAAGTACCCCAATTTTTTAACTACTTTTAAGGGTTGGTTTTTGCAGCAACCAATCCAAATGATTCATCATCTTTCATATTTTTGATCTACCCCAACTAAGCTTAAACTACCCTTACTTCTCTTAATACTTTAAAACAACCCTACTTTTTAATCCTACCCCTAATTCTCTAAATAACCATTCCTTCCTACAATTACCCCTATTTATTAACTTCTGTGAAGGTCGGAAGGAATGGTTATTTAGAGAATTAGGAGTAGGATTAAAAAGAAGGGCTGTTTTGAAGTATTAACAGAAGTAGATGTAGTTTAAGCATAGTTGGGGCAGATCGAAAATATGAAAGATGATGAATCATTTGGATTGGGTGTTGCAAAAATCAATCCTTCGTAATAGTGAAAAAATTGAGGAAATTGTTGGTAGCAAGGGCTATTTAGGGAATTAGGGGTAGGATTAAAACTGTTTTGAAATATTAAGAGAAGTTGGGGTAGTTAAAGCATAGTAGGGGAAGATCGACAAATATGAAAGATTATGAATCGTTTGGGTTGTGTGCTGCAAAAACTAACCGTTCACAATAGTTAAAAAATAGGGGTAATTGTTGGAAGTAGGGGCTATTTAGAGAATTAGGGCAAGGATTAAAAATAAGGGTTGTTTTGAAGTACTAAGAGAAGTAGGGGTAGTTTAAGCATAGTAGGGATAGTGTGACAAATACGAAAGATGATGAATCTTTTGGATTTGACGTTGCAAAAAACAACCCTTCGCTGTAGTTAAAAAATAGGGGTAATTATTGGAAGTAAGGGCTATTTAGAGAATTAGGGGTAGGATTAAAAAGAAGGGATATATTGAAGTACTAAGAGAAGTAGGGGTAGTTTAAGTATAGTAGGGGTAGATCGACAAATATGAAAGATGGTGAATCATTTGGATTGGATCGACAAATATGAAAGATGATGAATCATTTGGATTGGGTGCTGCAAAAACCAACCATTCACAAAAGTTAAAAAATAGGGGTAATTGTTGGAAGTAAGGATTATTTATTGAACTAGAGGTAGGATTAAAAAGAAGAGTTGTTTCAATGTATTAAGAGAAGTAGAGGTAGTTTAGGCATAGTAGGGGTAGATCGACAAATATGAAAGATGATGAATCATTTGGATTGGGTGCTACTAAAACAAACCCTTCATAGTAGTTAAAAAATAGGGGTATTTGTTATAAGTAAGGCTATTTAGAGAATTATGGGTAGGATTAAAAAGAAGGGCTGTTTTGAAGTATTAAGAGAAGTAGGGGTAGTTTAAGCATAGTAGGGGTAGATCGACAAATATGAAAGATGACGAATCGTCTGGATTGGTTGTTGCAAAAACCAACCCTTCATAGTTGTTAAATAAAAGGGCTAATTGTTGGAAGGAAGCGCCATTTAGAGAACTAGGTTTAGGATTAAAAAGATGGACTATTTTTAAGTATTAAGAGAATTTGGGTAGTTTAAGCATAGTTGGGGTAGATCGAAAAATATGAAAGATGATGAATCATTTGGATTGGATCGACAAATAGTAAAGATGATGAATCATTTGGATTGGGTGTTGCAAAAACCAACCATTCACAGAAGTAAAAAAGTAGGAGTAATTGTTGGAAGTAAGGGCTATTTATAGAACTAGAGGTAGGATTAAAAAGAATGGTTGTTTCAAAGTATTAAGAGAAGTAGAGGTAGTTTAGGCATAGTAGGGGTAGATCGACAAATATGAAATATGATGAATGATTCGGATAAGTTACTGCAAAAACCCACCCTTCACAAAATAAAAAAATAGGGGTAATTGTTCGAAGTAAGGGCTATTTAGAGAATTAGGGGCATGATTAAAAAGAAGGATTTTTTTGAAGAATTATGAGAAGTAGGGGTAGTTTAAGCATAGTAGGGGTTGATCGACAAATACGAAAGATGATGAATTGTTTGGATTGGGTGCTGCAAAAACCATCCCTTCGCAGTAGCTAAAAAATAGTGTTAATTGTTGGAAGGAAGGTCTATTTAGAAAATTAAGGGTTGGATTAAAAAGAAGGGTTGTTTTGAAGTATTAAGAGATGTAGGGTAGTTTAAGCATAGTAGGGGAAGATCGATAAATATGACAGATGATGAATCATTTGGATTGGGTGCTGCAAAAACCAACGCATCACAGTAGTTAAAAGGTAGGGGTAATTTTTGGAAGTAAGGGCTATTTATAGAATAAGGGTTTGGATTAAAAAGAAGGGTCGTTTTGAAGTATTAAGAGAAGTAGAGGTAATTTAAGCATAGTAGGGGTAGATCCACAAATATGAAAAATGATGAATAGTTTGGATTGGGTGCTGTAATAACCAACACTACAAAGAAGTTAAAATAGGGGTAATTGTTGGAAGGGCTACTTAGAGAATTAGGAGTTGGATTAAAAAGAAAGATTGTTTTGAAGTGTTAAGAGAAGTAGGGGTAGTTTAAGCATAGCAGGGGTATATCGACAAATATAAAAGATGATGAATCATTTGGATTGGGTGCGGCAAAAACCAACCCTTTAAATTAGTTAAAAATAGGGGTAATTGTTGGATGTAAGGGCTATTTAGAGAATTAAGGGTTGGATTAAAAAGAAGGACTGTTTCGAAGTATTAAGAGAAGTAGGGGTAGTTTAAGCGTAGTAGGGGTAGATCGGCAAATATGAAAGATGATGAATCGTTTGGATTGTGGGCTGCAAAAACCAACCCTTCGCAGAAGTTAATAAATAGGGGTAATTGTTGGTAGGAGTGATTATTTAGAGAATTAGGGGTAGGATTAAAAAGAAGCGTTGTTTTGAAGTATTAAGAGAAGTTGTGGTTGTTTAAGCATAGTTGGGGTAGATTGAAAATATGAAAGATGATGAATCATTTGGAATGGGTGCTGCAAAAACCAACCCTTCATAGTAGTTTAAAATTTGGGATAATTTTTGGCAGCAAGGGCTATTGAGATAATTAGGGGTAGGATTGAAAAGGACAGTTTTGAAATATTAAGAGAAGTTGGGGTAATTAAAGAAAAGTAGGGGTAGATCGACAAACATGAAAGATTATGAATTGTTTGGATTGTGTGCTGCAAAAACCAACCCTTCACAGTAATTAAAAAATAGGGGTAATTATTGGAAGTAAGGGCTATTTAGGGAATTAGGGCATGGATTAAAAATAAGAGTTGTTTTGAAGTACTAAGAGAAGTAGGCGTAGTTTAAGCATAGTAGGGATAGATTGACAAATATAAAAGATGATGAATCATTTGGATTTGATGTTGCAAAAAACAACCCTTCACTGTAGTTAAAAAATAGGGGTAATTATTGGAAGCAAGTGCTATTTAGATAATTAGAGATAGGATTAAAAAGAAGGGCTGTTTTGAAGTACTAAGAGAAGTAGGGGTAGTTTAAGCATAGTAGGGGTAGATCGACAAATATGAAAGATGATGAATCATTTGGATTGGATCGACAAATATGAAAGATGATGAATCATTCGGATTGGGTGTTGCAAAAACAAACCCTTCATAGAAGTTAAAAAATAGGGGTAATTGTTGGCAGTAAGGGCTATTTACAGAATTAGAGGTAGGATTAAAAAGAAGGGTTGTTTTGAAGTATTAAGAGAAGTAGATGCAGTTTAGGCATAGCAGGGGTAGATCGACAAATATGAAAGATGATGAATCGTTTGGATTGAGTGCTGCAAAAACCAGCCCTTCACAATAGTTAAAAAATAGGGGTAATTGTTAGAAGGAAGGGCCATTCAGAGAATTAGTGGTTGGATTAAAAAGAATGCATGTTTTGAAGTTTTAAGAGAAGTACGGGTAGTTTAAGCATAGTAGGGGTAGATCGACAAATATGAAAGAGGATGAATCATTTTGATTGTATCAACAAATATGAAAGATGATGAATCATTTGGATTGGGTGCTGCAAAAACCAACCATTCATAGAAGTTAAAAAATAGGGGTAATTGTTGGAAGTAAGGGTTATTTATAGAACTAGATGTAGGATTAAAAAGAAGGGTTGTTTCAAAGTATTAAGAGAAGTAGAGGTAGTTTAGGCATAGTAGGGGTAGATCGACAAATATGAAAGACAATCAATTGTTTGGATTGGGTGCTACTAAAACAAACCCTTCATAGTAGTTAAAAAATAAGGGAATTTGTTGGAAGTAAGGCTTTTAGAGAATTAGGTGTTGGATAAAAAAGAAGGGATGTTTTGAAGTATTAAGAGAAGTAGGGGTTGTTTAAGCATAGTAGGGGAAGATCGACAAATATGAAAGATGACGCATCGTCTGGATTGGGTGTTGCAAAAACCAACCCTTCATAGTAGTTAAATAAAAGGGCTGATTGTTGGAAGGAAGCGCCATTTAGAGAATTATGTAACACCCTGTATATTCTATAATAGTGAAATTCATAAATTAAAGTATAATTAATTCTAATGAAAGAATTAAGGGAAATGGTTTATGTCATTGCGTTCGTCTCGGAATTTTGGTTAAAATAGAGTCCGAGTTTGCATGAAACGGACTCCGTATGAAGGAGTTATGATCTCCGGAAGTTTCAGAATAAATTTGAAATTCAAAAACAGCTCAGAACAGGTTTAAAATTTGAATTCGAGTTCAAACTGGGTTGGGCGGGAAATTCCCCGCCCAGTGACCAGGTCGACACTAGTGTCGACTGGGCAGTCGACCTGCCCCCCTTATGTCGACTGCGCAGTCGACTTGGGTGTCGACCTGCAGGTCGACTTGCCCGGTCGACCTGACCAGGTGGGTCTGACCCTGGTTCGACTTCTGGTGTGTTCTACGGTCTGATTTCCCTCCCTGTTTGCATCTGACGGCTCAAATTAACTTGAAAACTCTATAAATACACCCTAAGACTCAACTAATTCACATAAGAAAATAAGAGAGGAGTCGTCATACTGCCGGGAAGGAGTTGATTGTAGCCGCCAAGAATCAAACTAAGAAGCAAACTAAAGTCTAATCAAATCAATCAACAAATTGCTACCCAAAGGAGAGCATCTCCAAATTCAGAAAACAGAAATCAGAAAACAAGATCTCTTCACACGTTGTTAGTATAGTGGTCTTTCAGAATCTGAATAAAATTATGATGTGATACGATGTAATTTGGAATAGAATTGTAACATTATAATGATGTAGATCTTGTGTATTGTAATGTTTCTATCATGATTGTTTTTGGTGTATTGATTTGTGGCATAAATGGATCGATGCAAGTTTATTATACGTTTGTATATGAAAGTAATGGTAATTGCAAGTTTGTGGCAAAGTGTAAAGACCCGTAAATTCCCGCTCTTTGGATCGACCATAAACCACACAAGTCTGACCCAAAGGTCGGAAATCCACGAATACTTTTACTTTGGGAATACAACAACATCAGAACAATAACAGCAGACTTTTATAACGTCATAGTAAATGTTGCATCAGAGTACAGAATATATATCAGAGTACATTAAATAAATTTACAGCGGAAGATAATTTTACAGTATATTAATACATTGCAGCGGAAACAATAAAACTAAGGCAGCGGAAGACAACTATGCTCCGGACACAGCTTTAAGCTTCAATCCAGGATCCTGCTTGAGATAAGAACCTGTAGACAAACTACTCGACTGCCCGTGTGGAAAAGAGGGCACCCAAGTTTGTAAAGGTGGAAACAAACAACGGGTCAGTCATGGGACTGGTGTGAGAATTCTTAACTAATTTAACTAATAGCTATAAGGCAAATCCAAGGACCACGCCGCTAAAGTGGAACGAGTTTATTCCAATGGATTGCTGTGCACAAATTAAAGTAAATCGTTAAACAACGCAATGCTTTTTAGAAAAATGAAACCATCATAAGACCCAAGTCCCATCACACAATGCAACGCAAACCGGAGGATAGGGTTTTACCTTATAATGGTCAAAAATGCTTGATACGATAAAAAACGATATTATTATTAGTGTATATATGTTTCAAAAACATTACAAAGTAAATGTATCAATCCTAGGAAGCATAGGTACCCATATATTATGCCTCCGTACTAGTAATACAATCAAATTCGTCGGTTCGTATTTGGATTTTTGGTTTCCATCATGAGTCAAGGCTAGAGAGGAGCTCCTTACCGATTCGAGCACTCAAGCTAGTGTCTCAGGATTCCCCGCGGAGAACCCTTGGATAGCTGCAGGGCCGGTCCGCAAATACAGCTTAGCGGATTAGTTATACCTGAACACACGTTTCCCAGTCCTATAGGACCTATCCGAGGTGCCTCATTCCATCATCCTCATAAGTAAAATGCCGGGCCGTGTTAAAACCAAACACCACTTCTAGCTAGAAAGAAACGTGCTGCTCTCCCAGCGTTCCCTTCTCCCGTTTTAGACTCTACCGGTTTGTGAGGCTCGCGAAGTTACGTTATAACCACAAGGCCTGCTTTTAAACAAAGCCTTGATCATCTTCATCTTAGCGTGCCACATTGTCAATCCATATCGTACTATTGATCGTCCATCAATATATAAATGGGTGTTAAGTAAAGAATAAATTCTCCACCACCAATCATTTATATATAGACAGAAAATCAATAACATGATATTAATGGAGTACAACGTCAGACACACAATCCATTTATAACTTATGCTCTGGGTCTGAGGGAAAGTCAAATCCGTACAAATCAACACTACGTCCGGAGGGCAACCACTGTAGCCCCTTCAAGGTAGCTACTCCAATCACGGGCATCAGCAGTCGTCGTCCATTCGATGTGAAGACCGTCGGTCTTCTATGGTCGTCTTTAAATCTTGAATTTTAAACGTCGTTTAAATTGTTCGGAATGAGATAAATTCGGACTTCCCAAACAATTCTCGCATATATATATAAGTTGGAAATCATTTATTATCGCTTGATTTTAATTTTTATATATAATTATATATCATTCCTCATCCATTTCGTTTTTCTATATTATGCAACCAACAAATCTTCTTATCTGCATCCAATGAATCATTACACACAACAAATGTTTCTTTTATTTTTATAATTTTCTTACATAACCTATACACAAAATGTAAATTTGGCGTATCATTCCAATCACAACAAAAATAAATATCTTTTGTTTCCGGACTTCCATTCTACTTACATGAATATAATTTGTGTTTCAACTTCAGTACAACAAAACGACTAACTTTGTGTAAATCATTCCATGCAATCAATTTGATAATTTTGTGTTAATCTTCATTACAAACAGAATATATTCTTGTGTGTTAACCTATCTGCATAAAAATGTAAATCCCTAACTTTATCTTTCTTTTTTAGTAAAAATCCAATTTAAAATGTAAACTTTCTTACTTTTATTTATTTACATTAAGGTGTGAATTTTCTTACTTTTACTAATTACATTAAGAAAATGTAACTTTACTAATTCTTTATTATACATTGAATTCTTCATATGGTTTCACACTTATATAAGAATGTGAAACTTATTTCAACCTCTCATAACATTGGAAAATATAATCTTTTATTCCAATGCATTATTTCGTTTCAAATTGAAATCTTCTCCTTCCTCTAAATAAAAATGTAAATCTTCTTCTTTAATTACATTAAACAAAAAAAAATTTACTTTCCTTTTATATATATATATATTTTATATTAGCAGCAATGTAATCTTTTGTCTTGGATTTATATTAAACAAAAATGTAAATTTTGTTCTCTTCTTTTCTTTGAACAAAAATATGAATTTTTGTTCTTTTCTTTTCTCTAAACAAAAATGTGAATTTTTTGGTTCTTTTCTAAATGACATTTACAATACTTCGCTTTATATGCAAAAGGAATGATTTTTACCTATGCACTTTATTTCATATGCCCTATATGACCTTACAAATATATATTTCATTTCATATGCTATGCATGCAACATTAACAAATAAATATACTTTATTTCTTATGCAATGCAATGCAACATTAACAAATAAACATACTTTATTTCATATGCAATGCAATGCAACATTAACAAATAAATATACTTTATTTCATATGCAATGCAATGCAACATTAACAAATAAATATTTCATTCATCAGTATATGCCATTAACAAATAAATGTATTTTCTTTTTCATATGCAATGTATGCCATTAACAAATAAATATACTTTATTTCATATGCAATGAAATGCAACATCAAAACTATAATATATTTATTTTAATCTACACTTTCTAAAAAAAATGTAACTTCATTCTAAAGCATATTTTTGTCGTTCTTTTACATTTTTCAAAATAAATCTTTGCCATTCTTGTATTTTTATCTTTCTTTTATATTTGACAAAATGAATATTTTGTCATTCTTAAATTTTAACTTTCTTTTATACTTGACAAAATGAATATTTTATCATTCTTAAATTTTGTTCATTTAAAATAACAATGGTATTTTCCCTATTGTCCACTTGTTATTATTTTAATCAACGAACATTTCCTTGTCTTCCAAAATTACATAAGAATGAAACTTTTAATGTCGACTTGTTCTTTTTCTCAAATAATGATCACCTTTATATTTTCTTCATTTACAATAAAAAAATGGGGTTTTTATTGTAAACATTTCTTTTTGATTTCAACACATAAAGATGAAATCTTTATATTCTTTGATTTCATGGAAATGTAATATTTCTCTCTTTTATATTTGACATATAAAAGTAATTCTTTTTTTCTAATGACATAAAAAATGAATTTTATATGTTAACAAATTTTACTTCATTTCTAATGACATATAAAACTGAATTTATATGTAAACAATTTTATTTCATTATGAAAATGTAACCTTTACATTCTTTTGATTATAATTACACATTCCTAATCTTGTTTACATAATAAAATGTAAATTTCATTTACAATGCAAGTTCATACTTTTGTTTACATAATAAAATGTAAATTTCGTCGCTACCATTATACATTGACAAAAATATGATTTTTGTCGCAACAATTTTATACCGGCAAAAATGTTCACAACATAACATGACGGTGAAAATATTGTTTTTCTAGTTAAGACAAATGACAGCAAAAATGTTCATTTCTAAATAACATAACACGACGGTGAAGTTATTCATTTCTAAATAACATAACATGACGGTGAAGTTATTCATTTCTAAATAACATAACATGTTTTTCTTTTTCTTTCTAGATTAACATAAAAAAATGACTTTTACGTTTTCCTAACATGATTTTAGGTAAGTTCTAAGTTTGACAAAAATTGACACATTTATATGGAAATTCTAAATTTGACAAAAATGGGAATTTTTGTTCCATACTTTTTAATAAACAAAAATGTGAATTTTTGTTCTTTTAACATAAAAATGATATCTTGAAATTCAAATCTTTTAGTCTCGCTCTATTAAGTGACAAAAATGAATGTTCGTTTACGTTCTTTTAAATTAGAAAAGTGTTTATCTCCTTTATGTTGAAACTCTAGTTCAACATAACGACCAAAAAGTGATATTTATATTTTTGTTAAAAATATAGTTCAGCAAAATAACATTGCAATATTTGTTCATATTTGGTTGCCAATCTAATACAGTCAAATTTATAAAATTTGATGTTCCGTATAATTTAACATGAATGACCAATTTATCTCATCGAAGATCACACATTCATTTCGACATAATGACAATTTCATTTTTACATAAGGGACAAATTCATTTTAACATGAATATTTTCCATACCCAATAAAAATATAATTTTTACTGTCAACACATTTACATTACTAACTTGAGTAATTTAACATATACAATAAAGATTTGATTTTTATCACTACTCTTAACATTGACAAAAATATGAATTTATCATAACAATTTCCTATTCAACCAACAAACATGAGATATGTATTTTCGTCTACAAACATGAGATGTGTATTTTCAACTGTACAAACAATCCAATTCAGCGGTCAATCGCAGTCACAACACAAATCAACACTCCAACAAAAATATACAGCATCATATGAATTTTATATAATAAATATAGATTTTGCATTGAATTGAATAAATAAATAAATAATTATATTTTTAAAATAGAATTCTCACCTTGATTTCAAATTCTTCAAAATTGTAGATCTTTCTATTTCTGCTCTGATCTATTCTGTTGTGTAGATCTCTTCAAGACGGTTCCAAAGCATTTCGTTTCATTCCATTCCGTGTTCATATTTAAAAGATATGACATTATAAACATTGGAATAATTTAATTTTCATTAACGAATAATTAACTTTAATTAACTATTTCCTAATCCATCCTTTACCGTTAATTAGTCCTCCATCTTCTTCATTTACACAGTCGCACCCGTAACCCATGGAACCGCATACCCCTAAAGTCGGCGCCTTCTTGGCAGAAATTCTCTCGATCCATTAATAATTAGTAGATCATGCCCGTTCAGTTTGTTAAGCTTGCATAGCTCTTTAATTTAATGTTTGGAGTTTCTAAAATCATGGCTTAGATTAGGAGATTGAATCGATTTAGTTTGGAATGAAACAATGAAGGGAGGAAGGGAAAAGAAGAAATAAGAGGATGTATATTTAAGGCATAAAAAGTACATAAATGGAATATGATGCGTGAAAAAAAGAATGAGGAGAAAGAAATTAATACGATTAAGGGAAAGAAATTTAAAAGAATAATGCAAAGAAATGAATGCGTATTTAATAGTTTATCACTAATTGTTAGAAAGTTTGTGACTTTCTAAATTTTAAAACACATAATATTAAAATTTTGAGAAGTTAAGGAACATTTTTCACATGTATAAACAAGTATAAGGAAGAGAAAATGGATAAAAATACGCATAGGTAATGTTGAAAGTTTTATAATTTTTTTTCTTTTCTGAATATAAACAAAAAGGTATAAAAGATAAGGGAAAAACATATATATATATGTATAAGATTTGCTTTTGGAGAGAATAATGACGGAAAACAAAAATTTAAGGAATGAAAATACATAAATGAAATAGAATGCATGTAAATAGAACAAAATGGAAAGAAAATAATAGATCGAAGAAAAGAAATCAATAGAATGAAAGAAAATAAACAAATAGAATGAGGGAAAAGGAATGAATGCGTGATTAATGAAAAAAAAAATTGGAGAGAAAGAAGCACTGAATTTAGAGAAGGAATTAATAGAATGAAGGAAAATAAATGTTGATTAATTATTTTCTAAATTTAGCTATATCCCGTTTATTTCTCATTTATCTTACTTTACCATATAAAAATGTCTTTTTTTTATGAGAATATAATTATTATTTTTAATGTGTCGGAATTTTATTATACTTGAATCCTTTTTATATGACAAAGAAAAATGTGATCCTTTTTATTTGCAAAGAAAAATGTAATTCTTTTTTTTATACGACGTTTCACTTATGTTGCGGGCCCCAACAATGCATGAAATAATGGGACAAACATAATGCATTGCTTATACAAATATGCGTTAAATTTTTTTTTGTTTAATGACAACGTTTGTACAACAAAATTTCATTAAGTTTACCGTAATAAATTTAGATTTTAACGGTTTATCTAAAACAAAACTATTACTATTAATATTAAAGATTTCAACTTGTAAATTAAGAATTGATTTCAGACATAAATTTTCTTCTTATAAAGTTGCATGATAAGTAATAATTCATTTCTAAATTTATGACGGTACAACTCTTTCCATAATATTTATTTTTAAATAACGCTAAATATTCAAGTTGGTTAATAACGCAAATCACGTTTGTTTATAATTTTATGAAATGGTTCGCATCTAAAACTTCAAATATAAATATTTATTTTACATTGCATCTTTATTTAATTTATATTTTAAATCTCAAAATGAATATCATAAATTGATTTATACAGTGAAATCAAAATTAACCATTTTGAGTATTCGTTCATGAAGTTTATTCATAAACAATTCTATTGTTATAAATTACCGTTTATCTAATTACAAATTGTTTATTAGAAATAAAATTGAAATTACTCATTAATAACATCATTTATAAAAATAATTTTAATTTAAAAATGAATTTTATATATTTTCCAAAGTTGGAAATCGAAATCTGAAATTACCGCGTGAGACGACCCGATTTCCCGTTCTCACGGAAACAAGGTTATCTTTGGAATATAACACAGAAACATATAATAGCAGAACAGAATTAAATAAATACACCAGATATGAACAACAAAATATACTGGATAAAAGTAATCATCAGAGTTACACAGTATACAGGATCTTACTTAGTACAAATACAGTTCAGCTATACATAAATGTCTACAGCGGAAATAAACAAAATATGTACAATAGGAGCTGAACAGCATAAAAAGAAATAAATGATAGAATCCATCTTTAGCTCCAGCTATCCAGAAAGAACCAGCTAAACCTGAATACAAGGCTGCCCGTGTGGAAAAAGGGGCACCCGAGTTTGAGAGTGAAACAAACTACGAGTCAGTCATGGGACTGGTTTGAGAAATCTACTCAACACATATATAATTGGCTAATCACAGGACCACGCCACTTTCGTGGAACGGGTTTACTCCATTGGATTGCCAGTGCTTTACGACAAATCTTTCTTTTAAACATCGCTATGCTTTTTATAAAAATGAAGCCATTATAAGACTCAGTTCCCATCACACAATGCAACGCAAACCGGAGGATAGAGTTTTACCTTATAATGGCCAAAATATGCTTGATACGAATAAAACAAAGGCATTTGATATTATTGCTAGTGTTTATATGCTTTGAAAACAATTTCAAATCATAACTATCAATCATAGACGGCATTAATGCCCCATACCACTATGTCGCCATATATAGGTATACAATCAAAACCGCACGATGTCGTATTTGGAAATTTGATTTCCGTCATGAACCAAGGCAAAAGATAGTCCTTACCGAATTCGAGACAATCTAGCCTACCATGCCTCAGGATCAGAGCTCTAGTGACCCTTGGATCGTCAGGGCCGGTCCACCGATGTAGATTAAAATGCCTGAGCAATGCGTTTCCCCGCCCTTTGGGGCGCAAACGAGCCAACGAATGACTCCATCGGACCCGGATCGTCCAATCAAACCGAGGCGCCTCGCAACAGCAACAACCACATAGGTGAAAACTATATAAATGTCAGGGCTGGTAGGTCACTGACACCACCCTAGCTAGAAAGAAACGCAGGCCCTCCCTGATGTCCTCTCCCGTTTTAGGTTCATACCGGGGTGTGAGGCTCGCGAATTCACGTTATACACAAAGCTACGCCACACAGGCGGTGCTTTGATCATCACCACAAGACTTTGCTTTTCAACAGAAGCCCTGATCACTGCATCTTAGCATGCCACACAGGCAATTCATGCCATGCGACTGACATCCATCGATATACAACCTCTGAGCTCGTGCGTCTCAGAGAAGGGCGTTAAGCAAAAGAATAAATTCTCCGCCGCCAAACAGATGTATATTTAACAGAAATCAATCAACATAGAATAAAATCCAGTGTAAGACACACAGTCCATTTACAAGTCCGTTCTGGGTCTGAACGAAACCGGAGGCACTAAATACCTCGCAAACCCTTCGATCACCACGTACGTCTGGACGATCACCACTCATTATCCATATTTCGGGATGCCTCCCAATCAGGACCTCGGTTACCATCCAAACGAGGTGAAGATCTCCGGTCTTCGACCATCGTCTTCATCTTCGAATTTCAATCGTCGGTCGATTATTCGAAATGAGAATTAACTCGGCCTTTCCAAATAATTCACGTATATTTAGAATTTCAAATCGATTTACTTCAATGGTTAAATTATTCGACCACGCCAATATTGTTTTTTTTAAATGTAATTTTCACACCAAACACATTCAACCATCAAAAGCAACATAAATCAAGCAAATTCAGTTTATTTCCATTCCATAACGCTTATGATATTTTATAACTATTTATCGCTATTTTTATTTATTTTAAAATAGCGATTTTATTCAAAACGACGCTTCGGGCCATAAGGCGGCCGTGGCGCTATTTTTCTTCAGATTTGATTTACACATATCTGAGAATCTAACCGTTGGATCTTCGCAAAATTTACATCATTAGAAAGGTCTTTTCAAAACGAATCCAACGGTCCCAGTTTCGAGAAAATCCGACGGTCGGATCTCCCGGTTCAATCGTTTGAAATTTCGATTTCAAAATACGAACTGCAGCGTCGTTATTCGATTAAATATAATTCTATTTATATTTATATATAAATAAAATCGATTCTGGCGCTGTTTTTCTTCAAATTTGAATTAAACATTCCAGACAATCCAACCATTGGATTTTTACAAGGTTGGTGCCGTTGGAAAGATTATTCCAAGGCGAACCCGACGGTTGAGGTTTCGGGAAAATCCAATGGTCGGATTTCCCGTACTAGTTGTTTGAAAACACGGTTTCAAAACACGAACTGCACGGCTTCGTTTCGTTTTAGTTTTATTTATATTTATATATTTATATAAATATAGTTCGTTCAATGATTTCCATATCGTTTTAACTTCAAATATTTTTCTAACGCCTTAAATTTTGGAAAAATTTCGCCATAACCTCCCCTGCACCGGGAGCATCGGGAAATCGCAAATAGCGTTCCCGGTCCTTCTAATCTCAAAAAGAAAAAGAAAAAGCCAAGCGGCTAGCCAGCAGGCTCAAAATCATCACCCAAACAAATCAGTAAATGTGTACCTATTTGTCAGGCACAAAATT
Source organism: Allium sativum (assembly GCA_030737875.1). NCBI lineage: Eukaryota > Viridiplantae > Streptophyta > Magnoliopsida > Asparagales > Amaryllidaceae > Allium > Allium sativum. The sequence continues at coordinate 730,527,424 of CM060923.1, read as the reverse complement.
TTATTCCTCTTCTCTAGCCCCTTTGCTATAACCTGTTCAATGAATATTGCATGTACATATATATATAGTTCTTATCATTTATCAATTTCTATTCGACTTCATATTTGATTTCTATTTGGTTTAAAAACTCCATTCATTCTAATGTTACATAAATAGGTGCAAATCATTTCATTAGCTAATTAATGAATATTTCAACTCATATATGTTTATTTTGAACAAGTGGCTATTTTTAACCCTTCACATTTCAACGATTTATGCATACAATAAAAATGTGATTTTTATTGTAAAACAATTCATTTCAAAACACTATTTTTCTATATAGTTCATATAGGTGACAAAATAGGATTTTTATCATAAAACAATTTATTTCAAAATATGAATACCATTCAACACATGAATTTCTAAACAACGAATGAATATCAATTCAACACATGAATGTTTTCTATGGTTTCTATATATAGATAAAAATGTGATTTTTATTATCGAACAATTTATTTCAAAATATGAATACCATTCAACACATGAATTTCTAAACAACGAATGAATATCAATTCAACACATGAATGTTTTCTATGGTTTTTATATATAGATAAAAATGTGATTTTTATTATCGAACAATTTATTTCAAAATATGAATACCATTCAACACATGAATTTCTAAACAACGAATGAATATCAATTCAACACATGAATGTTTTGTATGGTTTTTATATATAGATAAAAATTTGATTTTTATTATCGAACAATTTATTTCAAAATACGAATACCATTCAACACATGAATTTCTAAACAACGAATGAATATCAATTCAACACATGAATGTTTTCTATGGTTTTTATATATAGATAAAAATGTGATTTTTATTATCGAACAATTTATTTCAAAATATGAATACCATTCAACACATGAATTTCTAAACAACGAATGAATATCAATTCAACACATGAATGTTTTCTATGGTTTTTATATATAGATAAAAATGTGATTTTTATTATCGAACAATTTATTTTCAAAATATGAATACCATTCAACACATGAATTTCTAAACAACGAATGAATATCAGTTCAACACATGAATGTTTTCTATACAATGAATAAATATAGTTTAAGCAAATGAAAATAATTCAAACACACGAATATTATTCAAAATTTCGGCAGCATAACGGCAGGGTAGTTAAACCGGCACCGTCCCTAGTACGGCTCCTCGCTCTACTTTAAAACCTCGCGGTTTTTGACAATGGGGATCATGCATCTAGTTCGCACGCAGGCGGCATGTATATATTTATTTCATTTCCACAAACTAATCCTATGTGGTTTCAACCAAATATTTTTCAACCACAAACGGGTATGTTTCAACCGCAATCAACCAATATCAATCACAAACAATCCCAAACAATCATTGGCTATCAATCAATTTTCACAACAATTTCAACCAATAAATATCGTCCATGGTTTGTGGACGAGGGGCGTATATATATATATATAGATATTTATATATAGCAATTCACTTTCATTTTCAACACATATATATAATTTTTAAATCAGAAATCTCACCAATAGCTATACAATACCAAGACTCTTCTTTTATAGAAATCTTCGCCTATTTCGCCTTCTTGTCTCTTTCGCCCGTATTCTCTACATATGTAAAAATCGAATTTTTACGATGCTATTCAATATATAAAAATCGAATTTTTACTTCGACTTTCAATATATAAAAATATGATTTTTACTTCGACTTTCAATATATAAAAATATGATTTTTACTTCGACTTTCAATATATAAAAATATGATTTTTACTTCGACTTTCAATATCTAAAAATCTGATTTTTACTTCGACTTTCAATATCTAAAAATCTGATTTTTACTTCTTAAAGTTCAAATCCTTTTTCTCTTTAAAGATTAAACCTTTTTCCTATTTAAAGTTTTTACTTTTAAACAAAATCAGTTTTTACTTTTAAAACAAAATCAGTTTTTATTTTTTTATAAAATTCAGTTTTAAAATTCTTTATAAAATTCAGTTTTAAAATTCTTTATAAAATTCAGTTTTAACCTTTTAAAATTCAGTTTTTAAATGCTTTTTAGAAAAATTCGGTTTTCAAATCATTTGAAAAACCAGTTTTAAAATCATTTGAAAAATTAGTTTTAACACTTTTAAAAATCAGTTTTATCTTCTTTTTTAAAAAAAAACAGTATTTAATCCAAAAAAAAAACACAGTATTTTCCAGAAAAAAATAAAATAAAAACTAAACCTTCTTCCTCAAATAATTACTGCCGACGTTTCATCCCTTCTGTTCCAACCTAGGGTTCAAATTTTCAACCTCCACAGCCACCGTGTCGATGATCAGAGGTTGCCACTTCGTGCGCCGCCGCAACAGCTTCACGGCGACCCCCTTCTTGGCAAACTCGAAGCTTCCTGGCGGCGGGAAAACGAACCCAAATGTCGGACCTTTGAGCTCGAGAAACTCCCTAGCCACTCAACGAAAAATGCTCAAACTCAGATGGATTTGAAGACCTCGGGAAGGTCCTTGATTTTGTTTTTTTAAAATTTTTGAAATTGCTGTGCGGATTGGACGAAAATTTAGCTCAAAATTTCGGGCTATTTCCACCGTCGTCGAGATGAAGAACAACGGCTTTGACCAGAAATCTGTTTGACTTAGGGTTCAGCGATGTTATATATATTTATTTAATTATTATTTTATTCAAATGTTACTTTTTGATGCCCGATCTCCAAACGAACCCCAAACCAAGCCCAACGACTGTCGTCCCTAGCGTTTTACCCCCATTCTGAACACAATGGGATATGTATCGTAAGCTGATTTGATCGTTACAATCAGTTTCTTTTTGAATTTTCATTTAAATCACTATATTGAATTTTAAACGCACATTTCAAATTACCGGGGTCACATACTAACTTGAAAAATTCCAGAAAAATATTTTCTAGCTTCGTATTGACAATACGGTCCTAACAAAACTAGTTTCGTCGAATTCTGAGACCGTTTGAAAAATGGCCAATTTCCAGTCGATTAAAATCAACAGAAACTGGTCAAACGCGTTTCCTTTTGCCACGCTCACATATTGATTCGAAAAATTATGAAATTTGAAACCTAGCAATAATTTGACATCACGGATCTAACAAAAGTGGTTTCATCGAAATCCGAGGTCATTTGCAAAATGTCCATTTTTAGGGGCCTGAATTCCATAGCGACTATTCAGAATTTTCAACTGGACATACCTTTTGATTCCCGCTATCAAATTTCGATTGGTCGGATTCGTTAGAAAGATATTCACTAACATATTTAAATATTTTTGGTTTCACTAAAATCCGGATTGTTTTGCACCCGGTATATTCCATTGAAGTATGAAATCGAATTATCGAACTACCGCGCCCTTTCCAATTCTATATATAATTATAATTAATTATATTGGTTTTCAAATGTCGATTCAAACTCAGTTTTCATCGCCATTATCTAAAATATTTATTTTAAATATTTAAAATCCATTATTTTAGCCAATTTAAAAAATTTAAATTGGTTCAGATTTTCTGGGTCGTTACAATCTCCCCCACTTAAAACTTTTCGTCCCCGAAAAGGAACAAAGTCGAAAGTGGTTTGATAAATCCATAATCATACAACACAACCAACCAATTTGTGTCTAACCTTCTTAACTTTTCAAATATATATCTTTTATATATTCAAAAATCATATTTCTAAAACCAGACTATATATAAATATAATCACAAATACGTTATTTACAAACATATTACTCTCGACTCGTTCTGAGGCACTTCTGACCCCATCTTTAACGAGTTGTTCTGATTCTGCTATACTCATACTAGGATATTGCTGATCCTATCTGTATAGAGTTACCCGTCCTGGAACACTACTGGTTCTATTTCTGACGAGTTCGTTCAAATGTTATATTCCAGAACTAAGCTTAACCAAAGCTCTGATACCACGATGAGACGACCCGATTTCCCGTTCTCACGGAAACAAGGTTATCTTTGGAATATAACACAGAAACATATAATAGTAGAACAGAATTAAATAAATACACCAGATATGAACAACAAAATATACCGGATAAAAGTAATCATCAGAGTTACACAGTATACAGGATCTTACTTAGTACAAATACAGTTCAGCTATACATAAATGTCTACAGCGGAAATAAACAAAATATGTACAATAGGAGCTGAACAACATAAAAAGAAATAAATGATAGAATCCATCTTCAGCTCCAGCTATCCAGAAAGAACCAGCTAAACCTGAATACAAGGCTGCCCATGTGGAAAAATGGGCACCCGAGTTTGAGAGTGAAACAAACTACGAGTCAGTCATGGGACTGGTATGAGAAATCTACTCAACACATATATAATTGGCTAATCACAGGACCACGCCACTTTCGTGGAACGGGTTTACTCCATTGGATTGCCAGTGCTTTACGACAAATCTTTCTTTTAAACATCGCTATGCTTTTTATAAAAATGAAGCCATTATAAGACTCAGTTCCCATCACACAATGCAACGCAAACCGGAGGATAGAGTTTTACCTTATAATGGTCAAAATATGCTTGATACGAATAAAACAAAGGCATTTGATATTATTGCTAGTGTTTATATGCTTTGAAAACAATTTCAAATCATAACTATCAATCATAGACGGCATTAATGCCCCATACCACTATGTCGCCATATATAGGTATACAATCAAAACCGCACGATGTCGTATTTGGAAATTGGATTTCCGTCATGAACCAAGGCAAAAGATAGTCCTTACCTAATTCGAGACAATCTAGCCTACCATGTCTCAGGATCAGAGCTCGAGTGACCCTTGGATCGTCAGGGCCGGTCCACCGATGTGGATTAAAATGCCTGAGCAATGCGTTTCCCCGCCCTTTGGGGCGCAAACGAGCCAACGAATGACTCCATCGGACCCGGATCGTCCGATCAAACCGAGGCGCCTCGCAACAGCAACAACCACATAGGTGAAAACTATATAAATGTCAGGGCTGGTAGGTCACTGACACCACCCTAGCTAGAAAGAAACGCAGGCCCTCCCTGATGTCCTCTCCCGTTTTAGGTTCATACCGGGGTGTGAGGCTCGCGAATTCACGTTATACACAAAGCTACGCCACACAGGCGGTGCTTTGATCATCACCACAAGACTTTGCTTTTCAACAGAAGCCATGATCACTGCATCTTAGCATGCCACACAGGCAATTCATGCCATGCGACTGACATCCATCGATATACAACCTCTGAGCTCGTGCGTCTCAGAGAAGGGCGTTAAGCAAAAGAATAAATTCTCCGCCGCCAAACAGATGTATATTTAACATAAATCAATCAACATAGAATAAAATCCAATGTCAGACACACAGTCCATTTACAAGTCCGTTCTGGGTCTGAACGAAACCGGAGGCACTAAATACCTCGCAAACCCTTCGATCACCACGTACGTCTGGACGATCACCACTCATTATCCATATTTCGGGATGCCTCCCAATCAGGACCTCGGTTACCATCCAAACGAGGTGAAGATCTCCGGTCTTCGACCATCGTCTTCATCTTCGAATTTCAATCGTCGGTCGATTATTCAAAATGAGAATTAACTCGGCCTTTCCAAATAATTCACGTATATTTAGAATTTCAAATCGATTTATTTCAATGGTTAAATTATTCGACCACACCAATATTGTTTTTTTTAAATGTAATTTTCACACCAAAAACATTCAACCATCAAAAGCAACATAAATCAAGCAAATTCAGTTTATTTCCATTCCATATCGCTTATGATATTTATAACTATTTATCGCTATTTTTATTTATTTTAAAATAGCCATTTTATTCAAAACGACGCTTCGGGCCATAAGGCGGCCGTGGCGCTGTTTTTATTCAGATTTGATTTACACATATCTGAGAATCTAACCGTTGGATCTTCGCAAAATTTACATCATTAGAAAGGTCTTTTCAAAACGAATCCAACGGTCCCAGTTTCGGGAAAATCCGACGGTCGGATCTCCCGGTACAATCGTTTGAAATTTCGATTTCAAAATACGAACTACAGCGTCGTTATTCGATTAAATATAATTCTATTTATATTTATATATAAATAAAATCGATTCTGGCGCTGTTTTTCTTCAAATTTGAATTAAACATTCCAGACAATCCAACCGTTGGATTTTTACAAGGTTGGTGCCGTTGGAAAGATTATTCCAAGGCGAACCCGACGGTTGAGGTTTCGGGAAAATCCAATGGTCGGATTTCCCGTACTAGTTGTTTGAAAACACGGTTTCAAAACACGAACTGCACGGCTTCGTTTCGTTTTAATTTTATTTATATTTATATATTTATATAAATATAGTTCGTTCAATGATTTCCATATCGCTTTAACTTCAAATATTTTTCTAACGCCTTAAATTTTGGAAAAATTTCGCCATAACCTCCCCTGCACCGGGAGCATCGGGAAATCGCAAATAGCGTTCCCGGTCCTTCTAATCTCAAAAAGAAAAAGAAAAAGCCAAGCGACTAGCCAACAGGCTCAAAATCATCACCCAAACAAATCAGTAAATGTGTACCTATTTGTCGGGCACAAAATTTTATTCCTCTTCTCTAGCCCCTTTGCTATGACCTGTTCAATGAATATTGCATGTACATATATATACAGTTCTTATCATTTATCAATTTCTATTCGACTTCATATTTGATTTCTATTTGGTTTAAAAACTCCATTCATTCTAATGTTACATAAATAGGTGCAAATCATTTCATTAGCTAATTAATGAATATTTCAACTCATATATGTTTATTTTGAACAAGTGGCTATTTTTAACACTTCACATTTCAACGATTTATGCATACAATAAAAATGTGATTTTTATTGTAAAACAATTCATTTCAAAACACTATTTTTCTATATAGTTCATATAGGTGACAAAATAGGATTTCAAAATATGAATACCATTCAACACATGAATTTCTAAACAACGAATGAATATCAATTCAACACATGAATGTTTTCTATGGTTTCTATATATAGATAAAAATGTTATTTTTATTATCGAACAATTTATTTCAAAATATGAATACCATTCAACACATGAATTTCTAAACAACGAATGAATATCAATTCAACACATGAATGTTTTCTATGGTTTTTATATATAGATAAAAATGTGATTTTTATTATCGAACAATTTATTTCAAAATATGAATACCATTCAACACATGAATTTCTAAACAACGAATGAATATCAATTCAACACATGAATGTTTTCTATGGTTTTTATATATAGATAAAAATGTGATTTTTATTATCGAACAATTTATTTCAAAATATGAATACCATTCAACACATGAATTTCTAAACAACGAATGAATATCAATTCAACACATGAATGTTTTCTATGGTTTTTATATATAGATAAAAATGTGATTTTTATTATCGAACAATTTATTTTCAAAATATGAATACCATTCAACACATGAATTTCTAAACAACGAATGAATATCAATTCAACACATGAATGTTTTCTATACAATGAATAAATATAGTTTAAGCAAATGAAAATAATTCAAACACACGAATATTATTCAAAATTTCGGCAGCATAACGGCAGGGTAGTTAAACCGGCACCGTCCCTAGTACGGCTCCTCGCTCTACCTTAAAACCTCGCGGTTTTTGACAATGGGGATCATGCATCTAGTTCGCACGCAGGCGGCATGTATATAGTTATTTCATTTCCACAAACTAATCCTATGTGGTTTCAACCAAATATTTTTCAACCACAAACGGGTATGTTTCAACCGCAATCAACCAATATCAATCACAAACAATCCCAAACAATCATTCGCTATCAATCAATTTTCACAACAATTTCAACCAATAAATATCGTCTATGGTTTGTGGACGAGGGGCGTATATATATATATATATATATATATATATATATATATATATATATAGATATTTATATATAGCAATTCACTTTCATTTTCAACACATATATATAATTTTTAAATCAGAAATCTCACCAATAGCTATACAATACCAAGACTCTTCTTTTATAGAAATCTTCGCCTATTTCGCCTTCTTGTCTCTTTCACCCGTATTCTCTACATATGTAAAAATCGAATTTTTACGATGCTATTCAATATATAAAAATCGAATTTTTACTTCGACTTTCAATATATAAAAATATGATTTTTACTTCGACTTTCAATATATAAAAATATGATTTTTACTTCGAATTTCAATATATATAAATATGATTTTTACTTCGACTTTCAATATATAAAAATATGATTTTTACTTCGACTTTCAATATATAAAAATATGATTTTTACTTCGACTTTCAATATATAAAAATATGATTTTTACTTCGACTTTCAATATCTAAAAATCTGATTTTTACTTCGACTTTCAATATCTAAAAATCTGATTTTTACTTCTTGAAGTTCAAATCCTTTTTCTCTTTAAAGATTAAACCTTTTTCCTATTTAAAGTTGTTACTTTTAAACAAAATCAGTTTTTACTTTTAAAACAAAATCAATTTTTATTTTTTTATAAAATTCAGTTTTAAAATTCTTTATAAAATTCAGTTTTAAAATTCTTTATAAAATTCAGTTTTAAAATTCTTTATAAAATTCAGTTTTAACCTTTTAAAATTCAGTTTTTAAATGCTTTTTAGAAAAATTCGGTTTTCAAATCATTTGAAAAACCAGTTTTAAAATCATTTGAAAAATTAGTTTTAACACTTTTAAAAATCAGTTTTATCTTCTTTTTTTAAAAAAAACAGTATTTAATCCAAAAAAAAAAACACAGTATTTTCCAGAAAAAAATAAAATAAAAACTAAACCTTCTTCCTCAAATAATTACTGCCGACGTTTCATCCCTTCTGTTCCAACCTAGGGTTCAAATTTTCAACCTCCACAGCCACCGTGTCGATGATCAGAGGTTGCCACTTCGTGCGCCGCCGCAACAGCTTCACGGCGACCCCCTTCTTGGCAAACTCGAAGCTTCCTGGCGGCGGGAAAACGAACCCAAATGTCGGACCTTTGAGCTCGAGAAACTCCCTAGCCACTCAACAAAAAATGCTCAAACTCAGATGGATTTGAAGACCTCAGGAAGGTCCTTGATTTTGTTTTTTTAAAATTTTTGAAATTGCTGTGCGGATTGGACGAAAATTTAGCTCAAAATTTCCGGCTATTTCCACCGTCGTCGAGATGAAGAACAACGGCTTTGACCAGAAATCTGTTTGACTTAGGGTTCAGTGATGTTATATATATTTATTTAATTATTATTTTATTCAAATGTTACTTTTTGATGCCCGATCTCCAAACGAACCCCAAACCAAGCCCAACGACTGTCGTCCCTAGCGTTTCACCCCCATTCTGAACACAATGGGATATGTATCGTAAGCTGATTTGATCGTTACAATCAGTTTCTTTTTGAATTTTCATTTAAATCACTATATTGAATTTTAAACGCACATTTCAAATTACCGGGGTCACATACTAACTAGAAAAATTCCAGAAAAATATTTTCTAGCTTCGTATTGATAATACGGTCCTAACAAAACTAGTTTCATCGAATTCTGAGACCGTTTGAAAAATGGCCAATTTCCAGTCGATTAAAATCAACAGAAACTGGTCAAACGCATTTCCTTTTGCCACGCTCACATATTGATTCGAAAAATTATGAAATTTGAAACCTAGCAATAATTTGACATCACAGATCTAACAAAAGTGGTTTCGTCGAAATCCGAGGTCATTTGCAAAATGTCCATTTTTAAGGGCCTGAATTCCATAGCGACTATTCAGAATTTTCAACTGGACATACCTTTTGATTCCCGCTATCAAATTTCGATTGGTCGGATTCGTTAGAAAGATATTCACTAACATATTTAAATATTTTTGGTTTCACTAAAATCCGGATTGTTTTGCACCCGGTATATTCCATTGAAGTATGAAATCGAATTATCGAACTACCGCGCCCTTTCCAATTCTATATATAATTATAATTAATTATATTGGTTTTCAAATGTCGATTCAAACTCAGTTTTCATCGCCATTATCTAAAATATTTATTTTAAATATTTAAAATCCATTATTTTAGCCAATTTAAAAAATTTAAATTGGTTCAGATTTTCTGGGTCGTTACACCGCGCCATTTCAGGCTCGGAATATAATTAATATAAATTTTTAGTTTTACTTCAAATAAAATAAATTTTTAATCGTGATTATTTAAAAGAAATTATTTTAAATAACCAAAACTCATTAAAATAACTTAAAATAAATTTTTAAATTTACCCCAAAATTCAGGGTTGTTACAGTCTCCCCCACTTAAAATATTTTCGTACTCGAAAAGGAACGAAGCTAAAAGTGTTTAATTATCCTACCGCATTTTCCGCTCTTATTGGTTTAAATAATTTTATAGTTGATTAACTTTCAAATATATAATCTTTTATCCATTCAAAATTATATTTTCCAAAATAGATTATAATTACAAATACGTATATTATAGTCTTGTTACTCTCAACTCATTCTAGGGCAATACTAACCCCATCTCTAATGAGTTTTCTAATTCTAGGATACTGCTGATCCTATCACTAATGAGTATTCTTATTGGATATTACGAATCCAATCTCTAATGAGTCTTTTGTTCAGTTCTAATAAGTTGTATCCTAAAGATTTGAGCTAACCAAAGCTCTGATACCAACTGTAAAGACCCGTAAATTCCCGCTCTTTGGATTGACCATAAACCACACAAGTCTGACCCAAAGGTCGGAAATCCACGAATACTTTAACTTTGGGAATACAACAACATCAGAACAATAACAACATACTTTTATAATGTAACACCCCGTGTATTCTATAACGGTGAAATTCACAAATTGAAGTATAACTAATTTCAAATCAAAGAATTAAGGGAAACGGGATACGCCATTGCGTTCGTCTCGGAATTCTGCTTGAGATAGAGTCCGAGTTTGCGTAAAAAGGATATTGTACGAAGAAGATATGGATGAACGAAATTGGGCGAAAAACCAGAAAACGGGTCAGAATGCACTGGCGCACTTGGGAAGTGCGCAAGAACAAAAATGAACTGGCGCACTTGGGAAGTGCGCAAGAACATTTTTAGCCTGGCGCACCTGCCAAGTGCGCCCAGGTCAGAATGACCTGCTGGTCAGGTCTTGGCTGGCCTGACCAGGGCCTGGCCGAATTTCTGAGCCTTGCCTTGTCACTAGGGCTAGGTGTCAGCTCCTGATTGGCCTCTCCTTCAAACGAACGGCTATTATCAAGCCAAGCTTCATCGACGGTCTAAATCAACTCACAAACTCTATAAAAAGGACCTAAGACTAACCCTAATTCACACAAACTAAAATGGAGATGAGACCGTCATGTTGCTGAGGAGAGACCAAGGATAGCCGTTAGAAATAGAGAAACAATTAGGAGATAATTCAAAGCTTAAAGCAACGTCAAATCAATCAAAACAACGCCTACAACAAAGGATAGCATCTCCAAATTCAGAACTCAGATTCCTGAATTGAAGATTCATCATACGTTGTAAGTAGAGTGCTATTCCGATGTGAATTAAATAATTGTGTTGATTTGTGTAAAGTAAGAAATGGAATTGTGGCGATAATAATCTATATTTGTATGTTATTTTGATTCTAAACGATTTGGCAATGCTATGGTGTACGATTGGATTCATACAAGTAAATGATTTATGTTGACAACCACATGTTGTGGAATTTTAATTGAGATTCATGCAAGCATATGATTCATATTGAAAACTACATATTTGTGGAAGTTATTTACAACACCCATTTTATAATTGCAAGTATATGATTCATGTGGAAAGTAACAACTATATGTGTAATAATTTATTTGAGATTCATGCAAGTATATGATTTACTGTTATGCCAAAATGAGGTATAATTCTATGGTCATCTTTAGTGTAATTTGATCCATTTGAGTATTATTGTAACACCCCACACCCGCTATAGTCACTCACTAAGGGAATGCCATAGCATCGGTGGAGTATTTTTAGTGAGTATAGAACAGTAAAATTACAACAAGACAGATATAATGTAATACTTGAAAATTTAAAACATCATCTCATAGCAGCGGAAAGTAAAACATGTTTGGTTACATCATAAAACCATAACAAGAGTCAAGTACAAAATATCCATCCTGAATAAAATAAGTACATAATCCCACTACTCATAACAAATAGCCATAACAGAAAAGATAAGATAAGCTGAGCTCTACATCTACGGTCCAAGCTCCAAGAGATAGATAAAGCAAACTGATCAAAGCCCACTAGCACTAGGCCCAACCTGAGGACCTGAAGGAAAAAGATAAAAAACAACGGGGGTCAGACATAAGCCTGAGTGAACCCTATCTCCTTAATAATACAATTATTAAAGTAATTAGGGTATGATATGAACTCGGTATGGTATCTTTGGGGATAATGACTACACTAAGTTGCCCACGAACACAGGACGAACTAAGATAACCGTAAAGACACATCTACCCACCCAAGGATAATTACTAACTGCACCACACCAGTCACTCCTACTCAAAGGTTGATCCCACCCAAGGATATCAAAGATAGATATAATCAGTAGTTTCCTGTACCCTAGTTGACTACATAGGTGCCGTCTGCCCCTATCTCTACTAGGTGTACCCCACTAGCCCAAGCGATCGGCTCCCTAACGTAGATACCCGTGCTGGTCCTACAGTGGGGTGTATCACTTCCCTAAAGTGGCTACCCAATACTATCAACGGTGCACGGCTTTATATCTACACGATGCAACAACGGCTTATCTACCATCCCGGGCCCACACACGCATATGAAACCCGTTGGACTTGCGTTGCCACCGCTACCCCGTTTTGGCCTCTTATAATCAAGCCCAATATGCGTGTCCCGTCACTCGACATGGGTCGAGCCCACAAAGATACGTTTGGGATATTGGTTGAAATGGGCCCCCCACAAGCTACTACTTAAGCTTGTCATTTTATCTAGTGCATCCCACTTAACCCCTTTTTATAATCATGCCCCCTTACATGTTAAGGTTTGGTTAAGTCATCCAATTATATTACAATTGCCCCTTAAGGCACCCACTAGATTTTCGCATGCCACCCAAGGCACTTACTTGATTCCCACATGCCACCCAAGGCACTTACTTGATTCCCACATGCCACCCAAGGCACTTACCTGATTTCCCCATGCCACCCAAGGCACTTACTTAACCCTTTAATCATGTTTAGTTACATGTTCCACTTTGGTTAAGTATTCTTATCGTATTTTCTATTGCCACCCAAGGCAACCCACTAGTTTCCTCATGCCACCCAAGGCACCCCCACTAGTTACTATATGCCACCCAAGGCACCCACTTAACCCCTCATGTCCCACTACATGCTAATATGGTTAAGTGTTTCTTAATTAATTAAGACCGTGATCTCCCATAAAGACCTCCCACATTAGACTGGCTGTTATGACCGCCTGGTTAAGCCGGTAGAGTCCGAGCAGTCTTACGTCATAACAGAGTCTAACCTCGTGTCTTTACCTTAATCACGTATTTAATTTATGGCTAAGACCTCTCACATTGGGCTGACATTTGTAGCAACTGGTTAAGCCGGTCGGGTCCGGGCAGTTTTACACTACAAATGAGTCCAACCTCGTGTCTTAGTCGATTAATTACACCTAATTAATCACCCCCATATTAATTATTCCTAATTAATATCAAGTTTTCCATAACATGGGTAGACCTAACTCAATAGGTAAATTCCCATGGGGTAGACCTAACTCAATAGGTAAATTCCCACTTATGGTAATTTATTTTTATGGTATGCTTAATCATACCCAACCATGCTTTAATTAACATATTTACCAACCCCATCGTTTCCCCACGTAAATCGTTCTCATTTCATGACATAATAAAGGGGAAGATCCATCACAACTATCATGGGTTTAGCATACAACTTTGTCATGGGTTAAGAGGATGTCAACTTGCATATATGAGCATATATTAACCCAACTATATTCAACCCAAACTTGCATATTATCAAACATGTGTCTTACATCACATGTTGCATATGAACTTACATATCATCAAACATGTGATTTGCATAACATGTTGCATATGAACTTACATATCATCATACATGTGATTTGCATAACATGTAGAACTTGCATTTTAGCATATACTTAACTTGCATAAGCACTCACATACTTGCATAAGCATTCATATACTTGCATAAGCTTGCATATCATGTTAAACTTGCATTTCAACATATACATAACTTGCGTAAACATTCACATACTTGCATAGGCTTGCATATTATGTTAAACTTGCATTTCAACATATACATAACTTGCATAAACATTCACATACTTGCATAGGCTTGCATATCATGTTAAACTTGCATTTCAACATATACATAACTTGCGTAAACATTCACATACTTGCATAGGCTTGCATATTATGTTAAACTTGCATTTCAACATATACATAACTTGCATAAACATTCACATACTTGCATAGGCTTGCATATTATGTTAAACTTGCATTTCAACATATACATAACTTGCATAAACATTCACATACTTGCATAGGCTTGCATATTATGTTAAACTTGCATTTCAACATATACATAACTTGCATAAACATTCACATACTTGCATAGGCTTGCATATTATGTTAAACTTGCATTTCAACATATACATAACTTGCATAAACATTCATATACTTGCATAAGATGTTAAACATGCATATAAGCATATACATGACTTGCATAAGTACTCACATACTTGCATAACATGTTTGCATAATGGATCCATATTCACTTAGTGTTTTGCATCATAAACATCATGAAACAACTTGCATAAAAATATCATGATTACATATTATGAAACTTGCATGACATAAGGCATATAACTTGCAAAACACATAATATTCACTACATCAAGCTTGCATAAATATATGGATCCACAAACATAGCCATACTTTATCACATCTTATCATAATCAATTCAATAATTGATTATTAAGGGGATAGAAGCTCACCAAAACAAGATTAGCAAGTTAAATGAAGCAAATCCCAATGATTAAGTAGAAGAAGATGTAGATTAGCTTGCAAACCCTCTTAGGATTTCTAGTGGAGGCTCTCCAATTTTCTAAGTGGTGGCATAAAGGCCTTAGATCTATTTTTGGTAAGGATAAGGGGGGGTATTAGGGTGTATATATAGATTAGTTAGATGTTTTAGGATCATAGGATATACCCTAGAACCAATCCTAGCCTTTAAAGCATGTCTTGGGGAAGAAGTCAAGTGTAGGAACCATTTAGGGCCCAAAAAAAACAGCCCAAAACTCATCCCGGGCCTCAAAACATGAGCAGTTTTCGTTTTTGATTTTTCGTGAAACTTTGACGGGCCATAACTTGGTCATACGGACTCCGATTTACGAAAACTCGGACTCTATTTCGCGTATTTTTCCGAGACGAACGCAATGGCACAGCCCGTTTCCCCTGATTCAGAATATTAAATTTAATTCTGCTCTGATTTATGTTATAACAAGTTATTTAACATACGGGGTGTTACATTCTCCCCTACTTAAAGGATTTCGTCCCCGAAATCTCTAAGTCAAGAAGAACGTATCCTACCAACCAAACAACCATCTACTCAACCATCAAACACTGGCATCCATTGTCCTTAAAGTTTCTAATGTTGTATGAACATATGCAAAAAGTGTGTGTATATGTTCCCTATCTAATGCAAAATCAGGCGGTCTACTGATTCAGTTGACCTCCTTAATGCAAACCATGATAGTGCCATGCATCCAATATGTATGCGAAAGAACCCTATCGCCACATACTATTTCTACATGCGTGCACAATCATTCACCGAATAAATGCATCATCCATATGATAGTACAACCATCATACATCCATTAATATAGCTACCTACACACATTTATATGCAATATGCAATATGAAGTGATTGAGCCGATCTAGTGCCTAAAGTGTGTGTATATGCATCCACGAGCAACCACTAGCAAACACTTGCATCCACTTGCATCCATCAATCATGACATGTCTCAAACACATGTTTCAACCATAGGTTTACCCTATCTAAAAGGTCAAAGGTGCTAACGAGAGGACATACTAAGGACAAGATAAGTACAAGATAGGCAATAAAGGAGAAGTTAAAGAACATACTCTCGAAAAGAAAAGGGTACAAAGAACGCATCTTCGCTTCCGTCTCCCAAGTAGCATTGCTCTCGTCATCTCCCCATTGCACTTTGACTAGCTGAACCTCTCTGTTTCTCAACTTCTTAATCTCTGACCCAAGGATGCGAGTAGGAGCTCGTCGAATCGTCGCATCACGCTCTACTTCCACTTCTCTAAGCAAGCTCGGCTCTACCACCTCTGCGGTCTCATGTAGGCACTTCCTCAAATGTGACACATGGAAAACATCATGTATACCACTAAGTCTGTCTGGCAACTCCACCTTATATGCCATCCGTCCAATTCTTTCCTTGACAGGAAACGGTCCTACAAACCTCGGTGCTAACTTCCCAGCGGATCCAAAGCGAACAACATTCCGTAATGGAGACACTTTGACAAAAACCATGTCCCCAACTTCAAACTCAAGATCAGTCCTCCTCTTATCTGCATAAGATTTCTGTCTGTCTTGCGCTGCTTTCATCCTTCTTCGAATCAAATCAACCTTCTATGAAGTCTCTCTAACCATATCGGGCCCTAGCAAGATCTTATCCGTAGATTCCCACCAACATGTAGGTGATCGACAAGGCCTTCCATAAAGAGTTTCAAAAGGTGCCATGCCAATACTAGACTGGAAGCTGTTGTTATATGCAAACTCCACCAAAGGAAGATGCTCTTCCCATGTACCTCCAAAATCCAAGATACAAAGCCTCAAAAGGTCTTCCAAAACACGGTTCACCCTCTCGGTCTGGCCGTCTGTCTGAGGATGATATGCGGTGCTCAAACACAACTGAGTCCCCACCGCCTCCTGTAAACTCTTCCAAAACTCACTAGTGAAGATAGGATCTCGATCACTCACTATGCTGGAAGGTACCCCATGCAATCGAACTATCTCTCGAACATAGACTGAAGCAAGCCATGGAGCAGTCCTCTTACTCTTTACGGGTATGAAATGGGCGCTCTTAGTAAGTCTATCAACCACGACCCAAATTCCTGTATTGCCCTTCCTCGATCTCGGTAAACCATCAACGAAGTCCATCGAGACACTATCCCACTTCCATATCGGAACTTCCAAAGGATGAAGCAACCCACCTGGCTTCTTTTGCTCTGCTTTTACTTGTTGGCACACCAAGCATCTAGCAACATACTCGGCCACATCTTTCTTCATACCGGCCCAGAAGAAAGTCCTTTTCATGTCTTGGTACATCTCGTCCCCACCGGGATGAATGGTCATCCTAAAACAGTGTGCATTATCAGGAATAACCTTCCTCAAACCCTCATCTTGCGGTACACAAAGTCTACCGTCTCTACACAAGCACCCCCTATCATCTAGGGTGTACCTACTCAAATGGCTGGACGACTCCCCCCCTTATGAGCTTTTCTACTAACTCAACCAACTGTGGGTCGTCCCTCTGTGCTTCTACAATTTGCCCCAAAAGAGTAGGTCTAACTTCCAAGGAAGCTAGCAAACCGGGTACACAATTAACGGAAGGTCTGAAATCCATCATAGAAATAAACTCTAGGCTCCTTCGTTCAACGAACCACAAACTCGAGGACAATCCCTTTTTCTACTTAAGGTGTCCGCTACCATGTTACCCTTGCCAGGGGTATACGCTATCTCAAACCCATAGGATGCTAAAAATCCCATCCACTTTTACTGTCCTAAGATTATGCGCTTGAAGAGCCTCCAGCACTTCCCTAAGATGTAGGGCATGCTCTTCTCCACCAGGATATCATCTAAAATCATCACAGCTATCCATCCCTCACGCAGACCACCCTAATCGAACTCGGCATTCCCCCAAATGCAAGCCCCAAAGGCCTAAACCAATATCAGAAAAACACCCAAGGGATACCTCCTTCGAATTCAGACGACCTTCGTGAGATGATACTAGTAAAAACGGCTAAATAATTAAGCCCCTTGTCCAACCCTGGATGTCCCCGCCAGTCTTACTCCAAAACCACCGTTTTTCCCTAACTGGCTTTGCTCCTAGAAAAGACCAAGATGTCATCCACAAAGACCATCACAACTTATTTAGGTACTCCTTGAACACCCTTCTTATCAAATCATCAAAGTATACGGGGGCGTTCGTCAAACCCAATGGCATCACCAGCCACTCATAAAAAAAATCATCCGGAGTCCTAAAGGCAGTCTTCTCTGTACTATCCTCAGCCACTCTCAACTGATGAAATCCCGTGGCTAAGTCCAACTGCGAAAATACTGAGGCGCCCACTAACTGATCAAAGAGATCATCAATCCTCGACAATGGGTGTCTATTCTTCTTTGTGAGTTTATTTAGCTCTCTTTAGCCTACACAAAGTCTGAGGGACCCATCCGCCTTCGTGGCAAAAACTACTGGAGCGCCCCACTCCGATATACTTCGTCTTATGAACCCCTTCTCAAGCAAATCGCCTACTTACTTATGGAGTTCCCTCCTCTCACGAGGAGCCACGTGGCACACTGGCCAAGACACTGGTTTAGCCTTACCCACCAGATATATTTGGGAGTCAATTTCCAGCTCCGGAGGTAAGCCCTTCACCTCCTTATACACATCCGGGTATTCCCGGACCGCTCTAACAGATCACAAATTCTAGACCAACATGTCAAGTGATTCTAGATAACTTAGCATAACAGATTCTATGGGATTACAAGAGATCTCGAGAGTGTTACCCAAGCGGCCCATAAGCCTAACAACTCTCCCTCCAAAATCAAAAACGGCACCCCTACTGGATAACCAGTCCATGCCCAGAACTAACCCACAGCCCGTGAAGCCCAACAAGCATCACATCTAAACTCAATGCTAAGTATAAAAACTTTCAAACCCAACCACACCATGGAGCCCAATTGGGTTTGAAACAACTAAGGGATCATCAACCAAACTAGTGTCTAAGTGCGGTGACTCAACTATCAATGGTGAGATAAACGAACTCGATATATCAGGATCAAATAAAGTTTGAATCGGATAATAAAGAAATCCAAATTCCGACCTAGACGGTCTTATCCCCATCTGGTACCTTAGTCGTGAGGGAATACAATTACCCCCCAGAAGATTCCATACCTTGCCCTTGCTTCTTTGGACAATCCTAATAACTTGTCCTATTCCTCTCAAAAGTATAACTACTAGCCTTCCTCTTCCCTATTCTCCACTCACACCCTCCCACCAATGAGGTTTCACCCTTCATTAACCAAACAACTATTTGAGCCTTCCTCTCTTCTTGAACCAACTTCTAACCAGATTTACGTCTGAGTCCCTTGAAGTGGTTTTCCATCCTTATCCATCTTAGAAAGATCATCTATACGCGGAGGGGAAACTCAAAATGAGAGAGAGGAAGAGATTCAAAATGGAGAATTCGAAAGATATAGATATGGCTATTGGGGATTATGCTTTTCTTTCAAAAACTTTTCTCTTAAAAGACATGTTTTCGAAAATACTCCTTTCAAAAATATTCTTAGAAAATAGTTTTTCTAAAAATTTTATCTGTTCTGGTAACCTTAAGCTCTGATACCACGTGTAACACCCCACACCCGCTATAGTCACTCACTAAGGGAATGCCATAGCATCGGTGGAGTATTTTTAGTGAGTATAGAATAGTAAAATTACAACAAGACAGATATAATGTAATACTTGAAAATTTAAAACATCATCTCATAGCAGCGGAAAGTAAAACATGTTTGGTTACATCATAAAACCATAACAAGAGTCAAGTACAAAATATCCATCCTGAATAAAATAAGTACATAATCCCACTACTCATAACAAATAGCCATAACAGAAAAGATAAGATAAGCTGAGCTCTACATCTACGGTCCAAGCTCCAAGAGATAGATAAAGCAAACTGATCAAAGCCCACTAGCACTAGGCCCAACCTGAGGACCTGAAGGAAAAAGATAAAAAAACAACGGGGGTCAGACATAAGCCTGAGTAAACCCTATCTCCTTAATAATACAATTATTAAAGTAATTAGGGTATGATATGAACTCGGTATGGTATCTTTGGGGATAATGACTACACTAAGTTGCCCACGAACACAGGACGAACTAAGATAACCGTAAAGACACATCTACCCACCCAAGGATAATTACTAACTGCACCACACCAGTCACTCCTACTCAAAGGTTGATCCCACCCAAGGATATCAAAGATAGATATAATCAGTAGTTTCCTGTACCCTAGTTGACTACATAGGTGCCGTCTGCCCCTATCTCTACTAGGTGTACCCACTACCCCAAGCGATCGGCTCCCTAACGTAGATACCCGTGCTGGTCCCACAGTGGGGTGTATCACTCCCCTAAAGTGGCTACCCAATACTATCAACGGTGCACGGCTTTATATCTACACGATGCAACAACGGCTTATCTACCAGCCCGGGCCCACACACGCATATGAAACCCGTTGGACTTGCGTTGCCACCGCTACCCCGTTTTGGCCTCTTATAATCAAGCCCAGTATGCGTGTCCCATCACTCGACATGGGTCGAGCCCACAAAGATACGTTTGGGATATTGGTTGAAATGGGCCCCCCACAAGCTACTACTTAAGCTTGTCATTTTATATAGTGCATCCCACTTAACCCCTTTTTATAATCATGCCCCCTTACATGTTAAGGTTTGGTTAAGTCATCCAATTATATTACAATTGCCCCTTAAGGCACCCACTAGATTTTCGCATGCCACCCAAGGCACTTACTTGATTCCCACATGCCACCCAAGGCACTTACTTGATTCCCACATGCCACCCAAGGCACTTACCTGATTTCCCCATGCCACCCAAGGCACTTACTTAACCCTTTAATCATGTTTAGTTACATGTTCCACTTTGGTTAAGTATTCTTATCGTATTTTCTATTGCCACCCAAGGCAACCCACTAGTTTCCTCATGCCACTCAAGGCACCCCCACTAGTTACTATATGCCACCCAAGGCACCCACTTAACCCCTCATGTCCCACTACATGCTAATATGGTTAAGTGTTTCTTAATTAATTAAGACCGTGATCTCCCATAAAGACCTCCCACATTAGACTGGCTGTTATGACCGCCTGGTTAAGCCGGTAGAGTCCGGGCAGTCTTACGTCATAACAGAGTCTAACCTCGTGTCTTTACCTTAATCACGTATTTAATTTATGGCTAAGACCTCTCACATTGGGCTGACATTTGTAGCAACTGGTTAAGCCGGTCGGGTCCTGGCAGTTTTACACTACAAATGAGTCCAACCTCGTGTCTTAGTCGATTAATTACACCTAATTAATCACCCCCATATTAATTATTCCTAATTAATATCAAGTTTTCCATAACATGGGTAGACCTAACTCAATAGGTAAATTCCCATGGGGTAGACCTAACTCAATAGGTAAATTCCCACTTATGGTAATTTATTTTTATGGTATGCTTAATCATACCCAACCATGCTTTAATTAACATATTTACCAACCCCATCGTTTCCCCACGTAAATCGTTCTCATTTCATGACATAATAAAGGGGAAGATCCATCACAACTATCATGGGTTTAGCATACAACTTTGTCATGGGTTAAGAGGATGTCAACTTGCATATATGAGCATATATTAACCCAACTATATTCAACCCAAACTTGCATATTATCAAACATGTGTCTTACATAACATGTTGCATATGAACTTACATATCATCAAACATGTGATTTGCATAACATGTTGCATATGAACTTACATATCATCATACATGTGATTTGCATAACATGTAGAACTTGCATTTTAGCATATACTTAACTTGCATAAGCACTCACATACTTGCATAAGCATTCATATACTTGCATAAGCTTGCATATCATGTTAAACTTGCATTTCAACATATACATAACTTGCGTAAACATTCACATACTTGCATAGGCTTGCATGTTATGTTAAACTTGCATTTCAACATATACATAACTTGCATAAACATTCACATACTTGCATAGGCTTGCATATTATGTTAAACTTGCATTTCAACATATACATAACTTGCATAAACATTCACATACTTGCATAGGCTTGCATATTATGTTAAACTTGCATTTCAACATATACATAACTTGCATAAACATTCACATACTTGCATAGGCTTGCATATTATGTTAAACTTGCATTTCAACATATACATAACTTGCATAAACATTCATATACTTGCATAAGATGTTAAACATGCATATAAGCATATACATGACTTGCATAAGTACTCACATACTTGCATAACATGTTTGCATAATGGATCCATATTCACTTAGTGTTTTGCATCATAAACATCATGAAACAACTTGCATAAAAATATCATGATTACATATTATGAAACTTGCATGACATAAGGCATATAACTTGCAAAACACATAATATTCACTACATCAAGCTTGCATAAATATATGGATCCACAAACATAGCCATACTTTATCACATCTTATCATAATCAATTCAATAATTGATTATTAAGGGGATAGAAGCTCACCAAAACAAGATTAGCAAGTTAAATGAAGCAAATCCCAATGATTAAGTAGAAGAAGATGTAGATTAGCTTGCAAACCCTCTTAGGATTTCTAGTGGAGGCTCTCCAATTTTCTAAGTGGTGGCATAATGGCCTTAGATCTATTTTTGGTAAGGATAAGGGGGGGTATTAGGGTGTATATATAGATTAGTTAGATGTTTTAGGACCATAGGATATACCCTAGAACCAATCCTAGCCTTTAAAGCATGTCTTGGGGAAGAAGTCAAGTGTAGGAACCATTTAGGGCCCAAAAAAAACAGCCCAAAACTCATCCCGGGCCTCAAAACATGAGCAGTTTTCGTTTTTGATTTTTCGTGAAACTTTGACGGGCCATAACTTGGTCATACGGACTCCGATTTACGAAAACTCGGACTCTATTTCGCGTATTTTTCCGAGAGGAACGCAATGGCACAGCCCGTTTCCCCTGATTCAGAATATTAAATTTAATTCTGCTCTGATTTATGTTATAACAAGTTATTTAACATACGGGGTGTTACAATTATGATCCATATGAAGTTATGTTCGAATTGGCATCATAGTTCAAGTATAAAAATCATGTTTTTATGATAGTGACAAAAGCAAGCATCTTTTAGAACTTGTATTAATTTTATGAACATGACTAAACAATGTTTGTTATTATGTCTAGTTGAAAACATGTTTTTAGGTTTATGTTGTTATCATAATCATATGATAATATATGTGACACATAAGTTATATTAGAATTACACTAGAATAATTCATGTTTAAGTGTTGTTTATGCCATAATCAGATGAATAGAATAATTCATGTTTAAGTGTTGTTTATGCCATAATCATATGAATAGAATCATATGAATAGAATAATTCATGTTTAAGTATTGTTTATGCCATAATCATATGAATAGAATAATTCATGTTTAAGTATGTTTATGCTATAATTCTATGAATAGAATAAAAACCATGATTTAAGTTTAGGTATGTTTATGCTATAATTCTATAAATAGAATAAAAACCATGATTCATGTTCAAGTAGTATTATTTATGCCATGATTATATGCATAGAATGATTCATGTTCAAGTATGTTTATGCCATGATTATATGCATAGAATGATTCATGTTCAAGTATGTTTATGCCATGATTATATGTTGTTACAATTACAAGTTCACATTTGCCTACTTTATGTTAATTGAATCGTTCGTTGCAAGTTCATGCGTTCACACTCCCCTTTTTCATGTTATCTTATAAATACCATGTTATAAGCCTCCCCTTTTCATTTGGCTAAATTGGGTTTAAGTATAAAACCCAACACACCTTACATTGGAGCAAACGTATAAAACGGGGGTAATGACGTTTGGGCTAAAATATAGAACATATGTGTTGGCATGTTTGACGCATGCCAACAACCTTGAAAAACAATTAAGTGGCATAAATAAATTTTAACCAATAAAGATGAATTTGAATAATGGGCCGCAAATATTTATATATATAAAGAAAAGAGACAAAATATGTAAATGTAGAAAATACGATGTGCTTGACCCGAGGTTGGATTGAGTTGTGATGTAAACCTACCCGGAACTGCCCGGCTGTCCAGTAGTCACAACAATACCTATCCAATGTGGGTGGTTAAACACGGAGCCCAATAAGGACCCGAGGTTAGACTGAGTTGTGGCGTAAGACTGCCCGGACCCAACCGGCAACAGGCAGCCACAACAATACCTGTCTAATGTGAGAGGTCAAGGCTTTAATAAGACAATTAAGGCTGAGTCTGGATTGATAGGATTAAGTAAACTAAATTAATACTTAATCAGAATGGAACATGCTAAACTAAATAGACTGATTGGGGGTTAGGTTTATAAAACACTTAACCAACTTAGCATGTTGGCTAGAAATAGAAAACCTAGTAGCGGGTGGCCCTTTTCAGCAGTAACCCTATTAGGTATCATGATACCCTGAAACTAGGCAGGGTAGGGCACGATTACTGGGCTGATTGTAAGCCGTCAAATCGACGGCGTAATGCAGCAGTGTAGGTTCTAACGGGGTGCGGGCGTGCACACACTCCGGCGCAGAAAAATAAGGCACTGGGCACCAGTAGCATAACTGTGCATTCTAGGATTGTGTCGGGCCGCCACCATGGGACTGGATACACCCCATGGTGGGACCAGCATAGGTAACTACAACATCGGGGGCCGTAAGACACATGCAACTATGCGAGTAGGAGCCGATCATCATAAAATGGATCACTTCACCTTGATTATGGGGTGCCTGTTGGGAACTAGTTTATATGGGTACAGAGATTAATATGGGGTACGATAGTATATTCAACCTTAGACAACTTAACTAAGTTTATGGTGCTTTCCCATTTCTAGTTTATACTCATCATACCCAGTTCTTTATTCATAGACTGAATAGTCCTATACTTACTTAGGCTTTATGTCTGACTCTACTTTTCTTTCGCCTTCTTTTCTTTCGTTTCCCCCCCCCCCCCCCCAGGTCCACTGGGAGGGAACACCGCAGCTTGACCAGATTTCACATCCAGCTTGAAGAGAAAGAATGTATTGCTTGGATCTTTTCCGTTTCGGACTATGGCTTTGGACAGCAATTATGGGACTTTTGCAGTTTATTTATGTTTTCTTTATGCTTCTTTAAATAATGTAATCAAGACAGTTATGATTTTGGAAGTATTGTAAGACAATTATGGCATGGTTTGTGAAACACGTATTTTGATGAAATAAAAGTTCTTGTTTTCCGCTGTTCAAAAATATGTGTTATTATATCTGTCTTGTATATCTGTGACTTATACTTATAAACCTCCACCAAAATTAGGGCATTCCCTTTGAGAGTGACCCTAACGGAGGTGGGGTGTTTCACTTGGTATCAGAGCATAGGTTTACCAGATAAGATAAAAAGTTTTGTAAATTTATTTTCAAAAGAAAATTTAAAGAAGCATTTTTAAAGGTAAAATATTTTTTATTTTAAAAAAGGCATAGTCCCCCCCAAAGTCGTAGGTACTATCTTTTGTCCTTCGTTTTGAATCTATCCTTTCTGTTTCAGCATGTCTGGAGACCTTACTCCCCAGCTGCTGAAGCTTTCACTCCTCCTCCTCCACGTGAACCAGCAAGCGGAAGAGTCCCAGAGTAGGAAGACGAATAATAGTCAAACAAGAAAGGATCGTAACAGTAATAACAAGAAATGAGAAAAAAGGGAATGCAATTTTTGTGGTACGGAAGGGCACATAGCCAAGGATTGTAGAAAGAGGAAAAGAAAGCAAGGAGGATGTTTTCATTGTGGGGAGACTGGACACATCGGCAAAGACTGCTCTGAGAAGACAGACTCTAAGAAGGGCGGGAAAGACAGCAAGTCCCAAGAGAAGAGGAAGTGTAAATTCTGTTGCAAAGTGGGGCACTTAGTAAAAGATTGCCGGAAAAAGAAGGCCAAGATGAATGGTGGGTGCTTTTCTTGCGGTGAGACAGGCCACATGGCTAAGGACTGCCCAAAGAAACGAGGACAGGGGCAGAGGGCTGGATCCACTACAGGGGCAAAGGTTCATGTGCTAGAGGCACCACCTCTGCAACAGCGAGGTATAAATACTTCTGTAGAAAGTGTAGTTTATCTTTATGATCACCCCGTTTGCACTTTATTTGATTCTGGCGCATCACACTCCTTTATCTCGTCTGCTTTAGTAGAATCTCTGCACCTAAAAACTAGTATGGTAAAGGACCCCTTAATTGTTTCAAACCCAATTGGGGGCCCGGCTCATTTGTCTATGATCTGTGTGGGATTGAAAATTTCTATTCTAAGCGTAGAGTTTAAATGTAGTGCCTTTGTTTTGGGCTATTGGTTGATTCTAGCGATGGAGTGGTTATCCAGTAAGGGTGACCATCTCGGTTTCGAAAAGAGGGAAGTTAGACTCTTGACTTGCCTCGGTATTACCCTCGAAGTCACAGGTAACCTTTAGGGTTCTATCATGGTTTGTTTCCTAGAATATCTTGACACATTTATTGGTAATTTGTAATCCGATCGAGTAGTGTTCGCCACTAAGGCAGAAGGTTCATTTCACTTATGCATGAGTTGTGGGGAATCACCTTAGTAAGTATATTTGGCAACATGGTTGGCATTTATTTCCAAGAGATAGTTCTTCTACATGGAATACCTGATAGTAAGTGGACGAGATCTAAGATTCACTAGAGAATTTTGGAGAGCTTGCATGAAACCATGAGTACGCCGTTATGTTTGAGCCGAGTATACTAGAAGTAGAGTAAGTGAAAGAGGAACGAGAGGCAACAGTGGAATAGGTTCCAACTCATATTTTGGAAACAAGAATTAAGAAGCTACGAAATTGTGAAGTTAAAGACGGACAAAGCATAATGGAGTTAAGCTCAAGGAAATGCGACTTAGAAGATTGAAGACTAGATTCGTGCATCATATCTCTTCTTAAGAGTATATCCTTGATACCTCTCTTCCTGTAGAGCTTACTTGCATGCTATCTTTTGTGTATATCCTCTCGGTCCCATTCTCAATCCAATTTCTGTTGCAAACCCCATAGGGAGTATGACTCATCTATTAGTAACACATGTTGGGGCTTGAGGGTGTTCGTTGGTTTGACTAAACTTTTTGGGTTTTATAGGATACGGGTTGGTCTTAGGAAT
The DNA here is from genome assembly GCA_030737875.1 of Allium sativum. Classification (NCBI taxonomy): domain Eukaryota; kingdom Viridiplantae; phylum Streptophyta; class Magnoliopsida; order Asparagales; family Amaryllidaceae; genus Allium; species Allium sativum. The sequence continues at coordinate 730,500,081 of CM060923.1, read as the reverse complement.
GGACTCCCTTGTGACCTAAAAGGAGTCCATCATGCTTAGTTTCCTAGAATCATATATAGAGGTTGGGTTGAGTAATTCTTTAGGTGTCAGTCTGATGTTGATTTCGGTCTTCGGGGCTGATGCTTAGAGAGTTCTTCTCCTAATCAATATATATGTGGCATAGATTTCCAGTTTTGACATTGCCTAATGGGCACAAAGTTTTTACTTGCTTCTATCATTCGACTATAGCTTTAGATATGGACAATTGGGTGTAAACATGTGTTTGAGACATGTTATGATTGATGGTTGCAAGTGGTTGCAAGTGATTGCTAGTGGTTGCTCGTGGTTGCATATACACACACAATCTAGGTTTTAGATCGGCTCAATCACTTCATATTGCATATGCATATATGTTTGCATTCGTATATGGTTGATGTTTAATGTGTTGTCATATGGATGTTGCATTTATATGAATGATTGAGCACTCATGTAGAATCATGAATAGGAGAATTTGCATACATAATGGATTCATGGCACTTACATAATTTGCAGTAAGGAGGTCAACTGAATCAGTAGACCGCCTGATTTTGCATTAGATAAGTACATGTACACACACACTTCGCATATGATCATGAAGTATTTGAAGTCTTTTAAGGACAATGGATGCTCGTGTTTGATGGATGAGTAGATGGATGTTTGGATGTTAGGATGTACATTCTTCCTGAACTTGAAGATTTCGGGGACGAAATCCTTTTAAGTGGGGGAGAATGTAACACCCCGTGTATTCTATAACGGTGAAATTCACAAATTGAAGTATAACTAATTTCAAATCAAAGAATTAAGGGAAACGGGATATGCAATTGCGTTCGTCTCGGAATTCTGCTTGAGATAGAGTCCGAGTTTGCGTAAAACGGATATCGTATGAAGAAGATATGGACGAATGAAATTCGGCGAAAAACCAGAAAACGGGTCAGAATGCACCGGCGCACTTGGGAAGTGCGCCAGAACAAAAATGAACTGGCGCACTTGGGAAGTGCGCCAGTACATTTTTAGCCTGGCACACCTGCCAAGTGCGCCCAGGTCAGAATGACCTACTGGTCAGGTCTTGGCTGGCCTGACGAGGGCCTGGTCGAATTTTTGAGCCTTGCCTTGTCACTAGGGCTAGGTGTCAGCTCCTAATTGGCCTCTCCTTCAAAAGAACGGCTATTATCAAGCCAAGCTTCATCGACGGTCTAAATCAACTCACAAACTCTATAAAAGAGACCTAAGAGTAACCCTAATTCACACAAACTAAAATGGAGATGAGACCGTCATGTTGCTGAAGAGAGACTAAGGATAGCCGTCATAAATAGAGAAACAATTAGCAGATAATTCAAAGCTTAAAGCAACGTCAAATAAATCAAAACAACGCCTACAACAAAGGATAGCATCTCCAAATTCAGAACTCAGATTCCTGAATTGAAGATTCATCATACGTTGTAAGTAGAGTGCTATTCCGATGTGAATTAAATAATTGTGTTGATTTGTGTAAAGTAAGAAATGGAATTGTGGCGATAATAATCTATATTTGTATGTTATTTTGATTCTAAACGATTTGGCAATGCTATGGTGTACGATTGCATTCATACAAGTATATGATATATGTTGACAACCACATGTTGTGGAATTTTAATTGGCGTTCATGCAAGCATATGATTCATATTGAAAACTACATGTTTGTGGTAGTTATTTACAACACCCATTTGATAATTGCAAGTATATGATTCATGTTGAAAGTAACAACTATATGTGTAATAGTTTATTTGAGATTCATCCAAGTATATGATTTACTGTTATGCCAAAATGAGGTATAATTCTATGGTCATCTTTAGTGTAATTCTATCCATTTGTGTATTATGATTCATATGAAGTTATGTTGGAATTGGCATCATAGTTCAAGTATAAAAATCATGTTTTTATGATAGTGACAAAAGCAAGCATCTTTGAGAACTTGTATTAATTTTATGAACATGACTAAACTATGTTTGTTATTATGTCTAGTTGAAAACATGTTTTTAGGTTTATGTTGTTATCATAATCATATGATAATATATGTGACACATAAGTTATATTAGAATTACACTAGAATAATTCATGTTTAAGTGTTGTTTATGCCATAATCATATGAATAGAATAATTCATGTTTAAGTGTTGTTTATGCCATAATCATATGAATAGAATCATTCATGTTTAAGTATTGATTATGCCATAATCATATGAATAGAATAATTCATGTTTAAGTATGTTTATGCTATAATTCTATGAATAGAATAAAAACCATGATTTAAGTTTAGGTATGTTTATGCTATAATTCTATAAATAGAATAAAAACCATGATTCATGTTCAAGTAGTATTACTTATGCCATGATTATATGCATAGAATGATTCATGTTCAAGTATGTTTATGCCATGATTATATGCATAGAATGATTCATGTTCAAGTATGTTTATGCCATGATTATATGCATAGAATGATTCATGTTCAAGTATGTTTATGCCATGATTATATGTTGTTACAATTGCAAGTTCACATTTGCCTACTTTATGTTAATTGAATCGTTCGTTGCAAGTTCATGCGTTCACACTCCCCTTTTTCATGTTATCTTATAAACACCATGTTATAAGCCTCCCCTTTTCATTTGGCTAAATTGGGTTTAAGTATAAAACCCAACACACCTTACATTGGAGCAAACATGTAAAACGGGGGTAATGACGTTTGGGCTAAAATATAGAACATATGTGTTGGCATGTTTGACGCATGCCAACAACCTTGAAAAACAATTAAGTGGCATAAATAAAATTTAACCAATAAAGATGAATTTGAATAATGGGCCGCAAATATTTACATATAAAAAGAAAAGAGACAAAATATGTAAATGTAGAAAATACGATGTGTTTAACCCGAGGTTGGATTGAGTTGTGATGTAAACCTGCCCAGAACCACCCGGCTGTCCAGTAGTCACAACAATACCTATCCAATGTGGGTGGTTAAACACGGTGCCCAATAAGGACCCGAGGTTAGACTGAGTTGTGGCGTAAGACTGCCCGGACCCAACCGGCAACAGGCAGCCACAACAATACCTGTCTAATGTGAGAGGTCAAGGCTTTAATAAGACAATTAAGGCTGAGTCTGGATTGATAGGATTAAGTAAACTAAATTAATACTTAATCAGAATGGAACATGCTAAACTAAATAGACTGATTGGGGGTTAGGTTTATAAAACACTTAACCAACTTAGCATGTTGGCTAGAAATAGAAAACCTAGTGGCAGGGGGGCCTTTTCAGTAGTAACCCTATAAGGTATCATGATACCCTGAAACTAGGCGGGGTGGGGCACGATTACTGGGCTGATTGTAAGCTGTCAAATCGACGGCGGTGGTGCAACAGTGTAGGTTCTAACGGGGTGCGGGCTTTCACACACTCCGGCGCAGAAAAATAAGGCATTGGGCACCAGTAGCATACCTGTGCATTCTAGGATTGTGTCGGGCTGCCACCAAGGGACTTGATACACCCCATGGTGGGACCAGCATAGGTAACTACAACATCGGGGGCCGTAAGACACATGTAAGTATGTGAGTAGGAGCCGATCATCATAAAATGGATCAATTCACCCTGATTATGGGGTGCCTATTGGGAACTAGTTTATATGGGTACAGAGATTAATATGGGGTATGATAGTATATTCAACCCTAGAAAACTTAACTAAGTTTATGGTGATTTCCCATTTCTAGTTTATACTCATCATACCCAGTTCTTTATTCATAGACTGAATAGTCCTAGACTTACTCAGGCTTTATGTCTGACTCTACTTTTCTTTCGCATTCTTTTCTTTCGTTCCCCCCCCCTGGTCCACAGGGAGGGAACACCGCAGCTTGACCAGATTTCACATCCAGCTTGAAGAGAAAGAATGTATTGCTTGGATCTTTTCCGTTTTGGACTATGGCTTTGAACAGCAATTATGGGACTTTTGCAGTTTATTTATGTTTTCTTTATGCTTCTTTAAATAATGTAATCAAGACAGTTAAGATTTTGGAAGTATTGTAAGACAATTATGGCATGGTTTGTGAAACACGTACTTTGATGAAATAAAAGTTGTTGTTTTCCGCTATTCAAAAATATGTGTTATTATATCTGTCTTGTATATCTGTGACTTATACTTATAAACCTCCACCAAAATTAGGGCATTCCCTTTGAGACTGACCCTAACGGAGGTGGGGTGTTTCACTTGGTATCAGAGCATAGGTTTACCAGATAAGATAAAAAGTTTTTGAAAATTTGTTTTCAAAAGAAAATTTAAAGAAGCATTTTTAAAGATAAAATATTATTTTATTTTAAAAAAGGCATAGTCCCCCCCAAAGCCATAGGTACTATCTTTTGTCCTTCATTTTGAATCTATCCTTTATGTTTCAGCATGTCTGGAGACCTTACTCCCTAGCTGCTAAAGCTTTCACTCCTCCTCCTCCACGTGAACCAGCAAGTGGAAGAGTCCCAGAGTAGGAAGACGAATAATAGTCAAACAAGAAAGGATCGTAACAGTAATAACAAGAAACGAGAAAAAAGGAAATGCAATTTTTGTGGTACGGAAGGGCACATAGCCAAGGATTGTAGAAAGAGGAAAAGAAAGCAAGGAGGATGTTTTCATTGTGGGGAGACTGGACACATCGGCAAAGACTGCCCTGAGAAGATAGACTCTAAGAAGGGCGGGAAAGACAGCAAGTCCCAAGAGAAGAGGAAGTGTAAATTCTGTGGCAAAGTGGGGCACTTAGTAAAAGATTGCCGGAAAAACAAGGCCAAGATGAATGGTGGGTGCTTTTCTTGCGGTGAGACAGGCCACATGGCTAAGGACTGCCCAAAGAAACGAGGACAGGGGCAGAGGGCTGGATCCACTACAGAGGCACAGGTTCATGTGCTAGAGGCGCCACCTCTGCAACAGCGAGGTATAAATACTTCTGTAGAAAGTGTAGTTTATCTTTATGATCACCCCGTTCGCACTTTATTTGATTCTGGCGCATCACACTCCTTTATCTCGTCTGCTTTAGTAGAATCTCTGCAACTAAAAACTAGTATGGTAGAGGACCCCTTAATTGTTTCAAACCCAATTGGGGGCCCGGCTCATTTGTCTATGATCTGTGTGGGATTGCAAATTTCTATTCTAAGCGTAGAGTTTAAATGTAGTGCCTTTGTTTTGGGCCATTGGTTGATTCTAGCGATGGAGTGGTTATCCAGTAAGGGTGACCATCTCAGTTTCGAAAAGAGGGTAGTTAGACTCTTGACTTGCCTCGGTATTACCCTCGGTGTCGCATGTAACCTTTAGGGTTCTATCATGATTTGTTTCCTAGAATCTCTTGACACATTTATTGGTAATTTGTAGTCCGATCGAGTAGTGTTCGCCACTAAGGCAGAAGGTTCATTTCGATTATGCATGAGTTGTGGAGAATCACCTTAGTAAGTATATTTGGCAACATGGTTGGCATTTATTTCCAAGAGATAGTTCTTCTACATGGAATACCTGATAGTAAGTGGACGAGATCTAATATTCACTAGTGAATTTTGGAGAGCTTGCATGAAACCATGAGTACGCTGTTATGTTTGAGCCGAGTATACTAGAAGTAAAGTAAGTGAAAGAGGAACAAGAGGCAACAGTGGAATAGGTTCCAACTCATATTTTGGAAACAAGAATTAAGAAGCTACGAAATTGTGAAGTTAAAGACGGACAAAGCATAATGGAGTTAAGCTCAAGGAAATGCGACTTAGAAGATTGAAGACTAGATTCGTGCATCATATCTCTTCTTAAGAGTATATCCTTGATCCCTCTCTTCCAGTAGAGCTTACTTGCATGCTATCTTTTGTGTATATCCTCTCGGTCCCATTCTCAATCCAATTTCTGTTGCAAACCCCATAGGGAGTATGACTCATCTGTTAGTAACACATGTTGGGGCTTGAGGGTGTTCGTTGGTTTGACTAAACTTTTTGGGTTTTATAGGATACGGGTTGGTCTTAGGAAGGGACTCCCTTGTGACCTAAAAGGAGTCCATCATGCTTAGTTTCCTAGAATCATATATAGTGGTTGGGTTGAGTAATTCTTTGGGTGTCAGTATGATGTTGATTTCGGTCTTCGGGGCTGATGCTTAGAGAGTTCTTCTCCTAATCAATATATATGTGGCATAGATTTCCAGTTTTGACATTGCCTAATGGGCACAAAGTTTTTACTTGCTTCTATCATTCGACTATACCTTTAGATATGGACAATTGGGTGTTAACATGTGTTTGAGACATGTTATGATTGATGGTTGCAAGTGGTTGCAAGTGATTGCTAGTGGTTTCTCGTGGTTGCATATACACACACAATCTAGGTTTTAGATCGGCTCAATCACTTCATATTGCATATGCATATATGTTTGCATTCGTATATGGTTGAAGTTTAATGTGTTGTCACATGGATGTTGCATTTATATGAATGATTGAGCACTCATGTAGAATCATGAATAGGAGAATTTGCATACATAATGGATTCATGGCACTTACATAATTTGCAGTAAGGAGGTCAACTGAATCAGTAGACCGCCTGATTTTGCATTAGATAAGTACATCTACACACACACTTCGCATATGATCATGAAGCATTAGAAGTTTTTTAAGGACAATGGATGCTCATGTTTGATGGATGAGTATATGGATGTTGGGATGTACATTCTTCCTGAACTTGAAGATTTCGGGGACGAAATCCTTTTAAGTTGGGGAGAATGTAACACCCCGTGTATTCTATAACAGTGAAATTAAAAAATTGAAGTATAACAAATTTCAAATCAAAGAATTAAGGGAAACGGGATACGCCATTGCGTTCGTCTCGGAACTCTGCTTGAGATAGAGTCCGAGTTTGCGTAAAACGAATATCGTATGAAGAAGATATGGACGAACGAAATTGGGCAAAAAACCAGAAAACGGGTCAGAATGCACTGGCGCACTTGGGAAGTGCGCCAGAACAAAAATGAACTGGCGCACTTGGGAAGTGCGCCAGTACATTTTTAGCCTGGCGCACCTGCCAAGTGCGCCCAGGTCAGAATGACCTGCTGGTCAGGTCTTGGCTGGCCTGACCAGGGCCTGGTCGAATTTCTGAGCCTTGCCTTATCACTAGGTCTAGGTGTCAGCTCCTGATTGGCCTCTCCTTCAAACGAACGGCTATTATCAAGCCAAGCTTCATCGACGGTCTAAATCAACTCACAAACTCAATAAAAAGGACCTAAGACTAACTCTAATTCACACAAACTAAAATGGAAGTTAGACCGTCATGTTGCTGAGGAGAGACTAAGGATAGCCGTTAGAAATAGAGAAACAATTAGGAGATAATTCAAAGCTTAAAGCAACGTCAAATCAATCAAAACAACGCCTACAACAAAGGATAGCATCTCCAAATTCAGAACTCAGATTCCTGAATTGAAGATTCATCATACGTTGTAAGTAGAGTACTATTCCGATGTGAATTAAATAATTGTGTTGATTTGTGTAAAGTAAGAAATGGAATTGTGGCGATAATAATCTATATTTGTATGTTATTTTGATTCTAAACGATTTGGCAATGCTATGGTGTACGATTGGATTCATACAAGTATATGATTTATGTTGACAACCACATGTTGTGGAATTTTAATTGGGATTCATGCAAGCATATGATTCATATTGAAAACTACACCTTTGTGGTAGGTATTTACAACACCCATTTGATAATTGCAATTATATGATTCATGTTGAAAGTAACAACTATATGTGTAATAGTTTATTTGAGATTCATGCAAGTATATGATTTACTGTTATGCCAAAATGAGCTATAATTCCATGGTCATCTTTAGTGTAATTTGATCCATTTGAGTATTATGATTCATATGAAGTTATGTTGGAATTGGCATCATAGTTCAAGTATAAAAATCATGTTTTTATGATAGTGACAAAAGCAAGCATCTTTGAGAACTTGTATTAATTTTATGAACATGACTAAACTATGTTTGTTATTATGTCTAGTTGAAAACATGTTTTTAGGTTTATGTTGTTATCATAATCATAAGATAATATATGTGACACATAAGTTATATTAGAATTACACTAGAATAATTCATGTTTAAGTGTTGTTTATGCCATAATCATATGAATAGAATAATACATGTTTAAGTTTTGTTTAAGCCATAATCATATGAATAGAATAATTCATGTTTAAGTATTGTTTATGCCATAATCATATGAATAGAATAATTCATGTTTAAGTATGTTTATGCTATAATTCTATGAATAGAGTAAAAACCATGATTTAAGTTTAGTTATGTTTATGCTATAATTCTATAAATAGAATAAAAACCATGATTCATGTTTAAGTAGTATTATTTATGCCATGATTATATGCATAAAATGATTCATGTTCAAGTATGTTTATGCCATGATTATATGCATAGAATGATTCATGTTCAAATATGTTTATGCCATGATTATATGCATGGAATGATTCATGTTCAAGTATGTTTATGCCATGATTATATGTTGTTACAATTGCAAGTTCACATTTTCCTACTTTATGTTAATTGAATCGTTTGTTGCAAGTTCATGCGTTCACACTCCCCTTTTTCATGTTATCTTATAAACACCATGTTATAAGCCTCCCCTTTACATTTGGCTAAATTGGGTTTAAGTATAAAACCCAACACACCTTACATTGGAGCAAACGTGTAAAACGGGTGTAATGACGTTTGGGCTAAAATATAGAACATATGTGTTGGCATGTTTGACGCATGCCAACAACCTTGAAAAACAATTAAGTGGAATAAATAAATTTTAACCAATAAAGATGAATTTGAATAATGGGCCGCAAATATTTACATATAAAAAGAAAAGAGACAAAATATGTAAATGTAGAAAATACGATGTGTTTAACCCGAGGTTGGATAGAGTTGTGATGTAAACCTGCCCGGCTGTCCAGTAGTCACAACAATACCTATCCAATGTGGGTGGTTAAACACGGAGCCCAATAAGGACCCGAGGTTAGACTGAGTTGTGGCGTAAGACTGCCCGGACCCAACCGGCAACAGGCAGCCACAACAATACCTGTCTAATGTGAGAGGTCAAGGATTTAATAAGACAATTAAGGCTGAGTCTGGATTGATAGGATTAAGTAAACTATATTAATACTTAATCAGAATGGAACATGCTAAACTAAGAAGACTTATTGGGGGTTAGGTTTATAAAACACTTAACCAACTTAGCATGTTGGCTAGAAATAGAAAACCTAGTAGGCGAGGGGGGGCCTTTTTCAGCAGTAACCCTATAAGGTATCATGATACCCTGAAACTAGGCAGGATGGGGCACGATTACTGGGCTGATTGTAAGCGGTCAAATCGACGGCAGTGGTGCAGCAGTGTAGGTTCTAACGGGGTGCGGGCGTGCACACACTCCGGCGCAGAAAAATAAGGCACTGGGCACCAGTAGCATACCTGTGCATTCTAGGATTGTGTCGGGCCACCACCATGGGACTTGATACACCCCATGGTGGGACCAGCATAGGTAACTACAACATCGGGGGCCGTAAGACACATGTAACTATGCGAGTAGGAGCCGATCATCATAAAATGGATCACTTCACCCTGATTATGGGGTGGCTGTTGGGAACTAGTTTATATGGGTACAGAGATTAATATGGGGTATGATAGTATATTCAACCCTAGAAAACTTAACTAAGTTTATGGTGCTTTCCCATTTCTAGTTTATACTCATCATACCCAGTTCTTTATTCATAGACTGAATAGTCCTAGACTTACTCAGGCTTTATGTCTGACTCTACTTTTCTTTCGCCTTCTTTTCTTTCGTTCCCCCCCCCCCCCCCAGGTCCACAGGGAGGGAACACCGCAGCTTGACCAGATTTCACATCCAGCTTGAAGAGAAAGAATGTATTGCTTGGATCTTTTCCGTTTTGGACTATGGCTTTCGACAGCAATTATGGGACTTTTGCAGTTTATTTATGTTTTCTTTATGCTTCTTTAAATAATGTAATCAAGACAGTTATGATTTTGGAAGTATTGTAAGACAATTATGGCATGGTTTGTGTAACACGTAATTTGATGAAATAAAAGTTGTTGTTTTCCGCTGTTCAAAAATATGTGTTACTATATCTGTCTTGTATATCTGTGACTTATACTTATAAACCTCCACCAAAATTAGGGCATTCCCTTTGAGACTGACCCTAACGGAGGTGGGGTGTTTCATATAACATCATAGTAAATGTTACATCAGAGTACATAATATATATCAGAGTACATTAAATAAATTTACAGCGGAAGATAATTTTACAATATGTTAATACATTGCAGCGGAAACAATAAAACTAAGGCAGCGGAAGACAACTATGCTCTGGACACAGCTTTAAGCTTCAATCCAGGATCCTGCTTGAGATAAGAACCTATAGACAAACTACTCGACTGCCCGTGTGGAAAAGAGGGCACTTGAGTTTGTAAAGGTGGAAACAAACAACTGGTCAGTCATAGGACTGGTGTGAGAATTCTTAACTAATTTAACTAATAGCTATAAGGTAAATCCAAGGACCACGCCGCTAATGCGGAACGAGTTTATTCCAATGGATTGCTGTGCACAAATTAAAATAAATCGTTAAACAACGCGTTGCTTTTTAGAAAAATGAAACCATCATAAGAACCAAGTCCCATCACACAATGCAACGCAAACCGGAGGATAGGGTTTTACCTTATAATGGTCAAAAATGCTTGATACGATAAAAAACGATATTATTATTAGTGTATATATGTTTCAAAAACATTTCAAAGTAAATGTATCAATCCTCGGAAGCAGAGGTACGCATATATTATGCCTCCGTACTAGTAATACAATCAAATTCGTCGGTTCGTATTTGGATTTTTGGTTTCCATCATGAGTCAAGGCTAGAGAGGAGCTCCTTACTGATTCGAGTACTCTAGCTAGTGTCTCAGGATTCCCCGCGGAGAACCCTTGGATAGCTGCAGGGTCGGTCCGCAAATACAGCTTAGCTGATTAGTTATAACTGAACACACGTTTCCCAGTCCTATAGGACCTATCCGAGGCGCCTCATTGCATCATCCACATAAGTAAAATGCCGGGCCGTGTTAAAACCCAAACACCACTTCTAGCTAGAAAGAAACGTGCTGCTCTCCCTGCGTTCCCTTCTCCCGTTTTAGACTCTACCGGTTTGTGAGTCTCGCGAAGTTACGTTATAACCACAAGGCCTGCTTTTCAACAAAGCCTTGATCATCTTCATCTTAGCGTGCCACATTGCCAATCCATATCGTACTATTGATCGTCCATCAATATATAAACGGTTGTTAAGTAAAGAATAAATTCTCTACCACCAATCATTTGTATATAGACAGAAAATCAATAACACGATATTAACGGAGTACAACGTCAGACACACAATCCATTTATAACTTATGCTCTGGGTCTGAGCGAAAGTCAAATCCGTACAAATCAACACTACGTCCGGACGGCAACCACTGTAGCCCCTTCAAGGTAGCTACTCCAATCACGGGCATCAGCAATCGTCGTCCATTCGATGTGAAGACCGTCGGTCTTCTATGGTCGTCTTTAAATCTTGAATTTTAAACGTCATTTAAATTGTTTGGAATGAGATAAACTCGGACTTCCCAAACAATTCTCGCATATATATATAAGTTGGAAATCATTTATTATCGCTTGATTTTAATTTTTATATATAATTATATATCATTCCTCATCCATTTCGTTTTTTTATATTATGCAACCAACAAATCTTCTTATCTACATCCAATGAATCATTACACACAACAAATGTTTCTTTTATTTTTATAGTTATCATACATAACCTATACACAAAATGTAAATTTGGCGTATCATTCCAATCACAACAGAAATAAATATCTTTTGTTTCCTGACATCCATTCTACTTACATGAATATAATTTGTGTTTCAACTTCAATACAACAAAACGACCAACTTTGTGTAAATCATTCCATGCAACCAATTTGATAATTTTGTGTTAATCTTCATTACAAACAGAATATATTCTTGCGTGTTAACCTATCTGCATAAAAATGTAAATCTCTAACTTTATCTTTCTTTTTTAATAAAAATCCAATTTAAAATGTAAACTTTCTTACTTTTATTTATTTACATTAAGGTGTGAATTTTCTTACTTTTACTAATTACATTAAGAAAATGTAACTTTACTAATTCTTTATTATACCTTGAATTCTTCACATGGTTTCACACTTATATAAGAATGTGAAACTTATTTCAACCTCTCATAACATTGGAGAATATAATATTTTATTCCAATGTATTATTTCATTTCAAATTGAAATCTTTTCCTTCCTCTAAATAAAAAAGGAAATCTTCTTCTTTAATTACATTAAACAAAAAAAAAAGTAACTTTCCTTTTTTTTTATATTTTTTATTTAGCATCAATGTAATCTTTTGTCTTGGATTTATATTAAACAAAAATGTAAATTTTGTTCTCTTCTTTTCTTTGAACAAAAATATGATTTTTTGTTCTTTTCTTTTCTCTAAACAAAAATGTGAATTTTTTTGTTCTTTTCTAAATGACATTTACAATACTTCGCTTTATACGCAAAAGGAATGATTTTTAACTATGCACTTTATTTCATATGCCATATATGACCTTACAAATATATATTTCATTTCATATGCTATGCATGCAACATTAACAAATAAATATACTTTATTTCATATGCAATGCAATGCAACATTAACAAATAAATATACTTTATTTCATATGCAATGCAATGCAACATTAACAAATAAATATTTCATTCATATGTAGTATATGCCATTAACAAATAAATGTATTTTCTTTTTCATATGCAATGTATGCCATTAACAAATAAATATACTTTATTTCATATGCAATGAAATGCAACATCAAAACTATAATATTTTTTTTTTAATCTACACTTTCTAAAAAAAAAATGTAACTTCATTCTAATGCATATTTTTGTCGTTCTTTTACATTTGTCAAAATAAATCTTTTCCATTCTTGTATTTTTATCTTTCTTTTATATTTGACAAAATGAATATTTTGTCATTCTTAAATTTTAACTTTCTTTTATATTTGACAAAATGAATATTTTGTCATTCTTAAATTTTGTTCATCTAAAATAATAATGGGATTTTCCCTATTGTCCACTTGTTATTATTTTAATCAACGAACATTTCCTTGTCTTCCAAAATTACAAAAAAATGAAACTTTTAATGTTGACTTGTTCTTTTTCTTAAATAATGATCACCTTTATATTTCCTTCATTTACAATAAAAAAAATGGGGTTTTTATTGTAAACATTTTTTTTTGATTTCAATACATAAAGATGAAATCTTTATATTCTTTGATTTCATGGAAATGTGATATTTCTCTCTTTTATATTTGACATATAAAAGTAATTCTTTTTTTCTAATGACATAAAAAATGAATTTTATATGTTAACAAATTTTACTTCATTTCTAATGACATATAAAAGTGAATTTATATGTAAACAATTTTATTTCATTATGAAAATGTAACCTTTATATTCTTTTGATTATAATTCCACATTCCTAATCTTGTTTACATAATAAAATGTAAATTTCGTCGCTACCATTATACATTGACAAAAATATGATTTTTGTCGCAACAATTTTATACCGGAAAAATGTTCACAACATAACATGACGGTGAAAATATTGTTTTTCTAGTTAACACAAATGACAGTAAAAATGTTCATTTCTAAATAACATAACACGACGGTGAAGTTATTCATTTCTAAATAACATAACATGTTTTTCTTTTTCTTTCTAGATTAACAGAAAAAAATGACTTTTACGTTTTCCTAACATGAGTTTAGGTAAGTTCTAAGTTTGACAAAAATTGACACATTTATATGCAAATTCTAAATTTGACAAAAATGGGAATTTTTGTTCAATACTTTTTAATAAACACAAATGTGAATTTTTGTTCTTTTAACATAAAAATGATATCTTGAAATTCAAATCTTTTAGTCTCACTCTATTAAGTGACAAAAATGAATGTTCGTTTACATTCTTTTAAATTGGAAAAGTGTATATCTCCTTTATGTTGAAACTCTAGTTCAACATAACGACCAAAAAGTGATATTTATATTTTTGTTAAAAATATAGTTCAGCAAAATAACATTGCAATATTTGTTCATATTTGGTTGCCAATCTAATACAGTCAAATTTATAAAATTTGATGTTCCATATAATTTAACATGAATGACCAATTTATCTCATCGAAGATCACACATTCATTTCGACATAATGACAATTTCATTTTTACATAAGGGACAAATTCATTTTAACATGAATATTTTCCATACCCAATAAAAATATAATTTTTAGTGTCAACATATTTACATTACTAACTTGAGTAATTTAACATATACAATAAAGTTTTGATTTTTATCACTACTCTTAACACTGACAAAAATATGAATTTATCATAAAAATTTCCTATTCAACCAACAAACATGAGATATGTATTTTCGTCTACAAACATGAGATGTGTATTTTCAACTGTACAAACAATCCAATTCAGCGGTCAATCGCAGTCACAACACAAATCAACAGTCCAACAAAAATATACAGCATCATATGAATTTTATATAATAAATATAGATTTTGCATTGAATTGAATAAATAAATAAAAAATTATATTTTTCAAATAGAATTCTCACCTTGATTTCAAATTCCTCAAAATTGTAGATCGTTCTGTTTCTGCTCTGATCTATTCTGTTGTGTAGGTCTCTTCAAGACGGTTCCAAAGCATTTCGTTTCATTCCATTCCGTGTTCATATGTAAAAGATACGACATTATAAACATTGGAATAATTTAATTTTCATTAACGAATAATTAACTTTAATTAACTATTTCCTAATCCATCCTTTACCGTTAATTAGTCCTCCATCTTCTTCATTTACACAGTCGCACCTGTAACCCATGGAACCGCATACCCCTAAAATCGGCGCCTTCTTGGCAGAAATTCTCTCGATCCATTAACAATTAGAAGATCATGCCCGTTCAGTTTGTTAAGCTTGCATAGCTCTTCAATTTAGTGTTTGGAGTTTCTAAAATCATGGCTTAGATTAGGGGATTGAATCGATTTAGTCTGGAATGAAACAATGAAGGGAGGAAGGGAAAAGAAGAAACAAGAGGATGTATATTTAAGGCATAAAAAGTACATAAATGGAATAAGATGCGTGAAAAAAAGAATGAGGAGAAAGAAATTAATACGATTAAGGGAAAGAAATTTAAAAGAATAATGCAAAGAAATAAATGCGTATTTAATAGTTTAACACTAATTGTTAGAAAGTTTGTGACTTGCTAAATTTTAAAACACTTAATATTGAAATTTTGAGAAGTTAAGGAACATTTTTCACATGTATAAACAAGTATAAGGAAGAGAAAATGGATAAAAATACGCATAGGTAATGTTGAAAGTTTTATAATTTTTTTTCTTTTCTGAATATAAACAAAAATGTATAAAACATAAGGGAAAAACATATATATATGTATAAGATTTGCTTTTGGAGAGAATAATGACGGAAAACAAAAATTTAAGGAATGAAAATACATAAATGAAATAGAATGCATGTAAATAGAACAAAATGGAAAGAAAATAATAGATCGAAGAAAAGAAATCAATAGAATGAAAGAAAATAAACAAATAGAATGAGGGAAAAGGAATGAATGCGTGATTAATGAAAAAAAATATAGACTGGAGAGAAAGAAGCACTAAATTTAGAGAAGGAATTAATAGAATGAAGGAAAATAAATGTTGATTAATTATTTTCTAAATTTAGCTATATCCCATTTATTTCTCATTTATCTTACTTTATCATATAAAAATGTCTTTTTTTTATCAGAATATAATTATTATTTTTAATGTGTCGACATTTTATTATACTTGAATCCTTTTTTTATGACAAAGAAAAATGTGATCCTTTTTATTTGCAAAGAAAAATGTAATTCTTTTTTTTTATACGACGTTTCACTTATGTTGCGGGCCCCAACAATGCATGAAATAATGGGACAAACATAATGCATTGCTTATATAAATATGCGTAAATTTTTTTTGTTTAATGACAACGTTTGTACAACAAAATTTCATTAAGTTTACTGTAATAAATTTAGATTTTAACGGTTTATCTAAAACAAAACTTTTACTATTAATATTAAAGATTTCAACTTGTAAATTAAGAATTGATTTCAGACATAAATTTTCTTCTTATCAAGTTGCATGGTAAGTATTAAATTCATTTCTATATTTATGATGGTACAACTCTTTCCATAATATTTATTTTTAAATAATGCTAAATATTCAAGTTGGTTAGTAACGCAAATCACGTTTGTTTATAAATTTATGAAATGGTTCGCACCTAAAACTTCAAATATAAATATTTATTTTACATTGCATCTTAATTTAATTTATATTTTAAATCTCAAAATGAATATCATAAATTGATTTATACAGTGAAATCAAAATTAACAATTTTGAGTATTCGTTCATGAAGTTTATTCATAAACAATTCAATTGTTATAAATTACCATTTATCTAATTACAAATTGTTTATTAGAAATAAAATTGAAATTACTCATTAATAACATCATTTATAAAAATATTTTAATTTAAAAATGAATTTTATATATTTTCCAAAGTTGGAAATCGAAATATGAAATTACTGCGCCATTTCAGGCTCGGAATATAATTAATATAAATTTTAAGTTTTACTTCAAATAAAATAAATTTTTAATCGTGATTATTTAAAAGAAATTATTTTAAATAACCAAAACTCATTAAAATAACTTAAAATAAATTTTTAAATTTACCCCAAAATTCAGGGTTGTTACACAAAGCCTATGATTAGATCCCTCTCATGTTTATGTTAATATCCCCTTTATGTTTATGTTGATATCATGGGCCATATACTTATGTAAACACACCCTAGATCTGAGATCCTTTATGCTACATGACTCAAAACTTATGTATACATCTTAGATCCATAACAAGTATGATTAGAACAATGTTAAATGCAGTTTGGGCTACATAAACTATGCAAGTTCATGTGGAAATAGACTATATATTAGATTTGGACATTTTTGGGTTAATTTACAACATGCTAGTTTTTTGTTCGACATTATGCCAAGTTAATATGTTAAAACCCAAGTTTGTATAAGTCTACGTATGCCATCCCATGTGACACCCATTTAGTTGTATGCCAATTTTGAATGCAAGTTCACATGATTCAATATTTGGGTTAATGCCAATTTGCAAGTTCATGCGCTACACCTTCTATTTATCATAGAAATATTATATGTTCTTAATTTCCCATTTTCTCACGTTTATCAAGTTGGGCTGAATTGTGTCGAGCCCAACATTAGTACGTACAAACAGGGGTAATATCGTTGGGTGTAAAAACATGATATAACAAATATGTTGGCATGTTTGGCGCGTGCCAACGACTGTGGCATTTTAGCAGTATAAAATTTTTATACCCAAATTAAAAGACGACATGACGTTTACATAGACAATAAAATATGTAAATCTAGAAAAGTCGACATGTTTGACCCGAGGTTGGATTGAGTTATGACATTAACCTGCCCGGACCCGCCCGGCTGTCCAGTAGTCACAAAAAATCCTATCCAATGTGGGTGGTTAAACATTGAGCCCAATAAAGACCCGAGGTTAGACTGAACTACGGTGTAAACCTACCCGGAACCAACCGGCACATCCAGTAACCATAGTGATATCTGTCTAATGTGAGTGGTCGGTGCTCTAAAAGGCTAAGGACGGGTGGTAGGGTGAAGTCAACTGAAAACACTTAACCAAAGATTCAAGATGTTAATAAATATTGATGAGTGGGGTTAGGTATATATGGACACTTAACCACTTAACATGTTTGACTAGAAAAACCTGGTAACGTAGGGACCCGTTTCAGCAGTAACCCAATTTAGGTATCAACGGTACCCTGAAACTAGGCAGGGTGGGGCACGATTACTAGGCTGATTGTAAGCGGTCAAATAACGGCAAATGTTGGGTGCACAGTGTAGGTCTAATGGTGTGTGGTCGTGCACGCACTCTGGAGCAGACAAGTATGGCACTGGGGGCACCAGTAGTATATCCTATGCCTTCTAGTAATTGTGTCGGGGCCGCCACCATGGGTCTTGATACACCCCATGGTGGGACCAGCATAGGTATCTACACTTCTTGGGGTAGCCGTAAGACACACGTACGAGTAGGAGCCGATCTTTAGAAAACAAAAATGATCACTTCACCTCAGCATAGGGTGCCGGTTAGAATAATTCTAGCAAATGCAGAGATATAGTGTGGGTTCGATAGTATATTTGATTCTAGACTACACTCCCTTAGTTATGATACTATCATGTTTTCAGTTTATGTCTATCATATCCTTTTCTTATTCACATACTGAAAAGTCACTAGATTTACTCAGGCTTTATGTCTGACTCCGTTTTTCTTTTAGTCTTCTTTTCTTTCGTTCCCCCCCCCCAAGGTCCACAGGGAGGAAAAACTCAGCTTTGTCGGACTCTTTTGCAAGCTTGAAGACAGTAGATGTACGGTTTGGATCATGGCTTTGGATATCATTATGGAGATTTTTCTGCTTTATTTTATGTTTTACGCTTCTTTGATAATCAAGACAGTTATGGAAATGTAATGTTTTTGGAAGTATTGTAAGACAATTATGGTATGGTTTGTATGACATGTATTTTGATGAAATAAAAGTTGCTGTGTTTTCCGCTGTTTAAAAATATGTGTATTTATATCTGTCTTGTGTATCTGTGACTTATACTTAAAAACCTCCACCAAAATTAGGGCATTCCCTTTGTGAGTGACCCTAACGGAGGTGGGGTGTTTCACTTGGTATCAGAGCATAGGTTTAAAAGAAAAGATAAAGTTTTTGATATTATTTTCAAAACAAAGTTTAAAGAAGCATTTTTTTAGAAAAAGTGTTATATTTTAAAAGGCATGATCCCCCAAAGCCATGTGTACTATCTCTCCCTATCCTTCGTTTTGGATCTTTCCTTTCTGTTTCAACATGTCTGGAGACCTTAACATTCCTGAAGGAGTACCGATACCCGGTTGGTTTAGGAAGTTCTTAGAATCTAGGGCCGCAAATGGCACGGGCCCGGCAGATATCCTTCCTCCCACAGTAGCACCAGTTCCTCCTCCTCCTGCTCCTCCCCTTTGAAATGCTTTTTCCAAAACATGTAGAGACTTTAATTCTATGGGAGGAAAAGACTTCCATGGAACTGAACCCTTTGTAGGAGAAAGAAATTGGCTAAAGGAGACCGAGGATCTGTTTGAGATCTTCGGAGTTGATGATAGGCAAAAGATACAGCTAGCAGTGTGGTTTCTCAAAGATGAAGCTTCCTATTGGTGGGAGATCACTAATGCTCAAAGGGCAGTGGAAACTTGGGATGATTTCAGGACAAGGTTTGAGTTGAAATTCCTCTCCCAAGCTGAAAGGGGCCTGCAAATAGAGAAGTTCTTAAATCTTAAACAGGGAAGCATGACGGTCAGGGAGTACGTTAATCAGTTCAATCAGCTGGCCAGATTTGGGCTGGACTTAGTAAATACCCAACACAAGAAGGTGCTTCGCTTCGTTAAAGGTCTGAATGAGCCTATACATAGCCTTGCCATGACCCATGTGTCCACGGGAGCAACTTATGAAAGCTTGGTGGACAGGGCATTGCTACATGAGGAAGACCACGGCAAGAAGGAGACTAAGGATGAGGAAAAGAAAGAAGGTTTACAGGCTAAGAAGACAGACTTTAAGAAAGGAGGAAAGAACAAGAAGACCCATGAAAAGAGAAAGTGCCATTTCTGTGGCATAGTTGGGCATATAGAGAAAGACTGCCGGAAGAAGAAGGCAAAGATGGGTGGTTGCTTCCATTGCGGGGAGACTGGGCACCAAGCTAAGGACTGCCCAAAAAAGAAAGGACAGGGACAAAAAGTTGGATCTACTTCAGGAGGTCAAGTTCATGCTCTGACAGCACCTCCACAGGAGTGAGGTAGTAATATTTTTGTAGAAAGTGTAGTCTATCTTTATGATCATCCAGTTCGCACACTTTTTGACTCTGGTGCATCACACTCCTTTATTTCATCTGCGTTAGTAGAATCTCTGCATTTAGACACTAGTATCGTTGAGAATCCCTTGGTAGTTTCAAATCCAATTGGGGGCTCCGCTTACTTGTCAATGGTTTTTTTGGGTTTGAAAATCTCTATTCTCAGTGTTGAGTTTAGTTGTAATGCCTTTGTTCTAGGCTTCTCGGGATATGGTTTGATCTTAGGCATGGACTGGTTATCCAGTAACGGTGCCATTCTTGATTGTGAGAAGAGAGTAGTTAGACTCTTGACTCGGCTTGGTAACACTCTAGAAATTTCCTGTACTCCTTTGAATGCTGTTATGCTTAGTTATCTAGATTCGCTTGATGCTTCCAATGAGAATTTGCAGTCAGTTAGAGTAGTCCGGGAATATCCAGATGTCTTCGAGGAGGTGAAAAGCTTACCTCCGAAGCGGGAAATAGACTTATGTTTCTATCTTGTGGATAATGCAAAGCCCGTAGCTTTACCTGTCAGACATATGGCTCCAAAATAGAGAAAGGAGCTCAGTAAGCAGGTTAAAGAACTTCTTGAGAAGGGGTTCATTCGAAGGAGCATTTCAGAATGGGGTGCTCCAGTGGTGTTCGCAACCAAAGCAGACGGTTCACTTCGCCTCTGTGTTTACTATAGGGAGTTAAACAAGTTGACCAAGAAAAATAGGCACCCTCTTCCTCGAATCGACGATTTGTTTGATCAGCTTGTAGGCACGTCGGTTTTCTCCCAACTTGATCTAGCTACTGGGTTTCATCAGCTAAGAGTGGCTTAAGATATTATTGATAAAACGACGTTCAGAACCCCAGACGGTTTCATTGAGTGGCTTGTCATGCCTTTTGGCCTGACAAATGCACCTGCTTATTTCGTGGACCTAATGAGCAGAGTGTTCAGAGAATTCCTCTACAAATTTGTGGTTGTCTTCGTAGACGGTATCTTGATCTTTTCAAAGAGTGAGGAGGTGCATGCTCAACATCTGAAGGAAATCATGGATACTCTCCGAGCACATCAGCTAATGGCAAAATTTTCAAAATGCCACTTTTGGATAGAAGAAGTAAGGTTTCTTGGGCATGTTGTATCTAAAGAAGAGTTGGCCGTGGACCCCGCAAAGGTAGTTGCGGTGTAGGACTGGAAGGTACCAAAGAATGCAACTGTGGTCCGAAGTTTTCTAGGACTAGCAGGTTTCTACCGGAAGTTCATAAGGGATTTTTCGAAAATCTCAGCTCCACTCACAAGGCTGACAAAGAAGAATCTATTGGGACTTGGATTGCGATTTGGCTTTCCAACGCCTGAAAAGGTGTAACAACCCGAAAATCTGGGCCAGTTTAAAAATTTTATTTTGGCAATTTTAGCGAATTTTGAATATTTAAAATGAATTATTTTAAATAAAATCGACGAGAAATTTATTTTGAATATAATTCGACGTATATATTATATACGTCGTCGTTAGAATATAAATAATTATTTATAATTATAAAAGGAATTGAAAATGGCGCGGTAGTTCGATAATTCGATTTCAAACTTCAATTGAATGTACCGGGTGCAAATCAATCCGGATTTTAGTAAAACCAAAAATGATTGGATCTAATTGATAATATCTTTCTATCGAATCTGAAAAATCAAAATTTCATAGCGGGAATCAAAAGATATGTCCAGTTGAAAATTCTGAATAGTCGCTATGGAATTCAGGCCCTTAAAAATGGACATTTTGCAAACGACCTCGGATTTCGACGAAACGACTTTTGTTGGGTCCGGAATGTGAAGTTATTGCTAAGTTTCAAATTTCATAATTTTTCGAATCAATATGTGAGCGTGGCATAGGTAAACGCATTTGACCAGTTTAAGTTGATTTTAATCGACTGGAAAATGGCCATTTTTCCAATGGTCTCAGAATTCGACGAAACTAGTTTTGTTAGGACCGTATCGTCAATACGAAGCTAGAAAATATTTTTCTGGAATTTTTAAAGTTCGTATGCGACCCCGGTAATTTGAAATGTACGGTTAAAATTCAATATAGTGATTTAAATGTAAATTCAACGGAAACTGATTCAAACGACCGAATCAACCTACGAAACATATCCCATTGTGTTCGGAATGGGGGTAAAATGCTATGGACGATAGGCGGTGGACCTCGTTTAGAGGTCGTATGTAAAAGTCAACTGTATGCAATTAAAATAATTAATAAAAAAAAAAATATCTTCTCCTCCCCCTTTAACCCGTTCTGGCCCCCCCCATATTTCTTCAATCAACAGAAAACAAAAAAAGAAAATAAAAATAAAAAAATGGAAGAACGTTGCTCGATCGACGCCCTCCGCCAGGCGCAGCGCCTCCGTCGGCGCCCTAACACGCCGTCCTCCAGCCTTCCTCCTCTCGCAGCGAACCACCCGATTACCTCCTCTGCTTGAAGACCGCGACTTCACACCCGTTTTCAGGACGTGATGGACCAACGAGTTCATCGACATTCAGGGAGGAGGGGGATGGCGTGTAGGCGCACCATGTGCGGGCCTCCGATCTTGCTCCGGCGAAGTGTGTTTGCAGCGGCGGTGGCTTTCTGATGTCAAGGGTTTCCTAAATGGGAAAACGGGGTTCCAGAGCTTAAAACAGTGAGCTGATACCTTCTTTTATCAATTATTGTTTATTTTGGTTAAATATTGTCTTTAAAATAAAATGAAAATATACATTGTTTTTGTAAAATATACATATACATTGTTTTAAAAATGAATTTGCTTTGAATATAAAATTATGGTTTTTAAAAATGAATTTGCTTTGAATATAAAACTATGGTTTTTAAAAATGAATTTGCTTTGAATATAAAACTATGGGTTTTAAAAATGAATTTGCTTTGCATATAAAACTATGGTTTTTAAAAATGAATTTGCTTTGAAAATAAAAATACAATTTTTGTATTGTTTAGATCGAAATAAAAATATGATCTTTATATTGTTTACATAGAAGAAAATTTAGATCTTTATATATGAAAGCGAAGAAGAAAAATTAGATTTTCGTATATTGAATAGCAAAGTAAAAAATTCGATTTTTATATATTGAACTTCGAAGTAAAAAATTCGATTTTTATATATTGAACTTCGAAATAAAAATTCGATTTTTATATATTGAACTTCGAAATAAAAATTCGATTTTTATATATTGAACTTCGAAATAAAAATATTATTTTTTATATATTGAACTTCGAAATAAAAATATGATTTTTATATATTGAATAGCAAAGTAAAAAATTCGATTTTTATATATTGAACTTCGAAATAAAAATTCGATTTTTATATATTGAACTTCGAAATAAAAATTCGATTTTTATATATTGAACTTCGAAATAAAAATATTATTTTTTATATATTGAACTTCGAAATAAAAATTTTATTTTTTATATATTGAATAGCGAAGTAAAAATTTGATTTTTACATAGGTAGTGAAAGCAGGCAACGAAGGTAACAAAAAGGCGAGAACGAAGGAGATTTATATCAAAGAAGAGTCAAGATGTTTGGATAGCTTTCGGTGAGAATTTCTCACCTTTCAATTTCATTTCTATTTATATATATATAATAGGATGCAGACGGTGCTTAGTAGCACCCGACACAATCGTCCACAGACCATGGACTTGTTTGTTTGGTTGCATAGCTTAGTTATATGATTTGATTTGAATTTGGTTGTTTGGTGATTTTGATTGATGTGTGAATGGCGTGGGCCGTCACTAGACCGGGGATAAGGCTAGGCCTTGTCCCGTTTCTAGTATCGTGCCGTTATGCCGCCGAAATTTTCTAAAATAAGTTAGAAAATAAAAATATCATTTTATTTAAAGAATGAACTGAATAGAAAATTCATAGGTTGAATAAAATAGTTTGATCGTTAAAAATATGATTTTTAACGCGAAGTGAATAAAATAAAATATTCATTTACAAACCGGACGGTTTGTTTATGTACACCTATTTGAATGACATTGATTGGGACGATAAATTTTACACATCGCCCAACTGCACACATAAAATCTGTGTTTGATTGTTTGAAACCCCACACGGGTGTTAGGATGAAATTTGAAGTTCACTCATCCTGATTGATTAAATATGTCGATCGATTGATTGACAGGCTGTTATAAGCGTTAGATATTTATATTTGATGCTTATACAGTGTAGTGCACTTTGGTTGATGGTTGATTATTTTTCATTGCTATTATATACATGTGTTGTAGAAAATCCATATAATAAACATTATATGGTAATTGATTGGGCCTCATTCCAGTTTTGAAAAAGAAATATTTGAAAAAGAAATATTTGAAATAGAATATTTGAAAATAGGAATATATGAAGCCGTGTTGATTAGATTGACGCCATTTTGACGTGAACGATATTTATATTGATTGAAAACGATTTCGAAATGAATTGAATTGAAAACGATTTCGAAATGAATTGAATTGAAAACGATTTCGAAATGAATTGAATTGAAAACGATTTCGAAATGAATTGAATTGAAAACGATTTCGAAATGAATTGAATTGAAAACGAATTCAAATTGAATTAAAAGCGAAGTTAAATGAATTCAAATTGAATTGAAATTTGAATTGAATAGAAATGGATTTTAAAACGAATTTATAAATAAGAATTCAATTTTGATTTGAATTGAAATGGAAGTTGAAAATGTTTTTGAAACGAATTCAAAACTATTTATATAATTCGTTTTAAATAGAAATCGACGATATATATATTATATATATTATATATATAATATAATGGCCTGAATAGAACGCGCCGCGCCGCGGCAGTTCGCGAATTTCGACCATTGATTTCAAACGGACATTATGGGAGATCCGACCGTCGGATTCTCCTAAAACCGGAACCGTTGGGTTCGTATCGAAGAGAGCTTTCTAACGAATGTGATAAATTAGAAATCTAACGGTTGGATTTGGAATTATGTCCAAATCAAATTTGAAAAAGGTCGCTGTAAGTGCAGTTCGATGGCCGTTGATGGAAATCGACTGTACGGGCCTTGATAAAATTATTAAAAATAGTAATAATTTTTGTAAAATCATAAGAAATGATTTGTGAAGAATTGGGATGAAAAACTCCATATTTGAAAAGATAAAAATAGATTTTTATCGAAATGAACTAGTTTTGAACTAGACATATAATTCTATTTTTTTTTTAAATAAATAAATTGAATTTGAAAAGGGTTTTAAAAATAACCAAAATTTCCAATGATTGCATTGGAGTGGATTTGAATCGAAATTGTCGTCGGAATATTTCGATGTTGGAATTCGTGATTATACAGATGTTGTTATGGAAATTTGAAAGATATATATTTATATCGTTATTTCCAATACGACATTTGTTAGTCGTAGGATTTGATATTGAATATAAGCCGATATATTTTCTATTCAGAGCCTTGTATTGAATATCAAATGTGATTTGGGTTTTGTCGTGAATGGTGTCTTCACTAACACTGTTCTTGAACCCAGTTGAGAAAAGATTAAATCTTTTTATTTTAGATTTAATGAAGTGTACCAATTAAATAACATTTAATTGGAATTGAATTGATATTGATTTTTGGATTTATCGTGGACAGTGTTTTAAATAACACTTGTTCTTCAACCCGATAATTAATGGAATGTGATTTTGGGTTTATCGTGAACCGTGTTTTAAATGACACTGATTCTTTAACCCAGTTAACGATTAAAACTAAGTGGAGTTTTAATGAATCTTTAAATAGATTGAAAAGATCGAGAACGGAGTATCACCAGTTTTACTCCAAGCGATAGTTAAATCTTTAATTAGATTTGAACGTGAAATGGTAATTGAATTACCGATAACACTGTGGTGTTAGATATGAAGTACTACCAGTTTTACTTCATGGGATGAATAGGTTGGGATTGGGAAAATAAAATAAATGATTACTTCGGTGTGGTTCGATAATCCCGACTAGTTTGAATTGATATTCAAAGGAGATTAAAGAATAAATTTAAAGAATTTATCTTGGATAAAATTAATGGGAACTTTTCCCAAAGTATAGTAATATTTGAATAAAAGAATATTCTGGATTGGAATGAGGCGTATGTTGTGTTTGTGTAACACTTTTATAATATATACGCAAGTTATTCAGAAAGACCGGGTTTATCCCATTCTGAATAACTGATTCGACGTGGTGTCGAAGATGAAGACGGTGGTCGAAGACCGGAAGTCTTCACGTCGTTTGGGTAATTACTGATGATCTTGATTGGGCTGTACACCCAAGAAGATGGAAACAGTTAGTGATCGTCCAGACGTACTTGGAGATCGATGGATATGCGGGGTACTAGGTGCCTCCGGTTTCGTTCAGACCCAGAACGGACTTGTAAATGGACTGTGTGTCTGACATTGGATTTTAATCTGTGTGATCGATCTCTATTAAATATATGTCTGTTTGGCGGCGGAGAATTTATTCTCTTGCTTAACGCCCTTCTCTGAGACGTACGAGCTCAGGGGTTATATATTGATGGATATCAAACGCATGGAGTGAATTGCCTGTGTGGCATACCTAAGTGGCAATTGATCGAGGCTTCTGTTGAAAAGCAAAGTCTTGTGGTGATGATCAAAGCACAGCCTGTGTGGCACAGCTTTGTGTAACGTGAATTCGCGAGTTTCGCACCCCGGTTGTGAACCAAAAACGGGAGAGGACCTCAGGGAGGGCATGCGTTTCTTTCTAGCTAGGGTGGTGTCAGTGACCTACCAGCCCTGACATTTATATACTTTTCACCTGTGTGGTTGTTGCTGTTGCGAGGCGCCTCGGTTTGATCGGACGATCCTGGTCCGATGGAGTCATTCGTTGGCTCATTTGCGCCCCAAAGGGCGGGGAGACGTATTGTTCAGGCATAATAATCCACATCGGTGGACCGGCCCTGACGATCCAGGGGGCAGTTGCGGCTGTTCCTGAGACATGGTAGGCTATTTTTTCTCGAATCGGTAGAGGACGATCCCTGGCCTCGGTTCATAGACGGAAATCCAATTTCCAAATACGTGACTTTGCGGTTTTATTTGTAAAACCTATATATGGCGACGTAGTGGCATGGGATGCTCATGTCGCCTATGATTGATACTTATGATTTGAAGTTGTTTTATACACTATGCACTTATAGTGGTATCAAATGATTTGTTTTAAAACGTATCAAGCATTCTTTGGCTGTTATAAGGGAAAACCCTATCCTCGGCTGCGTTGCATTGTGTGATGGGACCTGGGTCTTATAACAGCTTCATTTTCCTTTATTTAGCATTGCGCTGTTGTTTTATGCACTGGTATTCTTGGGAGGAAACCCGTTCCGTGTTATACGGCGTGGTCCCTTGATTTACCTAACTTGAAAATAAAGAATTAGTAACTGTTTTAGTTCTCACACCAGTCACATGACTGACCTGGAGTTTATTGTTTTAACCTAAACTCTGGGTGCCCCTATTTTGACACGGGCAGCTAGTAGTTTTGGTTTTTGCAGATTTATATTCACAAGATCCTGGTTTACAGCTGGAACGATATCCGGAAAGCTTTGTATCCGTATATCTCTTCTAGTTGTGTATTGTATTATTTTCCGCTGCGATGTATTTAAATGTAATCTAAATCTCTGATATTTCTGTGTAATATTCTTTTATACTCTGCATATTCTTGTAATCTGATGCATTGTTGTAATATGCAATGAAATGTTCTTCTGTCTGCGTCCTTTTGTGGCTTGTTCTCGAACTATCCGACCCTTTCCTTTACGGGGAAGTTACGGGTTTTCACAGTTGGTATCAGAGCTTTGGTTTACAGAGCTCGAGAACAAAACATATTAGAACCATACGAAAGAATTCATCAGAAACTGGATTAGTAATATCCAATGAGAGTGACTCGTTAGAGATGGGATCAGCAGTATCCTAGAACGAGTGTGAAGAGTATATTTTTGAAAAAGAAAACAAAATTTTGTTTTGAAATTTAAATCAATTATTCGTATTTGGTTATTTATTTATATTGATGTGGACAATCCAGTATATATAGATTTTGCGTATACGTCTGATCCGCGTGTATTCAAAAGTTTTAATATATTGGATAGATATAGCAACACACTCTAGTCGCCCGAAGATGATATTGATGATAGCGATCGCATCATCAACATTTATATTCGTGTTTCGAAGGTGTGATTTCTATATATTTCCATTAGACTGGTGTGAGAACCAAATCTTTTATAGCTAGAACACTTTATTGTGAATTGGCATCAAAAACTAGATTTTCAGCATATATATCAAAATTATGAATTTGAAACGTTGATTCACTAATTGATTGATGTTCGTGTTGTTTCTTTAATTGTTTGATAATTTTGAACAATTATGCCTAATTGTATCAAATATTGAATTGTATTGAAAATTGGTTGCATTTGCTTGCATATACATATGCTTACGTTGAACAGGTCATAGCAAGGAGGCTAGAGCCGAAGAATAAAATTTGTTTGCCCGACAAATAGGTACATGTTTACTACATAATTTACTGTTTTGTTTGGGTGATGATGATTTTATGAGCCTATTGGCTAGCCGCTTGGCTTTTTCTTTTTCTTTTTGAGATCTGAAGGACCGGGGAAGCTATTTGAAATTCCCCGATGCTCCCGGTGCAGGGGAGGTTATGGCGGAATTTTTCAAAAATTTAGGGTGTTAGCCAAATTTTTGAAATTTTTGGAAATTCTCAGAAACTGAAAAGTTGGAGAATGGAAGCCAGATCGAACGTGGAGTTGAATGATCAAACCACTTTCGACTTTGTTCCTTTTCTGGGACAAAAAGTTTTAAGTGGGGGAGATTGTAACAACCCGAAAATCTGGGCCAGTTTAAAATTTTTATTTTGGCAATTTTAGCGAATTTTGAATATTTAAAATGAATTATTTTAAATAAAATCGACGAGAAATTTATTTTGAATATAATTCGACGTATATATTATATACGACGTCGTTAGAATATAAATAATTATTTATAATTATAAAAGGAATTGAAAATGGCGCGGTAGTTCGATAATTCGATTTCAAACTTCAATTGAATGTACCGGGTGCAAATCAATCCGGATTTTAGTAAAACCAAAAATGATAGGATCTAATTGATAATATCTTTCTATCGAATCCGAAAAATCAAAATTTCATAGCGGGAATCAAAAGATATGTCCAGTTGAAAATTCTGAATAGTGGCTATGGAATTCAGGCCCTTAAAAATGGACATTTTGCAAACGACCTCGGATTTCGACGAAACCACTTTTGTTGGGTCTGGAATGTGAAGTTATTGCTAAGTTTCAAATTTCATAATTTTTTGAATCAATATGTGAGCGTGGCATAGGAAAACGCGTTTGACCAGTTTTAGTTGATTTTAATCGACTGGAAAATGGCCATTTTTCCAATGGTCTCAGAATTCGACGAAACTAGTTTTGTTAGGACCGTATCGTCAATACGAAGATAGAAAATATTTTTCTGGAATTTTTAAAGTTCGTATGCGACCCCGGTAATTTGAAATGTACGGTTAAAATTCAATATAGTGATTTAAATGTAAATTCAACGGAAACTGATTCAAACGATCGAATCAACCTACGAAACATATCCCATTGTGTTCGGAATGGGGGTAAAACGCTATGGACGACAGGCGGTGGACCTCGTTTAGAGGTCGTATGTAAAAGTCAACTGTATGCAATTAAAATAATTAATAAAATAAAAAAATATCTTCTCCTCCCCCTTTAACCCGTTCTGCCCCCCCCATATTTCTTCAATCAACAGAAAACAAAAAAAGAAAATAAAAATAAAAAAATGGAAGAACGTTGCTCGATCGACGCCCTCCGCCAGGCGCAACGCCTCCGTCGGCGCCCTAACACGCCGTCCTCCAGCCTTCCTCCTCTCGCAGCGAACCACCCGATTACCTCCTCTGCTTGAAGACCGCGACTTCACACCCGTTTTCAGGACGTGATGGACCACCGAGTTCATCGACATTCAGGGAGGAGGGGGATGGCGTGTAGGCGCACCATGTGGGGGCCTCCGATCTTGCTCCGGCGAAGTGTGTTTGCAGCGGCGGTGGCTTTCTGATGTCAAGGGTTTCCTAAATGGGAAAACGGGGTTCCAGAGCTTAAAACAGTGAGCTGATACCTTCTTTTATCAATTATTGTTTATTTTGGTTAAATATTGTCTTTAAAATAAAATGAAAGTATACATTGTTTTTGTAAAATATACATATACATTGTTTTAAAAATGAATTTGCTTTGAATATAAAACTATGGTTTTTAAAAATGAATTTGCTTTGAATATAAAACTATGGGTTTTAAAAATGAATTTGCTTTGAATATAAAACTATGGTTTTTAAAAATGAATTTGCTTTGAAAATAAAAATACAATTTTTGTATTGTTTAGATCGAAATAAAAATATGATCTTTATATTGTTTACATAGAAGAAAATTTAGATCTTTATATATGAAAGTGAATGTAACAACCCGAAAATCTGGGCCAGTTTAAAATTTTTATTTTGGCAATTTTAGCGAATTTTGATTATTTAAAATGAATTATTTTAAATAATATCGACGAGAAAATTTATTTTGAATATAAAGAGAACGTATATATTATATACGTCGTCGTTAGAATATAAATATTTATATATAATTATAAATAGAATTGAAAATGGCGCGGTAGTTCGATAATTCGATTTCAAACTTCAATTGAATGTACCGGGTGCAAAACAATCCGGATTTTAGTGAAACCAAAAATAATGGAATCTAATAGTGAATATCTTTCCAACGAATTCGAATAATCGAAATTTCATAGCGGGAATCAAAAGATATGTCCAGTTGAAAATTCTGAATAGTCGCTATGGAATTCAGGCCCTTAAAAATGGACATTTTGCAAATGACCTCGGATTTTGACGAAACCAGTTTTGTTAGGTCCGAGATGTCGAATTATTGCTAGATTCCAAATTTCATAATTTTTCGAATCAATATGTGAGCGTGGCAAAGGAAAACGCGTTTGACCATTTTAGTTGATTTTAATCGACTGGAAATTGGCTATTTTTCTAACGGTCTCAGAATTCGACGAAACTAGTTTTGTTAGGACCGTATCGTCAATACGAAACTAGAAAATATTTTTCTGGAATTTTTCTAGTTAGTATGTGACCCCGGTAATTTGAAATGTACGTTTAAAATTCAATATAAGGATTTAAATGTAAATTCAACAGGAATTGATTGTAACGATCAAACCAGCTTACGATACATATCCCATTGTGTTCGGAATGGGGGTAAAACGCTAAGGACGACAGGCGGTGGACCTCGTTTCGAGGTCGTATGTAAAAGTCAACCCTTTTGCAAAATTTAATAATTAAATAATAATAAAATAAAAAAAAAAATTACCTTTCCCCCCCTTTTCTTCTTCGTTGCCCCCCCCCCCCCCCCGAATCACTTATCAGAAATCGATTTAGGATAAAAAAAAAAACAAAGGGGGAGATCGAGGAAGGCGGAAGGCGGAAGCCGTCGCCTGGCCTCCGACGCGGGCCCCTTCCAGCGCCGCCTCCGGCGAGGAGCCCTCCCCCACCAACTCCCTCGCTCTCGCTCCATTCTCCCCTCCTCTAATTGACAACGCTGCCCCCCCCCCCCCCAATCCACCATTCCAGTCTTCCGCGCCACCCTCCCCTAGCCGCCGTTCAGGCGATAGCCGCACCCCCCCAAACGATCTCCCTCTTCCTGCGCCCTCTCCTCCTCGCATCGATTAAAACCCTAAGCCCCAAGACCTGCTGACAGCCGCCGCGCCGGAGCTCTTCCACCGACCACCACTGACTACTATGTGCCCCACTCATCAGTAAAGATCGAATCAAAGTAAGTTTTATTTATTTACTCATTATTTAAAGTGATTAGTTTTAGGAATTTAAAAGAATCAGTTTTGTTAGTAAATAGTAAAGTAAATATAGAAAAGGTCGTATTTTTATTCGTGAAAGGTGTTGTTTTTATATAAGGTAGAAGTTAAAAATATGATCTTTATATTTTTAAAGTATTAAAAATACAGTCTTTACTATATAGAAATATTAAAAATATGATTTTTATATTTTTAAAGTATTAAAAATATAATCTTTATAGGATAGAGAATATAAAAATATCATCTTTGTATATGTAGCGAAATAAAAATCTGATTTTTATTTTATATACGTTGAAATAAAGTAGTGATTTTCGTAACGAGGAAATCTATATTTTTGTAAGGGTGAAGTTTTTATAGTTAAAAAGGCGAGGTCTTTATATATGGAATAACGATGCATAAAAATATGATTTTTATATATTGAACTTCGGCATAAAAATATGATTTTTATATATTGAACTTCGAAGTAAAAATTCGATTTTTATATATTGAACTTTGAAATAAAAATTCGATTTTTATATATTGAACTTTGAAATAAAAATTCGATTTTTATATATTGAACTTTGAAATAAAAATTCGATTTTTATATATTGAATAGCGAAGTAAAAATGGGATTTTTATATATGTAGTGAAAGCGGACAACGAAGGTGACAAAAAGGCGAAACGACGAAGACTTCTGCAAATGAAGAGCCGTGGAGCTAGGATAGCTATATGTGAGAACTTCTCACTCAATATTCCTCTTTTGCTAGTTATATATATATATACTAGGATGCAGACGGTGCTTAGTAGCACCCGACACCCGTCCACAGACCATGGACTTGTTTGTTTGGTTGAGTAGTTAGTTAGAATATTTGATTGAATTGAATTGTTTGGTGAATTGAAATGGATTTGATTGATGTGTGAATGGCGTGGGCCTTCACTAGACCGGGGATAAGGCTAGGCCTTGTCCCGTTTCTAGTATCGTGCCGTTATGCCGCCGAAATTTTCTAAAATATGTTAGAAAAATAAAAATATCATTTTATTGTGTAAATGAATTGAATAGAAATTCATAGGTTGAAATAAAATGTTTTATCGTTAAAAATAGAACTTTTAACATGAAGTGAATAAAATAGAATATTCATTTACAAACCAGACGGTTTGTTTATGTACACCTATTTGAATGACATTGATTGGGACGATAAATTTTACACATCGCCCAACTGCACAAATAAAATATGCGTTTGATTGTTTGAAACCCCACACGGGTGTTGGGATGAAATTTGAAGTTCACTCATCCTGATTGATTAAATGTGTCGATCGATTGATTGACAGGCTGTTATAAGCGTTGAATATCTATATTTGATGCTTATACAGTGTAGTGCACTTTGGTTGATGGTTGATTATTTTTCAATACTATGATATACATGTGTCGTATAAAAATCCATATAATTAACTTTATATGGTAATTGATTGGGCCTCATTCCAATTTGAAAAATAAAGAATATTATAAAATAAAAGTTCATGTGTTGACAGTACTCATTCATTGAGATTGGTCATGTGTTGAACGAAATATTTTGATAATAACAACTATTTTGAAAAAGAAATATTTGAAATAGAATATTTGAAAATAGAAATTTATGTAGCCGTGTTGATTAGATTGACGCCATTTTGACGTAAACGATATTTATATCGATTTTATTCATTTTGAAATGAATATTGAAAAGTGATTTCGAAATCAACGATTTCGAAATGAATTGAATTGAAAACGATTTCGAAATGAATTGAATTGAAAACGATTTCGAAATGAATTGAATTGAAAACGATTTCGAAATGAATTGAATTGAAAACGATTTCGAAATGAATTGAATTGAAAACGATTTCGAAATGAATTGAATTGAAAACGATTTCGAAATGAATTGAGTCGAAAACGATTTCGAAAGGAATTGAATTGAAAACGAATTCGAATTGAATTGAAAGTGAATTGAAATGAATTCAAATTGAATTGAAATTTGAATTGAATAGAAATGGATTTTAAAACGAATTTATAAAGAAGAATTCAATTTTGATTTGAATGGAAATGGAAGTTGAAAATGTTTTTGAAACGAATTCAAAACTATTTATATAATTCGTTTTAAATAGAAATCGATGAAGTATATATTATATATATTATATATATAATATAATGGCCTGAATAGAACGCGCTGCGCCGCGGCAGTTCGTGAATTTCGACCATTTATTTCAAACGGACAATGCGGGAGATCCGACCGTCGGATTCTCCTAAAACCGGAACCGTTGGGTTCGTATCGAAAAGAGCTTTCTAATGAATGTTAGAAATTTGAAATCTAACGGTTGGATTTGGAGTTACGTCCAAATCAAATTTGAAAAAGGTCGCTGTAAGTGCAGTTCGATGGCCGTTGATGGAAATCGACTGTACGGGCCTTGATAAAATTATTAAAAATAGTAATAATTTGTGTAAAATCATAAGAAATGATTTGTGAAAGTTTGGGATGAAAAACTCCATATTTGAAAAGATAAAAATAGATTTTTATCGAAATGAACTAGTTTTGAACTAGAATTATAATTCTATTTATTTTTAAATAAATAAATTGAATTCGAAAAGGGTTTTAAAAGTAACCAAAATTCCAATGATTGCATTGGAGTGGATTTGAATCGAAATTGTCTTCGGAATATTTCGATGTTGGAATTCGGGATTATACAGGTGTTGTTATGGAAATTTGAAAGATATATATTTATATCGTTATTTCCAATACGACATTTGTTAGTCGTAGAATTCGATATTGAATATAAGCCGATATATTTTCTATTCAGAGCCTTGTATTGAATATCGAATGTGATTTGGGTTTGTCGTGAATGGTGCCTTCACTAACACTGTTCTTGAACCCAGTTGAGAAAAGATTAAATCTTTTTATTTAGATTTAATGAAGTTTACCAATTAAATAATATTTAATTGGAATTGAATTGATATTGATTTTTGGGTTTATCGTGAACAGTGTTTTAAATAACACTCGTTCTTTAACCCGATAATTAATGGAAATGTGATTTTGGGTTTATCGTGAACCGTGTTTTAAAATGACACCGATTCTTTAACCCAGTCGAAGATTAAAACTAAGTGGAGTTTTAATGAATCTTTAATTAGATTGAAATGATCGAAAATGGAGTATCACCAGTTTTGCTCCAGGCGATAGTTAAATCTTTAATTAGATTTGAATGTGAAATGGTAATTGAATTTACCGATAACACCGTGGTGTTAGATATGAAGTATGACCAGTTTTACTTCATGGGATGGATAGGTTGGGATTGGGAAATTAAAACAAATGATTACTTCGGTAAGGTTCGTTAAATCCCGACTAGTTTTGAATTGATATTCAAAAGTAGATTAAAGAATAAATTCAAGGAATTTATCTTTGATAAAATTAATGGGAATCTTTCCCTATGAATGTGAAATTTAGAAACTAACTGTCGGTTGGCCAAGCAGAATGGTTTTCTGGATATTGATCTGATGTTGGTTTCGGCCTTCGGGGTTAATATTTGGGGAATTATTCTCTTGATTAATTTACGGTTAGTGACTGATGAATTGGAATGAGGCGTATGTTGTGTTTGTGTAACACTTATTTAAAATATACACGAGTTATTCGGGAAGACCGGGTTTATCCCATTCTGAATAACTGATACGACGATAAGTCGAAGATGAAGACGATGGTCGAAGACCGGAGGTCTTCTTGTCGTTTGGGTGATAACTGATGATCTTGATTGGGCTGTACACCCAAGAAGACGGAAACAGTTGGTGATCGTCCAGACGTACTTGGAGATCGATGGATATGCGAGGTACTAGGTGCCTCCGGTTTCGTTCAGACCCAGAACGGACTTGTAAATGGACTGTGTGTCTGACATTGGATTTTAGTCAGTGCGATTGATCTCTATTAAATATATATCTGTTTGGCGGCGGAGAATTTATTCTCTTGCTTAACGCCTTTCGCCGAGACGTACGAGCTCAGGGGTTATATATTGATGGATATCAAACGCATGGAGTGGCATGCCTAAGTGGCAGTTGATCGAGGCTTCTGTTGAAAAGCAAAGTCTTGTGGTGATGATCAAAGCACGGCCTTTGTGGCGTAGCTTTGTGTAACGTTTACCTCGCGTGTTTCACACCCGGTATGAACCAAAAACGGGAGACGGACCTCAGGGAGGGCATGCGTTTCTTTCTAGTTAGAAGTGGCGTCAGTGGTTTTACACGCCCTTACGAGTTTGACTTATGTGGTTGTTGCTGTTGCGAGGCGCCTCGGATTGATCGGTCGTTCTCGAACCGATGGAGTCATTCGTTGGCTCATTGACACCCCAAAGGGTGGGGAAACGCAGTGTTCAGGGTTTAAGTTTAATCCACATCGGTGGACCGGCCCTGTCGCTCCAAGGGACGATGCGTTCTGTTCCTGAGACACGGGCTAGAGCGTCTCGAATCGGTTGAGGACTATCTTTTGCCTCGGTTCATAGACGGAAATCCAATTTCCAAATACGTGACATTTGCGGTTTTATTTGTAGAACCTAGTATGGTGACATAGTGGGATGGGGCACTCATGCCGCCTATGATTGATATTTATGATATGAAGTTGTTTTATACGCTATGCACTTATTGTAGTATCAAATGATTTGTTTTAAACGTATCAAGCATTCTTTGGCTGTTATAAGGGAAAACCCTATCCTCGGCTGCGTTGCATTGTGTGATGGGACCTGGGTCTTATAACAGCTTCATTTTTCTTTATTTAGCATTGCGCTGTTTGTTTTATGCACTGGTATTCTTGGGAGGAAACCCGTTCCGTGTTATACGGCGTGGTCCCTTGATTTACCTAATGATTTAAAATAAAGATTAATAACTGTTTCAGTTCTCACACCAGTCACATGACTGACCTGGAGTTTATTGTTTTAACCTAAACTCTGGGTGCCCTTATTTTGACACGGGCAGCTAGTAGTTTTGGTTTTGCAGATTTATATTCACAGGATCCTGGTTTACAGCTGGAATGATATCCGGAAAGCTTTGTATCCGTATATCTACTTCTAGTTGTGTATTGTATTATTTTCCACTGCTATGTAATTTAAATCTCTGATATTTCTGTGTAATATTTATTTATACTCTGTATATTCTTGTATTCTGATGCATTGTTGTAATATATAATGAAATGTTCTTCTGTATGCGTTCTGTTGTGGTTTGTTCTCGAACTATCCGACACTTTCCTTTACGGGGAAGTTACGGGTTTTCACAGTTGGTATCAGAGCTTTGGTTTACAAAGCTTAGAGAACAAGGCACATTAGAACCGTACGAAAGAATTCATCAGATATTGGATTAGTAATATCCAATGAAAATGACTCGTTAGAGACGGGATCAATAGTATCCTAGAACGAGTGTGAAGAGTATATTTTTAAAGTGAAAACAAATTTTGTTTTGAAAATTTAAATCAATTATTCGTAGTTGATTATCTATTTATATTTGATGTGGACAATCCAGTATATATAGATTTTGCGTATACGTCTGATCCGCGTGTATTCGAAATTTTAATATACTGGATAGATATAGAGTCACACTCTAGTCGCCCGGACGTGATTCTGATGATTGACGCGTCATCATTAGTAATTATTTTCGTGTTTCGAAGGTGTGATATCTATATATTTCCATTAGACTGGTGTGAGAACCAAAACTTATATAGTTAGAATACATTATTGTGAATTGGCATCAAAAACATGATTTTCTTTATATGTAGTAAAATTATGAATTTGAAAAGCTAATCAACTAATTGATTGATGTTTGTGTTGTTGGTTTATTTGTTTGCTAATTTTTAGCCATTTAGCCTAATTGAACCGAATATTGGATTATATTGAAAATTGGTTGCATTTGCTTGCATATGCATATATATCATTGAACAGGTCATAGCAAGGAGGGTAGAGCAGAGAATATAATTTGTTTGCCCGACAAATAGGTACATGTTTACTACATAATTTCCTGTTTTGTTTGGGTGATGATGATTTTGTGAGCCTATTGGCTAGCCGCTTGGCTTTTTCTTTTTCTTTTTGAGATCTGAAGGACCGGGGAAGCTATTTGAAATTCCCCGATGCTCCCGGTGCAGGGGAGGTTATGGCGAAATTTTTTGAAAATTTAGGGTGTTAGCCAAATTTTTGAAATTTTGAAAATTCTCAGAAACTAAAGAGTTGGAGAATGGAAGCCTGATCGATCGTAGAGCTGAATAATCAAACCACTTTCGACTTTGTTCCTTTTCGGGGACGAAAAGTTTTAAGTGGGGGAGATTGTAACAACCCGAAAATCTGGTCCAGTTTAAAATTTTTATTTTGGCAATTTTAGCGAATTTTGATTATTTAAAATGAATTATTTTAAATAATATCGACGAGAAAATTTATTTTTAATATAAAGAGAACGTATATATTATATACGTCGTCGTTAGAATATAAATATTTATATATAATTATAAATAGAATTGAAAATGGCGCGGTAGTTCGATAATTCGATTTCAAACTTCAATTGAATGTACCGGGTGCAAAACAATCCGGATTTTAGTGAAACCAAAAATAATGGAATCTAATAGTGAATATCTTTCCAACGAATTCGAATAATCGAAATTTCATAGCGGGAATCAAAAGATATGTCCAGTTGAAAATTCTGAATAGTCGCTATGGAATTCAGGCCCTTAAAAATGGACATTTTGCAAATGACCTCGGATTTTGACGAAACCAGTTTTGTTAGGTCCGTGATGTCGAATTATTGCTAGATTCCAAATTTCATAATTTTTCGAATCAATATGTGAGCGTGGCAAAGGAAAACGCGTTTGACCATTTCAGTTGATTTTAATCGACTGGAAATTGGCTATTTTTCTAACGGTCTCAGAATTCGACGAAACTAGTTTTGTTAGGACCGTATCGTCAATACGAAACTAGAAAATATTTTTCTGGAATTTTTCTAGTTAGTATGTGACCCCGGTAATTTGAAATGTACGTTTAAAATTTAATATAAGGATTTAAATGTAAATTCAACGGGAACTGATTGTAACGATCAAACCAGCTTACGATACATATCCCATTGTGTTCAGAATGGGGGTAAAACGCTATGGACGACAGGCGGTGGACCTCGTTTCGAGGTCGTATGTAAAAGTCAACCCTTTTGCAAAATTTAATAATTAAATAATAATAAAATAAATAAAAAAATTACCTTTCCCCCCCTTTTCTTCTTCGTTGCCCCCCCCCCCCCCGAATCACTTATCAGAAATCGATTTAGGATAAAAAAAAAAGGGGGGAGATCGAGGAAGGCGGAAGCCGTCGCCTGGCCTCCGACGCGGGCCCCTTCCAGCGCCGCCTCCGGCGAGGAGCCCTCCCCCACCAACTCCCTCGCTCTCGCTCCATTCTCCCCTCCTCTAATTGACAACGCTGCCCCCCCCCCCCCAATCCACCATTCCAGTCTTCCGCGCCACCCTCCCCTAGCCGCCGTTCAGGCGATAGCCGCACCCCCCCAAACGATCTCCCTCTTCCTGCGCCCTCTCCTCCTCGCATCGATTAAAACCCTAAGCCCCAAGACCTGCTGACAGCCGCCGCGCCGGAGCTCTTCCACCGACCACCACTGACTACTATGTGCCCCACTCATCAGTAAAGATCGAATCAATGTAAGTTTTATTTATTTACTCATTATTTAAAGTGATTAGTTTTAGGAATTTAAAAGAATCAGTTTTGTTAGTAAATAGTAAAGTAAATATAGAAAAGGTCGTATTTTTATTCGTGAAAGGTGTTGTTTTTATATAAGGTAGAAGTTAAAAATATGATCTTTATATTTTTAAAGTATTAAAAATATAGTCTTTACTATATAGAAATATTAAAAATATGATTTTTATATTTTTAAAGTATTAAAAATATAATCTTTATAGGATAGAGAATATAAAAATATCATCTTTGTATATGTAGCGAAATAAAAATCTGATTTTTATTTTATATACGTTGAAATAAAGTAGTGATTTTCGTAACGAGGAAATCTATATTTTTGTAAGGGTGAAGTCTTTATAGTTAAAAAGGCGAGGTCTTTATATATGGAATAACGATGCATAAAAATATGATTTTTATATATTGAACTTCGGCATAAAAATATGATTTTTATATATTGAACTTCGAAGTAAAAATTCGATTTTTATATATTGAACTTTGAAATAAAAATTCGATTTTTATTTATTGAACTTTGAAATAAAAATTCGATTTTTATATATTGAACTTTGAAATAAAAATTCGATTTTTATATATTGAATAGCGAAGTAAAAATGGGATTTTTATATATGTAGTGAAAGCGGACAACGAAGGTGACAAAAAGGCGAAACGACGAAGACTTCTGCAAATGAAGAGCCGTGGAGCTAGGATAGCTATATGTGAGAACTTCTCACTCAAAATTCCTCTTTTGCTAGTTATATATATATATATATACTAGGATGCAGACGGTGCTTAGTAGCACCCGACACCCGTCCACAGACCATGGACTTGTTTGTTTGGTTGAGTAGTTAGTTAGAATATTTGATTGAATTGAATTGTTTGGTGAATTGAAATGGATTTGATTGATGTGTGAATGGCGTGGGCCTTCACTAGACCGGGGATAAGGCTAGGCCTTGTCCCGTTTCTAGTATCGTGCCGTTATGCCGCCGAAATTTTCTAAAATATGTTAGAAAAATAAAAATATCATTTTATTGTGTAAATGAATTGAATAGAAATTCATAGGTTGAAATAAAATGTTTTATCGTTAAAAATAGAACTTTTAACGTGAAGTGAATAAAATAGAATATTCATTTACAAACCAGACGGTTTGTTTATGTACACCTATTTGAATGACATTGATTGGGACGATAAATTTTACACATCGCCCAACTGGACAAATAAAATATGCGTTTGATTGTTTGAAACCCCACACGGGTGTTGGGATGAAATTTGAAGTTCACTCATCCTGATTGATTAAATGTGTCGATCGATTGATTGACAGGCTGTTATAAGCGTTGAATATCTATATTTGATGCTTATACAGTGTAGTGCACTTTGGTTGATGGTTGATTATTTTTCAATACTATGATATACATGTGTCGTATAAAAATCCATATAATTAACTTTATATGGTAATTGATTGGGCCTCATTCCAATTTGAAAAATAAAGAATATTATAAAATAAAAGTTCATGGGTTGACAGTACTCATTCATTGAGATTGGTCATGTGTTGAACGAAATATTTTGATAATAACAACTATTTTGAAAAAGAAATATTTGAAATAGAATATTTGAAAATAGAAATTTATGTAGCCGTGTTGATTAGATTGACGCCATTTTGACGTAAACGGTATTTATATCGATTTTATTCATTTTGAAATGAATATTGAAAAGTGATTTCGAAATCAACGATTTCGAAATGAATTGAATTGAAAACGATTTCGAAATGAATTGAATTGAAAACGATTTCGAAATGAATTGAATCGAAAACGATTTCGAAATGAATTGAATCGAAAACGATTTCGAAATGAATTGAATCGAAAACGATTTCGAAATGAATTGAATCGAAAACGATTTCGAAATGAATTGAATCGAAAACGATTTCGAAATGAATTGAATCGAAAACGATTTCGAAAGGAATTGAATTGAAAACGAATTCGAATTGAATTGAAAGTGAATTGAAATGAATTCAAATTGAATTGAAATTTGAATTGAATAGAAATGGATTTTAAAACGAATTTATAAAGAAGAATTCAATTTTGATTTGAATGGAAATGGAAGTTGAAAATGTTTTTGAAACGAATTCAAAACTATTTATATAATTCGTTTTAAATAGAAATCGATGAAGTA
The DNA here is from genome assembly GCA_030737875.1 of Allium sativum. NCBI lineage: Eukaryota > Viridiplantae > Streptophyta > Magnoliopsida > Asparagales > Amaryllidaceae > Allium > Allium sativum. The sequence continues at coordinate 730,458,176 of CM060923.1, read as the reverse complement.
TATATTATATATATAATATAATGGCCTGAATAGAACGCGCCGCGCCGCGGCAGTTCGTGAATTTCGACCATTTATTTCAAACGGACATTGCGGGAGATCCGACCGTCGGATTCTCCTAAAACCGGAACCGTTGGGTTCGTATCGAAAAGAGCTTTCTAATGAATGTTAGAAATTTGAAATCTAACGGTTGGATTTGGAGTTACGTCCAAATAAAATTTGAAAAAGGTCGTTGTAAGTGCAGTTCGATGGCCGTTGATGGAAATCGACTGTACGGGCCTTGATAAAATTATTAAAAATAGTAATAATTTGTGTAAAATCATAAGAAATGATTTGTGAAAGTTTGGGATGAAAAACTCCATATTTGAAAAGATAAAAATAGATTTTTATCGAAATGAACTAGTTTTGAACTAGAATTATAATTCTATTTATTTTTAAATAAATAAATTGAATTCGAAAAGGGTTTTAAAAGTAACCAAAATTCCAATGATTGCATTGGAGTGGATTTGAATCGAAATTGTCTTCGGAATATTTCGATGTTGGAATTCGGGATTATACAGGTGTTGTTATGGAAATTTGAAAGATATATATTTATATCGTTATTTCCAATACGACATTTGTTAGTCGTAGAATTCGATATTGAATATAAGCCGATATATTTTCTATTCAGAGCCTTGTATTGAATATCGAATGTGATTTGGGTTTGTCGTGAATGGTGTCTTCACTAACACTGTTCTTGAACCCAGTTGAGAAAAGATTAAATCTTTTTATTTAGATTTAATGAAGTTTACCAATTAAATAATATTTAATTGGAATTGAATTGATATTGATTTTTGGGTTTATTGTGAACAGTGTTTTAAATAACACTCGTTCTTTAACCCGATAATTAATGGAAATGTGATTTTGGGTTTATCGTGAACCGTGTTTTAAAATGACACCGATTCTTTAACCCAGTCGAAGATTAAAACTAAGTGGAGTTTTAATGAATCTTTAATTAGATTGAAATGATCGAAAATGGAGTATCACCAGTTTTGCTCCAGGCGATAGTTAAATCTTTAATTAGATTTGAACGTGAAATGGTAATTGAATTTACCGATAACACCGTGGTGTTAGATATGAAGTATGACCAGTTTTACTTCATGGGATGGATAGGTTGGGATTGGGAAATTAAAACAAATGATTACTTCGGTAAGGTTCGTTAAATCCCGACTAGTTTTGAATTGATATTCAAAAGTAGATTAAAGAATAAATTCAAGGAATTTATCTTTGATAAAATTAATGGGAATCTTTCCCTATGAATGTGAAATTTAGAAACTAACTGTCGGTTGGCCAAGCAGAATGGTTTCCTGGATATTGATCTGATGTTGGTTTCGGCCTTCGGGGTTAATATTTGGGGAATTATTCTCTTGATTAATTTACGGTTAGTGACTGATGAATTGGAATGAGGCGTATGTTGTGTTTGTGTAACACTTATTTAAAATATACGCGAGTTATTCGGGAAGACCGGGTTTATCCCATTCTGAATAACTGATACGACGATAAGTCGAAGATGAAGACGATGGTCGAAGACCGGAGGTCTTCACGTCGTTTGGGTGATAACTGATGATCTTGATTGGGCTGTACACCCAAGAAGATGGAAACAGTTGGTGATCGTCCAGACGTACTTGGAGATCGATGGATATGCGAGGTACTAGGTGCCTCCGGTTTCGTTCAGACCCAGAACGGACTTGTAAATGGACTGTGTGTCTGACATTGGATTTTAGTCCGTGCGATTGATCTCTATTAAATATATATCTGTTTGGCGGCGGAGAATTTATTCTCTTGCTTAACGCCTTTCGCTGAGACGTACGAGCTCAGGGGTTATATATTGATGGATATCAAACGCATGGAGTGAATTGCCTGTGTGGCATGCCTAAGTGGCAGTTGATCGAGGCTTCTGTTGAAAAGCAAAGTCTTGTGGTGATGATCAAAGCACGGCCTTTGTGGCGTAGCTTTGTGTAACGTTTACCTCGCGTGTTTCACACCCGGTATGAACCAAAAACGGGAGACGGACCTCAGGGAGGGCATGCGTTTCTTTCTAGTTAGAAGTGGCGTCAGTGGTTTTACACGCCCTGACGAGTTTGACTTATGTGGTTGTTGCTGTTGTGAGGCGCCTCGGATTGATCGGTCGTTCTCGAACCGATGGAGTCATTCGTTGGCTCATTGACACCCCAAAGGGTGGGGAAACGCAGTGTTCAGGGTTTAAGTTTAATCCACATCGGTGGACCGGCCCTGTCGCTCCAAGGGACGATGCGTTCTGTTCCTAAGACACGGGCTAGAGCGTCTCGAATCGGTTGAGGACTATCTTTTGCCTCGGTTCATAGACGGAAATCCAATTTCCAAATACGTGACATTTGCGGTTTTATTTGTAGAACCTAGTATGGTGACATAGTGGGATGGGGCACTCATGCCGCCTATGATTGATATTTATGATTTGAAGTTGTTTTATACGCTATGCACTTATTGTAGTATCAAATGATTTGTTTTAAACGTATCAAGCATTCTTTGGCTGTTATAAGGGAAAACCCTATCCTCGGCTGCGTTGCATTGTGTGATGGGACCTGGGTCTTATAACAGCTTCATTTTTCTTTATTTAGCATTGCGCTGTTTGTTTTATGCACTGGTATTCTTGGGAGGAAACCCGTTCCGTGTTATACGGCGTGGTCCCTTGATTTACCTAATGATTTAAAATAAAGATTAATAACTGTTTTAGTTCTCACACCAGTCACATGACTGACCTGGAGTTTATTGTTTTAACCTAAACTCTGGGTGCCCTTATTTTGACACGGGCAGCTAGTAGTTTTGGTTTTGCAGATTTATATTCACAGGATCCTGGTTTACAGCTGGAATGATATCCGGAAAGCTTTGTATCCGTATATCTACTTCTAGTTGTGTATTGTATTATTTTCCGCTGCTATGTAATTTAAATCTCTGATATTTCTGTGTAATATTTATTTATACTCTGTATATTCTTGTATTCTGATGCATTGTTGTAATATATAATGAAATGTTCTTCTGTATGTGTTTTATTTTGTCCTGTTCTCAAACGATAGGGCGTTTCGAACGGCCTGGGTCGGTTTAGCGACTGATTCGGACCGAGCGAAATTCCTTGCCGTCACAGTGAAGAAGAAAAATTAGATTTTTGTATATTGAATAGCAAAGTAAAAAATTCGATTTTTATATATTGAACTTCGAAGTAAAAAATTCGATTTTTATATATTGAACTTCGAAATAAAAATTCGATTTTTATATATTGAACTTCGAAATAAAAATTCGATTTTTATATATTGAACTTCGAAATAAAAATATTATTTTTTATATATTGAACTTCGAAATAAAAATATGATTTTTATATATTGAATAGCAAAGTAAAAAATTTGATTTTTATATATTGAACTTCGAAATAAAAATTCGATTTTTATATATTGAACTTTGAAATAAAAATTCGATTTTTATATATTGAACTTCGAAATAAAAATTCGATTTTTATATATTGAACTTCGAAATAAAAATATTATTTTTTATATATTGAACTTCGAAATAAAAATATGATTTTTATATATTGAATAGCGAAGTAAAAATTTGATTTTTACATAGGTAGTGAAAGCGGGCAACGAAGGTAACAAAAAGGCGAGATCGAAGGAGATTTATATCAAAGAAGAGTCAAGATGTTTGGATAGCTTTCGGTGAGAATTTCTCACCTTTCAATTTCATTTCTATTTATATATATATACTAGGATGCAGACGGTGCTTAGTAGCACCCGACACAATCGTCCACAGACCATGGACTTGTTTGTTTGGTTGCATAGCTTAGTTATATGATTTGATTTGAATTTGGTTGTTTGGTGATTTTGATTGATGTGTGAATGGCGTGGGCCTTCACTAGACCGGGGATAAGGCTAGGCCTTGTCCCGTTTCTAGTATCGTGCCGTTATGCCGCCGAAATTTTCTAAAATAAGTTAGAAAATAAAAATATCATTTTATTTAAAGAATGAACTGAATAGAAAATTCATAGGTTGAATAAAATAGTTTGATCGTTAAAAATATGATTTTTAACGCGAAGTGAATAAAATAAAATATTCATTTACAAACCGGACGGTTTGTTTATGTACACCTATTTGAATGACATTGATTGGGACGATAAATTTTACACATCGCCCAACTGCACACATAAAATCTGTGTTTGATTGTTTGAAACCCCACACGGGTGTTAGGATGAAATTTGAAGTTCACTCATCCTGATTGATTAAATATGTCGATCGATTGATTGACAGGCTGTTATAAGCGTTAGATATTTATATTTGATGCTTATACAGTGTAGTGCACTTTGGTTGATGGTTGATTATTTTTCATTGCTATTATATACATGTGTTGTAGAAAATCCATATAATTAACATTATATGGTAATTGATTGGGCCTCATTCCAGTTTTGAAAAAGAAATATTTGAAAAAGAAATATTCGAAATAGAATATTTGAAAATAGGAATATATGAAGCCGTGTTGATTAGATTGACGCCATTTTGACGTGAACGATATTTATATCGATTGAAAACGATTTCGAAATGAATTGAATTGAAAACGATTTCGAAATGAATTGAATTGAAAACGATTTCGAAATGAATTGAATTGAAAACGATTTCGAAATGAATTGAATTGAAAACGATTTCGAAATGAATTGAATTGAAAACGAATTCAAATTGAATTGAAAGCGAAGTAAAATGAATTCAAATTGAATTGAAATTTGAATTGAATAGAAATGGATTTTAAAACGAATTTATAAAGAAGAATTCAATTTTGATTTGAATTGAAAAGGAAGTTGAAAATGTTTTTGAAACGAATTCAAAACTATTTATATAATTCGTTTTAGATAGAAATCGACGATATATATATTATATATATTATATATATAATATAATGGCCTGAATAGAACGCGCCGCGCCGTGGCAGTTCGCGAATTTCGACCATTGATTTCAAACGGACATTACGGGAGATTCGACCGTCGGATTCTCCTAAAACCGGAACCGTTGGATTCGTATCGAAGAGAGCTTTCTAATGAATGTGAGAAATTAGAAATCTAACGGTTGGATTTGGAATTATGTCCAAATCAAATTTGAAAAAGGTCGCTGTAAGTGCAGTTCGATGGCCGTTGATGGAAATCGACTGTACGGGCCTTGATAAAATTATTAAAAATAGTAATAATTTGTGTAAAATCATAAGAAATGATTTGTGAAGAATTAGGATGAAAAACTCCATATTTGAAAAGATAAAAATAGATTTTTATCGAAATGAACTAGTTTTGAACTAAACATATAATTCTTATTTTTTTTTTTAATAAATAAATTGAATTTGAAAAGGGTTTTAAAAATAACCAAAATTTCCAATGATTGCATTGGAGTGGATTTGAATCGAAATTGTCGTCGGAATATTTCGATGTTGGAATTCGTGATTATACAGATGTTGTTGTGGAAATTTGAAAGATATATATTTATATCGTTATTTCCAATACGACATTTGTTAGTCGTAGGATTTGATATTGAATATAAGCCGATATATTTTCTATTCAGAGCCTTGTATTGAATATCAAATTTGATTTGGGTTTTGTCGTGAATGGTGTCTTCACTAACACATTTCTTGAACCCAGTTGAGAAAAGATTAAATCTTTTTATTTTAGATTTAATGAAGTGTACCAATTAAATAACATTTAATTGGAATTGAATCGATATTGATTTTTGGGTTTATCGTGGACAGTGTTTTAAATAACACTTGTTCTTTAACCCGATAATTAATGGAATGTGATTTTGGGTTTATCGTGAACCGTGTTTTAAATGACACTGATTCTTTAACCCAGTTAACGATTAAAACTAAGTGGAGTTTTAATGAATCTTTAAATAGATTGAAAAGATCGAGAACGGAGTATCACCAGTTTTACTCCAAGCGATAGTTAAATCTTTAATTAGATTTGAACGTGAAATGGTAATTGAATTACCGATAACACTGTGGTGTTAGATATGAAGTACTACCAGTTTTACTTCATGGGATGAATAGGTTGGGATTGGGAAAATAAAACAAATGATTACTTCGGTGTGGTTCGATAATCCCGACTAGTTTGAATTGATATTCAAAGGAGATTAAAGAATAAATTTAAAGAATTTATCTTGGATAAAATTAATTGGAACTTTTCCCAAAGTATAGGAATATTTGAATAAAAGAATATTCTGGATTGGAATGAGGCGTATGTTGTGTTTGTGTAACACTTTTATAATATATACGTGAGTTATTCAGAAAGACCGGGTTTATCCCATTCTGAATAACTGATTCAACGTGGTGTCGAAGATGAAGACGGTGGTCGAAGACCGGAAGTCTTCACGTCGTTTGGGTAATTACTGATGATCTTGATTGGGTTGTACACCCAAGAAGATGGAAACAGTTAGTGATCGTCTAGACGTACTTGGAGATCGATGGATATGCGGGGTACTAGGTGCCTCCGGTTTCGTTCAGACCCAGAACGGACTTGTAAATGGACTGTGTGTCTGACATTGGATTTTATCCGTGTGATCGATCTCTATTAAATATATATCTGTTTGGCGGCGGAGAATTTATTCTCTTGCTAAACGCCCTTCTCTGAGACGTACGAGCTCAGGGGTTATATATTGATGGATATCAAACGTATGGAGTGAATTGCCTGTGTGGCATACCTAAGTGGCAATTGATCGAGGCTTCTGTTGAAAAGCAAAGTCTTGTGGTGATGATCAAAGCACAGCCTGTATGGCACAACTTTGTGTAACGTGAATTCGCGAGTTTCGCACCTCGGTTGTGAACCAAAAACGGGAGAGGACCTCAGAGAGGGCATGCGTTTCTTTCTAGCTAGGGTGGTGTCAGTGACCTACCAGCCCTGACATTTATATACTTTTCACCTGTGTGGTTGTTGCTGTTGCGAGGCGCCTCGGTTTGATCGGACGATCTGGGTCCGATGGAGTCATTCGTTGGCTCATTTGCGCCCCAAAGGGCGGGGAGACGTATTGTTCAGGCATAATAATCCACATCGGTGGACCGGCCCTGACGATCCAGGGGGCAGTTGCGGCTGTTCCTGAGACATGGTAGGCTAGATTGTCTCGAATCGGTAGAGGACGATCCCTGTAACACCCCGCCTCCGCTAGGGTCACTCGCAAAGGAATGCACTAGCTTTAGAGGGGCATTATTGGTAAACATGCACAGAAATATCACAAGACAGAACATATAAAATAGCGGAAGTAAAATCGAACTTTCATAAACATGAATACATAAGGTCTAAAGCCTTTTACATCAGAGTACATCAAAACCTGTCTTGCAATAGTAAAGAAGCATAAAGACTTTTTCATAAATTATTCCCCAAATAAAAACAGTAAAGTAGCCATAGCCAGGAAAAGTCCAAGCCATCCATGATGACCTTCAAGCAGAAGAAGTCCGAACTAAACAGCAGTGTTTCCTCCCTGTAACCTGGGGGGGAAACGGAAGAAAAGAGGCGAAACAAAACGGGTCAGTCAAAAAGACTGAGTAAGCCCTATCTACTATTAGTACAAAAACTAGTAAAGTTAACTGACATGAGAAACTGAGATGAACATAAGCATGATAACAAGATAGATAAGCTAAATCAAAATAACAGGATGAACTACTGAACTCAGATAAACTAGGGTGTCGTGATAAACTACGGTGTCAAGATAGAACAAGGTATCACATTGTCAGGTTTCTATCAAGTATAATATCCCAAGATATCTATCGCGTATAACGTCCCATGGCATCTATCCTGTATATCTGCTCTGCACCTACCGTACTAGTACCCCAACTGTATTACGTGCTATCCGTGAATGACCCTTACTCAAAAGTCGTGTAATGGTCCATGTCAACCTAATATGCCGCATATATAGGTTACTCAACTCATATGTTTCTTTCCATGTATAAGTTTAGTCCTTTGCGTAGGCTGTACGGGCTTTCCCATGTAAACGGTTTATCCTTGAAGTTGTTTTGGACTGCAACCCTTGATCTAGTTGTGTTTCCTTACCATGAACTATCGCGCGTCCACTTAGGATTTATGCTACCTAGGACCGCTAGGGATTATGCTACCTAATGAACGTTTCCGTGTCTCGGTTTGGGTTTTGGCCACCTAGGACCACTAGGGATTACGCCACCCGTCAACTGCGCCCTTGATCCCACGTATGTATCGTGAATCGTTTTCCATGTCTAGATGCACATGTTCCCCAATGTGCCATCCGAGTTCCGTGCCAGGGAAAATCAAGAAATACGGAACTCGGTCGGGAGCTTTAAATCGTCTGCCGATGCAGATATCAAGGTCTGTTTTTGTACCCGTGGCTATGGTCCCACGTGACCCCTCCCTCAACTACTGAAAGGCAATCCAAGAAAAATCATGTATAAGAACCACTCCACGGCCCCACTATAGCCCACTTTCCTACGGGCCAACCTCACCCATGACTCGATAGCAAGCACATGGTCTGTTGGGGGTTCCCTGCCTTTCCGCACGTACACGATTGACTAAAGATGGTAGGTAGTCGGCGATGCGCTATCCAGGGCAAAAACAAGAATCGTCGACTCCACGCTAATCCATCCCAGTCTTTAGGTTGCTCGCATAGCAACCAAGGCATACTCTTGGTCCTTCTAACGCAGACCTTAACCTCTCATGGGCCTAGTATAATTACCTGGCAGCCCACAGAGGGGTCCCAAGAATATCCTCACGTCCCCCGAAGCTTCCACTTCGGCACCCAGTGCGCTGGAGCTTTTATCCAAGTCAGATAACTTGCTCCCCCTCATATACTAAGTGATGACCTACCGTATCAGGTTACTCATCGTTTTGAGAATTAGTCCTATGTCCTTAGCTAAGAATTATTACTTAGTTACCCTTAACTAAGGTTTACCACTTAGCTTCCTTTCCCGTTATCCTTGATTAACCACGGTTTTCTTCCTAGTTCTTCTAGCTAGGGTTTGTCTATTGGGTTAAGTGTTATCATTCAAGTCCATGACTTAACCCGCCCACGAATCACGTCAAAGATTGGCTAAGTATTTAAGTTCAAGACTTAGTCCCACAAGTTGGTTAAGTGTACCCAGAGGCTCATGACTTAACCCTATCAAGTCAAATTGGTCAAGTACTAGCTTACCTTAATCCTATCGGATTATCTTGCTAGATCGATTAAGCATAGATTATCTTAATCCCATCAAATTATCGAGTTGGATTGGTTAAGTATAGGTTGACTTAACCCCATCCTCTAATCGTACTACAATGGTTAAGTATATTCTAAAAAGGTCTTGTGACTTAACCTTATCAGGTCCGCGTATTAGATTGGTTAAGTGTAAGTTACTTAACCCCATCAAATCATCATGTATAATTGGTTAAGTATAAGTTGCTTAACCCCATTAAATTATCACTTTAAGTTGGTTAAGTATTGGTTACTTAACCTCATTGAATTACCGAGTTTAAATTGGTTAAGTGTTTAACTTAACCCCATCGAATTACCGTGTTTAGATTAGTTAAGTGTGGATTACTTAACCCCATCTAATTACCGTGTCGGATTAGTTAGGTGCAAATTACTTAACCCCATCCCCTAATCATCTTGTATGGTTAAGTGTCATTAAGAAAACTTACTTAACCTTGCCAAATTATCATGTTGGATTGATTAAGTGTTGGTTAACTTAATCCCCGTCCACTAGTCGTATAAAAATGGTTAAGCGTCATTAGGCAAATCAAATCACTTAACCTACCCAACCTTGTCATGTTTTGTTAAGTATCATTAGCCTAACCTATTTACTTAACCCATTTTCCCATGTCATATTTGGTTAAGAGTCATTAATCAAATTAACTTAACCCTATCATGTGGCATTTATTACTTAATGCACCCCAACCTCTCAAATTAGACTTTGTTGTGGTTACTAGTTAAGCCGGTCGGTTCCGGGTAGCTTTACACCACAACTTGGTCTAACCTCGGGTTCAAGCACAACATGACCAACTTCTCACAGTGGGTCCTATTGTTTGCAACTACTAGTTAGGCCGGTCGGTTCCGGGTAGTTTTACGTTGCAAACTCAACCCAACCTCGAGTTGGCCACTTTCATGTTTAGTCTAGTGTCATGTTCATAGTCAAGTTTTCAAGCAATTGGGTAGACCTAACTTAATAGGTAAATTCCCAATGGGTAGACCTAACTTAATAGGTAAATTCCCAAGCTTATGTTTTTATGCCTACTTACATGTCAACTTCCATGTTATACTTCAAGTCATGTTTTCAAGTATAAACACATGTCATATTTAACGTTACATGTTGTCATGTTTATACCCATTTACCCAAGTCATATTCATGTCATTATGTTTCCCCATAATGTGACCCCAACTCTTTTTAAACTAGCATATACGTTCGCAACAACGTGATGGATTAAAAGAAGAGACTTGGCAAAGGAATGACAAAAATGGGTATTAAGCCACAAGTTAATCATGGTGGCAAATGAGGCACAAATGTGTTCATTAGCTTGCATGTTACATTCTTAAGCCTCAAAAACATACATCAACCCAAACTTGGTACATAAGCGAATCATGGTGACAAAAGACATGGAATGATGGCTAGAAACTCGCATATATCATCATATAAGGATTATGACTTCATATGCAAGTTGACATAATGATTATGAAGATTCTCATGTTGCATAATGCAACATTTCAACATAAAGGTTGTGGCTTTTAGTTCATAAGATCAAGATAATGACTTCATAAACTTGCATAACACGATAGCATGCATCATTCTAATTAATCAAACCCAAACTTTCAACATGAACATTTAACTTCATAGTTAATATCTAAGAGTAGGGAAGGGCTTACATAGCTATGAAGGCACAAATCGAAATGCAAAACAAAGATTGTGATGAAGCCTATGCATGCCATCACCCAAAAACCCAAAGATGAACACTCCAAATCAACAAAAATACCATCTTTATGAACAAAGATCAAAGCTTTTGCCTTGAAATCAACTTGAGAAGCTCTCATACTAACATAGGGACTCTCTAATACTCTCATGATCATGAAACCTCTCATAGAAATGAAGTGGAGGCTAGGATAGTTGAGTGGAGGCCATGAGAGTAGCAATTTTGCCATGGTTTAGTTGCATGAATGAATAATGAGGGTTTTGGGGTAGGTTAGGGGCTTATTTATAGATTAGGCAAGTGTTTTAGGCCATAGGATTAAACCTAGATTCAATCCAAGCCACCAAAGTATGTCTTGGGGAAGAAGTCAAGTGTAGGAACCATCTAGGGCCTTTAGATTAAAGATGAACCATGAGAACCATCAAAATGCAAAATCTGCATTTGAGCGAATCGGCCCACGGGTTGACAGCCAAACACCCTGGATTAACCCCTAGTCGACCCAGCGGGCTTGGGTCGACCTCAAAAATCGGCCGGTTCGGTTATTCCCCTCTCCTAATTCGCTGTTTTGAACATTTTTGCATATTTATTTATTTAATTTTCAATTATATATATATATATATATATATATATATATATATATATATCAATATATATATATTTCTCTGCGCAACCCATTTCACTTAATTAAGTACACTTTAATTTGGGAATTTTTCGTGAAACTTCGCGAGGCCATATCTTGGTCATACGGACTCCGATTTTCGAAAACTCGGACTCTATTTCGCGTATTTTTCCGAGACGAACGCAATGGCAAAGCCCGTTTCCCTTGATTCAGATTTTACAGTTTAATTCTGCCTCCATTTATGTTATAACAGGTTATTGAAAATACGGGTTGTTACATTCTCCCCACCTTTTAGGATTTCGTCCTCGAAATCTCCAAGTTAGGAAGAACATATCCTACCATCCATCATCCATCTACTCAAAACATCATCCACAAGCAACCATTGTCCTTAGATGATTTCTAATGCTGTATGAATATATGCAAAACGTGTGTGTACATGTTCCTTAGCTAATGCTAATGATCAGGCCTGAATAATCTTTTTAATGCAAAATATGTATAGTGCCATGAATCCAACATGTATGCAAATAGTCCTAGTCATATAGATACTATATGCGTGCACAATCATTCATTCATATGCAACAACCGCATGATAATACATTCGATTTCATCCGTAAACAAGTATAAATACTCGTGCATATGCAATATGAAATGTGACCGAGTCGAGCTAGTATCTAATGTGTATTCGCGCATCCACGAGCAACCACTTGCAACCACTTGCAACCATATCAATCATAACATGTTTCAAATACATGTTTACATCCATAGGGTTCTACCTAGAATTCCCTGAAACAGGGTCGAGAAGATAAACAGGACAAACTCCTTACGGGGTTTGTAACAGAAAATAGGACCGAGAGGACGTCCACAAAAGATAACCTACAAGTAAGCTCTACAGAAAACAGGGATCAAGGATACACTCCCAAAAAGAGATATCATGCGCGTATCTAGTCTTTGACCATCAAAGTCATATTTCCTTGGGCTTAATTCCATTGTGCCTTGACCGTCCTTTAACTTCGCAATTTCGTAGCTTCTTATTTCCTGTTTCCATAACATGAGCTGGAACTCATTTCTTCGTCGCCTCTCGTTCCACTTGCACTTATTCTTTCCCTAGAATACTTGACGCAAACATGACTGCGTACTCATGATCTCATGCAAGCTTTCCAAAATTCACTAGTGAATCTCGGACCTCGTACCACAAGGTATTCCACGTAGAAGAACTTTCTCTTGAAAGTAAACAGATGCCAACCAGGTTATCAAGCGCACTTACTTGGGTGATTTCCATAACCCGTGCATAAGTGAAATAAACCATCCGTCTTATCGGCGAACACCACTCGATCGGGCTTCAAATTTCCAATAAAGGCATCAAGGGATTCTAAGTAATTAATCATGACCGAACCCAAAAAGGTTACACGAGACTTCGAGGGTATTACCAAGGCTAGTCAAAGAGTCTAACTACCCTCCTATCAAAACCGAGAGTGGCACCCCTTACTGGATAACCACTTCATCCATAACCGAGGCATGTTATTCTCAAATCCAAAACAAGTCATGAATAAATGGACCAGTTCTCCACAGGACTTGAGACAAAAATGGGATTCTCTATTACGCTTGTAACACCCCGCGAATTCTATAACTGTGAAATTCACAAATTAAAGTATAATTAATTTCAAACCAAAGAACTAAGGGAAACGGGATACGCCATTGCGTTCGTCTCGGAAAAATACGCGAAATAGAGTCCGAGTTTTCGAAAAACGGAGTCCGTATGAAGAAGATATGGCCTTCGGAAGTTTCTGAATTAAGTTTAAAATTCAAACAGAATAAAATAACTCAGAAAAATCAAGTTTAAATTCCAAAATGGGGCCCAATGGGCCAGGGCGGAAAAACACCCGCCTAAGACACCCAGGTCGACTGGGCTGTCGACCTGGTCTAGCCAGGTCGACAGGGCTGTCGACAGGGCTGTCGACCTGGTCCAGAGCCAGGTCGAACCCAGCCCAACCTGGCTGGCCTATTCTATGTTGGTCGATTTTCTGTAGTCTGCTTTGTCATTAGGGCTAGGTGGAAGGCTCTAATTGGTCCCTCTTTCGAATGAATGGCTACGATCAATCCAAGCAACATCAATGGTCCTAATCAGTTCATAACCTCTATAAAAATGACCCTAGACTCAACCCTAATCTATTCATTCAAAAATAAGAACAAAGCCGCCATGTTGCTGAGGAACGACTAAGAGTAGCCACCAATTGGAGAGAGGATTAGGAGGGAAATTCTAAGGCATAAAGCAACCTAAACAAATCAAATCAACAAGGAATCACATCTCCAAAACCCTAAATTGGAGAATTCGCCATACAATTGTAAGTAGAGTATTATTTTGGTATGAACAAATAATTGTGTTGGTTTGTATACTTGATTTGTGGCGATAAAGTAATTCATATTTGTGCGTTACTTTGATTCTTATCAATTTGGAATATTGTATACGTTTGGATATTCTCGAATTATGTTATTCAATTATGAAAAACTACATGCGGTAGTTTTATGCAAGTATACGTTTGGAATATTCGCAAATTATGTAATCCATATTGAAGCTACATGTATGTAGTTGATTAATTGAAATTCATGCAAGTTTGGGGTTTGCTACTATGCCATCATAATGTGTATTTTTATACAAACATCATTTTTGTGAAGTAATTGGAACAAGTTTGGGTTATCATAGTCCATATGAAATTATGTTGAAAATTTGGCATCATGATCTATGTATTAAGTCATGCTTTTGTACTAGAAAACCTATTTGCAAACTTATGAATATGACTAGGCTATGATTGATATTTGGCATAATTGAAATCCATGTTAAGTCTATATTGTTTAAAAGAATTATATGATGACATATGTGGTACATAGCTAGGTTAGATTCAAAATCCCTTTTTGCAAGTTTGCATGACTAAAGTAAAAATCATGATTTCATGTTAGAAATATTTATGCCATGGTTATGTGAACAAATTTAACTATACTTTTGTATTAGTCACAAAAGTAGGCACCTTTGTAAACATGTAGTAGTCTTATGAACATGATTTGCTTATGTTTGACATTATGCCTGAATAAAAATATAGGTTTATGTTGTATAGTGATATTCTTAACTTAACTACAAGTTTACATGGTTTGATTCATGTCACTTATGCTTTATGACCAAAGTATATGTCACTACTATGCAAGTACACCAGTTTCTATTTTGTATTTCCAACGTCATATTGCAAGTTCATGCGTTCACATTCCCCCTTTTTGTGTATGTAATCTCGCTTTAAGCCTCCCCTTTTCGCATGGCTAAGTTGGGCTTAAAAATGCTAAGCCCAACATATACATAATAAACGGACGTGTTAAATGGGGGAAAATAACGTTGGGTTAAAATTACTAATGAATGAAAATATAAAATAGAAGGGCCCAAATTCAAGTATGGGTTGGGCCCATGATTGGTGTAACCTTTACACCATTAACTTAATAATGGGCCGCAAATATTTACATATAAGAAAATAATGAAGAAAGACAAAATATGTAAATGTAGAACATACGATGTGTTTAACCTGAGGTTGGATTGAGTTGTGATGTAAACCTGCCCGGAACCGCCCGGCTGTCCAGTAGTCACAACAATACCTATCCAATGTGGGAGGTTAAACATGGAGCCCGATAAGGACCCGAGGTTAGACTGAGTTGTGGCGTAAGACTGCCCGGAACCAACCGGCAACAGGCAGCCACAACAATACCTGTCTAATGTGAGAGGTCAAGGCTTTAATAAGACAATTAACGCTGAGTCAGGATTGTTAGGATTAAGTGGACTAAAAACTTAATCAAAATGAAACATGCTAAACTAAACGGACTGGTGGGGGTTAGGTAGGAAAACACTTAACCAACTTAGCATGTTGGCTAGAGATAGAAAACCTAGTAACGGGGGACCCTTTTCTGCAGTAACCCTAGAAGGTGTATCAGGATACCCTGAAACTAGGCAGGGTGGGGCACGATTACTGGGCTGATTGTAAGAGGTCAAATCGACGGCGGTGGTGTAGCAGTGTAGGTTCTAACGGGGTGCGGGCGTGCACACACTCCGGCGCAGAAAAATAAGGCACTGGACACCAGTAGCATACCTGTGCATTCTAGGATTGTGTCGGGCCGCCACCATGGGACTTGATACACCCCATGGTGGGACCAGCATAGGTAACTACAACATCGGGGGCCGTAAGACACATGTAACTATGCGAGTAGGAGCCGATCATCATAGAACGGATCACATCACCCTAATTATGGGGTGCCAGTTGGAAACTAGTTTATATGGGTTTAGAGATTAACATGGGGTACGATAGTATATTCGACCCTAGACAACTTAACCAAGCTATAGTGCTTTCCCACTTCTTGTTTATACTTATCATACCCAGTTCTTTATTCATAGACAGAATAGTACTAGACTTACTCAGGCTTTATGTCTGACTCTACTTTTCTTTCGTCTTCTTTTCTTCCGTTTCCCCCCCCCCCCCCAGGTCCACAGGGAGGGAACACTGCAGCTTGACCAGCCTTAACATCCAGCTTGAAGAAGAGAAATGTATTGCTCGGACCTTTTCGTTTGAAACTATGGCTTTGGACAAACTCTATGGGGCTTTTGCAGTTTATCTATGTTTTATTTATGCTTCTTTAAATAATGTAATCAAGACAGATTATGAAAGTGTTATGTTATGTTTTGGAAAAAGATGTAAGACAATTATGGTGATGTTGTTGTAGCACGTATTTGCTTTTATGAAATAAAAGTTGTTGATTTTCCGCTGTTTACAAATATGTGTTCTTATATCTGTCTTGTATATCTGTGACTTATACTTATAAACCTCCACCAAAATTAGGGCATTCCCTTTGAGAGTGACCCTAACGGAGGTGGGGTGTTTCACTTGGTATCAGAGCATAGGTTTACCAGATAAGATAAAAAGTTTTGAAAAATTATTTTCAAAAAGGAAATTTTAAAGAAGCATTTTTAAAAGAAAAATATTATTTTATTCTAAAAGGCAAAGTCCACTCCCCAAAGCCATAGGTACTATCTCTTATCCTTCATTTTGAATCTATCCTTTTTGTTTCAGCATGTCTGAAGACCTTAACTTGCCAGAAGGGGTGCCAATACCTGGTTGGTTTAGGCGGTTCTTAGAAGCAAGAGCCACTCAGCCAGGTCCTACCGTTCCTCCTCCCCCAGCTGCCGGAAATCATCCAGCTGCAGCGGCACCTTTTCCTCCACCTCCTCCTCGGGGGAACACATTTGCTAAGATATGTAGAGATTTTAAAGCTATGGGAGGAAAGGATTTCCATGGAACTGAGTCCTTTGTGGCAGCTAGAAATTGGCTGAAAGAAACGGAGGACCTATTCATCATCTTTGAGGTAGAGGATAGACAAAAAGTACAATTGGCAGTGTGGCTATTGAAGGGCGAGGCTTCCTACTGGTGGGAAGTCACTAATGCTGAAAGACCAGTGGAAACATGGGAGGACTTTAGGGCAAGGTTTGAGACTAAATTTCTCTCAGATGCGGAAAGAAGTTTGCAGTTGGAAAAATTCTTATTTCTTAAGCAAGGGGACATGACAGTCAGAGAGTATGTGAATCAGTTCGATGAGCTGGCTAGGTTTGGGCTTGACCTAGTCAATACCCCGCACAAGAAGGCTCTCCGTTTCGTCAAAGGGTTGAATGAGCCATTACACAGTTTGGCCATGACCCATATACCCATGGGAGCCACGTATGAAAGATTGGTGCAAATGGCATTGCTGAATGAAGAGGATAAGGGAAAGAAGGAGACAAAGGCAGAAAGCTCTCAAGGGAAGAAAGAGGGTTTGCAGCCTAAGAAGACAGACTTTAAGAAGGGCGGGAAAGGCAACAAAGAAAAGAGGAAGTGCAATTTCTGTGGCAAAGTGGGGCACTTACTAAAGGACTGCCGGAAAAAGAAGGCCAAGGAGAATGGTGGGTGCTTTTCTTGCGGTGAGACAGGCCACAGGGCTAAGGACTGCCCAAAGAAACGAGGACAGGGGCAGAGGGCTGGATCCACCCCAGGGGCACAGGTTCATGTGCTGGAAGCGCCACCTCTGCAACAGCGAGGTATAAATACTTCTGTAGAAAGCGTAGTTTATCTTTATGATCACCCCGTTCGCACTTTATTTGATTCTGGCGCATCACACTTCTTTATCTCGTCTGCTTTAGTAGAATCTCTGCACCTAAAAACTAGTATGGTAGAGGACCCCTTAATTGTTTCAAACCCAATTGGGGGCCCAGCTCATTTGTCTATGATCTGTTTGGGATTGAAAATTTCTATTCAAAGTGTAGAATTTCAATGTAGTGCCTTTGTTTTGGGCTTTTCGAGTTATGGTTTGATCTTGGGTATGGATTGGCTATCCAGTAATGGGGCCATCCTTGATTGTGAGAAAAGTGTTGTTAGGCTCCTAACCCAGCTCGGTAATACTTTGGAAATTTCTTGTAATCCCTCGTATGCGGTTATGCTTAGTTATCTTGAATCGCTAGATGCCTCTGTTGAAAATTTACAATCAGTTAGAGTGGTCCGGGAATATCTGGATGTCTTCGAAGAGGTGAAGGGCTTGCCTCTGAAGCGGGAAATAGACTTCCGCATATATCTTGTAGATAATGCAAAGCCCGTTGCGTTGCCCGTTAGACACATGGCTCCACGAGAAAGGAAAGAGCTCAGTAAACAGATTAAAGAGCTTCTAGAAAAGGGGTTCATTAGGAGGAGCATTTCAGAATGGGGCACTCCGGTGGTGTTCGCTACAAAGGCGGATGGTTCACTCCGTCTATGTGTTGACTATAGGGAGCTCAACAAGCTAACGAAAAAGAATAGGCACCCTCTCCCTAGAATTGACGATTTGTTTGACTAGCTTGTAGGAGCGTCTGTTTTCTCCCAACTCGATTTAGCAACCGGTTTTCATCAGCTAAGGGTGGCTGAAGATAGCATCGATAAAACGGCGTTCAGAACCCCAGATGGCTTCTTTGAATGGCTTGTCATGCCTTTCGGCTTGACAAATGCACCTGCTTACTTCGTGGACCTGATGATTAGGGTATTTAGAGATTTCCTCAACAAATTCGTAGTGGTCTTAGTAGATGATATCCTTATCTTCTCAAAGAGTGAAGAGGAACATGCTCAACACTTAAGGGCAATTATGGAAACTTTGCGAGTCCATCAACTAAAAGCCAAATTCTCCAAATGCCACTTTTGGAGAGAAGAGGTGAGGTTCCTTGGGCACATAGTATCCAAACAAGGGTTAGCAGTGGACCCTGCTAAGGTAGTGGCGGTACAGGATTGGAAGACACCAAGGAATGCAACTGAGGTCCGAAGTTTTCTAGGACTAGCAGGTTTCTATCGAAAGTTTATAAGGGATTTTGCGAAAATCTCAGCTCCACTCACGAAATTGACTAAGAAGAATTTAGTGTTCAATTGGGATTTGGATTGCGAGTTTGCTTTCCAACGACTGAAAAGGGCTCTCACAACAGCCCCAGTTTTGACGCTGCCAGATGGGAACAAGATGTTTACTGTTTATACGGATGCATGTGGGACAGGGCTAGGCGCCGTCTTAATGCAAGAAGGAAGGGTAGTAGCTTATGGCGGGAGGCAGTTGAAAGTGCACGAAAAGAACTACCCAACCCACGATCTTGAGTTAGCCGCCATCGTCTTTGCACTCAAGTCTTGGCGACACTATCTCCTAGGTGAGAAGTTCGAACTTTACACTGACCATAAATCGTTGAAATATCTTTTCTCGCAGAAGGATCTTAACTTGAGGCAACAAAGATGGATGGAGTTTCTTGCCTCGTACGATTTCGAAATCTCCTACACTCCGGGCAAAGGCAACGTAGTGGCAGACGCGTTGAGCCGAAAGAAATTGACCCTAAGCCCGTTGTTTGTTGAAAGACAGAGCCTAGAGTTTATAGCCAGCTTCGACTTTAGGGCTTCCTCCGATTTCGTACCAGGCTTGTTAGCATCTCTCGAAGTGCACCCAACTTTAGTGGATTCAGTAGGGACAGCACAACGCGAAGACCCTCAGCTTGTGGAAACAATTGATAGGCTAATTAGGGGTGAGACTTCAAGTCACCTCAACAGATACTCCATCGACGATAAGGGTTTGCTAAGGCGAGACGGAAGACTATGCGTCCCACAGACAAAAGATTTAGTAAAGAAGGTTCTCGAGGAAGCACATCACTCCAAGATGACGATACATCCAGGCGGAGATAAAATGTACAAAGACATAAAAAGGACTTTCTTCTGGAACGGCATGAAAAAGGACGTGGCAGAGTTCGTTTCTAAGTGTATGGTGTGCCAACAGGTTAAGGCGGAACAGAAAAAGCCTGGCGGACTGCTACATCCTCTGGAGGTCCCGCAGTGGAAGTGGGATAGCATCTCAATGGACTTCATCGATGGGCTGCCTAGGTCTAGGAGAGGCAACACTAGCATTTGGGTAATAGTGGATAGGCTTACTAAAAGCGCCCACTTTTTACCTGTCAAAAGTAAAAGAACTGCCTCATCCCTAGCATCACTTTACCTCAAGGAAATCGTACGACTCCATGGAATACCAACTAGCATTGTTAGTGACCGAGACCCCATCTTCACCAGTGAGTTTTGGCGGAGTCTGCAAGAAGCAGTAGGAACGCAGTTATGCTTGAGCACAGCCTATCATCCCCAAACCGACGGCCAAACAGAGAGAGTGAACAGAGTTTTGGAAGACCTTTTAAGGCTATGCGTCCTTGACTTCGGAGGGACATGGGAAGACCACCTTCCTTTGGTGGAATTTGCCTACAACAACAGCTATCAAGCAACCATCGGAATGGCGCCCTTCGAAGCTTTATATGGAAGACCGTGCCGATCGCCCACTTGTTGGTGGGAGTCTACTGATAAGCTCATACTTGGACCAGATATGATCCGAGAGACTTCAGAGAAAGTAGACTTAATACGAAGAAGGATGAAGACGGCCCAAGACAGACAAAAGTCCTATGCCGACAAGAGAAGGACCGACCTTGAATTTGAGGTTGGAGACAGAGTTTTTCTCAAGGTATCACCGCTAAGAAACGTTGTTCGTTTTGGAACCACAGGAAAGCTAGCACCAAGGTTCGTAGGGCCATTCCCTATCATCGAGAAAATTGGGAAAATGGCCTATAGATTAGAGCTACCCGAGAAGTTGGCCGGAGTCCACAACGTTTTTCACGTTTCACATCTCCGAAAATGTCTACATGAGTCTGCTGAAGTGGTAGAGCCAAATATCCTCGAAGAGGCCGAAGTGGAACGCGAAGCAACCATAAGAAAAGTTCCAACCCGCATATTAGGAACGGAAGTGAAGAAGCTACGCAACCGTGAAGTCAAGCTCGTCAAAGTTCAGTGGAGCGACGCCGAGGGAGACGCGACTTGGGAAACTGAAGCTAGAATACGCACTGCCTACCCTTTTCTGTTCGAGGGTACATCCTTGATCTTTCATTTTCCTTAAGTTGCGCTTTTATCTATCTTTTTAGGTATATTTCCTCGACCTTATCTTTTAGGTAGAAACCCTTTGGATGGAAACATGTAGTTGAAACATGTTATGGATGATGGTTGCAAGTGGTTGCAAATAATTGCTAGTGGTTGCTCGTGGTTGCATATACACACACAATCTAGGTTTTAGATCGGCTCAGTCACTTCATATTGCATATGCATATATGTTTGCATTCGTATATGGTTGAACTCTAATGTGTTGTCGTGTGGATGTTGCATTTGTATTGAATGATTGTGCACTCATGTAGAATCATGAATAGGAAAATTTGCATACATAATGGACTCATGGCACTTACATAATTCGCATTAAGGAGGTCAACTGAATCAGTAGGCCGCCTGATTTTGCATTTGATAAGTACATGTACACACACACACTTCGCATATGATCATGAAGCATTAGAAGTCTTTTAAGGACAATGGATGCTCGTGTTTGATGGGTGAGTAGATGGATGATTGGATGTTAGGATATACATTCCTCCTAACTTGAAGATTTCGGGGACGAAATCCTTTTAAGTGGGGGAGAATGTAACACCCCGCGAATTCTATAACTGTGAAATTCACAAATTAAAGTATAATTAATTTCAAATCAAAGAACTAAGGGAAACGGGATACGCCATTGCGTTCGTCTCGGAAAAATACGCGAAATAGAGTCCGAGTTTTCGAAAAACGGAGTCCGTATGAAGAAGATATGGCCTTCGGAAGTTTCTGAATTAAGTTTAAAATTCAAACAGAATAAAATAACTCAGAAAAATCAAGTTCAAATTCCAAAATGGGGCCCAATGGTCCAGGGCGGAAAAACACCCGCCTAAGACACCCAGGTCGACAGGGCTGTCGACAGGGCTGTCGACAAGGCTGTCGACCTGGTCCAGAGCCAGGTCGAACCCAGCCCAACCTGGCTGGCCTATTCTATGTTGGTCGATTTTCTGTAGTCTGCTTTGTCATTAGGGCTAGGTGGCAAGCTCTAATTGGTCCCTCTTTCGAATGAATGGCTACGATCAATCCAAGCAACATCAATGGTCCTAATCAGTTCATAACCTCTATAAAAATGACCCTAAACTCAACCCTAATCTATTCATTCAAAAATAAGAACAAAGCCGCCATGTTGCTGAGGAACGACTAAGAGTAGCCACCAATTGGAGAGAGGATTAGGAGGGAAATTCTAAGGCATAAAGCAACCTAAACAAATCAAATCAACAAGGAATCACATCTCCAAAACCCTAAATTGGAGAATTCGCCATACAATTGTAAGTAGAGTATTATTTTGGTATGAACAAATAATTGTGTTGGTTTGTATACTTGATTTGTGGCGATAAAGTAATTCATATTTGTGCGTTACTATGATTCTTATCAATTTGGAATATTGTATACGTTTGGATATTCTCGAATTATGTTATTCAATTATGAAAAACTACATGCGGTAGTTTTATGCAAGTATACGTTTGGAATATTCGCAAATTATGTAATCCATATTGAAGCTACATGTATGTAGTTGATTAATTGAAATTCATGCAAGTTTGGGGTTTGCTACTATGCCATCATAATGTGTATTTTTATACAAACATCATTTTTGTGAAGTAATTGGAACAAGTTTGGGTTATCATAGTCCATATGAAATTATGTTGAAAATTTGGCATCATGATCTATGTATTAAGTCATGCTTTTGTACTAGAAAACCTATTTGCAAACTTATGAATATGACTAGGCTATGATTGATATTTGGTATAATTGAAATCCATGTTAAGTCTATATTGTTTAAAAGAATTATATGATGACATATGTGGTACATAGCTAGGTTAGATTCAAAATCCCTTTTTGCAAGTTTGCATGACTAAAGTAAAAATCATGATTTCATGTTAGAAATATTTATGCCATGGTTATGTGAACAAATTTAACTATACTTTTGTATTAGTCACAAAAGTAGGCACCTTTGTAAACATGTAGTAGTCTTATGAACATGATTTGCTTATGTTTGACATTATGCCTGAATACAAAAATATAGGTTTATGTTGTATAGTGATATTCTTAACTTAACTACAAGTTTACATGGTTTGATTCATTTCACTTATGCTTTATGACCAAAGTATATGTCACTACTATGCAAGTACACCAGTTTCTATTTTGTATTTCCAACGTCATATTGCAAGTTCATGCGTTCACATTCCCCCTTTTTGTGTATGTAATCTCGCTTTAAGCCTCCCCTTTTCGCATGGCTAAGTTGGGCTTAAAAAGGCTAAGCCCAACATATACATAATAAACGGACGTGTTAAACGGGGGAAAATAACGTTTGGTTAAAATTACTAATGAATGAAAATATAAAATAGAAGGGCCCAAATTCAAGTATGGGTTGGGCCCATGATTGGTGTAACCTTTACACCATTAACTTAATAATGGGCCGCAAATATTTACATATAAGAAAATAATGAAGAAAGACAAAATATGTAAATGCAGAACATACGATGTGTTTAACCCGAGGTTGGATTGAGTTGTGATGTTGTAACAACCCGTATTTTTCGATAACATGTTAAAACGAGAATCAAGGCAGAATTTAATTTTAAATTATGAATCAAGTAAAACGGGCTATGCCATTGCGTTCGTCTCGGAAAAATACGCGAAATAGAGTCCGAGTTTTCGAAAATCGGAGTCCGTATGACCCGGTTAAGGCCCAAAGAAGTTTTCGGGAAATTTGAATTTCGAAACATGCAGAAATGGGGCCAGGCGGGAAAATTCCCGCCCAGACAAGTCGACAGGCATATTTTGGCCAAAACTAGATTACCCAAAACTTAACCAAGTTACATATTTATGGCCAAAACTTAACCAAGTTACATATTTTGTGGTAAATGAACAATTTAACATTTATGACGAATTCTATAAGTAAATTACTCCTAATTTACTTATTTCATTACTACTCTTTTAATGTACATTGTCACATTTATTATTATGGCCCATTCTGTCTTATTTATCATATTTATACTTTTTGGTATGTAAATTATACCAAATTTAGTGTCGCTAACCATAATTTATTCTAAACATGACAATTGCTCACAATTATGAATAAATTCAAAATTGTGCTAATATACTTATTCCAAATCAACCTTAATTAACCCAATCTTGGTTTAACATCCTAATTCACAATTTATGGCAAAACTAGAATTATTTTTCTAGTTTACATTTTATGCCTAAAATTTAGCTTATTTACTAACGCTAAATTTAATATGTCAAAATCACATATTCCCTAATCCATGTCAAATTTCCCCGTTTTCATTTTAATATGCATGTCATAATACATATTCCAAATTATGCCAATTTCCTAGTTTACAATTACGTTCATATTCATTTCCATGTTTTTCCCCAAATCGCATTCCCACAGTTCGAATAATCGTGATTCAACCTAGATTATAAATAAATCTAGATTCGTAGATAAAAAGGGAATGAATCAAAATGACAAGAAGGAATAATTTGCATAAAAAGGTTTGGATAACAATGTAGGTTCAAGAATATGGGTAGACCTAACTAAATAGGTAAATTCCCACTGTCTTAAAACCAAAGAATGGTCAAAATAGGTTCAAGAACGTGGGTAGACCTAACTTAATAGGTAAATTCCCACTGTCTTAAAACCAAAGAAAAAACCAAGGAACAGGTAGAATAAATAATTGGGTTTAGACCCAATTTCACAACCACCAAACTAAAGCAATATTTTCCTAATCATGAATCATGGGTGTCAAAATCACAATTGTCCTCATTATGTCATAAGCAATAGTTTATGTCCAATTCAAAGGCTTATGTTCTTAGTCATAAGTAATGTCCATGGTCATAGGCAGTATAGGCGATGTTCATAGTCCAAAAGGGAAAATAATTCCCATAGTCCTAAGTCATTGTCATAGGCAATGTTTATATGTCCCAAAATCAAAGGCTTATGTCATAGTCCAAAGGCATATGCTTTCAAAGGCCACAGTTCTATAGTCATAGTCACGGTTACAGTCTTATTTGTCCTCGAATCATAACAGTTCTTAATTCAGTCCAAGAGTATAAACACAGATTCGAAGAGAGAGAGAGAGAGAGATTTGGCATATTCCTTTATTCCTTTAATTTCATGTCACAAATAAAACAAAATATTCAGATCTAGAAATAACCAACTTACAGAAAATAGATCTAGAAAAGAAGGAAAGCGTGGCTATGATTCGTGCGTCGTTGCTTGAAACTTGTTTGAGCTAGCCTTTGAATTCTTCACTTGAAACTTTGATTTGAATCCCTCCTTAAAAGTCTTTTAGCAGCATCTCCTCGTCTTGAATCATATTTTATTTTATTTATTTAAGAAAATTTAGAAGAGGGGAAGAAGCCATGAATCTTAGCAGCATAAGGATAGTAGAGAATTGGTGCAAAGAGAATGAAGACTAGGGCTGTTTATATAGCTGCTCAAGACCTTATCGTACACGCAGCGCTGAGTCAGCATTGAACCTAGTTAAGAAAATAGTCCAGGTACGTAGATGAATCTAGCCAAACCTTATCATACACGCAGTGCTGAGTCAGCATTGGGTCCCATAAGCTATTTTGGCGTAAAAGTTTGATTTTCAAACTTTTGAATTTCTGGAATGTATTTTACTGTTTTATTCACATGAAATATTCTTATATGTATACAATTCCTCTAACGACCATTTTACGCGTATATATATACGCACAACTTTCATTTTATTTTCAAAATTCAAATGATGTTGCCATATTTCATTGACTGTAGCCTTATCTTGAATTTTATCTTTCGTATACATATGTTTTTGCATATATATATATATATATATTTATATTCTCATATGTATATATATATATATATATTCTTTATTTCCTTATATGTACATTCTTATCCTTTCAAATTTTGAATTTGTATACGTACATATATTTGCATGTTCAGTTGGCCCTCTCTAAAACAAAGATAAAAAATTATGCCGTCGCCGGGGTTCGAACCCCCGACCTCCATGCTACAAATCCAATGCCTTAACCAACTGAGCTACAGAGGCTTTTGTTAATAAGTCTTAGAACAATAATAATTATTGTTCTCTCCTTACTTCTCTTTTTTCATATTAGTTAAAATACTTAAATTAAACAACTGCATGGATCTTTTTCTTTTAATTTTTCTTTTTAAAAATTAATTATACTTTAATTTGAGAATCTTAATGTCGCAGAATTACGGGGTGTTACATTCTCCCCCACTTAAAAGGATTTTGTCGCCGAAATCTTCAAGTTAGGAAGAATGTGTCCTACCATCCAATCACCCATCTACTCAACCATTCAATCACAGGCATTCATTGTCCTTAAAAGATTTCTAATGCTTTCATGTTCATATGCATAGTGTGTGTATATGTCTCTATCTAATGCAAAATCAGGCGGTCTACTGATTCAGTTGACCTCCTTAATGCAAATCATGTAGTGCCATGCGTCCAATCATGCATGCAAACATCCCTAGTCATGTAAATACTACATGCGTGCACAGCCATTCATCCATATGCAACGTCCATATGATATCATATCAAGTTCAACTTATAAACAAATGCATATATGTAAATGCAATATGAGAGCGTCCGAACTTGATCTAGTGCCTAATACGTATGCATATGCATCCACAAGCAACCATTTGCAACCACTTGCAACCATTCAACCATAACATGTTTCAAATACATGTTTACATCCATTGGCTTCTACCTAAGGATTGCAGATACGACCTAGAGGATATACTTTGGAAAGAGAGAAACAACTACACGTAAATCTCCTAAACAGAGAAATCAAGGATGCACCCTTAAGGAAAAAGGGCATGTTGATGGTATCTAGCCTTCTTGAGCTTTACTCCACAGTATCTTAACCAATTTAACTTCACGATTGTGAATTTTCCGACCTCCAATTCCAAAATAAACAGATTTCAATCACGGTGCCAAGTATACGTACTAAGATGATTGGAGGTTTCCCTCTTATCCGTCATGCCATAACTATAAGAGTCGAAAGGTCACTACGTGCTCTTTGGAGTGCCTACCACAACTATTCATCTCTCCCGCAAACCATCCAAACCGAACTCGACATTCCTCAAGTACAAGCCCCAAAGGCCTAAACCAATATCAGACAAGCACCCAAGGAATATCTCCCCCGAATTTAGACAATCTAGGTGAGATGATATAAGCAAACTCGATAGCTATTCTCAAATCCCTACTAACAAAAAAATAAACTGGTCGGACCACCAATTGGATTTGAGACTCTAGTGGGATCTTTCTACTATACAAGTACTATGGTGCAGAGACACAACTATGAAAGTGGATATGAACAAATGAGAAGCGCTAGAACCCAAGGAAATAGCACGAACAGAAAACTAGACTCTTCCAACCGGACTACCTTTCTCCTAGGTACGCTTGGTGGCGAAAGCATGTACTTGTCCTTCTGAAAATCTCGTCCTCGTTCTTGCCCTTGTCCTTAAGTATATGCCCGATCATACCCTAGTAAAGATACTTCCTCTTGTCTTAGGCTTTATAATTTCTTCCTCCTTCGTGTGATAAGTCTACATCCATGAATTCCTCATCCTAGGGTTATGCTCCTTAGCCAAACTCCTCATCCCCTTCCGTGTGTAGTCATGTTGACAAATCTCTCAAAAACTGCCTCCATCGTCCGGAAAACCTTACAAGCTTTGAAAGAAAACTGCCCGTAGATGAAACAACTACGGCTATGGATGGAAGCCGGGCACTACTTGGCCCTTCGATGAGGTTACCTCCCAGAAAGCCAGGAGCCCCAGAGACTCAAGAAAGAAGGAGACAAGAATTCAAACAGAGGAAGAAGAGACAATGCGTATGGCTTTGGGGAATATGCCTTTAAAACAAATCCTTTTCTTTTGAAAATGCTTCTTTAAAAACTATTTTGAAAAATAATTTTTCAAATCTTTATCTGATCTGGTAACCTTCAGCTCTGATACCACGTGTAACACCCCACATCCGTTAGTGTCACTCACAAAGGGAATGCACTAAGTTCTGTGGGGCATTTAGGGTAAAAGATGCAAATAAATTACAAGACAGACAGAAATTAAACAGCGGAAGATAAAACTTTGATTTATTGATAAAATAATTTGTACAATGATTTCTTTACAATATCAGAGTATCATCTGTCTTACAAAATAAAGAAGCATAAAACAACATTTATATTCCCCAATTTTTGCATGAGCCAGCCACAGCATCTGATAAGAGAATCCAAGCAGACTTCGATAAATCTTCAAGCTAGGAAAGAGTGACAGTCCAACTTAACCTGAGCTATACTACTCCCTCCTCTACTACCTGGGGGGGGGGGGGAACGGAAGAAAAGAAGACGAAAGAAAAATAGATTCAGATATAAAGCCTGAGTAAGTTCAGTAACTTCTAGCATGTGAACATGGAAAATAAAACGACATGAATTAACTGAATACAAGATTACACCATGACGATAGGGTCAACAAGATTGGACAAGGTAATCACAAGATATGCTAAGATAAGATAAACTGGATATGCTCTAATACTTTCGCCGCTTCGCTCAAATAATTCGCCGCTTCGCTATTTCCTTGTTATACTGATTTCTATATCTCTGCACCACCTACCTAGTGTCCCAACTAGTAACGATAACGTGATCCCAATCCCTGTATTTTCCATTGCCTTCCGGCATACATTCATTATTTATTACCTAGATCAAATCTAGGGTTTTCTATCAGGTGCTTTCTAGATTTAACTAGAGTTTACGCTATCTGCTGAACGCTTCTCGGATTTATGCCACCTAGTCCAACTAGGGATTACGCTACCTGTTGAACGATGCCCCCAAGTCTAAGACACACTACCTAGAGTGGTATATGTTCCTATACTTCCCCACGCATGTATCGCGAATCGTTATCGCTTGTCTAGATGCACATGTCCTGTAATGTGCGGTCCGAGTCCTGTGACAGGGCAAATCAAGGAATACAGAACTCGGTCGGGAGCATTCAGATATCTGCCGATGCAGATGCTAAGGTCTGTTTTTATTCCAGTGGCTATGGTCCCACTTGCCCCTCCCTCAACTAATGAAAGGCACCCTTTGTAAAATGAGAACTATACGCCGGCCCCCGGTGCCCCACTATCCTATGGCCATCCTCACCCATAACTAGATAGCAATTATGGTCTTTTGGAGTTCTTCGCCTTTCCGCTTCACGTATCTCGACTGACTCAAGATGGATGGTAGACGACGAGTTGCTATCACAGGGCTACCGTTTTCTCGCCGAATCACGCCGGTCCATCCTAGTCTTTAGGTTGCCATATATATATTGCAACCAAGGCATACCCTCGGTTCTTCTAACACAGACCTTAACCTCTGTGAGCCCAGGATGATCATCTGCAGCCTCACGAAGGGATACCAAGAGTACCCTCACGTCCCCTCGAAGCCTCGGGCTTCGTAACCCAATTCGTTGGAGCCTTCTTAAAACCAGATGGATGTCTGCTCCTTCGTGTTATACTAAGAATTACTACTTAGTTCTACTAACTAAGGTTTACCACTTAGTTTCCAAATTCCTTGTTTTCTTAACTAAGTTTTACTACTTAGTCCCTTTTTCAACTGAGGTTTACTATTTAGTTTTCTTTCTCGCCAGGTTGGGTTGGTTAAGTGTCTTTAGTCGATTGAAGCTATCTTAACCCTCTTCCCTTATCCTATTACACTGGTTAAGTGTTATCCCTTTATGCTTTTTACTTAACCCTATTCATTTAGCATATTCTGATGGTTAAGCATTCAAGTTTACTTAACCCTATGGTCTAGTCCAGCTAACATATTAATTTGGCTAAGTTTATTACTTAACCCCAACCTCCAGTCTAATTAACATGTTAAATTGGCTAAGTGTATTAACTTTACTTAACCCCACCTTCTAATCTAGTCAACATGTTAATTTGGCTAAGTATTCCCATGGACTTAACCCTCCCATTCTAGCTTTAACTGTGCTAAGTTGGTTAAGTGTTCCATAACCTTCCCATTCTAGCTTTAATTAATAAATTAAAGCCGCAACCTCTCACATTAGACAGATGTTGCTGCGGTTACTGGATGTGCCGGTCGGTTCCGGGCAGGTTTACACCGCAACTCAGTCTAACCTCGGGTTAGGCATATTCATGTTTTCTAAGTTCAAAGGGTTTTTGATTAATTTCCAAATCTGGTTTTGAAAACAACCATCCCGTCCTTCGGATCAGTTAGGGATAGCCAGGGAGGGCAGGAAACTTGTATTTTCCAAACCCAAGCCTAGACACTATCCTCTCTGTCACCCTAGAACCTTCTGGTCTATGTGGTATAAAAAGGGATGTTATCAAAATACTTTTCTTTTGTTTATAAATTGTTAACAATTTATTTCAAAAGCCCATTTCCCCTTTTTAGACAAATTTGGCCTATATTTATTTGTCAAGCCTACTAGTATACTTATATTCTAGGCCCAAGTCCTAACCCAACATGCAGTTTAGGCCATTTCCTATTTCATTGCCGAAACTAGATTAAATATCCTAGTTTATAATTTATGGCCAAAACTTAACCAAGTTACATATTTTGTGGTAAATGAACAATTTAACATTTATGACGAATTCTATAAGTAAATTACTCCTAATTTACTTATTTCATTACTACTCTTTTAATGTACATTGTCACATTTATTATTATGGCCCATTCTCTCTTATTTATCATATTTATACTTTTTGGTATGTAAATTATACCAAATTTAGTGTCGCTAACCATAATTTATTCTAAACATGACAATTGCTCACAATTATGAATAAATTCAAAATTGTGGTAATATACTTATTCCAAATCAACCTTAATTAACCCAATCTTGGTTTAACATCCTAATTCACAATTTATGGCAAAACTAGAATTATTTTTCTAGTTTACATTTTATGCCTAAAATTTAGCTTATTTACTAACGCTAAATTTAATATGTCAAAATCACATATTCCCTAATCCATGTCAAATTTCCCCGTTTTCATTTTAATATGCATGTCATAATACATATTCCAAATTATGCCAATTTCCCAGTTTACAATTACGTTCATATTCATTTCCATGTTTTTCCCCAAATCGCATTCCCACCGTTCGAATAATCGTGATTCAACCTAGATTATAAATAAATCTAGATTCGTAGATAAAAAGGGAATGAATCAAAATGACAAGAAGGAATAATTGGCATAAAAAGGTTTGGATAACAATGTAGGTTCAAGAATATGGGTAGACCTAACTAAATAGGTAAATTCCAACTGTCTTAAAACCAAAGAATGGGCAAAATAGGTTCAAGAACGTGGGTAGACCTAACTTAATAGGTAAATTCCCACTGTCTTAAAACCAAAGAAAAAACCAAGGAACAGGTAGAATAAATAATTGGGTTTAGACCCAATTTCACAATCACCAAACTAAAGCAATATTTTCCTAATCATGAATCATGGGTGTCAAAATCACAATTGTCCTCATTATGTCATAAGCAATAGTTTATGTCCAATTCAAAGGCTTATGTTCTTAGTCATAAGTAATGTCCATGGTCATAGGCAGTATAGGCGATGTTCATAGTCCAAAAGGGAAAATAATTCCCATAGTCCTAAGTCATTGTCATAGGC
Source organism: Allium sativum (assembly GCA_030737875.1). Classification (NCBI taxonomy): domain Eukaryota; kingdom Viridiplantae; phylum Streptophyta; class Magnoliopsida; order Asparagales; family Amaryllidaceae; genus Allium; species Allium sativum. Next base: position 730,426,520 of record CM060923.1, on the reverse strand, counting down.
AATGTTTATATGTCCCAAAATCAAAGGCTTATGTCATAGTCCAAAGGCATATGCTTTCAAAGGCCACAGTTCTATAGTCATAGTCACGGTTACAGTCTTATTTGTCCTCGAATCATAACAGTTCTTAATTCAGTCCAAGAGTATAAACACAGATTCGAAGAGAGAGAGAGAGATTTGGCATATTCCTTTATTCCTTTAATTTCATGTCACAAATAAAACAAAATATTCAGATCTAGAAATAACCAACTTACAGAAAATAGATCTAGAAAAGAAGGAAAGCGTGGCTATGATTCGTGCGTCGTTGCTTGAAACTTGTTTGAGCTAGCCTTTGAATTCTTCACTTGAAACTTTGATTTGAATCCCTCCTTAAAAGACTTTTAGCAGCATCTCCTCGTCTTGAATCATATTTTATTTTATTTATTTAAGAAAATTTAGAAGAGGGGAAGAAGCTATGAATCTTAGCAGCATAAGGATAGAAGAGAATTGGTGCAAAGAGAATGAAGACTAGGGCTGTTTATATAGCTGCTCAAGACCTTATCGTACACGCAGCGCTGAGTCAGCATTGAACCTAGTTAAGAAAATAGTCCAGGTACGTAGATGAATCTAGCCAAACCTTATCATACACGCAGTGCTGAGTCAGCATTGGGTCCCATAAGCTATTTTGGCGTAAAAGTTTGATTTTCAAACTTTTGAATTTCTGGAATTTATTTAACTGTTTTATTCACATGAAATATTATTATATGTATACAATTCCTCTAACGACCATTTTACGCGTATATATATACGCACAACTTTCATTTTATTTTCAAAATTCAAATGATGTTGCCATATTTCATTGACTGTAGCCTTATCTTGAATTTTATCTTTCGTATAGATATATTTTTGCATATATATATTTATATTCTCATATGTATATATATATATATATATATTCTTTATTTCCTTATATGTACGTTCTTATCCTTTCAAATTTTGAATTTGTATACGTACATATATTTGCATGTTCAGTTGGCCCTCTCTAAAACAAAGATAAAAAATTATGCCGCCGCCGGGGTTCGAACCCCCGACCTCCATGCTACAAATCCAATGCCTTAACCAACTGAGCTACAGAGGCTTTTGTTAATAAGTCTTAGAACAATAATAATTATTGTTCTCTCCTTACTTCTCTTTTTTCATGTTAGTTACAATACTTAAATTAAACAACTGCATGGATCTTTTTCTTTTAATTTTTCTTTTTAAAAATTAATTATACTTTAATTTAGGAATCTTAATGTCGCAGAATTACGGGGTGTTACAATTCCAGCTGTAAACCAGGATCCTATGAATATAAATCTGCAAAACCAAAACTACTAGCTGCCCGTGCGGAAAATAGGGCACCCAGAGTTTAGGTTAAAACAATAAACTCCAGGTCAGTCATGTGACTGGTGTGAGAACTAAAACAGTTATTTAAAGCTTTACTTCAAAAGAGAGTAATTCAAGGGACCACGCCGTATAACACGGAACGGGTTTCCTCCCAAGAATACCACTGCATATAATAAACAACGCAATGCTTTTTCGAAAAATGAAGCTATTATAAGACCCAGGTCCCATCACACGATGCAACGCAAGCCGGAGGATAGGGTTTTACCTTATAACAGCCAAACATGCTTGATACGTTTAAAACAAATCATTTGATACTATAATAAGTGTATAGTGTCAAAACAATTTCAATCATAAATATAAAACATAGACAGCATGAGTGCCCCATCCCACTATGTCGCCATACTAGGCTCTACAAATAAAACCGAAATACACGTATTCGAAATTGGATTTCCGTCATAAGTCGAGGCAAGGGGCAAGCTCCTCTCCGCGTTCGAGACACTCTAGCAAATATCTCAGGGCTACGCATTCTTAGCAACCCCTGGATGCTTCAGGGTCGGTCCTCACTTACGTTAGAGGATTAGTTATGCCTGAACACACGTTTCCCGGTCCTTACAGACCTATAATCGAGGCGCCTCATCCAACAACCATAAAGGTGAAAAGTATATATATGTCAGGGCTGGTAAGTCACTGACACCACCAAAGCTAGAAAGAAACGTCGTGCTCTCCCTGCAGTCCGTATCCCGTTTTTAACTCATACCGAGGTGTGAGGCTCGCGAATTCACGTTATACACAAAGCTGCCACGTAGGCCGTGCTTTGATCATTAACCACAAGACTTTGCTTTTCAACAGAAGCCTTGATCATTGCATCTTAGCGTGCCACACAGGCAATTCATGCCATGCGACTGATGTCTATCGATATACAACCTCTGAGCTCGTACGTCTCAGAGAAGGGCGTTAAGCAAAAGAATAAATTCTCCGCCGCCAAACAGATGTATATTTAATAGAAATCAATCAACACAGAATAAAATCCAGTGTCAGACACACAATCCATTTACAAGTCCGTTCTGGGTCTGAACGAAACCGGAGGCACTTTCCTCGCATATCCATCCATCTCCAAGTACGTCCGGACGACCACCAACTATTTCCATCCTCTTGGGTGTACTGCCCAATCAGGATCGTCAGTAGTTATCCAAACGATGTGAAGACTTCCGGTCTTCAACCACCGTCTTCATCTTCGACTTATCGTCGAATCGGTTATTCAGAATGGGTATAAACCCGGACTTTCCGAACAACCCGCGTATATTAAAAACAAATGTTACACAAACACAACATACGCCTCATTCCAATTCATTAGTCACTAACCGCAAATTAGCAGGAGAACAATTTCCCAATCATTAACCCCGAAGGCCGAAACCAACATCAGATCAATACCCAGGAAACCATTCTTCTTAGCCAACCTACAGCTAGTTTCTAAATTCCACATTCTTAGGGAAAGGTTCCCATTAATTTTATCCAGGATAAATTCTTTAAAATTTATCCTGTAATCTTCCTTTGGATGATCGTTTTAAACCAAATTTTGGTTTTTCTAAACTAGTCGAGATTAGCGAACCACACCGAAGTAATTATTTATTTTATTTCCCAATCCCAACCTATTCATCCCATGAAGCAAAACTGGTAATACTCCATATCTAACAACGTGGTGTTATCGGTAAATTTAATTACCATTTCACGTTCAAATCTAATTAAAGACTTTACTATCGCTTTGGAGCAAAACTGGCGATGCTCCATTCTCGCTCATTTCTAAACTTGATAATTTAGATTATAGATTCACATTTCAATCTAATTACAGTTTCATTAAACTCCTTTTACTGGGTTAAAGAACTAGGTGTTATTTAAAACACAGTTCACGACAAACCCAAATCACATTCTATTTATTATCGGGTCAAAGAACTAGTGTTATTTAAAACATAGTTCACGATAAACCCAAATCAATTCTAGTTCAATTTAATTCAAATATATTAGGAATTCCTATTATTTAAAGCCCCTTTTTAAATCTAATTTATTTATTTAAAAATAATTGGGTTTTAAATTTAGTTCAAAACTAGTTCATTTCGATAAAAATCCATTTTTATCTTTTTTAAATATGGAGTTTTTCACCCCAATTTTTCCCAAATCATTTCTTATGATTTTACACAAATTATTACTATTTTTAATAATTTTTATTAAGGCCTTTACAGTCGATTTCCATCAACGGCCATCGAACTGCACTTATAGCGACCTTTTTCAAATTTGATTTGGACGTATCTCCAATTCCAACCGTTAGATTTCAAATTTCTAACATTCGTTAGAAAGCTCTTTTCGATACGAACCCAACGGTTCCGGTTTTAGGAGAATCCGACGGTCGGATCTCCCGTAATGTTCGTTTGAAATAAATGGTCGAAATTCACGAACTGCCGCTGCGCGGCGCGTTCTATTCAGGCCATTATATTATATATATAATATATATAATATATATTTCGTCGATTTCTATTTAAAACGAATTATATAAATAGTTTTAAATTCGTTTCAAAAGCAATTTCAACTTCCATTTCAATTTAAATCCAAAATTGAATTCTTCTTTATAAATTCGTTTTAAAATTCATTTCTATTCAATTCAAATTTCAATTCAATTTGAATTCATTTCAATTCGCTTTCGATTCAATTTGAATTCGTTTTCAATTCAATCCAATTTCAAAGTCGTTTTCTGTTCGATTCAATTCAAATTGGTTTTCTATTCGATTCATTTCGAAATCGTTATATATTCAATTCATTTCGAAATCGTTATATATTCAATTCATTTTGTTTTCTATTTGAATCAAATTCATTGTATATATTCAGTTGAAATCAAATTCGTTTTATATTCAATTCGAATTCAATTCCTTATATATTCAATTCGAATTCGTTTTCTATTCGATTCGATTCAAATTTCATTTCAAAATATTCGATTTCGAAATCACTTTTCAACATCATTTTAAAATGATTAAAATCGATATAAATATCGTTCACGTCAAAATGGCGTCAATCTAATCAACACGGCTTCATATATTTCGATTTTCAAATATTCTATTTCAAAATATTTTTATTCAATACACGACTCTATCTCTTTGTCAACACACGACTAATCTCAACGAATGAGTACCGTCCACGTGTGACTATTTTGTTATTTAACATATTTTATGAAAATTAAGGTATCTATCGTTTGATATTAAATCAGACTCCAACCGTAAATTAGTAAGAGAACGATTCCCTGAATATTAACCCCGAAGGCCGAAACGAACATCAGATTAATATCCAGGAGACCACTCATCTTATCGATTTTCCAGTCAGTTTCTAATTTTACATATGATAAAGATGTAGATTTTATTTTAAAAATATTTCGTTCAACACATGACTAATCTCAACGGATGAGTACAATCAACACATGAACCTTTATATTATATTGATAAAGATGTAATTTTTATTATAAAAATATTTCGTTCAACACATGACTAATCTCAACGGATGAGTACAGTCAACACATGAACCTTTATATTATATTGATAAAGATGTAATTTTTATTATAAAAATATTTCGTTCAACACATGACTAATCTCAACGGATGAGTACAGTCAACACATGAACCTTTATATTATATTGATAAAGATGTAATTTTTATTATAAAAATATTTCGTTCAACACACGACTAATCTCAACGGATGAGTACAGTCAACACATGAACCATTATATTATATTGATAAAGATGTAATTTTTATTATAAAAATATTTCGTTCAACACATGACTAATCTCAACGGATGAGTACAGTCAACACATGAACCTTTATATTATATATTCTTAATCTTCTAAATTGGAATGAGGCCCAATCAATCACCATATAATATTTATTATATGGCTTTTCATACATCACATGTATATAATAGCATTGAAAAATAATCAACCATCAACCAAAGTGCACTACACTGTATAAGCATCAAATATAGATATCTAACGCTTATAACAGCCTGTCAATCAATCGATCGACATATTTAATCAATCAGGATGAGTGAACTTCAAATTTCATCCCAACACCCGTGTGGGGTTTCAAGCAATCAAACACAGATTTTTATTTTTGCAGTTGGGCGATGTGTAAAATTTATCGTCCCGATCAATGTCATTCAAATAGGTGTACATAAACAAACCGTCCGGTTTGTAAATGAATATTTATTTATTCACATTCACTATATTCATATTCACGTTAAAAATTATATTTTTAACGATAAAACATTTTATTTTAACATATGAATTTTCGTTCAGTTCATTCTTTAAATAAAATGATATTTTTATTTTCTAACTTATTTCAGAAAATTTCGGCGGCATAACGGCACGATACTAGAAACGGGACGAGGCCTAGCCTTATCCCCGGTCTAGTGAAGGCCCACGCCATTCACACATCAATCAAATCAATTTCATTTCACCAAACAATTCAGTTCAAACCAAATAATCCAACCAACTACACAACCAAACAATTTAACAAACAAGCCATCCATGGTCTGTGGATGACGGGTGTCGGGTGCTACTAAACACCGTCTGCATCCTAGTATATATATATAACTAGAAAAAGAAATTGAAAGGTGAGAAATTCTCACTGATTGCTAATCCAATTGCATGACTCTTCATTTATAGAAATCTTCGTCGTTCTCTCCTTTTTGTTATCTTCGTTGCCCGTATTCTCTACATATGTAAAAATCGAATTTTTACTTCGCTATTCAATATATAAAAATAGAATTTTTACTATGTTTCTATATAGATAAAAATTCTATTTTTACTTTATAGATTTCGCCTTTATAAAAATAAAAATTTCGCCTTTATAAAAATAAAGATTTCGCCTTTATAAACATATAGATTTCGCCTTTATAAAAATAAAGATTTCAACTTTATAATAAAAATAAAGATTTCTCCTTTATAAAAATAAAGATTTCGCCTTTATAAAAATAAAGATTTCAACTTTATAAAAATAAAGATTTCGCCTTTATAAAAATAAAGATTTCGACTTTATAAAAATAAAGATTTCAACTTTTCATATCTAAAAATATCGTCTTTTCAAAATCAATCTTTATTTTGCTACACATATAGAGATGCTATTTTTAATATTCCTATCATGTAAAAATTATATTTTTAATCCACTACATAAGTAAAAATCAAATTTTTACATCTTCTATATACTAAAGATTATATTTTTAATACTTTAAAAATATAAAAATCATATTTTTACATCACCTACATAATAAAGATCGAATTTTTATCTTACTACCTTTTAAAAATAATTCCTTCACTTCTATAAAAATCTCGTCTTTACGTTATAAAAAAAAATCTCTTCTTTGCTAATGCAAAAATCGAATCTTTTTATTTTAAAAACACTACTTTTCTTAAATAAAAATTATTCCTTTTATAAAACAAAATTCTAACTTTTCTAATCAAAAATCTCATCCTTTCATATTTATAAAAATTTCGATCTTTTCACCTCCAATAATCATATGATAAAAATCAAAACTTTATGGCCCTTTTTTTTTATATTTAAAAACCCAATTTTTATTTCTATGCTATTATATAAAATAAAACCTATTACTAAAAGGTAAATTAAAATAAATAAAATAATAAAAAATGAAAATAAAACTTACAGTGGTTCGTTTGGGGGGGGGGGGGGGAGATGCTGTCGCGTCGCTTGAGGAGAGGGGGGGGTCTTGGCGTTTCGGTCGACGAAGAGCCCGGGGGAGGAGGAAGAAGAAGGGAGGGGGAAGAAGAGGAGGGGGCGGCAGTCGGTTTCAGGGCGGCGGTGGGAGTGGCAGGCGGGGGTCAGGAGGGAGCGATGGGATTTGGGTGGTGGCCTGGGGTTTCGCGACGGGGCGTGGGGGTTTGAGGGGTCGGAGGCGCATCGGCCTGGGGAGGAGGTGGCGGAGGAATCGGCGGCGGGGAGTGCTGGGCAACGGCGGCTAACATTTTTTTTTTCCTCTGCGTTCTGAAATGATAACAAGAGGGGGGGGGGCCAGAAAGATAAAGGGAGAGGGAGGGAAGATATAATATATTTTATTTTATTTTATTTTATTTTATTTTGCCAAAAAGTTGACTTTCACATACGACCTCGAAACGAGGCCCACCGCCTGTCGTCTACAGCGTTTTACCCCCATTCCGAACACAATGGTATATGTATCGTAGGCTGGTTCAGCTGTTACAATCAGTTTCCGTTAAATTTACATTTAAATCACTATATTGAATTTTAAACCTACATTTCAAATTACCGGGGTCACATACTAGCCCTAAAAATTCCAGAAAAATATTTTCTAACTTCGTATTGACGATACAGTCCTAACAAAACTAGTTTCGTCGAATTCAGAGACCATTTGAAAAATGGCGAATTTCCAGTCGATTAAAATCAACTGAAACTGGTCAAACGCGTTTTCCTTTGCCACGCTCACATATTGATTCGAAAAATTATGAAATTAGAAACCTAGCAATAATTTGACATCACGGACACAACAAAACTGGTTTCGTCGAAATCCGAGGTCGTTTGCAAAATTCCCATTTTTAAGGGCCTGAATTCCATAACGACTATTCAGAATTTTCAACTGGACATATCTTTTGATTCCTACTATGAAATTTTGATTTATTGGATTCGTTGGAAAGATATTCACGAATAGATCCTAATGTTTTTGGTTTCACTAAAATCCGGATTGTTTTGCACCCGGTATGTTCAATTGAAGTTTGAAATCGAATTATCGAACTACCGCGCCATTTTCAATTCCTATTATAATTATATATAAATATTTATATTCTAACGACGACGCGTATAAATATATACGTTCGAATTATATTCTAAATAAATTTCTCGTCGATTCTATTTAAAATAATTCATTTTAAATATAGAAAATTCGCTATAATTGCCAAAATAAAAATTTTAAACTGGCCCAGATTTTCCGGGTTATTACAACGGCCTATCACCCTCAGACCGATGGCCAGACGGAAAGGGTGAATAGAGTTTTAGAGGATCTTTCGAGACTTTGTGTTCTTGACTTTGGAGGGACATGGGAGGATCACCTTCCCTTAGTGGAGTTTGCTTACAACAATAGCTTCCAAGCTACCATAGGCATGGCACCCTTCGAAGCATTGTATGGAAGACCGTGCAAGTCACCAACTTGTTGATGGGAGTCTAAAGATAAGGTTATTCTTGGTCCAGACATGATCAGAGAAACTTCAGAAAAAGTGGACTTGATACGAAGAAGGATGAAAACGGCCCAAGATAGACAGAAATCCTACGCCGACAAGAGAAGGAACGACCTTGAGTTTGAGGTTAGGGACAGAGTTTTTCTTAAGGTATCTCCTCTAAGGAACGTTGTTCGTTTTGAATCCACTGGAAAGCTAGCACCGAGATTTGTAGAACCATTTCCTATCATCGAGAAAGGTGGGAAGATGGCCTATAGATTAGAGCTACCCGAAAAACTGACCGGAATTCACAACGTCTTTCATGTTTCTCACCTCCAGAAGTGTTTACATGAGTCTGCTGAAATAGTAGAGCCTAGCATTCTAGAAGAAGCCGAAGTGGAATGTGTAGCAACTGTGAGAAGAGTTCCAACACGCATCTCAGGAACTGAAGTGAAAAAGCTACGCAACCGTGAAGTCAATCTCATCAAAGTTCACTGGAGCGACGCCGAGGAAGATGCGACTTGGGAAACTGAGGCTAGAATACGCGCAGCCTACCCTTTTCTTTTTGAGGGTACATCTTTTGATCTCTCTTTTTCCTTAAGTTATGCTTTATCTATCTTTTAGGCATATTTCCTCGGCCCTTTCTCCTTAACTCCTTAGGTAGAAAACAAATGGATGCAAACATGTATTTGAAAACATGTTATGGATTATGGCTGCAAGTGGTTACAAGTGATTGCTAGTGGTTGCTCGTGGATGCATATACACACACACCCTAGGATTTAGATTGGCTCAGTCACTTCATACTACATATGCATATATGTAATCTCGTTCACATATGGTTGAAATTTTATATGTTATCATATGGTTATCGCATTTGTATGAATTGTTGTGCGCTCATGTAGAATTATGAGTACGAAAAATTTGCACACATGATGGATTCATGACACTTACATGATTCGCATTTAGGAGGTCAACTGAATCAGTGGACCACCTGATTTCTGCATTAGATAAGGACATATACACACAATGCATATGATCATAAAGCATTAGACGTCTTGAAGGACAATGGACACCTGTGTTTGTTGGTTGAGTAGATGGACGATTGGATGGTAGGATATACATTCTTCCTAACTTGAAGATTTCGGGGACGAAATCCTTTTAAGTGGGGGAGAATCTAACACCCCGTATATTCTATAACAGTGAAATTCATAAATTAAAGTATAATTAATTCTAATGAAAGAATTAAGGGAAATGGCTTACGCCATTGCGGTCGTCTCGGAATTCTGGTTAAATAGAGTCCGAGTTTGCGTGAAACGGACTCCGTATGAAGGAGTTATGATCTCCGGAAGTTTCAGAATAAATTTGAAATTCAAAAACAGCTCAGAACAGGTTTAAAATTTGAATTCGAGTTCAAACTGGGCTGGGCGGGAAATTTCTCGCCCAGTGACCAGGTCGACACTAGTGTCGACTGGGCAGTCGACCTGCCCCCCTAAGTCGACTGCGCAGTCGACTTGCCCGGTCGACCAGGTGGGTCTGACCCTGGTTCGACTTCTAGTGTGCTGTACGGTCTGATTTCCCTCCCTGTTTGCATCTGACGGCTCAAATTAACTTGAAAACACTATAAATACACCGTAAGACACTACTAATTCACATAAGAAAATAAGATAGGAGTCGTCATACTGTCGGGAAGGAGTTGATTGTAGCCGCCAAGAATCAAACTAAGAAGCAAACTAAAGTCTAATCAAATCAATCAACAAATTGCTACCCAAAGGAGAGCATCTCCAAATTCAGAAAATAGAAATTAGAAAACAAGATCTCGTCACACGTTGCAATATAGTGGTCTTTCAGAATCTGAATAAAATTTTGATGTGATACGATGTAATTTGGAATAGAATTGTATCATTATAATGATGTAGATCTTGTGTATTGTAATGTTTCTATCGTGATTGTTTTTGGTGTATTGATTTGTGGCATAAATGGATTGATGCAAGTTTCTTATACGTTTGTTTATGAAAGTAATGGTAATGGCAAGTTTGTGGCAAAGTCTATGATTAGATCCCTCTCATGTTTATGTTAATATCCCCTTTATGTTTATGTTGATATCATGGGCCATATACTTATGTTAACACACACTAGATCTGAGATCCTTTGTGCTACATGAATCAAAACTTATGTATACATCTTAGATCAATTACAAGTATGATTAGAACTATGTTAAATGCAGTTAGGGCTACCTAAACTATGCATGTTCATGAGGAAATAGACTATATATTAGATTTGTACATTTTTGGGTTAATTTACAACATGCTAGTTTTGTGTTCGACATTATGCCAAGTTAATATGTTAAAATCCAAGTTTGTATAAGTCTACGTATGCCATCCTATGTGACACCCTTTTAGTTGTATGCCAATTTTGAATGCAAGTTCACATGATTCAATGTTTAGGTTAACGCCAATTTGCAAGTTCAAGCGCTACACCTTCTATGTATCATAGAAATATTATATGTTCTGAATTTCCCCTTTTCTCACGTTTATCAAGTTGGGCTGAATTGCGTCGAGCCCAACATTAGTACGTACAAACGGGGGTAATAGCATTGGGTGTAAAAACATGGTATAACAAATATGTTGGCATGTTTGTCGCGTGCCAACGACTGTGGCATTTTAGCGCTACAAAATTTTTATACCCAAATTAAAAGATGACTTGACGTTTACATAAATAATAAAATATGTAAATCTAGAAAAGACGACATGCTTGACCTGAGGTTGGATTGAGTTGTGACATAAACCTGCCCGGACCCGCCCAGCTGTCCAGTAGTCACAACAATACCAATCCAATGTGGGAGGTTAAACATTGAGCCGAATAAAGACCCGAGGTTAGACTGAACTACGGTGTAAACCTGCCCGGAACCAACCGGCACATCCAGTAACCATAGTGATATATGTCTAATGTGAGTGTTCAGTGCTCTAAAAGGCTAAGGACAGGTGGTAGGGTTAAGTCAACTGAAACCACTTAACCGAAGATTCAACATGTTAACAAATATTGATGGGTGGGGTTAGGTATATACAGACACTTAACCACTTAACATGTTTGACTAGAAAAACCTAGTAACGTAGGGACCCATTTCAGCAGTAACCCAATTTAGGTATCAACGATACCCTGAAACTAGGCAGGGTGGGGCACGATTACTGGGCTGATTGTAAACGGTCAAATAACGTCAAATGTTGGGTGCACAGTGTAGGTCTAACGGTGTGTGGTCGTGCACGCACTCCGGAGCAGACAAGTAGGGCACTGGGGGCCCCAGTAGTATATCCTATGCCTTCTAGTAATTGTGTCGGTGCCGCCACAATGGGTCTTGATACACCCCCATGGTGGGAACAGCAAAGGTATCTACACTTCTTGTGGGTAGCCGTAAGACACATGTACGAGTAGGAGCCGATCTTTAGAAAACAAAAAGGATCACTTCACCCTCAGCATGGGGTGCCTGTTAGAATAATTCTAGCAAATGCGGAGATATAGTGTAGGTTCGATAGTATATTCGATTCTGGACTACACTCCCTTAGTTATGATACTATCCTGTTTTCAGTTTATGTCTATCATATCCTTTTCTTATTCACATACTGAAAAGTCACTAGATTTACTCAGGCTTTATGTCTGACTCCGTTTTTCTTTTCGTCTTCTTTTCTTTCGTTCCCACCCCCCACCCAGGACCACAGGGAGGAAACAACTCAGCTTAGTCAGGCTCTTTTGCAAGCTTGAAGACAGTAGATGTACGGTTTGGATCTCTTTTGTTTGGATCATGGCTTTGGATATCATTATGGCTATTTTGCTGCTTTATTTTATGTTTTATGCTTCTTTGATAATCAAGACAGTTATGGAAATGTAATGTTTTTGGAAGTATTGTAAGACAATTATGGTATGGTTTGTATGACACGTATTTTGATGAAATAAAAGTTCCTGTGTTTTCCGCTATTTAAAAATATGTGTATTTATATATATCTTGTGTATCTGTGACTTATACTTAAAAACCTCCACCAAAATTAGGGCATTCCCTTTGCGAGTGACCATAACGGAGGTGGGGTGTTTCAAATTAGGTGTAGGATTAAAAAGAAGGACTGTTTTGGAGTATCAAGAGAAGTTTGGGTAGTTTAAGCATAGTTGGGGAATATCGACAAATATGAAAGATGATGAATCATTTGGATTGGATCAACAAATATTAAGGATGATGAATCATTTCGATTGGGTGCTGCAAAAACCAACCATTCACAGAAGTTCAAAAATAGGGGTAATTATTGGAAGTAACGGCTATTTATATAACTTGAGGTAGGATTAAAAAGAAGGGTTGTTTCAAAGTATTAAGAGAAGTAGAGGTAGTTTAGGCATAGTAGGGGTCGATCGACAAATATGAGAGATGATGAATCGTTTGGATTGGGTGCTGCAAAAACCATCCCTTCACATTAGCTAAAAAATAGTGGTAATTGTAGGAAGGAAGGGCTATTTGGAGAATTAGGGGTTGGATTAAAAAATAGGGTTGTTTTGAAGTATTAAGAGAAGTAGGGTAGTTTAAGCATAGTAGGGGATGGTCGATAAATATGACCGATGATGAATCATTTGGATTGCGTGCTGCAAAAACCAACACATCGCAGTAGTTAAAAAGCAGGGGTAATTGTTGGAAGTAAGGGAAATTTAGAGAATTAGGGGTAGGATTAAAAAGAAGGGCGGTTTTGAAGTATTAAGAGAAGTAGGGGTAGTTTAAGCATAGCAGGGGTAGATAGACAAATATGAAAGATGATGAATCGTTTGGATTGGTTGCTGCTAAAACCAACCCTACACCGAAGTTAAAATAGAGGTAATTGTTGGAAGGGCTACTTAGAGAATTAGGGGTTGGATTAAAAAGAAGGATTGTTTTGAAGTATTAAGAGAAGTAGGGGTAGTTTAAGCATAGCAGGGGTATATCGACAGATATAAAAGATGATGAATCATTTAGATTGGGTGCTGCAAAAACCAACACTTCAAATTGGTTAAAAAATAGGGGTAATTTTTGGATGTAAGGGCTATTTAGAGAATTAAAGGTTGGATTAAAAAGAAGGACTATTTTGAAGTATTAAGAGAAGTAGGGGTAGTTTAAGCATAGAAGGGGTAGATCGATAAATATGAAAGATGATGAATCGTTTGGATTGGGGGCTGTAAATACCAACCCTTCACAGAAGTTAATAAATAGTGGTAATTGTAGGAAGGAATGGTTATTTAGAGAATTAGGGTTGGATTAAAAAGTAGGCCTGTTTTAAAGTATTAAGAGAAGTAGGGGTAGTTTAAGCTTTGTTGGGGTAGATCAAAAATAAGAAAGATGATGAATCATTTGGATTAGTTGCTGCAAAAACCAACCCTTCAAAGTAGTTAAAAAATTGGGGTACATTTTGGCAGCTAGAGCTATTTAGAGAATTAGGTGTAGGATTAAAAAGGAATGTTTTGAAGTATTAAGAGAAGTTTGGGTAGTTAAAGCATAGTAGGGGTAGATCGACAAATATCAAAGATTATGAATCGTTTGGATTGTGTGCTGCAAATACCAACCATTCACAGTAGTTAAAAAATAGGGTAATTGTTGGAAGTAAGGGATAATTAGAGAATTAGGGCAAGGATTAAAAATAATGGTTGTTATGAAGTACTAAGAGAAGTAGGGGTAGTTTAAGCATAGTAGGGATTGATTTACAAATATAAAAGATGATGAATCATTTGGATTTGATGTTGCAAAAAACAACGCTTCACTGTAGTTAAAAAATAGGGGTAGTTATTGGAAGTAAGGGCAATTTAGAGAATTAGGGGTAGGATTAAAAAGAAGGGTTGTTTTGAAGTAGAAAGAGAAGTAGGGGTAGTTTAAGCATAGTTGGGGTAGATCGAAAAATATGAAAGATGATGAATCAGTTAGATTGGGTGCTGTAAAATCCAACTCCTCATAGTAGTTAAAAAATAGGCGTAATTGTTGAAAGTAAGGGCTATTTAGAGAATTAGGGGTAGGTTTAAAAAGAAGAGCTGTTTTGAAGTATTAAGAGAAGTAGGGGTAGCTTAGGCATAGTAGGGGTAGATCGACAAATATGAAAGATGATGAATCGTTTGGATTGGGTGCTGAATAAACCAACCCTTCACAATAATTAAAAAATATGGGTAATCGTTGGAAGTAAGGGCTATTAGAGAATTAGGCATAGGATTAAAAAGTAGGTTTGATTTGAAGTATTAAGAGAAGCAGGGGTAGTTTAAGCATAGTAGGGTTAAATCGACAAATATGAAAGATGACAAATCGTTTGGATTGTGTGTTACAAAATACAACCCTTCACAGTAGTTAAATAATAGGGCTAACTGTTGGAAGGAAGCGCCATTTAGAGAATTAGGGGTAGGATTAAAAAGAAGGACTGTTTTGAAGTATTAAGAGAAGTTTGGATAGTTTAAGCATAGTTGGGGTAGATCGATATATATGAAAGATGATGAATCATTTGGATTGGATCGACAAATATGAAAGATAATGAATCATTTGGATTGGGTGCTGCAAAAACCGACCATTCACAAAAGTTAAAAAATAGGGGTAATTGTTGGAAGTAAGGGCTATTTATAAATCTAGAGGTAGGATTTAAAAGAAGGGTTGTTTCAAAGTATTAAGAGAAGTAGGGGTTGTTTAAGCATATTAGGGGTAGATCGACAAATATGGAAGATGATGAATCGTTTGGATTGGGTGCTGCAAAAACCAGCCCTTCACAGTAGTTACAAAATAGGGGTAATTGTTGGAAGGAAGAGCCATTTAGAGAATTAGGGGTTCGGTTAAAAATAAGGATAGTTTTGAATTATTAAGAGAAGTACGAGTAGTATAAGCATATTAGGGGTAGATCGACAAATATGAAAGATGATGAATCATTTGGATTGGATTGACAAATATGAAAGATGATGAATCATTCGGAATGGGTGCTACAAAAACCAACCATTCACAGAAGTTAAAAAATAGGGGTAATTGTTGGAAGTAAGGGCAATTTATATAACTAGAGGTAGGATTAAAAAAGGTTTGTTTCAAAGTATTAAAAGAAGTAAGGATAGTGTAGGCATAGTAGGGGCAGATCGACAAATATGAAATATGATGAGTCATTTGGATTTGCAGCTGCAAAAACCAACCCATCACAAAAGTTAAAAAATAGGGGTAATTATCAGAAGTAAGGGCTATTTAGAGAATTAGGGACAGGATTTAAAAGAAGGGTTGTTTTGAAGTATTATGAGAAGTAGGGGTAGTTTAAGCATAGTAGGGATCGATCGACAAATATGAGAGATGATGTATCATTTGGATTGGTTGATGCAAAAACCATCCCTTCACATTAGCTAAAAAATAGGGTTAATCGTTGGAAGGAAGGGAAATGTAGAGAATTAGGGGTTGGATTAAAAAGAAGGGTTGTTTTTGAAGTATTAAGAGAAGTAGGGGTAGTTAAGCATAGTAGGAGAAGATCGATAAATATGACAGATGATGAATCATTTGGATTGGGTGCTGCAAAAATCAACACTTCTCCGTGGTTAAAATGTAGGGGTAATTGTCGGAAGTAAGGGCTATTTAGATAATTAGTGGCAGGATTAAAAAGAAGGGCTGTTTTGAAGTATTAAGAGAAGTAGGTGTAGTTTAAGCATAGTAGGGGTAGATCGACAAATATGAAAGATGATGAATCGTTTGGATCGGGTGCCGCAAAAACCATCCCTTCAAAGTAGTTAAAAAATAGAGTTAATTGTTGGATGGAAGAGCCATTTAGAGAATTAGGGGTTGGATTAAAAAGAAGGATTGTTTTGAAGTATTAAGAGAAGTACGGGTAGTTTAAGCATAGAAGGAGTAGACCGAGAAATATGAAATATGATGAATCATTTGGATTGTATCGACAAATATGAAAGGTGATGAATCATTTGGATTGGATCGACAAATATGAAAGATGATGAATCATTTGGATTGGGTGCTGCAAAAACCAACCATTCACAAAGTTAAAAAATAGGGGTAATTGTTGGAAGTAAGGGCTATTTATAGAACTAGAGGTAGGATTAAAAAGAAGGGTTGTTTCAAAGTATTAAGAGAAGTAGAGGTAGTTTAGGCATAGTAGGGATAGATCGACAAATATGAATATGATGAATCATTTGGATCGGCAGCTGCAAAAACCAACCCTTCGCAAAAGTTAAAAAATAGGGGTAACTGTTGGAAGTAAGGGCTATTTAGAGAATTATTGGTAGGATTAAAAAGAAGGGCTGTTTTGAAGTATTATGAGAAGTAGGGGTAGTTTAAGCATAGTAGGGGTCGATCGACAAATATGAGAGATGATTTATCGTTTGGATTGGGTGCTGCAAAAACCATCCCTTCACAGTAGCTAAAAAATAGGGGTAATCGTTGGAAGGAAGCGCTATTTAGAGAATTAGGAGTTGGACTAAAAAGAAGGGTTGTTTGAAGTATTAAGAGAAGTAGGGGTAGTTTAAGCATAGTAGGGGAAGATCGATAAATATGATAGATGATGAATCATTTGGATTGAGTGCTGCAAAAACCAACACATCACAGTAGTTATTAAGTAGGGGTAATTGTTGGAAGTAGGGGCTATTTAGAGAATTAGGGGTAGGATTGAAAAGAAGGGTTGTTTTGAAGTATTAAGAGAAGTAGGGGTAGTTTAAGAATAGTAGGAGTAGATCGACAAATATCAATGATGATGAATCGTTTAGATTGGGTGCTGCAAAAACCAACCCTACACAGAAGTTATAATAGGGGTAATTGTTGGAAGGGATACTTAGAGAATTAGCGGAAGGATTAAAAAGATGGGTTGTTTTGAGGTATTAAGAGGAGTTGGGGTAGTTTAAGCATAACAGGGGTATATCGACAAATATAAAAGATGATGAATCATTTGGATTGGGTGCTACAAAAACCAACCCTTCAAAGTAGTTAAAAAATATAGGGCTAATTTTTGGAAGTAAGGGCTATTTAGAGAATTAAGGTTTGGATTAAAAAGAAGGACTGTTTTGAAGTATTAAGAGAAGTAGGGGTAGTTTAAGCATAGTAGTGGTAGATCGGCAAATATGAAAGATGATGAATCGTTTGGATAGGGGGCTGCAAAAACCAACCCTTCACAGAAGTTAATAAATAGGGGTAATTGTCAGAAGAAATGATTATTTAGAGAATTAGGGGTAGGATTAAAAAGAAGGGTTGTTTTGAAGTATTAAGAGAAGTAGTGGTAGTTTAAGAATAGTTGGGGTAGATAGAAAATATGAAAGACGATGAATCATTTGGATTGGGTGCTTGTAACACCCCGTGTATTCTATAACCATGAAAGTCATAAATTAAAGTATAATTAATTTCAAATCAAAGAATTAAGGGAAACGGGATACGCCATTGTGTTCATCTCGGAAAAATACGCGAAATAGAGTCCGAGTTTTCGCAAAACGGATAACGTGTGAAGAAGATATCTTTAATTTAAATATCGCAGCAAAACATGAAAAAAAAGAAGAATGGGAAACGAATAATGTTTAGCATTGTTCTAGGGTTTGTAAGCAAAAGACTTAGTAGCTCATTTGGTTGGAACACATGACTTGCATACAAGAGGTACAGAGTTCGATCCCCGCCAGCGCCCTATTTTTTTTTGTTTTAGGGGAATGGCTTAAAATAGCCTAGTGTGAACGCAGTTCAAAAAGTGGTTTAGTGTGAAAATGGGTAATTGGGAAGGTAGAGAAAAAAATTAATATATATATAATATATATATATACACACATATACGCATATATATATATATATATATATATATATATATATATATATATATATATATATATGACGTGTACGCATCATGTAGCGTACGTTGCGCATTTTTGGTTGTCAAGGATGGTTTTTTTTTGGCCTTCTCCAATTTTTAATTATGACAAATTAAAGGTAAGAAAATATTTATTCATATATATATATATATTTATATATGGGTAATTAATACGGAAAAGGGGAAAATGTATCTATTAAATACGTATTTACGTTTGAATTGGTGAACATTTAATACGCTGAGTCATTTCTGACTCATCGCTGAGTCAATGCTGAGTCATTTCTGAATCATGGCCGAGTCAATAGGATAACTCTATCCTGACTGAACGGTTATGGTCATTTCTAGGATTAATCAAACGGCCTAAATTAATCCTAAAATTCTATATATACAACTTAAACCTAACCTAAACTCACACAAAAAAATAAGAATGATGCCATCATGCTGCTGAGGAACGACTAGGAGTAGCCACCAATTTGAGAGAAGATTAGGAGGCAAATTCTAAAGCATAAAGCAACTTAAACAAATCAAATCAACGCCTACGTCAAAAGGAGTCTCATCTCCAAATTCCTGAATTGGAGAATTCACCAGACGATTGTAAGTAGAGTATTATTTTGGTATGAATAAATAACTGTGTTGGTTTGTACACTTGATTTGTGGTGATAAGTAATTCATATTTGTGCGTTACTATGATTCTTATCGATTTGGAATATTGTATAACGATTGGATATTCGCAAAGTATGTTATTCATTATAAAAACTACATGTTTGCGGTAGTTTTATGCAAGTATACGATTGGATATTCGCAAAGTATGTTATTCATTATAAAAACTACATGTTTGCGGTAGTTTTATGCAAGTATACGTTTGGATATTCGCAAAGTATGTAATTCATGTTGAAGCTACATGTATGTAGTTGTTTAATTGAAATTCATGCAAGTATGTGGTTTTGCTACTATGCCATCGTAATGTATATTTTTGTATAAAAATCATTTTGTGTGTAATTGGAACAAATTTGGGTTATTATAATTCATATGAAGTTTTGGCATCATGATCTATGTATAAGACCATACTTTTGCATTAAATACAAAAGTAAGCCTCTTTGCGAACTTACGAATATGACTAGGCTATGTTTGATATTTTGCATAATTGAAAAACATGTTAGGTCTATATAGTTAACAAGAATTATATGATGACATATGTTGTACATAGCTAGGTTAGATTTAAAATCCCATTTGCAAGTTTGCATGACTAAAGTAAAAATCATGATTTCATGTTTAGAAATATTTATGCCATAAGTATATGTGTGCCATGGTTATGTGAATAGATTTAAAATCATGATTAAGTCGGAATAATTCTAGTTGAACTATACTTTTGTATTAGTAACAATAGTAAGCACCCTTGTAAACATGTAGTAACCTTATGAACATGATTTGCTTATGTTTGACATCATGCCTAAAGAAAAATATAGGTTTATGTTGTAGTTAAGACTATGTGTCAATAATGATATCCAATTTAGATTCTAACTTAACTACAAGTTTACATGCTTTGATTCATGTCACTTATGCTTTATGACCAAAGTATACGTTGCTACTATGCAAGTACACCAGTTTCTATTTTTTAGTTCCAACGTTATGTTGCAAGTTCATGCGTTCACATTCCCCTTTTTGTGTATGTAATCACGCTTTAAGCCTCCCCTTTTTCACGTGGCTAAGTTGGGCTTAAAAAGGCTAAGCCCAACATATATATATATAATAAACGAACGTATTAAACGGGGGAAAATAGCGTTGGGCCAAATTAATTAATAAATGAAAATATAAAGTAAAGGGGCCCAAATTCAAGTATGGGTTGGGCCCATGATTGGTGTAACCTTCACACCATTGATTTTTAATAATGGGCCGCAAATATTTACATATAAGAAAATAAAGAAGAAAGACAAAATATGTAAATGTAGAAAATACGATGTGTTTAACCCGAGGTTAGATTGAGTTGTGATGTAAACCTGCCCGTAACCGCCCGGCTGTCCAGTAGTCACAACAATACCTATCCAATGTGGGTGGTTAAACATGGAGCCCAATAAGGACCCGAGGTTAGACTGAGTTGTGGCGTAAGACTGCCCGGAACAAACCGGCAACAGGCAGCCACAACAATACCTGTCTAATGTGAGAGGTCAAGGCTTTAATAAGACAATTAAGGCTGAGTCAGGATTGTTAGGATTAAGTGAACTAAAGACTTAATCAAAATGGAACATGCTAAACTAAACAGACTGATTGGGGGTTAGGTTTATAAACACTTAACCAACTTAGCATGTTGGCTAGAAATAGAAAACCTAGTAGCGGTGGACCCTTTTCAGCAGTAACCCTACAAGGCGTATCATGATACCCTGAAACTAGGCAGGGTGGGGCACGATTACTGGGCTGATTGTAAGAGGTCAAATCGATGGCGGTGGTGCAGCAGTGTAGGTTCTAACGGGGTGCGGGCGTGCACACACTCCGGTGCAGAAAAATAAGGCACTGTGCACCAGTAGCATACCTGTGCATTCTAGGATTGTGTCGGGTCGCCACCATGGGACTTGATACACCCCATGGTGGGACCAGCACAGGTAACTACAACATCGGGGGCCGTAAGACACATGTAATTATGCGAGTAGGAGCCGATCATTATAAAATGGATCACTTCACCCTAATATTGGGGTGCCTATTGGGAACTAGTTTATATGGGTACAGAGATTAATATGGGGTACGATAGTATATTCGACCCTAGACAACTTAACCAAGTTTATAGTGCTTTCTCCATTTCTAGTTTATGCTTATCATACCCAGTTCTTTATTCATAGATAGAGTAGTCCTCGACTTACTCAGGCTTTATGTCTGACTCTACTTTTCTTTCGTCTTCTTTTCTTCCGTTTCCCCCCCCAGGTCCACAGGGAGGGAATACTGCAGCTTGACCAGCCTTCATATCCAGCTTGAAGAGAAAGAATGTATTGCTTGGACCTTTCCGTTTTGAACTATGGCTTTGGACAACAACTATGGGGCTTTTGCAGTTTATTTATGTTTTCTTTATGCTTCTTTAAATAATGTAATCAAGACAGTTATGAAGGTGTTATGTTTTTTTTTGAAAGGATGTAAGACAATCATGGTGATGTTGCTGTAACACGTATTTACTTTTATGAAATAAAAGTTGCTGCTTTTCTGCTATTTACAAATATGTGTTCTTATATCTGTCTTGTATATCTGTGACTTATACTTATAAACCTCCACCAAAATTAGGGCATTCCCTTTGAGAGTGACCCTAACGGAGGTGGGGTGTTTCACTTGGTATCAGAGCATAGGTTTACAGATCAGATAAAAAGTTTTTGAAACTATTTTCAAATTAAGTTTAAAGAAGCATTTTTCAAGAAAAAGTATTGTTTTATAGTTTTAAAAAGGCATATTCCCCAAAGCCATACGCACCATCCTTTGATCTTCTGTTTGAATCCTTATTTCCCTCTTTCTTGAGTCTCTGGGGCTCCCGGCTCTCCGGGAGGTAACCTCGTCGAAGGGCAAAGTAGTGCCCGACTTCCATCGATAGCCGCAGTAGTTTCACATGTAGCTAGTTTTCTTTCAAGCTTTGTAGGGTTTTCTGTGCGATGGAGGCATCTTTCGAGGGGTTTGTGAACATGTTTTACACAAGGAAGAGGATGAGGAGTTTTGCTAAGGAGCACAACCCAAGGATGAAGAATTCATGGATATGGACTTGGATCACGATGGAGGGTAGTTAGACTTTTGACTTGCCTTGGGAATACCCTCGAGATTCCGTGCGATCAGTTAGGCTTAGCTACCTAGAGTCGCTTAAGTGCTTAATTGTTTGATTGATTTGCTAGTATCATCTCACGTAGATCGTCCAAATTCGGAGGAGGTATCCCTTGAGTGCTTGTCTGATATTGGTTTAGGCCTTTGGGGCTTGTACTTGAGGAATGTCGAGTTCGACTAGGATGGTTTGCGTGAGGGATAAATAGTTGTGGCGATTTTTCATGGGTGATATCTTAGTTTACTTAACAAGGTAGAAATATTTCCGTTTGGAGTTTAGTTTATCTTTCTGATAATCTTTGATCTCTTTTCCGTAAGTTAGGCATGTTAGTATCTATCTTTTTAGGTATATCTCCTCAATATTATCCTTTATCCTTAGGTAGAAACCCTTTTGGATGTAAACATGTATTTAAAAACATGTTATGGATGATGGTTGCAAGTGGTTACTCGTGGTTGCATATACACACACAATCTAGGTTTTAGATCGGCTCAGTCACTTCATATTGCATATGCATATATGTATTTATATTCATATATGGTTGAAGTTTAATGTGTTGTCATATGGATGTTGCATTGATATGAATGATTGTGCACTCATGTAGAATCATGAATAGGAAGTTTGCATACATAATGGATTCATGACACTTACATAATTTGCATTAAGGAGGTCAACTGAATCAGTGGACCACCTGATTTTGCATTAGATAAGTACATGTACACACACACACACTTCGCATATGATCATGAAGCATTAGAAGTCTTTTAAGGACAATGGATGCTCGTGTTTGATGGATGAGTAGATGGATGATTGGATGTTAGGATATACATTCCTCCTAACTTGAAGATTTCGGGGACGAAATCCTTTTAAGTGGGGGAGAATGTAACACCCCGTGTATTCTATAACCATGAAAGTCATAAATTAAAGTATAATTAATTTCAAATCAAAGAATTAAGGGAAACGGGATACGCCATTGTGTTCATCTCGGAAAAATACGCGAAATAGAGTACGAGTTTTCGCAAAACAGATAACGTGTGAAGAAGATATCTTTAATTTAAATATCGCAGCAAAACATGAAAAAAAAGAAGAATGGGAAACGAATAATGTTTAGCATTGTTCTAGGGTTTGTAAGCAAAAGACTTAGTAGCTCATTTGGTTGGAACACATGACTTGCATACAAGAGGTAAAGAGTTCGATCCCCGCCAGCGCCCTATTTTTTTGTTTTAGGGGAATGGCTTAAAATAGCCTAGTGTGAACGCAGTTCAAAAAGTGGTTTAGTGTGAAAATGGGTAATTGGGAAGGTAGAGAAAAAAATGAATATATATATAATATATATATATACATATACGCATATATATATGTATGTATATATATATGACGTGTACGCATCATGTAGCGTACGTTGCGCATTTTTGGTTGTCAAGGATGGTTTTTTTTTGGCCTTCTCCAATTTTTAATTATGACAAATTAAAGGTAAGAAAATATTTATTCATATATATATATATATAAATATTTATATATGGGTAATTAATACGGAAAAGGGGAAAATGTATCTATTAAATACGTATTTACGTTTGAATTGGTGAACATTTAATACGCTGAGTCATTTCTGACTCATCGCTGAGTCAATGCTGAGTCATTTCTGACTCATGGCTGAGTCAATAGGATAACTCTATCCTGACTGAACGGTTATGGTCATTTCTAGGATTAATCAAACGGCCTAAATTAATCCTAAAATTCTATATATACAACTCAAATCTAACCTAAACTCACAAAAAAAAAATAAGAATGAGGCCATCATGCTGCTGAGGAACGACTAGGAGTAGCCACCGATTTGAGAGAAGATTAGGAGGCAAATTCTAAAGCATAAAGCAACTTAAACAAATCAAATCAACGCCTACGTCAAAAGGAGTCGCATCTCCAAATTCCTGAATTGGAGAATTCGCCACACGATTGTAAGTAGAGTATTATTTTGGTATGAATAAATAACTGTGTTGGTTTGTACACTTGATTTGTGGTGATAAGTAATTCATATTTGTGCGTTACTATGATTCTTATCGATTTGGAATATTGTATAACGATTGGATATTCGCAAAGTATGTTATTCATTATAAAAACTACATGTTTGCGGTAGTTTTATGCAAGTATACGATTGGATATTCGCAAAGTATGTTATTCATTATAAAAACTACATGTTTGCGGTAGTTTTATGCAAGTATACGTTTGGATATTCGCAAAGTATGTAATTCATGTTGAAGCTACATGTATGTAGTTGTTTAATTGAAATTCATGCAAGTATGTGGTTTTGCTACTATGCCATCATAATGTATATTTTTGTATAAAAATCATTTTGTGTGTAATTGGAACAAATTTGGGTTATTATAATTCATATGAAGTTTTGGCATCATGATCTATGTATAAGACCATACTTTTGCATTAAATACAAAAGTAAGCCTCTTTGCGAACTTACGAATATGACTAGGCTATGTTTGATATTTTGCATAATTGAAAAACATGTTAGGTCTATATTGTTAACAAGAATTATATGATGACATATGTTGTACATAGCTAGGTTAGATTTAAAATCCCATTTGCAAGTTTGCATGACTAAAGTAAAAATCATGATTTCATGTTTAGAAATATTTATGCCATAAGTATATGTGTGCCATGGTTATGTGAATAGATTTAAAATCATGATTAAGTTGGAATAATTCTAGTTGAACTATACTTTTGTATTAGTAAAAAAAGTAAGCACCCTTGTAAACATGTAGTAACCTTATGAACATGATTTGCTTATGTTTGACATTATGCCTAAAGAAAAATATAGGTTTATGTTGTAGTTAAGACTATGTGTCAATAATGATATCCAATTTAGATTCTAACTTAACTACAAGTTTACATGCTTTGATTCATGTCACTTATGCTTTATGACCAAAGTATACGTTGCTACTATGCAAGTACACCAGTTTCTATTTTGTAGTTCCAACGTTATGTTGCAAGTTCATGCGTTCACATTCCCCTTTTTGTGTATGTAATCACGCTTTAAGCCTCCCCTTTTTCACGTGGCTAAGTTGGGCTTAAAAAGGCTAAGCCCAACATATATATATATATATATATATATATATATAAAATAAACGAACGTATTAAACGGGGGAAAATAGCGTTGGGCCAAATTAATTAATAAATGAAAATATAAAGTAAAGGGGCCCAAATTCAAGTATGGGTTGGGCCCATGATTGGTGTAACCTTCACACCATTGATTTTTAATAATGGGCCGCAAATATTTACATATAAGAAAATAAAGAAGAAAGACAAAATATGTAAATGTAGAAAATACGATGTGTTTAACCCGAGGTTGGATTGAGTTGTGATGTAAACCTGCCCGGAACCGCCCGGCTGTCCAGTAGTCACAACAATACCTATCCAATGTGGGTTGTTAAACATGGAGCCCAATAAGGACCCGAGGTTAGACTGAGTTGTGGCGTAAGACTGCCCGGAACCAACCGGCAACAGGCAGCCACAACAATACCTGTCTAATGTGAGAGGTCAAGGCTTTAATAAGACAATTAAGGCTGAGTCAGGATTGTTAGGATTAAGTGAACTAAAGACTTAATCAAAACGGAACATGCTAAACTAAACAGACTGATTGGGGGTTAGGTTTATAAACACTTAACCAACTTAGCATGTTGGCTAGAAATAGAAAACCTAGTAGCGGGGGACCCTTTTCAGCAGTAACCCTACAAGGCGTATCATGATACCCTGAAACTAGGCAGGGTGGGGCACGATTACTGGGCTGATTGTAAGAGGTCAAATCGACGGCGGTGGTGCAGCAGTGTAGGTTCTAACGGGGTGCGGGCGTGCACACACTCCGGCGCAGAAAAATAAGGCATTGGGCACCAGTAGTATACCTGTGCATTCTAGGATTGTGTCGGGTCGCCACCATGGGACTTGATACACCCCATGGTGGGACCAGCACAGGTAACAACAATATCGGGGGCCGTAAGACACATGTAACTATGCGAGTAGGAGCCGATCATTATAAAATGGATCACTTCACCCTGATATTGGGGTGCCAATTGGGAACTAGTTTATATGGGTACAGAGATTAATATGGGGTACGATAGTATATTCGACCCTAGACAACTTAACCAAGTTTATAGTGCTTTCCCCATTTCTAGTTTATACTTATCATACCCAGTTCTTTATTCATAGACAGAGTAGTCCTCGACTTACTCAGGCTTTATGTCTGACTCTACTTTTCTTTCGTCCTCTTTTCTTTCGTTTCCCCCCCCCCCCCCCAAGGTCCACAGGGAGGGAATACTGCAGCTTGACCAGCCTTCATATCCAGCTTGAAGAGAAAGAATGTATTGCTTGGACCTTTCCGTTTTGAACTATGGCTTTGGACAACAACTATGGGGCTTTTGCTGTTTATTTATGTTTTCTTTATGCTTCTTTAAATAATGTAATCAAGACAGTTATGAAGGTGTTATGTTTTTTTTTTGAAAGGATGTAAGACAATCATGGTGATGTTGCTGTAACACGTATTTACTTTTATGAAATAAAAGTTGCTGCTTTTCTGCTATTTACAAATATGTGTTCTTATATCTGTCTTGTATATCTGTGACTTATACTTATAAACCTCCACCAAAATTAGGGCATTCCCTTTGAGAGTGACCCTAACGGAGGTGGGGTGTTTCACTGCTGCATAAACCTACCCTTCACAGTAGTTAAAAAATTGGGGTAATTGTTGGCAGCAGGGGTTATTTAGAGAATAAGGGGTAGGATTTAAAAGGATTGTTTTGAATTATTAACAGAAGTTGGGGTAGTTCAAGCATAGTAGGGGTAGATCGACAAATATAAATGATGATGAATCTTTTGGACTGTGTGCTGCAAAAACTAACCATTCACAGTAGTTAAAAAATAGGGGTAATTGTTGGAAGTAAGGATTATTTAGAGAATTAGGTCAAGGATTAAAAATAAGGGTTGTTTTGAAGTACTAAGAGAAGTAAGGGTAGTTTAAGCCTAGTAGGGATAGATTGATAAATACGAAAGATGATGAATCATTTGGATTTGATGTTGCAAATAACAACCCTTCACTGTTGTTTAAAAATAGGGGTAATTATTGGAAGTAAGGGCTATTTTGAGAATTAGGGTTAGGATTAAAAAGAAGGGCTGTTTTGAAGTACTAAGAGAAGTAGGGGCAGTTATAGTAAGGGTAGATCAACAAATATGAAAGATGATGAATCATTTGGATTTGGTCAACAAATGTGAAAGATGGTGAATCATTTGGATTGGGTGCTGCAAAAACCAACCCTTCATAGATGTTAGAAAATAGGGGTAATTGTTGGCAGTTGTAACTCCCCACATCCGTTAGTGTCACTCACTAAGGGAATGCACTAAGTTCTGTGGAGCATTTTGGGTAAAAGATGCAAATAAATTACAAGACAGACAGAAATTAAACAGCGGAAAATAAAACTTTGCTTTATTGTTAAAATAGTTTGTACAATGATTTCTTTACAATATCAGAGTATCATCTGTCTTACAAAATAAAGAAGAATAAAAACAACATTTATATTCCCCAATTTTAGCAAGAGCCAGCCATAGCATCTGAAAAGAGAATCCAAGCAAACTTCGACAAATCTTCATGCTGGGAAAGAATGGATGTCCAACTTAACCTGAGCTAAACTATTCCCTCCTTTACTACATGGAAGGCGGGGAACGGAAGAAAAGAAGACGAAGGAAAAACAGAGTCAGACATAAAGCCTGATTAAGTTCAGTAACTTCAAGCATGTGAACATGGAAAAACAGAACGACCTGAATTAACTGAATACAAGATAACACCATGATGATAGGGTTAGCAAGATTAGACAAGATAATCACAAGATAAGCTAAGATAAGATAAACTGGATATGCACTAATACTTTCGCCGCTTTGCTATTTCCTTGTAATATTGTTTTCTATATCTCTGCACAACCTAACTATTGTCCCCAACTAGTAACGATAATGTGATCCCAATCCCTGTAGTTTTCATCGCCTTCAGGCTTACATTTATTATTTATTTCCTAGATCATATCTAGGGTTTTCTACCAAGTGCCTTCTAGATTCAACTAGAGTCTACAATATCAGTTGAACGCTTCTCGGATTCAGGATTTATGCCACCTAGTTCCACTAGGGATTATGCTACCTGTCTAATGATGCCACCAAGTCTAGGACACACTACCTAGAGTGGTATATGTCCCTAGACTTCCCCACGCATGTATCGCGAATCGTTATTGCTTGTCTAGATGCACATGTCCTGTAATGTGCGGCCCGAGTTCGGTAGCAGGGCAAATCAAGAAACACAGAACTCGGTCGGGAGCTTTCAGATATCTGCCGATGCAGATGCTAAGGTCTGTTTTTATTCCAGTGGCTATGGTCCCACTTGACCCCTCCCTCAACTAATGAAAGGCACACCTTGAAAAATGAGAACTATACGCTAGCCCCCGGTGCCCCTACTATCCTATGGCCATCCTCACCCATAACTAGATAGCAAGTATATGGTCTTTTGGAGTTCTCCGCCTTTCCGCTTCACGTATCTTGATTGACTGAAGATGGATGGTAGACGACGAGTTGCTATCACAGGGCTACCGTTTTCTCGCAGAATCACGCTGGTCCATCCTAGTCTTTAAGTTGCCATATTTTGCAACCAAGGCATACCCTTGGTTCTTCTACCGCAGACCTTAACCTCTGTGAGCCCAGGAGGATCATCTGCAGCCTCATAGAGGGATACCAAGAGTACCCTCACATCCCCTCGAAGCTTCGGGCTTCGTAACCCAATTCGTTGGAGCCTTCGTTTTAATCAGACGAACGTTCGCCCCTTCCCGTGTTATACTAAGAATTACTACTTAGTTCTACTAACTAAGGTTTACCACTTAGTTTCCAGAATCGTTGTTTTCTTAACTAAGGTTTACTACTTAGCTCCTTTTAACTAAGGTTTACTAGTTAGTTCTCTTTCCCACCAATTTGGATTGGTTAAATGTCATTAGTCAATTCAAGCTAACTTAACCCTCTTCATTTATCCTGTCAAATTGGTTAAGTGTTATCAGTGATTCATGTGGACTTAACCCAACCACAAACCCAATTATATTGGTTAAGTATTTCTTATTACTTAACCCTACCCGTTCGTCCTGTATTGGTTAAGTGTTCCTCTTTAACTTAACCTTCCTCGTCTGTTTTAACTAACATGTTATTAATGGTTAAGTATTATCCCTTCATGTTTTAGACTTAACCTTATTCCCTTATCACAATCTGGTGGTTAAGTGTTCAAGTTTACTTAACCCTACAGTCTAGCCCAGCTAACATATCAAATTGGCTAAGTGTATTTACTTAACCCCAACCTCTAGTCTAGTTAACATGTTAATTTGGCTAAGTGTATTAACTTTACTTAACCCCACCTTCTAGTCTAGTTAACATGTTAATTTGGCTAAGTGTTTTCTAAGTTACTTAACCCCTACAAATCTTGTCTCGTTACCATGTGAATTTGGTTAAGTGTCCCTATGGACTTAGCCCTCCCACCCTAGCTTAACTGTGTTAAATTGGTTAAGTGTTTCTATGGACTTAACCCTCCCATTCTAGAGTAATTGTATGGCCCTAGCCCCACCGACCAGTTTGGTTATCATGTTGAAATGGTTAAGTCTCTTAGTGAACTTAACCCTACTGTTCTTGTTTCTAGCTTTAATAGATTAAAGCCACGACCACTCACATTAGAAAGATCTTGTTGCGACTACTGGATGTGTCGGTTGGTTCCGGGCAGATTTACATCGCAACTTAGTCTAACCTCGGGTTAGGCGTATTCGTGTTTTCTAGTTCAAAAGGGTTTTGACTAATTTTCAAATCAGGTTTTGAAAGTAACCATCCCGTCTGTAGGATCAGTTAGGGATAGCCAGGGAGAGCAGGAAACTTGTATTTTCCAAACCCAAGCCTAGACACTATCCTCTCTGTCACCCTAGAACTTTCTGGTGTATTGTTAAAAGAGATGTCGTTAAGAAACCTTTAATTTGTCTAAATTTACATTCTCTTATTTAGGACAAATTCTATAAGTAAATTATTCCTAATTTACTTATTTCCTAATTACTCTTTTAATATAAATTGTCAACATTCATTCTTATGGCC
Organism: Allium sativum; assembly: GCA_030737875.1. NCBI lineage: Eukaryota > Viridiplantae > Streptophyta > Magnoliopsida > Asparagales > Amaryllidaceae > Allium > Allium sativum. Next base: position 730,396,219 of record CM060923.1, on the reverse strand, counting down.
CAATTTCCCGTCTATATCATATTTTGCTTTTTGGTATGTAAACTATACCAAATTAAGTGTCACTGACCATGATTTTGCTAGACATGACAATTATTCCCAATTACGGCCAATGCCAATACACCTATATTACCAAATTAGCTAATCCAATTCTGATTTTACATTCTAATTACAGTTCATGTCAAACTAGACTTATTATTCTAGTTCACAATTCATGTAAATGCTAGATTTACAAGTCAATACTAGATTCACATCCTATAATTCATGTCAAATTTATCCAATTTGCATTTCTATGAACATGCCATAATACATGTTCCCAATTTATGCCAATTTCCAAGTTAAAACTACGTTTTTAGTAAATTTCATATTTTGCCCAAATCGTATTCCCATCGTTCGTATAATCGTGATTCAATCTAGATTATAGATAAATCAAGATTCGTAGAAAATAGGGAATGAACCAAAGATGCTATGCAAAAGATAGACATAATAACTGGCATAAAAAGGGTTGAATAACGACGTCGGTTCAAGAAAATGGGTAGACCTAACGTAATAGGTAAACTCCCAAGGTCTAAAACCAAGGAAAACCAAGAATAGACAGAATAGAGACTCAGGTTCAAGAACATGGGTAGACCTAACTTAATAGGTAAATTCCCAAGGTGTAAAACCAAAGAAACCAAGAATAGAAAATCAGGTTTAGACCCAATTTCATAGTCAAAAACTTAAACAACACTTTCCTAGTCATGAATCACAGGTGTTTATTCACAATTGTCCTTGTTATGTCATAGGCAATAGTTTATGTTTCCTAATCAAAGGCATAGGCTTAGTCATGGAAATAATTCTCATAGTCGCAGCCATAGTCATAGGCAATGTCCATAGTCATAGGCAATGTTCATAGTCGTAGGAAATGTTCATAGTCATAGGAAATGTTCATAGTCATATTCAATGTTCATAGTCAAAGAGGCATATGGTTCTAAGGTCCATAGTTTCATAGTCACAGTTTTATTTGTCCTCAAATCATAACAGTTCTTAATTTGGTCCAAAGAAATAGGCACTGATTCAATAGAAAGAATTGGCATACTCTTTTATTCCTTTAATTTCATGCCACGAAAAGAGAAACGTTCAAATCTAGAAATAACTGACTTAAAGAGATTTAGATTAGAAAAGAAAGATGGCGTTGCTACGATTCATGCGACGTTGCTCGGAACCGTTTGAGCTAGCCTTTGATTCTTCACTTGAAATCCTAGCCTGACTTGAACCTCTTCTTGAAAGTCTTTTAGCATCATCTCCTCGTCCTGATTTATTTTATATATATTATTCTATTTATATTTTAATTAAGAGGAGGAGAAGAAGCCATGTTCACTAAGAATCTTTGCAGCATAAGGGAAGAGGATAATTGTGAATAAAGAAGAAGACTAGGGCTGTTTATATAGTGTAGAAGTCAACGAATCTGGTCAGAAGGGCGTCCGAATACAGAGAAACGAATCAGGTTCAGAAGGCTGGAAAAAGCGGCGAGGGGGGGGGGGAAGGGGGAGGGGGGTCGACCCCCAGGTCGACTACCCAGTCGACCTGGGTGACCCAGGTCGACTACCAAGTCGACCTGGGTGCCTTGGGCGGGAAAATTCCCGCCCAGCCCAATCTGTGTCCGATTTGAATTTTGAACATGACCTGTTTTGAAATTTGAACTTCGCTGAATCTTCCGGAGCCTATATCTTCCTCATACGGACTCCGATTTACGCAAATTCGGACTCGTTTTCATGCAGAATTCCGAGACGAACGCAATAGCGCAGCACGTTTCCCTTGATTTTGATTTAACTTTTAATTCTGCCTTGATTTGTGAATCCTTGTGTTACAGAATTATGGGGTGTTACATTCTCCCCCACTTAAAAGGATTTCGTCCCCGAAATCTTCAAGTTAGGAAGAATGTGTCCTACCATCCAATCACCCTTCTACTCAACCATTCAACCACAGGCATTCATAGTCCTTAAAAGATATCTAATGCTTTCATGTTCATATGTACAGTGTGTGTATATGTCTTTATCTAATGCAAAATCAAGCGGTCTACTGATTCAGTTGACCTCCTTAATGCGAATCATGTCAGTGCCATGCGTCCAATCATGTATGCAAGCATCCCTAGTTACGTAAATACTACATGCGTGCATAACCATTCATCCATATGCAACATTCATATGATAACATGTCAAGTTCAACTTACAAACAGATACATATCTGTAAATGCAATATGAAAGCGTCCGAACTGATCCAGTGTCTAATACGTATGCGAATGCATTCACGAGCAACCATTAGCAACCACTTGCAACCATCAACCATAACATGTTTCCAACACATGTTTACATCCATTGGCTTCTACCTAGAGGATATACTTTGGAAAGAGAGAATCAATTATGCTTAAAGCTCCTACCAAAGAAATCAAGGATACACCCTTAAGGAAAAGGGTATCATGCTAGTATCTAGCCTTCTTGAGCTTTACTCCACTGTATCTTAACTAATTTAACTTTATGATTGTGAAGTTCTTGATCTCCATTTCCAAAATAAACAGATGTCAATCATGGTACCAAGTACATGTACTAAGATGATTAGAGGTCTCCCTCTTATCCACCATGCCATAACTATAAGGGTCGAAAGGTTACTACGTGCTTTTTAAAGTGCATACCCCAACTATTCATCTCTCACGCAAACCATCTTAGTCGAACTCGACATTCCTCAAGTACAAGCCCCAAAGGCCTAAACCAATATCAGAGAAGCATCCAAGGAATATTTCCTCCGAATTTAGACAATCTACGTGAGATGATATAAGCAAACTCGATAGCTATTCCCAAATCCCTACTGACCAAAAATAAACTGTCGGACCACCAACTTGATTTGAGACTCTAATGGGATCTTTCTACTATACAAGTAATATGGTGCAAAGACTCAACTATGGAAGTGGATATGAACAAATGAGAAGCGCTAAAGCCAAAGGAAATAGTACGAATAGCATAACTAGATTCTTCCATCAGAACTTTACTACCTTTCTCCTAGGTACGCTTGGTGCCGAAAGTAGGTTCTTGCCCTTCTGAAAAATCTTGTTCCTCATTCTTGCCACTATCCTTAATTATATACCCTATCATATCCTAGTAAAGATACTTCCTCTTGTATGAGTTTATATAATTTCTTCCTCCTTCGTGAGCAAAATCTACATCCATGAATTCCTCATCCTAGGGTTGTGCTCCTTAGCCAAACTCCTCATCCCCTTCTGTGTGTAGTCATGTTGAAAAATCTCTTGAAAGCTGCTTCCATCGTACAGAAAACCATATAAAGCTTGAAAGAAAACTAGCCGAAGGTGAAACAACTACGGCTATGGATGGAAGTCGGGCACTACTTCGCCCTTCGATGAGGTTACCTCCCAGAAAGCCAGGAGCCCGAGAGGCTCAATAAAGAAGGAGATAAGAATTCAAACAGAGGAAGTGTGTATGGCTTTGGGGAATATGCCTTTAAAACAAATCTTTTCTTTTGAAAATGCTTCTTTTAAAACCGTTTGGAAAATAATTTTTCAAACCCTTTATCTGATCCGGTAACCTTCAGCTCTGATACCACGTGTAACACCCCACATCTGTTAGTGTTACTCACAAAGGGAATGCACTAAGTTCTGTGGAGCATTTTGGGTAAAAGATGCAGATAAATTACAAGATAGATAGAAATTAAACAGCGGAAAATAAAACTTTGCTTTATTGATAAAATAGTTTGTACAATGATTTCTTTACAAAGTCAGAGTATCATCTGTCTTACAAAATAAAGAAGAATAAAAACAATATTTATATTCCCAATTTTAGAAAGAGCCAGCCATAGCATCTGAAAAGAGAATCCAAGCAAACTTCGACAAATCTTCAAGCTGGGAAAGAGTGGCAGTCCAACTTAACCTGAGCTAAACTATTCCCTCCTTTACTACCTGGGAGGGGGGAATGGAAGAAAAGAAGACGAAAGAAAAACAGAGTCAGACATAAAGCCGGAGTAAGTTCAGTATCTTCTAGCATGTGAACATGGAAAAACAGAATGACATGAATTAACTGAATACAAGATAACACCATAATGAAAGGGTTAGTAAGATTAGATAAGATAATCACAAGATAAGCTAAGATAAGATAAACTGGATATGCACTAATACTTTCGCCGCTTCGCTATTTCCTTGTAATACTGTTTTCTATATCTCTGCACCACCTAACTAGTGTCCCCATCTAGTAGCGATAGCGTGATCCCAATCCCTGTAGTTTTCATCGCCTTCAGGCATACATTTATTATTTATTTCCTAGATCAAATCTATGGTTTTCTACCAAGTGCCTTCTAGATTCAACTAGAGTCTACAATATTTGTTGAACCCTTCTCGGATTCAGGATTTATGGCACCTAGTTCCGCTAGGGGTTATGCTACCTGTCGAATGATGCCTCCAAGTCTAGGAAACACTACCTAGAGTGGTATATATCCCTAGACTTCCCCACGCATGTATCACGAACCGTTATCGCTTGTCTAGAAGCACATGTCCTGTAATGTGCGGCCCGAGTTCTGTAGCAGGGCAAATCAAGAAACACAGAACTCGGTCGGGAGCTTTCAGATATCTGCCGATGCAGATGCTAAGGTCTGTTTTTATTCCAGTGGCTATGGTCCAACTTGACCCCTCCCTCAACTAATGAAAGGCACACCTTGAAATGAGAACTATACGCCGGCCCCAGGTGCCCCTACTATCCTATGGCCATCCTCACCCATAACTAGATAGCACGTATATGGTCTTTTGGAGTTCTCCGCCTTTCCGCTTCACGTATCTCTATTGACTGAAGATGGATGATAGACGACGAGTTGCTATCACAGGGCTACCGTTTTCTCGCCGAATCACGTTGGTCCATCCTAGTCTTTAGGTTGCCATATTTTGCAACCAAGGCATACCCTTGGTTCTTCTTCCGCAGACCTTAACCTCTGTGAGCCCAGGAGGATCATCTGCAGCCTCATAGAGGGATACCAAGAGTACCCTCACGTCCCCTCGAAGCCTCGGGCTTCGTAACCTAATTCATTTGAGCCTTCATTTTAATCAGACGGACGTTCGCCCCTTCCCGTGTTATACTAAGAATTACTACTTAGTTCTACTAACTAAGGTTTACCACTTAGTTTCCAGAATCGTTGTTTTCTTAACTAAGGTTTACTACTTAGCTCCTTTTAACAAAGTTTTACTACTTAGTTCTCTTTCCCACCAATTTGGATTGGTTAAGTGTCATTAGTCAATTCAAGCTAACATAACCCTCTTCATTTATCCTGTCAAATTGGTTAAGTGTTATCAGTGATTCATGTTGACTTAACCCGACCACAAACCAAGTTATATTGATAAAGTGTTTCTTATTACTTAACCCTACCCGTTCGTCCTGTATTGGTTAAGTGTTCCTCTTTAACTTAACCTTCCCCGTCTGTTTTAACTAACATGTTATTAATGGTTAAGTATTATCCCTTCATGTTTTAGACTTAACCTTATTCCCTTATCACAATCTGATGGTTAAGGGTTCAAGTTTACTTAACCCTACAGTCTAGCCCAGCTAACATATCAAATTGGCTAAGTGTATTTACTTTACCCCAACCTCTAGTCTAGTGAACATGTTAATTTGGCTAAGTGTATTAACTTTACTTAGCCCCACCTTCTAGTCTAGTTAACATGTTAATTTGGCTAAGTGTTTTCTAAGTTACTTAACCCCTACAATTCTTGTCTCGTTACCATGTGAAGTTGGTTAAGTGTCCCTATGGACTTAGCCCTTCCATCCTAGCTTAACTGTGTTAAATTGGTTAAGTGTTTCTATGGACTTAACCCTCCCATTCTAGATTAAGTGTATGGCCCTAACCCCACCCACCAGTTTGGTTATCATGTTGAATTTGTTAAGTGTCTTAGTGAACTTAACCCTACTGTTCTTGTTATAACTTTAATAGATTAAAGCCATGACCACTCATATTAGACAGATCTTGTTGCGACTACTGGATATGCCGGTTGGTTCCGGGAAGATTTACATCGCCACTCAGTCTAACCTCGGGTTAGGCGTATTCGTGTTTTCTAGTTCAAAAGGGTTTTGACTAATTTTCAAATCAGGTTTTGAAAGTAACCATCCCGTCCGTCGGATCAGTTAGGGATAGCCAAGGAGTGCAGGAAACTTGTATTTTCCAAACCCAAGCCTAGACACTATCCTCTCTGTCACCCTACAACTTTCTGGTGTATTATTAAAAGAGATGTCGTTAAGAAAGCTTTAATTTGTCTAAATTTACATTCTCTTATTTAGGAAAAATTCTATAAGTAAATTATCCCTAATTTAATTATTTCCTAATTACTCTTTTAATATAAATTGTCAACATTCATTCTTATGGCCCAATTTCCCGTCTATATCATATTTATGCTTTTTGGTATGTAAACTATACCAAATTAAGTGTCACTAACCATGATTTTGCTAGACATGACAATTATTCCCAATTACGGCCAATGCCAATACACCTATATTGCCAAATTAGCTAATCCAATTCTGATTTTACATTCTAATTACAGTTCATGTCAAACTGGACTTATTATTCTAGTTCACAATTCATGTAAATGCTAGATTTACAAGTCAATACTAGATTCACATCCTATAATTCATGTCAAATTTATCCAATTTGCATTTCAATGAACATGCCATAATACATGTTCCCAATTAATGCCAATTTCCAAGTTAAAACTACGTTTTTAGTAAATTTCATATTTTGCATAAATCGTATTCCCACCATTAGTATAATCGTGATTCAATCTAGATTATAGATAAATCTAGATTCGTAGAAAATAGGGAATGAACCAAAGATGCTATGCAAAAGATAGACATAATAACTGGCATAAAAAGGGTTGAATAACGATGTCGGTTCAAGAACATGGGTAGACCTAACTTAATAGGTAAATTCCCAAGGTCTAAAACCAAGGAAAACCAAGAATAGACAGAATAGAGACTCAGGTTCAAGAACATGGGTAGACCTAACTTAATAGGTAAATACCCAAGGTCTAAAACCAAAGAAACCAAGAATAGAAAATCAGGTTTAGACCCGATTTCACAGTCAAAAACTTAAACAACACTTTCCTAGTCATGAATCACAGGTGTTTAGCCACAATTGTCTTTGTTATGTCATAGGAAATAGTTTATGTTTCCTAATCAAGGTCATAGGCTTAGTCAGGGAAATAATTCTCATAGTCGCAGTCATAGTCATAGGCAATGTCCATAGTCATAGGTAATGTTCATAGTCATAGGAAATGTTCATAGTCATAGGCAATGTTCATAGTCATAGGCAATGTTCATAGTCAAAGAGGCATATGGTTCTAAGGTCCATAGTTTCATAGTCACAGTCTTATTTGCCCTCGAATCATAACAGTTCTTAATTTGGTCCAAAGAAATAGACACTGATTCAGTAGAAAGAATTGGCATACTCTTTTATTCCTTTAATTTCATGTCACGAAAAGAGAAACGTTCAAATCTAGAAATAACTGACTTACAGAGATTTAGATTAGATAAAAAAGATGGCGTTGCTTTTATTCTTGCGACGTTGCTCGAAACCGTTTGAGCTAGCCTTTGATTCTTCTCTTGAAATCCTAGCCTGACATGAACCTCCTCTTGAAAGTCTTTTAGCAGCATCTCCTCGTCTTGATTTATTTTATATATATTATTCTATTTATATTTTAATTAAGAGGAGGAGAAGAAGCCATGTTCACTAAGAATCTTTGCAGCATATGGGTAGAGGAGAATTGTGAATAGAGAAGAAGACTAGGGCTGTTTATATAGTGTAGAAGTCAACGAATCTGGTCAGAAGGGCATTCGGATATAGATAAACGAATCAGGTTCAGAAAGCTTGAAAAAGAGGGGAGGGGGTTCGACCCCCAGGACGACTACCTAGTCGACCTGGGTGCCCCAGGTCGACTACCCAGTCGACCTGGGTGCCTGGGGCGGGAAAATTCCCGCCCAGCCCAATGTGGGTCTGATTTGAATTTTGAACTTGACCTGTTTTGAAATTTGAACTTCGCTGAATCTTCCGGAGGCCATATCTTCCTCATACGGACTCCGATTTATGCAAACTCGAACTCATTTTCATGCAGAATTCCGAGGCGAACGCAATGACGCATCCCGCTTCCCTTGATTTTTATTTTAACTTTTAATTCTGCCTTGATTTGTGAATCCTAGTGTTACAGAATTACGGGGTGTTACAGCAGTAAGGGCTATTTACAGAATTAGAGGCAGGATTGAAAAGAAGGGTTGTTTTGTAGTACTAAGAGAAGTAGATGTAGTTTAGGCATAGAGGGTTAGATCGAGAAATATGAAAGATGATGAATCGTTTGGATTGAGTGCTGCAAAAACCAGCCCTTCACAGTAGTTAAAAAATAGGGGTAATTGTTGGAAGGAAGGGCCATTCAGAGAATTAGGGGTTGGATTAAAAAGAAGGCTTGTTTTGAAGTATTAAGAAAAGTACGTGTAGTTTAAGCGTAGTAGGGGTAGATCGACAAACATGAAAGATGATGAATCATTTGGATTGGATCGACAAATATGAAAGATGATGAATCATTTGGATTGGGTGCTGCCAAAACCAACCATTCATAGGAGTTAAAAAATAGGGGTTATTATTGGAAGTAAGGGTTATTTATTGAAGTAGAGGTAAGATTAAAAAGAAGGGTTGTTTCAAAGTATTAAGAGAAGTAGAGGTAGTTTATGCATAGTAGGGGTAGATCGACAAATATGAAAGATGATGAATCGTTTGGATTGGGTGCTACTAAAACAAACCTTTCATAGTAGTTAAAAAGTAGGGGTATTTGTTAGAAGTAAGGCTATTTAGAGAATTATGGGTAGGATTAAAAAGAAGGGTTGTTTTGAAGTATTAAGATAAGTAGGGGTAGTTTAAGCATAGTAGGGGTAGATCGACAAATATAAAAGTTGCTGAATCGTCTGGATTGGGTGTTGCAAAAACCAACCCTTCACGGTAGTTAAATAAAAGGCTAATTGTTGGAAGGAAGCACCATTTAGAGAATTGGGTGTAGAATTAAAAAGAATGACTGTTTTGACGTATTAGGAGAAGTTTGGGTAGTTTAAGCATAGTTGGGGCATATCGACAAATATGAAAGATGATGAATCATTTTGATTGGATCGACAAAAATTAAAGATGATGAATCGTTTGGATTGGGTGTTGCAAAAACCAGCCATTCACAGAAGTTAAAAAATAGGGGTAATTGTTGGAAGTAAGGGCTATTTATAGAACTAGAGGTAGGATTAAAAAGAAGGGTTGTTTCAAAGTATTAAGAGAAGTAGAGGTAGTGTAGGCATAGTAGGGGTAGATCGACAAATATGAAATATGATGAATCATTGGGACAAGCTGCTGCAAAAACCAACCCTTCACAAAATTAAAAAAATAGGGGTAATTGTTGGAAGTAAGGGCTATTTAGAGAATTAGTGGTAGGATTAAAAAGAAGGGTTGTTTTGAAGTATTATGTGAATAGGGGTAGTTTGAGCAAAGTAGGGGTCGATCGACAAATATGAGAGATGATGGATTGGCTGGATTGGGTGCCGCAAAAACCATCCCTTCACAGTAGATAAAAAATAAGGGTAATTGTTGGAAGGAAGGGCTATTTAGAGAATTAAGTGTTGGATTAAAAAGAAGGGTTGTTTTGAAGTATTAAGAGAAGTAGGGTAGTTTAAGCATAGTAGGGGTAGATTGACAAATATGAAAGATGATGAATCGTTTGGACTGAGTGCTGCAAAAACCAGCCCTTCACAGTAGTTAAAAAATAGGGGTAATTGTTGGAAGGAAGGGCCATTCAGAGAATTAGGGGTTGGATTTAAAAGAAGGCTTGTTTTGAAGTATTAAGAAAAGTACGGGTAGTTTACACTACAACAGATTTACCTTTTAATAGCACATGAAAAACGTTATAATAGGCTAACATAACATTAATGACGACGCTATATAACGACATGCAATAATAGCCCTGTTTATCTTATAGCTCAAATCTAAACGCTATAGTATTATACATTTTATAACGCACGTTCACCAACATGAAATGTTTTACATAGCGTTCAGACCTTGCAATTAGATTTGCTTACTAAAATCTCGGCTTATTTTTTTATAGCATTATCAATGATTTCACAGCACATATTCATCGCTATGAAAAATGTTTTCCAATTTTTTTTTTTTAAATTCCACTATTATTGAATTCCCCGTTGATATATAGCGTTCTGTAACACCCCACCTCCGTTAAGGTCACTCACAAAGGGAATGCCTTAACTTTGGTGGAGCATTTTAGTAAACAGAACAGAAACTTACAAGACAGATAAAACAGTACTTGAATTATTTTTTTTACTTTATTACAGCGGAAACAGAAATTAATATGGTTACATCCTTCCAATTTCAGAATTCAAGTACAAAATATCAGTCTTGTACAAAAGCCTTCAAAATGCATAGTTTAAAATCATAATCCCCATGGAACGGAAGCTATACAGAGCCAAGCCATACTTTAAGCACTTCAAGCATAGAGAAATCCGGATCAAGCTAAAGTATTTCCCTCCTTGGATAACCTTGGGGGGGGGAAACGGAAGAAAGGAGGCGAAACAACAAGGGTCAGACAAAAAGTCTGGCAAGTCCAGTGACTTTCAGCATATGAACAGATAATAATAATATGATACGAACATAAAACTGGATGTGAGATAACTATAACAGGTGTAGCAGATATAACAGAAAAACAGAATGATATAAACTATTGTTTTACATTTCTCTGCACTAATACTAGTATAGTAAAATTAGGTGTCATCCTAATGTCTAAATTGAAGCAGGAACGGGTACAGAATACTTTAACAGAAACAGAATGCTAATAATGGGCCTTTACTACCCGATCAGAAACAGACAGAAGAAGAAACAGATTTATCCCTATGGAGACAGAATGTGGAATTAGGTGTACACTAGTAATGGGCCTTTACCACCCGAACAGACGGTACCACACAGAAACAGACAGGTGTTACCACCCAACAGAAACAGACGGTACCAACAGAAACAGACAGAACTAAGCGTACCCTAAAAACCTACCCCAAGCGATCGGCTCCCTAATACAAAAATATCCTGTGTCGGCCCCACAGTAGGGTGTATCACTCCCTAAAGTGACAACCAATTGGCACAGACCTATTTACAGATGTCACAGCGTCTTACATCCTCAAAGGCAGACCGGGATCCATGCACGCACATGACCCGGTTGGAACGCACCATCAACACCCCTCGCCATTATCAGAATGAACCACTTATAATTAGTTCAGTAAGCGTGCCCGGACCCTACCTACTGTTGGGTCAAAGTTTTGATACCAGAAAGGGTTACTGACTAATATGGGTCCCAAACAACAGATGACACAAGTAATTCCCCTCCTAACCTTGTGTCCCCAGACTAACAGATTTCAGATTAACTTGTTTACAAGTTCAGACATACAGAATTCAGATTTACTAATTCATAAATTAAGTTAACAAGTTTTCAGACTAACAGGTCAGATGTACAGATTTTTCAGATTTGTCTAACTTTGTATTGGGCCTATAGATTCATGGACGGGTTTTACTACATCTATTAATCACTTTGGTTTAACCCTATTTTCCCCAATACGTTTTAGACGTTATTCTTATCTTAGATTTTTGCATTAATTAATTATTAATGCACAGACCTCTCACATTAGGTCGGTAGCTTGTGGCCGCTGGATATGCCTGGCGGTTCCGGGCAGACTTCTGCCACAAGCCAGACCTAACCTCGTGTCTTACGCATGTTATGACTAACTTCTCACATTAGAACTTATTGTTTGCGGCCACTGGATGTGCCGGGCGGTTCCGGGCAGATTTACGCCGCAAACTCATTCTAACCTCGAGTTAGCCATGTTTATCTTTGCGGCTAATTAATTAATAATTTACCGTTTATGCGCATGCCCAATATATATGCCAATTCAGATTATATCAATAACAGGATGATTATATCAACATAGCAGATAACAGATTTTATATGACTTAACGAATTTAACAGATTTAGCAACTTAGCAGATTTTGGCATATAACAGGTTAGGCATTTCAACCGACAAATTTAACAGATTAGGCATTTCAACCTAATTAGCAGTCTAGGCAATATAACAAAACTAGTAGTTTAGGCAACTTGACAAATTAGCAGATTTAGCAAATTTAATATTTCTAAAAGTTCTATTTGCATGCCTTGCCCAAACATAAATTAGGCCTAAGTTCATATGCCTAAATAATGTCATGATTCACAATATGATCATATACTTCCATGTTTGCATACATTTACATAGCGCAGAATATGGACATAATTTACCCTATAACATATGTTCCAATTTTTTGTTAAACTAGCATTTTACAGCAGATTCACATATAAATTATACCAAATATAACCATTAATTCCAATGTATGCCATATATCCAAAAATCCCTATTTAGGTGTAATCACAATAATAAATATCCTAATTAATGTAAATCTTTTACACCTAAGCTTCCATATGCAAATCATATCTTCTAAAAATCAAATCTTGACTTTTATATGCATTTTGTCCAAAGTCTCAAATCATATGTAATCTTACAGTGGTTCCTCTTCTTCTTTTATCACAGAATATGCATAGGTCTAAAACTAGTTTATAACATATGCTTATTTTTCTAATTAATTACAGATCTAAATTACAACATAACTATGCATACAACATGCATAAATTATATGTTCATAGTCAAATTTGTGCATATGTCCAATATATTTTATGCCTCAGACCTAAAGTCATACATTCAATTTAATCTTGTCAAATTTCGCATCATTCACCCCAAAATTTGCGTTTATACGTTAATCTCTTATGAGATTAGGCACAGGCTCGTGGTAGCCCGGCTATAGAAACAGAAAAGAAGAAAGGAATACAGAATAGTCACAGAAAACAGATCCAACAGAAGAGAATATATATATATATACAACCTCAAACTCAGTTTTAAATGCATATCAAAATTATAATTAACGTTTATAGCGGAGAATAACTGTACTTGCCTTGATTGGATTAAAGAAAGAACTTTAACTTGTTGTAGAATCTTTGAAGAAACTTTAATCTCTAGTTTGAATTGAGTTGCTTAGGCTGATGTTGATTATCTTCTAGTTTTAATTCCAGCAGAGCAGCGACGCCATTTTTATTTTTTTATTAGAAGAAGAGAGCAATGGAGGCTAGAGAATTGTGTAAGAAACCTAGGTAGAGTCTAGGGTCATTTTTATAGGGGTTATGAACTGATTAGGACCATCGATGTTGCTTGGATTGATCGTAGCCATTCATCCTAAGGAGAGACCAATTAGAGCCTGCCACCTAGCCCTAATGACAAAGCAGACTGCAGAAAATCGACTAACAGAGAATAGGCCAGCCAGGTTGGGCTGGGTTCGACCTGGCTCTGGACCAGGTCGACAGCCCTGTCGACAGCCCTGTCGACCTGGCTAGACCAGGTCGACAGCCCAGTCGACCTGGGTGTCTTAGGCGGGACTTTTCCCGCCCTGGCCAATTGGGCCCGATTTTTAATTTTAGACTTGATTCAGAAACTTCCGGAGGCTATATCTTCTTCATATGGACTCCGTTTTTCGAAAACTCGGACTCTATTTCGCGTATTTTTCCGAGACGAACGCAATGGCGTATCCCGTTTCCCTTAGTTCTTTGATTTCAAATTAATTATACTTTAATTCGTTAATTCCACAGTTATAGAATACACGGGGTGTTACATTCTCCCCCACTTAAAAGGATTTCGTCCCCGAAATCTTCAAGTTAAGAAGAATGTGTCCTACCATCCAATCACCCATCTACTCAACCATCATCCACAAGCATCCATTGTACTTAGAAAACTTCTAATGTTGTATGAACATATGCAAAATTGTGTGTATATGTTCCTTATCTAATGCAAAGATCAGGCGGTCTACTGATTCAGTTGACCTCCTTAATGCGAATTATGTCAGTGCCATGAGTCCAACATGTATGCAATAGAATTCTGATGATATATATTATTTCTATATGAGTGCACAACCATTCACTCAAATGCAACATCCATGTGCTGAATCAACCAATTTGCATCCACAAGAATTGAAAAATGCTCACCCATCCATATGCAGTATGAGAGTGTTTTCGAGCCGATCTAGTGCTTAGTGTGTGTATATGCATCCACGGGCAACCACTAGCAACCATTTACATCCACTTGCAACCATCAAACATAACATGTCTCAAACACATGTTTACACCCATTAGTTTCTACCTAAAGTTCGAAGATTCAATCGATAGGATACAGTCGAATGATGGAAGCGAGTACAGATAGAACGAAAATTTGGTTCCCATTAGGCATGGGTCCTAAGTATCGGCCACAAAGACCGAAACCAATATCAAATTGACACCCTACGAAAACTCAGAATGTATGCGTCATACTTGACGCCTAACACAGATATCCCTCAAACCCCAGTCTCAAACAGATGATCCATAACCCTTATGGGTCTGAGTCTATAGCGGAATTCAGAAATAATACTAGCATTAAAGTGCAGAGTATCGATTACAAAATCGAAATACCAAAATCAGAAAAAGTCTCAATCAGATAAAGAAATTAAACCTAATATAAACATTTTCCTATTTCTATCCTAGCCACTAGCCTCAAGAGTGTTCGCCTGCCCTCCTTGTCCTCGTCTCTTCGGGCAGTCCCTAGTGAAGTGTCCCTTCTCCCCACAGTTGAAGCAAGCGCCCTTCCTTTTTCTGCAATCCTTGTTCAGATGAGTTGAGCTCCCACAAGTAAAGCACTTTTTCCCCTTCTTGTCTTCAGACTTCTCATCCTTCTTTTGTGTTTCCTTTTTGGGCCCCGCTTTCTTATTCTGTGGTTCTTCCTTCTTTGTCTCTTTCGGGCCCTTGTCTTCCTCGTGCAGTAGTGCCATATCCACCAATTTCTCGTAAGTTGCCCCCATGGGTACATGGGTCATGGCTAGGCTGTGCAGTGGCTCATTCAATCCTTTAACAAAGCGGAGAGCCTTTTTATGCTGAGTGTTGACTAAATCCAATCCGAATCTTGCTAGTTGGTTGAACTGGTTGACGTATTCCTTGACCGTCATACATCCTTGCTTAAGAGACAAGAACTTTTCCAATTGTAAACTTCGTTCGGCTTGCGAGAGGAATTTTGTCTCAAACCTTGTTCTGAAATCCATCCATGTCTCAACCGGCCTCTCGGCGTTAGTGACTTCCCACCAGTAGGAAGCTTCGTCTTTGAGCAGCCATACTGCCAACTGTACCTTCTGCCTATCGTCCACCTCGAAGATAACGAATAGATCCTCAGCTTCTTTGAGCCAATTCCTTGCTTCTACGAATGATTCAGTTCCTTTGAAATCCTTCCCATCCATGGCCCTAAAATCTCTACAGATCTTTGAGAAAGCAATTGCACGAGGAGGGGGTGGAGGAGGGGGATCATTTGCTGGACCTGCAGCGGCGGTCCTAGCCTCAAGATATTGACGAAACCAACCGGGTACATGGACACCCTCTGGTATCTTAGATGCTTCAGACATGCTGAAACGAAAAAGGAAAGGTTCAATACAAAAAGGGACTGAAAGAAAGATATATGGCTCTTGGGGATCATGTTTTTCAAAATAAGCTTTAATTTTGAAAATACTTCATTTTAAAACCATTTTGAAAACAGTTTTCAAAAACTTTACCCAATCTGGTAACCTTCAGCTCTGATACCAAGTGTAACACCCCACCTCCGTTAAGGTCACTCACAAAGGGAATGCCTTAACTTTGGTGGAGCATTTTAGTAAACAGAACAAAAACTTACAAGACAGATAAAACAGTACTTGAAAAAAAAATTAACTTTATTACAGCGGAAACAGAAATTAATATGGTTACATCCTTTCAATTTCAGAATTCAAGTACAAAATATCAGTCTTGTACAAAAGCCTTCAAAATGCATAGTTTAAAATCATAATCCCCATGGAACGGAAGCTATACAGAGCCAAGCCATACTTTAAGCACTTCAAGCAAGGAGAAATCCGGATCAAGCTAAAGTATTTCCCTCCTTGGATAACCTGGGGGGGGGGGAACGGAAGAAAGGAGGCGAAACAACAAGGGTCAGACAAAAAGTCTGGCAAGTCCAGTGACTTTCAGCATATGAACAGATAATAATAATATGATACGAACATAAAACTGGATGTGAGATAACTATAACAGGTGTAGCAGATATAACAGAAAAACAGAATGATATAAACTATTGTTTTACATTTCTCTGCACTAATACTAGTATAGTAAAATTAGGTGTCATCCTAATGTCTAAATTGAAGCAGGAACGGGTACAAAATACTTTAACAGAAACAGAATGCTAATAATGGGCCTTTACTACCCGATCAGAAACAAACAGAAGAAGAAACAGATTTATCCCTATGGAGACAGAATGTGGAATTAGGTGTACACTAGTAATGGGCCTTTACCACCCGAACAGACGGTACCACACAGAAACAGACAGGTGTTACCACCCAACAGAAACAGACGGTACCAACAGAAACAGACAGAACTAAGCGTACCCTAAAAACCTACCCCAAGCGATCGGCTCCCTAATACATAAATATCCTTTGTCGGCCCCACAGTAGGGTGTATCACTCCCTAAAGTGACAACCAATTGGCACAGACCTATTTACAGATGTCACGGCGTCTTACATCCTCAGAGGCAGACCGGGATCCATGCACGCACATGACCCGGTTGGAACGCACCATCAACACCCCTCGCCATTATCAGAATGAACCACTTATAATTAGTTCAGTAAGCGTGCCCGGACCCTACCTACTGTTGGGTCAAAGTTTTGATACCAGAAAGGGTTACTGACTAATATGGGGCCCAAACAACAGATGACACAAGTAATTCCCCTCCTAACCTTGTGTCCCCAGACTAACAGATTTCAGATTAACTTGCTTACAACTTCAGACATACAGAATTCAGATTTACTAATTCACAAATTAAGTTAACAAGTTTTCAGACTAACAGGTCAGATGTACAGATTTTTCAGATTTGTCTAACTTTGTATTGGGCCTAAAGATTCATGGACGGGTTTTACTGCATCTATTAATCCCTTTGGTTTAACCCTATTTTCCCCAATACGTTTTAGACGTTATTCTTATCTTAGATTTTTGCATTAATTAATTATTAATGCAAAGACCTCTCACATTAGGTCGGTAGCTTGTGGCCGCTGGATATGCCGGGCGGTTCCGGGCAGACTTCTGCCACAAGCCAGACCTAACCTCGTGTCTTACGCATGTTATGACTAACTTCTCACATTAGAACTTATTGTTTGCGGCCACTGGATGTGCCGGGCGGTTCCGGGCAGATTTACGCCGCAAACTCATTCTAACCTCGAGTTAGCCATGTTTATCTTTGCGGCCAATTAATTAATAATTTACCGTTTATGCGCATGCCCAATATATATGCCAATTCAGATTATATCAATAACAGGATGATTATATCAACATAGCAGATAACAGATTTTATATGACTTAACGAATTTAACAGATTTAGCAACTTAGCAGATTTTGGCATATAACAGGTTAGGCATTTCAACCGACAAATTTAACAGATTAGGCATTTCAACCTAATTAGCAGTCTAGGCAATATAACAAAACTAGTAGTTTAGGCAACTTGACAAATTAGCAGATTTAGCAAATTTAATATTTCTAAAAGTTCTATTTGCATGCCTTGCCCAAACATAAATTAGGCCTAAGTTCATATGCCTAAATAATGTCATGATTCACAATATGATCATATACTTCCATGTTTGCATACATTTACATAGCGCAGAATATGGACATAATTTACCCTATAACATATGTTCCAATTTTTTGTTAAACTAGCATTTTACAGCAGATTCACATATAAATTATACCAAATATAACCATTAATTCCAATGTATGCCATATATCCAAAAATCCCTATTTAGGTGTAATCACAATAATAAATATCCTAATTAATGTAAATCTTTTACACCTAAGCTTCCATATGCAAATCATATCTTCTAAAAATCAAATCTTGACTTTTATATGCATTTTGTCCAAAGTCTCAAATCATATATAATCTTACAGTGGTTCCTCTTCTTCTTTTATCACAGAATATGCATAGGTCTAAAACAAGTTTATAACATATGCTTATTTTTCTAATTAATTACAGATCTAAATTACAACATAACTATGCATACAACATGCATAAATTATATGTTCATAGTCAAATTTATGCATATGTCCAATATATTTTATGCCTCAGACCTAAAGTCATACATTCAATTTAGTCTTGTCAAATTTCGCATCATTCATCCCAAAATTTGCGTTTATACGTTCATCTCTTATGAGATTAGGCACAGGCTCGTGGTAGCCCGGCTATAGAAACAGAAAAGAAGAAAGGAATACAGAATAGTCACAGAAAACAGATCCAACAGAAGAGAATATATATATACAACCTCAAACTCAGTTTTAAATGCATATCAAAATTATAATTAACGTTTATAGCGGAGAATAATTGTACTTGCCTTGATTGGATTAAAGAAAGAACTTTAACTTGTTGTAGAATCTTTGCAGAAACTTTAATCTCTAGTTTGAATTGAGTTGCTTAGGCTGATGTTGATTATCTTCTAGTTTTAATTCCAGCAGAGCAGTGATGCCATTTTTATTTTTTTATTAGAAGAAGAGAGCAATGGAGGCTAGAGAATTGTTTAAGAAACCTAGGTAGAGTCTAGGGTCATTTTTATAGGGGTTATGAACTGATTTGGACCATCGATGTTGCTTGGATTGATCGTAGCCATTCATCCTAAGGAGAGACCAATTAGAGCCTGCCACCTAGCCCTAATGACAAAGCAGACTGCAGAAAATCGACTAACAGAGAATAGGCCAGCCAGGTTGGGCTGGGTTCGACCTGGCTCTGGACCAGGTCGACAGCCCTGTCGACCTGGCTAGACCAGGTCGACAGCCCAGTCGACCTGGGTGTCTTAGGCGGGACTTTTCCCGCCCTGGCCAATTGGGCCCGATTTTTAATTTTAGACTTGATTCAGAAACTTCCGGAGGCTATATCTTCTTCATACGGACTCCGTTTTTCGAAAACTCGGACTCTATTTCGCCTATTTTTCCGAGACGAACGCAATGGCGTATCCCGTTTCCCTTAGTTCTTTGATTTCAAATTAATTATACTTTAATTCGTTAATTCCACAGTTATAGAATACACGGGGTGTTACACGTTCAGACCTTACTATGTTAAATACTAGCCTTTTTTTATAGCATTATCATTGTTTTCATAGCTCATATTCAGTGGCATGAAAAGTTTTCAACACGGTTTACATTTTATATAGCATTTCACATTTTGACTCCATAAGAGGAGTTTTCCACTATGAAATTTGTAGTATGTATAGCTTTTTCAGTGTTTTCACAGTATATATTCAATGATATGAAAAGGTTTCCCACATTATTTAATTTTTTACATAGCATTTTCCCTTTTATTTCCATAAGTGCAATTTTCCGCTATTAATATTTTTAATATATAGCTCATATTCAGCTATGATCTTTATTTAGTAAATCTCTTATTTAATTTGTGCACAGTTCAAACAAATAAACAGTAAATTCACAAGACAACCATCAATAGCAAAAAAACTAATACCAAAAGCATATTTGGTTTCAATTACAAAGTCATAGTTAATAAATCTACTAACAAATATAGAAATAATTCAACATACATGTTGTTCAAAAATCGTTTCAAAATAGGATTACATGAAAAATCACTTAGTCTTCAACTTGTAAGCTCGTCCAACTTCTAAAACCTGCAATTCATAAGCACAAATTACAGTCTTATAACAATAAAAAATGCAAAAAAACACAATTAAAATGCAAAAATGAAATAGTGTTCGATGTCATTTCAATTTTATTAGCAGTATTTTTAATCAGCCAAACAACAATGGAACTTTCTCAAGCTTTAACAAAGAAACAACAGAAATGTGTAGACGTATAAAAAGAAAGATAACAAGAACAAAAACATAGCAGAAAATAAAAATGACTGAACTAAAGACAATCAACAGGAACAATAGCTAATCTCATTTATATGCTTTAGAACACGAATAGAACTAAGTATTCAAACAATAATAACAGATATGGTAATGCAAAATTGATTGACTAGCTGCACAAACTGAGCCCAAATTAAAGGATGCATACAAAAGTATATGACCACAAATAATTTTTTCAGTTTAATACAACAAAACTCTACCTTGATTACATAATTTAAATGAAGGATTAAAGTTCAAATAACAAATGTCAGTATGTGACATGTATAAGCATCAAATATTTGCCATTAATTGTGGAAATCCATTTGCATATTGTCTTTAAGCAGTGGTGATATTTTCCAAACAAAGTATGAATGTATGAAGCAAGGAAATAATATAAAGGTAAATGAATATTACCATAAACTTGGTCCTGAATTCACTTGGTCCTGAACTCCAACGTTTTCGTCCAAGGTGAATTATATCTTAAACTGGTTCCTGCATGAGGAGGCAACTGAAATGTAAAAACAAAAAAACCAAATGACCATACCTAACATCTATACATTTATCTGCTCTGCAGATGCATTCCTAAATCTAGTTCATTTCCTTCACTTTCTCCATATAAATCATATTTTCCATACAAATTAAGATCTAGCAGATGTAATGAAAATTTAACAACTACTTCCCTTTTATTTTCTTCATTGTAGACATCACAAAGCTGGATGTCGGCTTTAGCGCTTAATTTTTTTTGGATAAGTCTGTAATTGCCTTCTTCTTTTCACTAATTGAATCCAAAACCTGGTGTGGAAGTCAAATAACACTAACAAATGATGTAACCCCTAATCATTCAGAACTTAGCGTATTGGTCCAGCGAGATATGAGAATTGAGGCGCAAGGAGATATCAAATTATATTCGAGGCCTATTGGAAAAATAGTTATAACGAACATTTTATTTTAATTCCAGTATTTGCTTTCACAATTACAAATGAATGGCAGCAAAAAAAAACAACATGAGTGTGAAAATAAGGCAACCTGTAGCATGAGTGTAATATTAAGCAACGTTTAAAGTAATAAGAAATATTCAACACAAATTTCTTATAAGCACTGAAAGGCTTATCAGTAGAAGAGTAAAATCAAACAAATTGTAAAAAATAGAAGCAAAAAACTTGACCTTAATGTGAAAATTTCACCTGCAAATATTAAACCCAGACGAGAACGACAAAACATTCTCATTGGCGTCGGACATTGGCAAGACGGTGTTGTACACCAAAGCCTAGGCCTGATTTGAGAAGAGGGTGATACAGGCTGTGCACCCCACTTTGGTCGTATTCTGCATGCTCCACCCATGTTACCTGCATCGCATCCACTTTACCATTATGTATGTTTAACTTATTTGCAGGCTATATCAATCATATCTGAATATACATAATCTGGTAAAATGAAAAACAAGACTTTGAACAAGTTCAAATGTTGGCATTATAATTATTCTACACATCGCAGAACTACATATTTATTTTCATAGATTTGTCTAAAGCAAATCACAAATACACTACTACGCTTTCCCCAAAGAAAAAAAATCAACAGTATAAAATGTGATGACTATTTCATGATCTTTTGATGTTACTACATTCCCAATTCCATGGAGAAACTACTAATCTATTTTGTTTTATTTTTTATTTTTAAGTTTTGTTTTCCGTGCCTTTGTTAACTCCGAAATATGAAAAAACTAACTTGTTTCAACTTTACATGTTAACTTCACTTTTTAAGATGATTTGTTTTCCAATTTTACGCATGACTAACGCAATTTTGTTTAGATAAAAAACACAAAACAAAAAATGACAAATCAAAAGGGACTTAACCAATTTCTTATTATTAAAGTCAAAACTCTATAATCCATGATCAAAAAGATCATCAGAGCAAGCATTTTAACATGATACAGCCAATAAAAGATCAAATTAATACATCTTTAACTTTGGAAAAACATCCAACTAAGTGTGATTATAAGATGAGAATGTAAATTACCTTAGAGTGACCATTATACATATGCTGCACAATGCAACATGAAGGCAATCTACAGCAGGTCACATTCCCATTTGTTCCAGCAGCAAATTTATGAATTCGGTTAACAGAAACATCAACGATCCCCCATAGTCCATTAGAATGATGCTTGGAAAAGCGAAGAAAATTGACTTCCGAGTTGGAACAAATGGTGACAGAACTTGAAAACTTGTTTCCGTCTGTCATACATAATTCAGATATGTCAGATGTAACAGTTAAGCATCCTATGAAGTAGGTTAAAATAACTTTCCAAATAAATAATAGTTCATAATGCGTGCCACGCACAGTGTAAAAAAGCATGCACACGATACTAATCCGAACAAACATATATCAAAAGATATAGACTTGCCAAAGTCCCAAAAGAACAGCACCATCCATGCATAAGAAAGCACTGCCATAACTCCTGTCCTCTAAGCAGATACAGAGATAATTATAACCAGATACCAAATCGTGCTCGCTAGGCAACACCGCAAAGACCAAAATCGAAGAAAGAAAACACTAGAGGCAGAATTAACCGAAACTCAAAGCCTCGCACAACCAAATGAAGATTTGCAAGCATCAACCAGAACCCCCACTGTTGACAATGCAATCACCTAGGACAAAAAAGGAGATGCGAAAAGAAAGGGAAGCCGAAACTCAGTGTTAGCAGAAGAGAACAACCCATAGAGAAACACCAATGTTTAAAAAAAAGCCCAAGTCAACTAACTCGACCACAAAAGAAAGGAGATCCGATCTGCTGATAACAATTGCCCAGACCTAAGGAAGAAAGACGACGAAGCATAATATACTTCATAAGAAAAACCAAAAGGATTTTAGTTTATCTAAGCCTAAATTGTAGGAAAACTAAGGTGGTATTTACTTAATATTGTATTTTATGTGTTGGGTTTTCAATATCAATTAACAAAAATAAGAAGAGTTACGGGGCGGTTGAGGTAATCAAAGTACGAAGGAGAGGACGACAAGAGAATGAAAGAGTGATGAAGGGATGGGATATCTTACTTTGTTCCATTACTTTGTAAAACATAGAAAATAAATAAAAGTTGTTTTTAGTTTATTTTGTGTGTCTACTTCATTTTCTAAAACAGTTGTTTTTCATGATCAATGCATTGTTCCACATTTTTATACTAGTGAAAGGCTAAAACTAAAGAGGGAAACAAAACTCCATCTTTGCTTTTTAGCAGCTGACTTCTGGGCCTAACTCATGTTGCCTAAGCTAGATTGGTTTTCATTTAGTATGTTGAATGTTTTACTTCAAACACTTATTTCTTTATGAAGCTACATGATTACAACAAAATCAGCATGCCTCCACGAAATAATAAAGCTTTATTTGGCCTGTAAAAGGAAAAAGTTCATAATGCTTACGACTTAAAGAGCACCGTCAACCCTAATTCCACCCATGCCGCTACATGTGACATCAATGGTGGTCGTGTTGGAAATCAAATTTAGGAACATATCCGCCCAACATTTCTGTATCAATGTTTATTTATGAGTAATTCAATTAAAAAAAATTAGCATATGCAAGATGATCCTACATATAGTAAGGTTATACATAGAGTTCATACATCATCCATGAGTATTTCAACAAGGGTTGTACTATTAGCAGCCACATCATCCACGAAAATTTCGCATGCACTGCAAGGCTTACCACATTTTTCTATTATCAATCTTTTACACACATACTATACACACACACACATTATACACACACACAATACACACACACACATAGACATCTCACTAGTATTTTTTTCTTTTTAGGTATAAACTTCGATATAAACGTATGAATATATACATGTTGTTCTCAACATAAGAAAATATATATATATTCAATCTTTTCCTTGTATACTAATCAAATAACTCCGAACCATCATAAAGGTTCACTAAAATTTACAAAATGCATTTTTGACTCTAACCTTGATTTTTTAAATCTAGTTTGCATATGTTATTTCTATGCTAAATAACGATAAAGAGATGCAGAATATACATCTAAAGATTTTGATCAAGAACATTTGATGCATATAGTAGGAAAAAAAAACAACTGTCAAAAGGAAAATGAAATGCGGTACCTTTCAGCTAAGAGTTTGATCAATCTGTCCGACCACATAGGATGCCAAACATGAATAATTTACCTGAATCATTCCCAAGTTATAAGTTAGAGAAGAAACAAATAGTTTTTGACATACAACTAAGCATTGAACCTCATCCATTTTCCCAAAGTCCAATCCCTCAAAATTCTTTAGTTTCTAGAAGGGAGGCAATGTGAACCTGTGAAAGTTTTACTATTTTACTAATGATAAATAAGCTATATGATAAATTGATTGATATTATTTTCCTATCCTCGTATTCAGGCTAAATTTTCCATGTGAAAGTATTAAAGTCACTTTAGTCTTTGGATCAATGTGTCAAGTATTGTGGGTTTCCTAAACTGCTACATTGAGAAGTTATTTGCTAATAGTGGAAGTTAAAAATGATAGGGCTATTATGGTAATGGTAAATTTCTTATTAGCATATCATTAATCAATCAATTGATAGTTGTTTATAACAAAGTTGGTATACTAGCATAATTAGTATGATAGCATTAAGTTCAATAGTATTATTGTGAACCATCTCTAATATTTTCTAAAATAATTGGTAATGATAATTTATAGGTCAACTTACAATGCATGCATATTATGTTATATGTTGTCTTACAAGCATTTACAAATAATAAAATGAAATTAATTAGTTCGTGATTTCGGCTCAAACCATCTTATATACATTTCTATTATTTATCTCTGATGCATTATATTAAGTGACAAGATGAATAGTGTTAAGCAACACTTACACGGTAAAAATAAACCAAATTTCTCCATTATCTTTTCTTTTTAAATTAATGCCACTTCATTGTTATTAGTATAGCAATTAGCTTATCTACGAAACGGTAACGACTAGTGCCATAACAATCCTAAAAATGGTCTTAATGCATGCATTAATATGTTTTTATATCAGCTACAAATGCTCGTAAGATGCAACTATGGAACTATTTTATAAGATGCATTAATTTAATAATTTATCTATGGTTAATTCAATAAATTGATTGAATTAATTAATGCATCTGTAGCAACAAAGGGTTAATGTACAGAATCAATTATAGCTATATACTGGATGTGTACTTCACATGATTCAGACTATTTTATAAGATGGACCAGTATTGCGGTTGCTGATATAAACAAACAGGCAGGCATTACACATCCAAATACTGTAGTAAAAAAGATAGGTGCAAGGAAACTCTGAATGAAGTGTCTGATACATAATGCCATAAAAAGGGAATGTAATCAGAGTTTAACTTGCAGAACTCCAAGGCATTATTCACATAACAAAACGCAAGTATCGTGGCATGAAATCCTACCGAGACTTGCTACGAAATTCCAAAGCGAAATCTAATGAAATCAAACCTTTCTGGACCATCTCTTTGTAAGATCTTTTAACCTTGAAAAATTTTATATGTATTAAATGCATGTCAATCTATGAGTAGACCAAATATAAGTTAGGCTTCCTTAACCATGAGTGAAATCTTTAATTTTGAGTGTGCCTGCGCATGGAATATCTTCAAAAAGTAAAGTAAAACCTTAGAAAATTTTATTCGATGTAATTACAGCTACTCCAAATGATCTAAAGTACTAGATTTGCATATTTTGACTTTCTTAAATTGCAAAAAAGATACGGGATACGAACTAGAACCCTATAAATAGTCTCGTTATGTTTAAAGCTCCTTACTTTGAAACAAGATATCAAACACAAACAAGTAAGATGTGAGCAAATGGCAGCAAGGAAACATAATTTTTCAGTGGAACAGTCCTTGATAGACATCGTAGTTTAATTTGTAAAACTATGACAGGATCGTGGAATAATCAGCGATAGGAGAAACTATGAAACACCAACTTGTAGATGTTGGTATTAATGACTAAGAAAACAAAACTGCAAGAAGAACCGTAAGAAAAAAATTCAACTGAGGATGACAAAAACAATATGTTTTTTTAACAGTTAATAGCTGTAATACTAACTATGATAGGAAATCATAACAATCTGGAACTAAATGTGAATCATACACACATTTGTATGGTTAGCAATGTAACACCCCGTAATTCTGTAACACTAAGATTCACAAATCAAGGCAGGATTAGAATTTAAAATCAAAATCAAGGGAAATGGGTTGCGCCATTGCGTTCATCTCGAAATTCTGCATGAAAACGAGTCCGAGTTTGCGTAAATCAGAGTCCGTATGAGGAAGATATGGCCTCCGGAAGATTCAGCGAAGTTCAAATTTCAAAACAGTTCAGAAAAGCGAATTCAAATTCAAAACAGACCCAGATTGGGCTGGGCAGGAATTTTCCCGCCAAAGGCACCCAGGTCGACTGGGTAGTCGACCTGGGGGTCGACCCCCCTGCTTTTTCCAGCTTTCTGCACCTGGTTCGTTCTGATGTATTTGGTCACGTATTCTGACTAGGTTCATCTGCCTAACCCTATATAAACAGCGTTAGTCTCCTTCTCTATTCACAATTATTTTCTATCCTTATGCTGCCTTAGAGAAATGAATAAATTAGTGAGTAAAATAATATATAAAATAAATCAAGACGAGGAAACGCTGCTCAAGACTTTCAAGAGGAGATTCAAGTCTAGCTAGGATTCGAGTGAAGATTCAAACGACTTCAATGACTGTTTTTCTATGAATCTAATCTAATCTCTATAAGTCAGTTATTTTTAGATTTGAACGTTTTTCTCTGTTCGTGACATGAAATTAAAGGAATAAAAGAATATGCCAAACCTCTCTCTCTCCCTCTATTCGAATCAGTGCCTATACTCTTGAACCTAATTAAGAACAGTTATGACTCGAGGACAAATAAGACCGTGATTATGAAACTATGGACCTTAAAACCATATGCCTATGACTATGAACATTTGCCTATGACTACGGACATTGCCTATGACTATGAACATTGCCTATGACTACGAGGATTATTTCCTTGACTAAACCTATGCCTTTGATTAGAAAACATAAACTATTGCCTATGACATAACAAGGACATCTGTGACTAAGCACATATGATTCATGACTAGGAAAGTGTTGCTTATGTTCTTTGATTATGAGATTGGGTCTAAACACGATTATTTATTCTTCCTGTCCTTGGTTTTCCTTTGTTTTAGACCATGGGAATTTACCTATTAAGCTAGGTCTACCCATGTTCTTGAACTTGCGTCTCTATTCCGTCTATCCTTGGTTTTAGACCTTGGGAATTTACCTATTAAGTTAGGTCTACCCATATTCTTGAACCTACGTCGTTATTCAAACCTTTTATGCCAGTTATTATGTCCATCCTTTTTCATAGCATCTTTGGTTCATTCCTTGTTTTCTACGAGTCTAGATTTATCCATAATCTAGATTGAATCGCAATTATACGAACGGTGGGAATACGATTTGGGGCATAAGGTGAAATTTACTAAAAACATAGTTATAAACTTGGAATTTGGCATAAATTGGGAACATGAATTATGGCATGTTCATAGAAATACAAATTGGATAAATTTAACATGAATTATAGGATGTGTAATTTGAATCTAGTATTGACTTGTAAATCTAGCATTTACATGAGTTATGAACTAGAATAATAAGTCTAGTTTGACGTGAACTGTAATTAGAATGTTAAATCAGGATTGGATTGGCTAATTTGGCGTAATAAGTATATTGGTATAAATTTGAGATTGGCCATATTTGGAAATAACCGTCAGGTTTAGCAAAATCATGGTTAGTGACACTTAATTGGTATAGTTTACATACCAAAAGGCATAAATATGATATAGAGGGGAAAATGTGCCATAAGAATAAATGTTGTCAGTTTACATTAAAAGGGTAATTAGGAAATAAGTAAATTATGAATAATTTACTTATAGAATTTGGCCTAAATGAGGAAATGTAAATTTAGACAAATTAAAGGTTTATTAGCAACATCTCTTGTAATAATACACCAGAAAGTTATAGGGTGACAGAGAGGATAGTGTCTAGGCTTGGGTTTGGAAAATACAAGTTTCCTGCTCTCCCTGGCTATCCCTAACTGATCCGACGTACGGGATGGTTACTTTCAAATCCTGATTTGAAAATTAGTCAAAACCCTTTTGAACAAGAAAACACGAATACGCCTAACCCGAGGTTAGACCGAGTTGCG
The DNA here is from genome assembly GCA_030737875.1 of Allium sativum. Classification (NCBI taxonomy): domain Eukaryota; kingdom Viridiplantae; phylum Streptophyta; class Magnoliopsida; order Asparagales; family Amaryllidaceae; genus Allium; species Allium sativum. The sequence goes on along the minus strand of CM060923.1, from coordinate 730,367,891 downwards.
ATGTAAATCTGCCCGGAAGCAACCGACACTTCTTGTAGTCGCAACAATATCTGCCTAATGTGAGTGGTCATGGCTTTAATCTATTAAAGCTAGAACAAGAACAGTAGGGTTAAGTTCACTAAGACACTTAACCAATTCAACATGATAACCAGACTGGTGGGTGGGGTTAGGGCCATACAGTTAATCTAGAATGGGACGGTTAAGTCCATAAAAACACTTAACCAATTTAACACAGTTAAGCTAGGATGGGTGGGCTAAGTCCATAGGGACACTTAACCAATTTCACATGGTAAAGAGACAAGATTTGTAGGGATTAAGTAACTTAGAAAACACTTAGCCAAATTAACATGTTAACTAGACTAGAAGGTGGGGTTAAGTAAAGTTAATACACTTAGCCAAATTAACATGATAACTAGACTAGAAGGTGGGGTTAAGTAAAGTTAATACACTTAGCCAAATTAACATGTTAACTAGACTAGAGGTTGGGGTTAAGTAAATAGACTTTGCCAATTTGATATGTTAGCTGGGCTAGACCGTAGGGTTAAGTAAACTTGAGCACTTAACCATCAGGTTGTGATAAAAGAATAGGGTTAAGTCTAAACATGGAGGGTTAATACTTAACCATTAATAACATGTTAGTTAAGACAGACGGGCAAGGTTAAGTTAAAAAGGAACACTTAACCAATACAGGGTGAATGGGTAGGCTTAAGTAATAAGAAATACTTAACCAATACAACTTGGTTTGTGGAGGGGTTAAGTCAACATGAATTACTGATAACACTTAACCAGTATAACAGGATGAATGAAGAGGGTTAAGTTGGCTTGAACTGACTAATGACACTTAACCAATCAAAATTGACGGGAAAGGGAACTAAGTAGTAAACCTTAGAAAACAACGATTCTGGAAACTACGTGGTAAATCTTAGTTAGTAAGACTAAGTAGTAATTCTTAGTATAACACGGGAAGGAGCGAATTTCCATCTGAGTAGAAAGAAAGCTCCAACGAATTGGGTTACGAAGCCCGAGGCTTCGAGGGGACGCGAGGGTGCTCTTGGTATCCCTCTGTGAGGCTGCAGATGATCCTCCTAGGCTCACAGAGGTTAAGGTTTGCGTAGAGGAACCAGGGGTATGCCTTGGTTGGAATACATGGCAACCTAAAGACCAGGATGGACCAGCGTGATTCGGCGAGAAAACGGTAGCCCTGTGATAGCAACTCGTCGTCTACCATCCATCTTGAGTCAATCGAAATACGTGAAGCGGAAAGGCGGAGAACTCCAAAAGACCATATACTTGCTATCTAGTTATGGGTGAGGATGGCCATAGAATAGAGGGGCACCGGGGGTCGGCGTATAGTTCTCATTTTTCAAGGTGTGCCTTTCATTAGTTGAGGGAGGGGTCAAGTGGGACCATAGCCACAGGAACAAAAACAGACCTTAGCATCTGCATCGACAGATATCTGAAAGCTCCCGACTGAGTTCTGTGTTTCTTGATTTGCCCTGCCACAGGACTCGGACCGCACATTATAGGACATGTGCATCTAGACAAGCGATAACGATTCGCGATACATGAATGGGGAAGTATAGGAACATATACCACTCTAGGTAGTGTGTCCTAGACTTAGGGGCATCGTTCGTCAGGTAGCATAATCCCTAGTTGGACTAGGTGGCATAAATCCTGAATCCGAGAAGCGTTCAGCAGACAGCGTAAATCTATAGGTGAATCTAGAAAGCACTAGATAGAAAACCCTAGATTAGATCTAGGTATTAAATAATAAATGGATGCTCGAAGGCAAGGGAAAATACAGGGATTGGGATCACGTTATTGTTACTAGTTGGGACACTAGATAGGTGGTGCAGAGATATAGAAACCGGTATAAAAAGGAAGCAGCGAAGCTGCGAAAATATTAGGGCAAATCCAGTTTTTCTTAGCTTAGCATATCTTGTGATTATCTTGTCTAATCTTGCTGACCCTATCATCATGGTGTTATCTTGTATTCAGTTAATTCATGTCGTTTTGTTTTCCATGTTCACATGCTAGAAGTTACTGAACTTACTCAGGCTTTATGTCTAACTCTGTTTTCCTTTCGTCTTCTTTTCTTCCGTTCCCCCCCCCCCCCCAGGTAGTTGAGAAGGGAATAGTATAGCTCAGAATTAGTTGGACCGTCACTCTTTCCCAGCTTGAAGATTTGTCGAAGTTTTGCTTGGATTCTCTTTTCAGATGCTATGGCTGGCTCTTGCTAAAATTGGGGAATATAAATGTTGTTTTTATGCTTCTTTATTTTGTAAGACAGATGATACTCTGATATTGTAAAGAAATCATTGTACAAACTACTTTATCAATAAAGCAAAGTTTTATTTTCCGCTGTTTAATTTCTGTCTGTCTTGTAATTTATCTGCATCTTTTACCCAAAATGCTCGACAGAACTTAGTGCATTCCCTTTGTGAGTGACACTAACGGATGTGGGGTGTTACACGTGGTATCAGAGCTGAAGGTTACCAGATCAGATAAAGGATTTGAAAAATTATTTTCAAAACGGTTTTAAAAGAAGCATTTTCAAAAGAAAAGAATTGTTTTAAAGGCATATTCCCCAAAGTCATACGCATTATCTTCTCTTCCTCTGTTTGAATTCTTATTTCCTTCTTTCTCGAGTCTCTGGGGCTCCTGGTTGTCTGGGAGGTAACCTTATCGAAGGGCAAAATAGTGCCCGGCTTCCATCCATAGCCGTAGTTGTTTCATCTCCGGCCAGTTTTCTTTCGAAGCTTATAGGGTTTTCCGGATGATGGAGGCAGTTTTCGAGATATTTGTCAACATGACTACACACGGAAGGGGATGAGGAGTTTGGCTAAGGAGCATAACCCTAGGATAAGGAATTCATGGATGTAGACTTAGCACACGAAGGAGGAAGAAATTATATAACTTAAGACAAGAGGATGTATCTTTACTAGGCTATGATAGGGCATATAATTAAGGACAAGGGCAAGAACGAGGAACAAGATTTTCAGAAGGGCAAGTACCTACTTTCGCCACCAAGCATACCTAGGAGAAAGGTAGTAAAGTTCTGTTGGAAGAGTCTAGTTTTGCTGTTCGTACTCTTCCCTTTGGTTTTAGCGCTTCGCATTTGTTCATATACACTTCCATAGTTGAGGCTCTGCACCATAGTACTTGTATAGTAGAAAGATCCCACTAGAGATTCAAATCCAATTGGTGGTCCGACCAGCTTATTTTTGGTTAGTAGGGATTTGAGGATAGCTATCGAGTTTGCTTATATCATCTCACGTAGGTCATCTAAATTCGGAGGAGATATTCCATGGGTGCTTGTCTGATATTGGTTTAGGCCTTTGGGGCTTGTACTTGAGGAATGTCGAGTTCGACTAGGATGGTTTCGTGAGAGATGAATAGTTGAGGTAGGCACTCCAAAAATCTCATAGTAACCTTTCGACTCTTATAGTTATGGCATGGCGGATAAGAGGGAAACCTCTAATCATCTTAGTACGTATACCTTGTCCCGTGATTGACATCTATTTATTTTGGAAATGGAGATCCAGAACTTCACAATCGTGAAGTTAAATTAGTTAAGATACAGTGGAGTAAAGCTCAAGAAGGCTAGATACTAGCATCATACTCTTTTCCTTGAGGGTGCATCCTTGATTTCTTTGTTTTAGGAGCTTTACTCATAATTGTTTCTCTCTTTCCAAAGTGTATCACCTAGGTCGTATCTTCTATCCTTAGGTAGAAGCCAACGGATGTAAACATGTATTTGAAACATGTTATGGTTGATGGTTGCAAGTGGTTGTAAATGGTTGATCGTGAATGCATATGCATACGTATTAGACACTAGATCAAGTTCGGATGCTTTCATCTTGCATTTACAGATATGTATTTGTTTGTAAGTTGAACTTAACATGTTAACATATGGACGTTGCATATGGATGAATGGTTGTGCACGCATGTAGTATTTACGTAACTAGGGATACTTGCATACATGATTGGACGCATGGCACTGACATGATTTGCATTAAGGAGGTCAACTGAATCAGTAGACCACCTGATTTTGCATTAGATAAAGACATGTACACACAGTATGCATATGAACATGAAAGCATTAGAAATATTTTAAGGACAATGAATGCATGTGATTGAATGGTTGAGTAGATGGGTGATTGGCTGGTAGGACACATTCTTCCTAACTTGAAGATTTCGGGGACGAAATTCTTTTAAGTGGGGGAGAATGTAACACCCCGTAATTCCGTAACACTAAGATTCACAAATCAAGGCAGGATTAGAATTTAAATAAAAATCAAGGGAAACGGGCTGCGCCATTGCGTTCGTCTCGAAATTCTACATGAAAACTAGTCCGAGTTTGCGTAAATCGGAGTCCGTATGAGGAAGATATGGCCTCCGGAAGATTCAGCGAAGTACAAATTTCAAAACAGTTCAGAAAAGCGAATTCAAATTCAAAACAGACCCAGATTGGGCTGGGCGGGAATTTTCCCGCCTAAGGCACCCAGGTCGACTGGGTAGTCGACCTGGGTCACCCAGGTCGACTGGGTAGCCGACCTGGGGGTCGACCCCCCTGCTTTTTCCAGCTTTCTGCACCTGGTTCGTTCTGATGAATTTGGTCACGTTTTCTGACTAGGTTCGTCTGCCTAACCCTATATAAACAGCATTAGTCTCCTTATCTATTCACAATTATTTTCTATCCTTATGCTGCCTTTGAGAAATGAATAAATTAGTGAGTAAAATAATATATAAAATAAATCAAGATGAGGAAACGCTGCTCAAGACTTTCAAGAGGAGGTTCAAGTCAAGCTAGGATTCGAGTGAAGATTCAAACGACTTTAACGATTGTTTTCCTACGAATCTAATCTAATCTCTGTAAGTCAGTTATTTTAAGATTTGAACGTTTTTCTCTGTTCGTGACATGAAATTAAAGGAATAAAAGAATATGCCAAATTTGTCTCTCTCTCCCTCTATTCGAATCAGTGCCTATACTCTTGAACCTAATTAAGAACTTTTATGACTCGAGGACAAATAAGACCGTGATTATGAAACTATGGACCTTAAAACCATATGCCTATGACTATGAACATTTGCCTATGACTATGGACATTGCCTATGACTATGAACATTGCTTATGACCGTGAATATGACTATGAGGATTATTTCCTTGACTAAACCTATGCCTTTGAATAGAAAACATAAACTATTGCCTATGACATAACAAGGACATCTGTGAATAAGCACCTATGATTCATGACTAGGAAAGTGTTGCTTAAGTTCTGTTATTATGAGATTGGGTCTAAACCGATTATTTATTCTGCCTGTCCTTGGTTTTCCTTCGTTTTAGACCATGGGAATTTACCTATTAAGTTAGGTCTACCCATGTTCTTGAACTTGCGTCTCTATTCTGTCTATCCTTGGTTTTAGAACTTGGGAATTTACCTATTCAGTTAGGTCTACCCATGTTCTTGAACCTACGTCGTTATTCAAACCTTTTATGCCAGTTATTATGTCCATCCTTTTTCATAGCATCTTTGGTTCATTCACTATTTTCTACAAGTCTAGATTTATCCATAATCTAGATTGAATCGCAATTATACGAACGGTGGGAATACGATTTGGGGCATAATGTGAAATGTACTAAAAACATAGTTATAAACTTGGAATTTGGCATAAATTGGGAACATGAATTATGGCATGTTCATAGAAATACAAATTGGATAAATTTAACATGAATTATAGGATGTGTAATTTGAATCTAGTATTGACTTGTAAATCTAGCATTTACATGAGTTATGAACTAGAATAATAAGTCTAGTTTGACGTGAACTGTAATTAGAATGTTAAATCTGGATTGGATTGGCTAATTTGGCGTAATAAGTATATTGGTATAAATTTGAGATTGGCCATAATTGGGAATAACCGTTAGGTGTAGCAAAATCATGGTTAGTGACACTTAATAGGTATAGTTTACATACCAAAAGGCATAAATATGATATAGAGGGGAAAATGGGCCATAAGAATAAATGTTTACAGTTTACATTAAAAGGGTAATTAGGAAATAAGTAAATTAGGAATAATTTACTTATAGAATTTGGCGTAAATGAGGAAATGTAAATTTAGACAAATTAAAGGTTTATTAACGACATCTCTTTTAATAATACACCAGAAAGTTATAGGGTGACAGAGAGGTTAGTGTCTTGGCTTGGGTTTGGAAAATACAAGTTTCCTGCTCTCCCTGGCTATCCGTAACTGATCCGACGGACGTGATGGTTACTTTCAAAACCTGATTTGAAAATTAGTCAAAACCCTTTTGAACTAGAAAACACGAATACGCCTAACCCGAGGTTAGACTGAGTTGCGATGTAAATCTGCCCGGAACCAACCGGCACATCCAGTAGTCGCAATAATATCTGTCTAATGTGAGTGGTCGTGGCTTTAATCTATTAAAGCTAGAACAGGAACAATAGAGTTAAGTTCACTAAGACACTTAACCAATTCAACATGATAACCAGACTGGTGGGTGGGGTTAGGGCCATACAGTTAATCTAGAATGGGAGCGTTAAGTCCATAAAAACACTTAACCAATTTAACACAGTTAAGCTATGATGGGTGGGCTAAGTCCATAGGGACACTTAACCAACTTCACATGGAAAAGAGACAAGATTTGTAGGGGTTAAGTAACTTAGAAAACACTTAGCCAAATTAACATGTTAACTAGACTAGAAGGTGGGGTTAAGTAAAGTTAATACACTTAGCCAAATTAACATGTTAACTAGACTAGAAGGTGGGGTTAAGTAAAGTTAATACACTTAGCCAAATTAACATGTTAACTAGACTAGAGGTTGGGGTTAAGTAATTACACTTAGCCAATTTGATATGTTAGCTGGGCTTGACCGTAGGGTTAGGTAAACTTGAGCACTTAACCATCAGGTTGTGATAAAAGAATAGGGTTAAGTCTAAACATGGAGGGATAATACTTAACCATTAATAACATGTTAGTTAAGACAGACGGGCAAGGTTAAGTTAAAAAGGAACACTTAACCAATATAGGGTGAATGGGTAGGGTTAAGTAATAAGAAATACTTAACCAATATAACTTGGTTTGTGGTGGGGTTAAGTCAACATGAATTACTGATAACACTTAACCAGTATAACAGGATGAATGAAGAGGGTTAAGTTGGCTTGAATTGGCTAATGACACTTAACCAATCCAAATTGACGGGAAAGGGAACTAAGTAGTAAACCATAGAAAACAACGATTTTGGAAACTAAGTGGTAAATCTTAGTTTGTAAAACTAAGTAGTAATTCTTAGTATAACATGGGAAGGAGCGAATGTCCGTCTGAGTAGAAAGAAGGCTCCAACGAATTGGGTTACGAAGCCCGAGGCTTCGAGGGGACGTGAGGGTGCTCTTGGTATCCCTCTGTGAGGATGTAGATGATCCTCCTGGGCTCACAGAGGTTAAGGTCTGCGTAGAAGAACCAGGGTTATGCCTTGGTTGCAATACATGGCAACCTAAAGACTAGGATGGACCGGTGTGATTCGGCGAGAAAACGGTATCCCTATGATAGCAACTCATCGTCTACCATCCATCTTGAGTCAATCGAAATACGTGAAGCGGAAAGGCGGAGAACTCCAAAAGACCATATACTTGCTGTCTAGTTATGGGTGAGGATGGCCATAGGATAGAGGGGCACCGGAGGCCGGCGTATAGTTCTCATTTATCAAGGTGTGCCTTTCATTAGTTGAGGGAGGGGTCAAGTGGGACCATAGCCACTGGAACAAAAACAGACCTTAGCATCTGCATCGACATATATCTGAAAGCTCCCGACCGAGTTCTGTGTTTCTTGATTTGCCTTGCCACAGTACTCGGACCGCACATTACATGATATGTGCATCTAGACAAGCGATAACGATTCGCGATACATGCGTGGAGAAGTATAGGAACATATACCACTCTATGTAGTGTGTCCTAGACTGGGGGCATCGTTCATCAGGTAGCATAATCCCTAGTTGGACTAGGTGGCATAAACCCTGAATCCGAGAAGCGTTCAGCAGACAGCGTAAAACTCTAGTTGAATGTAGAAAGCACTGGATAGAAAACCCTAGATTAGATCTAGGTAATAAATAATAAATGGATGCTCGAAGGCAAGGGAAAATACAGGGATTTGGATCACGTTATTGTTACTAGTTGGGACACGAGTTAGGTGGTGTAGAGATATAGAAACCGATATAACAAGGAAACAGCGAAGCAGCGAAAATATTAGGGCAAATCCAGTTTTTCTTAGCTTAGCATATCTTATGATTATCTTGTCTAATCTTGCTGACCCTATCATCATGGTGTTATCTTGTATTCAGTTAATTCATGTCGTTTTGTTTTCCATGTTCACATGCTAGAAGTTACCGAACTTACTCAGGCTTTATGTCTGACCCTGTTTTCCTTTCATTTTCTTTTCTTCCGTTTCCCCCCCCAAGGTAGTTGAGGAGGGAATAGTATAGCTCAGATTTAGTTGGACTGTCACTCTTTCCCAGCTTGAAGATTTGTCGAAGTTTTGCTTGGATTCTCTTTTCAGATGCTATGGCCGGCTCTTGCTAAAATTGGGGAATATAAATGTTGTTTTTATGCTTCTTTATTTCGTAAGACAGATGATACTCTGATATTGTAAAGAAATCATTGTACAAACTACTTTATCAAAAAAGCAAAGTTTTATTTTCCGCTTTTTAATTTCTGTCTGTCTTGTAATTTATCTGCATCTTTTACCCAAAATGCTACACAGAACTTAGTGCATTCCCTTTGTGAGTGACACTAACGGATGTGGGGTGTTACAAACCATGATTTTATTACTATATATCTCTTAAAAAAGAATTGACAATATGAATAATTATACTGCCATTTGAGCAGGCATTAATAAATCTTAACCGTCCGTATGAACCGGAAACAAAAATTGTTTTTTCAACTATGGGATCATACGGCTATTTTGTTTTGTTTTCATTAAACATAACTAAATTGATTGAATTAATTATAACTAACTATACTATTTTTCTATCCTCGTATTCAGGTTTGTTTTCTACCAGCTTATTTTTATCAATAGGTTCAGGAATAATGTGCTTATTAGCCTCTACATCTCCAACATCAGGATTGATTGGAACTGCATTGACAGGGTTATCCTTTTGCTCTGCCTTGAAATGAACTGTTCAATTTCTCCTTTTTGATATATATTTATTTCATTTAAAAAAAACTTTTCAACTTCTCTGTTTCTGGTTATCTTTCTTTTATATCAGTCATTTTTGCAGCAAAGATTATGTAACACCCCACCTCCGCCAAGGTAACTCTTGCAAGCACACTAGCTTCGGAGGGGCGTTTAAACAAGGTAAACATGCATGCAGATATCACAAGACAGAACATATAAGTAAAACAGAGTAGTAAAGCAGCGGCTAAAACTAACATTTCAAAAACCAGAGTTAAGTTACAACAAAGTACTTGGTCATTATTTTCCAACAAACAAGAGTCTAGATAGAACATAAACTGAAGAACTAAAATACATAAAGTACTATCCCCAAAATGAAGTGATAAACCATAGCTAGCTCAATGTCCAAAACCGTACATGAGCAAATACGGTAATCAAGATATAAAGATCCAAGCTAAGCTCCAATGTTCCCACCCTGAGGACCTGGGGGGGGGGGGGGGGGGAACGGAAGAAAAGAGGCGAAAGAAAATAGGTCAGTCAAAAAGACTGGTAAGCCCTACTACTATCTATCTATGGACTAGTAAAGTTAACTGGTATGAGAGACTGAGATGAACATAAGGATAACAACATACTGGCATGGTGATTAACTAACAAGATAGATAAAGGTGTCATCGCATAATCAAGGTTAAGTTTTGCACCACGGTTGTACTAGCATTCTAACATGTCAAGTAAAAACGAAAATCGATCCCTTGGCCCAAGCTTGGCCCAACATCATGAGATGACCTAAATCAAGGTCCAACTACACGGTCTAGTTGATCGACTCCCTACAAGCCTAACTCATCAAGTGTCGGTGTCATACGGCCCAAACATGCAATGTAGCTAACTGCGCTAGGTCCACCCCCAGGGTGTATCAAGTCCTATGGTGTAGACCTCGGACACCAATTAAGTATGCACAGTCTAGATCTACAGGTACCCGTGCCTGATTCTCCAACTCCGGACTATGTGCACGTCCATAGTCCGCCTGGACCTACACCGGCGTACTTACCCGGCCGTCGTTTTGGTCGCTTACATGTCAGCCCAGTAATCGTGCCCCACCCTAGCCTAGTCCTAGGGTTTTATGATACTATCAAGAGGGTTACTGCTGAAAAGGACCACGCAACTAGGGTTTCCTGAACGGGTTAAATGTGGTTAACCCGATCCAAATGTGGATTAAATTGGTTAAGTGCACCCAAGATTCAAGACTTAACCCCGATTAACCCATCAAGCCCAAATTGATTAAGCATTAAGTGGACCATGACTTAAGCCTAATCAGGAGGCATTAATTAATTAACTTAATGTTCTTTAACCTCTCACATTAGACTTTGTTGCGGTTACTAGTTAAGCCGGGCGGGTCCAGGTAGCTTTACACCACAACTTGGCCTAACCTCGGGTTTGAGCACAACATGACCAACTTCTCACATTGGGTCCTATTGTTTGTAGCCACTAGTTAAGCCGGGCGGGTCCGGGTAGATTTGTGCTACAAACTCAACCCAATTTCGAGTTGGCCACACTCATATTTTCTAAGTGTCATGTCCATTATGTTTCCAAAACATAATTACAAGTTAACATATCACGTTATGTTATAAAAACCATGTTTTTGTCATAATGTTACCCAACCCCATCGTAATCCCATCGTTTACATAATCGCAACAACGCATAAAGGGTAAAATATGGAACTTGGCATAATCATGACAAAAAGGTGTTGAAGCCACAAGTTTATCATGGTGGCATATGAGACATACATATGTTCATATACTTGCATATTGCATCATTAGGCTTCAAAAGCATGCATAAAACCAAACTTAGCATATGAGTGATACATGGTGATAAATGACATGTAGAAGTTGCTAGAAGTTCGCATTTAGCCTCATATGCAAGTTACCATAAGGGATATGATAACTTTCATGTTGCCAAAATGCAACCTTTAATATAAAGCTTGGAGCTTTATGCTCACAACATCAAGTTTAACTTGCATAACATGATAACATGATCAACCCAAACTTGCATAACATAGCAACATGTGTCATACATAATGATTAAACCAACTTGCATAATGATCATCCAAACTTGCATATAATGATCAACCAAACTTGCATATAATGATCAACCAAACTTGCATATCATAATGATCAACCCCAAACTTGCATCATTCATTTGACTTTAGAGTTCAAAGAAAGTAGAAAAGGGCTTACAATGCTACGAAGACACAAATAAATAGTTATTATAAAGATTGAGACGAAGCCCTTATGCAATCACCAAAAAGACCCAAATATGAATGCTCCAATGAAAAACCCTTGAGCCAAATCAATAAAAACCCTTGCTTTGAAATAGAAATGTTGCAACTTGACTTGAATGCAAGCTAAGAACACTCATACAAGCTTGAAAACACTTGTATGCACTAAAGATCTCTCATATAAATTAACTTAGGAATTTTTGCATGAGAGTGGAGGCCATGAGAGGAACCAATTTGACATAGTTTAGTTGTAGGATTGAGTAATGGTGATTTAGGCTAGGTTTAGGGCCCTTTTTATAGAAGATTAGGATAGTATTAGCCTTAGGATTAACCCTAGATTCAATCCAAGCCATCAAATCCCGTCACAAGCCTCCAAAACAGGTCAAAGCAGCCAAAATGGGTGCACCAGGTTGTCTGGGCCGACCAGGCAGGTCGACTCCCAGGTCGACCCTGGGGTCGACTCCCCAGTCGACCATGGGGGGGGAGGTCGACTCCCTAGTCGACCCCCATGTCGACCCCCCTGGGTCTGGCGGGAATTTTCCCGCCACTTCTGAAAATTGAAATTTCTGAATCTGTTTTGAATTTTAATTTTTCGTGAAACTTCGCGAGGCCATATCTTGGTCATACGGACTCCGATTTTCGAAAACTCGGACTCTATTTCGCGTATTTTTCCGAGATGAACGCAATGGCACATCCCGTTACCCTTGATTCAGATTTTAAAGTTTAATTCTGCCTTGATTTGTGTTATAACATATTATTCAAAAATACGGGTTGTTACATTCTCCCCTCCTTAAAGGATTTCGTCCCCGAAATCTCCAAGTTAGGAAGAACGTATCCTACCATCCATCATCCATCTACTCACATCATCATCCACGAGCAATCATTGTCCTTAAAGGATTCTAAATGTTGTATGATCATATGCAAAGGTGTGTGTATATGTACTTATCTAATGTAAAAATCAGGCGGTTACTGATACAGTAAACCTCCTTAATGCAAAGTATGTTAGTGAAATGAGTCCATATGTATGCAAATTCCTAATATAACTCATAATCTCTACATGAGTGCACATAACATTCATCCATATGCAACATCCACGTGATAGGATAACAAGTTTCATCCATGAATAGGTATAAGCACTCATGCATATGCAACATGAAAGTGTGAGCCGATCTTAGTGCCTAATGTGTATCATGCATCCATGAGTATCCACATGCAAACACTTGCAACCACTTGCAACCATAACATGTTTCAAATACATGTTTCATCCAAAGGGTTTCTACCTAAGGTCCTCATAACATGATTAATGAGATAACAAGATAAACATGGATAAAAGAAAGATATGCTAATTAGGAAAAGAGATCGAGAATGTACCCTAAAAAAGGAATGGAAAAAGCTGACGCGTCTTCTCCTCGGTTTCCCAAGTTGCGTCTTCCTCAGCTTCACCCCACTGAACTTTCACCAACTTGACCTCTCGATTTCTTAACTTCTTGATCTCTGTTCCCAAGATACGAATCGGAGCTCTTCTCAAGGTTGCTTCTATCTCTACCTCGATGTCTTCAAGATTGCTTGGTTCAACCACTTTGGCGGACTCATGAAGGCACTTTCGGAGATGCGAGACATGAAAGACATTATGCACTCCGGCTAGATTCTCGGGCAATTCCACCTTATAGGCCATCTTTCCAATTCTCTCTATGATAGGGAAGGGTCCTACGAACCTTGGTGCAAGCTTCCCCATTGCTCCAAAACGAACCACATTACGTAAAGGAGAAACCTTCACGAAAACCATGTCTCCCACTTCGAATTCCAAATCTGCCCTTCGTCTGTCAGCATAGGATTTCTGTCTGTCTTGGGCCGCTTTCATCCGTCTTCTCACCAATTCGACTTTCTCCGATGTATCCCGTATCATATCGGGCCCAAGTATAAGTCTATCTGTTGTCTCCCACCAAAAAGATGGTGACCTACACGGCCTCCCATACAAAGCTTCAAATGGTGCCATCCCTATGCTGGCTTGATAGCTATTATTATAAGCAAACTCTACAAGAGGAAGGTGGTCTTCCCAAGTACCACCGAAGTCGAGCACACAAAGCCTCAAGAGATCTTCTAGCACTCTATTCACCCTGTCGTTTGGCCATCAGTCTGGGGGTGATAGGCTGTACTCAGATTCAATCGTTTACCCATCGCTTCTTGCAAACTGTTCCAGAACTGGCTAGTGAAAATCGGGTCACGATCGCTAACTATGCTAGAAGGAACTCCATGCAACCGCACTATCTCCCGAAGATAAATAGATGCTAGCCATGATGCGGTCCTCTTGCTCTTTACTGGGATGAAGTGAGAACTCTTCGTAAGTCTGTCAACTATGACCCATATGCTTGTATTCCCTTTCCTTGATCTAGGCAATCCATCCACGAAATCCATAGAAATACTCTCCCACTTCCATTGCGGGACCTCCAATGGATGTAATAGCCCACCTGGTTTCTTTGACTCGGCTTTCACTTGTTGGCACACCATGCACTTTGAAACATACTCTGCTACATCTTTCTTCATTCCGGCCCAAAAGAAAATGCGCTTCATATCCCTGTACATCTTATCTCCTCCAGGATGTATAGTCATCTTCGAGTGATGCGCTTCTTCAAGAACTCTATGGACTAAATCTCCTACTCGAGGAACACATAATCTCCCATCACGCCTTAGCCAACCTTTATCATCAATAATATATCTGGCAAGGTAACTAGACGTCTCACCACGAATCAACTTGTCCATAACCTCGACTATCTGTGGATCTTCCTTCTGCGAAGCCCCAACTTGATCAAGAAGTGTGGGTCTAAGCTCAAGGGATGCTAAAGAACCCGTCATCGACTCAACAGTCGTCGTGAAATCAAAGGTCGCCAAGAGTTCTAATTTCTTCATTTCAATGAACAAGGGGCTCAAAGTCAACCTGCTTCTGCTTAGTGCATCCGCCACAACATTACCCTTGCCAGGGGTATAAGCTATCTCAAAGTCATAAGATGCCAAGAATTCCATCCACCTTTGCTGCCTTAGATTTATATCTTTTTGCGAGAAGAGGTACTTGAGTGACTTGTGATCAGTATACAACTCAAACCTTTCGCCTAGAAGATAGTGGCGCCAGGATTTGAGTGCAAAGACGATCGCCGCCAACTCTAAATCATGAGTGGGATAGTTCTTTTCATGAACTTTAAGTTGCTACCCCGATAACATATCACTCTTCCCTCTTGCATCAGAACGGCACCTAACCCCGTGCCACATGCATCTGTGTACATGGTAAACATCTTATCACTATCGGGTAATGCCAAAACTGGAGCTGAGGTAAGGGCTCTCTTGAGCCTTTGAAAAGCAAGCTCACACTCCAAGTCCCATACAAAGAATAAGTTCTTCTTTGTCAACTTAGTAAGAGGGGCCGAAATCTTAGCGAAGTGCCTGATGAACTTCCTATAGTAACCCGCCAGACCGAGAAAGCTTCTTACCTCGGTTGCATTCCTAGGAGTCTTCCAGTCTTGAACCACAACCACTTTCGCGGGATCCACCGCTATGCCTTGCTTAGAAACTATATGTCCAAGAAACCGAACTTCCCTTCTCCATAAATGACATTTGGAGAACTTGGCTTTCAACTGATGCGCTCTAAGCGTATCCATTACTTCCTTGAGATGCCTAACATGCTCTTCCTCATCCTTTGAGAAGATCAGAATATCATCCACGAAGACAACAACAAATTTGTTAAGGAACTCCCTGAACACCCTACTCATCAAGTCTACGAGGTAGGCGGGTGCATTTGTCAAACCGAATGGCATGACAAGCCATTCAAAGAATCCATCTGGAGTACTAAACGCAGTTTTATCAATGCTATCCTCAGCTACTCTAAGCTGATGGAATCCGGTGGCTAGATCGAGCTGAGAGAAAACAGAAGCACCTACAAGCTGGTCAAAGAGATCATCAATTCTTGGTAATGGGTGCCTATTCTTCTTTGTCTGCTTGTTCAACTCTCAATAATCAACACATAGGCGAAGCGAACCATCCGCCTTAGTAGCGAATACCACCGGAGCACCCCATTCAGAAATGCTTCGCCTAATAAAATTCTTCTCAAGCAACTCCTTGATTTGCTTACTGAGCTCTCTTCTTTCTCGTGGGGCCATGTGCCTAACGGGCAATGATACTGGCTTAGCATTATCGACTAGATAAATGCAGAAATCTATCTCTCGCTTAGGGGGTAACCCCTTAACTTCTTCAAAGACATCAGGATAGTCCCGGACCACCCTTACAGACCGCAGATCATCGATGGACGAGTCGAGAGATTCAAGATAACATAACATGACGGGACCTCTAGGGTTACAAGAAATTTCTAGGGTATTACCGAGGCGAGTCATGAGCCTCACCACCCTATGCTCACAATCGAGGATGGCTTCATAACTGGACAACCAATCCATGCCGAAGATCAACCCATATCCCGTGAACCCGAGAACATAAGCATTACACGTGAATTCTACGGTCAAGATAGAAATCTTCAAATCCACACAGATCATAGATAGATGGGCGGAACCCCCAATTGGATTTGAAACACAAACGGGATCCTCAACTAAGCTAGTACTTAGGTGCAAACTTTCAACAATGTCAGAAGAGATAAAACTATGCGATGCGCCAGAATCAAATAAGGTGCGAACAGGATAATCAGAAATATAAACAAGACTTTCTATAGAAATACTACCTCGACCCTGAGCTGCAGCGGCGTTGAGAGCATGCACTTGCCCTCCAGAAGGTCCTGCACGCTGATTCTGCCCTTGCCCTTGTCCTTGCTTCTTGGGGCAATCCTTGCTAAAATGTCCGGTCTCTCCACAATGAAAGCATTCGCCAGACTTCCTCTTCTTACAGTCTTTAGCTATATGCCCAACATTCCCACAGTAATGGTATTTTCTTGGATCCTTTGCCTTGGCCTTGTTGCCCTTGTTGTTCTTGTTGCTCTGGTTGCTCTGATTTCCTCCCCACTTAGAGTCTGTCTTCTTGGCTTGTGTCTCATTAGCCTTGACTTCCTTCTTGGCATTCTTATCGTCTCCTTGAAGCAATGCCATGTCTACCAGACCTTCGAAAGTGCCCCCATAGGTATATGAGATAGGGCTAAATCTTGTAGTGGCTCATTCAACCCTCGTGCAAAACGTAAAGCCTTCTTCTGGGGAGTATTAATCATGTCCATACCAAATCGGGCGAGCTTGTTAAACTCATTCACGTACTCCCTCACTGTCATGTCCCCTTGCTTCAAAGATATAAATTTCTCCAATTGCAGATTCACCTCAGCTGATGATAGAAACTTAAGCCCAAATCTTTTCCTAAAGTCGGCCCAAGTCTATATAGGCCTTGTAGCATTGGTGACCTCCCACCAATAAGCAGCTTCTTCTTTTAATAACCATGCTGCCAATAAAACCTTCCTATGATCTTGCACATCAAAGATAGCGAAAAGATCTTCGGTTTCTCTCAACCAATTTCTTGCCTCCACAAAGGTCTCCGTCCCAATAAAGTTCTTGCCTCCCATCGCCTTAAAGTCCTTGCAAATCTTAGCGAAATCTACTTGTGGATTCTGAGGAGGGGGAGGAGGAGGGGGAACCTCAGTTATATTGGGGGTATTTGCTGCGCCCACATCGTTGGCCCTAGCTTCCAAGTACCTCCAAAACCATCCGGGAATGGTCACTCCCTCGGGAAGGTTAAGATCGGCCATACTGAAAAAGGAAAAAGATATATTCAGAACGAAGAAACGAAGGATAGTGCTATGGCTTTTGGGGAATAGCCTTTTAAAATAACTAGACTTTTCTTGGAAAATACTTAATTGGTTTTGAAAAAGGTAAGTTTTAAAAACACTTTTGCTCAAATCTCGTAAACCTTAGGCTCTGGTACCAAATGTAACACCCCACCTCCGCCAAGGTAACTCTTTCAAGCACACTAGCTTCGGAGGGGCGTTTAAACAAGGTAAACATGCATGCAGATATCACAAGACAGAACATATAAGTAAAACAGAGTAGTAAAGCAGCGGCTAAAACTAACATTTCAAAAACCATAGTTAAGTTACAACAAAGTACTTGGTCATTATTTTCCAACAAACAAGAGTCTAGATAAAACGTAAACTGAGGAACTGAAATACATAAAGTACTATCCCCAAAATGATGTGATAAACCATAGCTAGCTCAATGTCCAAAGCCGTACATGAGCAAATCCGGTAAGCAAGCTGTAAAGATCCAAGCTAAGCTCTAATGTTCCCACCCTGAGGACCTAGGGGAGGGGGGAAACGGAAGAAAAGAGGCGAAAGAAAACAGGTCAGTCAAAAAGACTGGTAAGCCCTACTACTATCTATCTATGGACTAGTAAAGTTAACTGGTATGAGAGACTGAGATGAACATAAGGATAACTACATACTGGCATGGTGATTAACTAACAAGATAGATAAAGGTGTCATCGCATAATCAAGGTTAAGTTTTGCACCACGGTTGTACTAGCATTCTAACATGTCAAGTAAAAACGAGTCCCTTGGCCCAAGCTTGGCCCAACATCATGAGATGACCTAAATCAATGTCCAACTACACGGCCTAGTTGATCGGCTCCCTACAAGCCTAACTCATCAAGTGTCAGTGTCATACGGCCCAAACATGCAATGTAGCTAACTGCGCTAGGTCCACCCCCAGGGTGTATCAAGTCCTAGGGTGTAGACCTCGGACACCACTCAAGTATGCACAGTCTAGATCTACAGGTACCCGTGCCTGATTCTCCAACTCCGGAATATGTGCATGCCCATAGTCTGCCTGGACCTACACCGGCGTACCTACCCGACCGTCGTTTTGGTCGCTTACATGTCAGCCCAGTAATCGTGCCCCACCCTAGCCTAGTCCTAGGGTCTTATGATACTATCAAGAGGGTTACTGCTGAAAAGGACCACGCAACTAGGGTTTCCTTAACGGGTTAAATGTGGTTAACCCGATCCAAACGTGGATTAAATTGGTTAAGTGCACCCAAGATTCATGACTTAACCCCGATTAACCCATCAAGCACAAATTGATTAAGCATTAAGTGGACCATGACTTAAGCCTAATCAGGAGGCATTAATTAATTAACTTAATGTGCTTTAACCTCTCACATTAGACTTTGTTGCACTTACTAGTTAAGCCGGGCGGGTCCGGGTAGCTTTACACCACAACTTGGTCTAACCTCGGGTTCGAGCACAACATGGCCAACTTCTCAGATTGGGTCCTATTGTTTGTAGCCACTAGTTAAGACGGGCGGGTCCGAGTAGATTTATGCTACAAACTCAACCCAACCTCGAGTTGGCCACACTCATATTTTCTAAGTGTCATGCCCATTATGTTTCCAAAACATAATTACAAGTTACCATATCACGTTATGTTATAAAAACCATGTTTTTGTCATAATGTTACCCAACCCCAACGTAATCCCATCGTTTACATAATCGCAACAACGCATAAAGGGTAAAATAGGGAACTTGGCACAATCATGACAAAAAGGTGTTAAAGCCACATGTTTATAATGGTGGCATATGAGACATACATATGTTCATATACTTGCATATTGCATCATTAGGCTTCAAATGCATGCATAAAACCAAACTTAGCATATGAGTGATACATGGTGATAAATGACATGTAGAATTTGCTAGAAGTTCGCATCTAGCCTCACATGCAAGTTACCATAAGGGATATGATAACTTTCATGTTGCCAAAATGCAACCTTTAATATAAAGCTTGGAGCTTTATGCTCACAACATCAAGTTTAACTTGCATAACATGATAACATGATCAACCCAAACTAGCATAACATAGCAACATGTGTCATACATAATGATTAAACCAACTTGCATAATGATCAACCAAACTTGCATATAATGATCAACCAAACTTGCATATAATGATCAACCAAACTTGCATATCATAATGATCAACCCCAAACTTGCATTATTCATTTAACTTTAGAGTTCAAAGAAAGAAAGTAGAAAAGGGCTTACAATTCTATGAAGAAACAAATAAATAGTTATTATAAAGATTGAGACGAAGCCCTTATGCAATCACCAAAAAGACCCAAATAGGAATGCTCCAATGAAAAACCCTTGAGCCAAATCAATAAAAACCCTTGCTTTGAAATAGAAATGTTGCAACTTGACTTGAATGCAAGCTAAGAACACTCATACAAGCTTGAAAACACTTGTATGCACTAAAGATCTCTCATATATATTAACTTAGGAATTTTTGCATGAGAGTGGAGGCCATGAGAGGAACCAATTTGACATAGTTTAGTTGTAGGATTGAATAATGGTCATTTAGGCTAGGTTTAGGGCCCTTTTTATAGAAGATTAGGATAGTATTAGCCTTAGGATTAACACTAGATTCAATCCAAGTCATCAAATCCCATCACAAGCCTCCAAAACTGGTCAAAGCAGCCAAAATGGGTGCACCTGGTTGTCTGGGCCGACCAGGCAGGTCGACTCCCAGGTCGACCCTGGGGTCGACTCCCCAGTCGACCTGGAGGGGAGGGGGGGGGGGAGGTCGACTCCCCAGTCGACCCCCCTGGGTCTGGCGGGAATTTTCCCGCCACTTCTGAAAATTGAAATTTCTGAATCTGTTTTGAATTTGAATTTTTCGTGAAACTTTGCGAGGCCATATCTTGGTCATACGGACTCCGATTTTCCAAAAATCAGACTCTATTTCGCGTATTTTTCCGAAACGAACGCAAGGGCATAGCCCGTTACACTTGCTTCAGATTTTACAGTTTAATTCTGCCTTGATTTGTGTTATAACATATTATTCAAAAATATGGGTTGTTACAGATTATACCCTAAAGAATCCAGTATATGGTCATTTCTAATGGTAACTAAATATTGACATCATTCAACATAGATAATTTAACCAACAAATTCTACTCGCTAAACACAATGTTGTTATGGATAGCTCGTAAATAGAAACACTGTAATACTTGAATAGAGCATTGTTTTGAATTAACATATTATAGAGAGATAAGAGATATATAATTAAAAAAATTAAAAATAATTTACCTGAATAGAATGTCTATTAAACTCTGCTTAAGATGTTTATATCCCCAACTGATGTTTATGGGTAATTATAGTTGAATTAACCATTCTTGTCAGCAACAGCAATCCTGGCAGGCTCTTCTTAACCTTTACTATCTTTGTTGACTGGTATTATATTGTACAGTTAGCGAAATTTACTCTCATATTATACATAAGAATAAAACTGCTAAGTAACATAAGAATATAGATAAGTTAGTGAAATCGTAACACTTATAATAATAACATTTCAACAATGGGAGATACAGAGTAGTGGAATCAAAAAAGAAAACTGTAGGTAAAATATAAATAAAGCATCTTATGGAGACATGCCATAATTATAACTTGTTGGATCAAATTAAGCAGCACAAGTTTGATCACAAGGATCCAAATTACATACTAAATGTGAATTTGATTGTGTTGACAGTTTGATCACAAACATCTTTGGCACATGTTATTTTGATTCAAGGCACAATGGCAACTACAATTCACTTACGCTAGTGGAGGGTTGAAAATTGCAACTACAGCCTAAACAATAACAAAGTTAAAATAACAAAAATTATCCAAAATTGTAGTTACATGTAGCAGTTACAAACCATACAAACAAAAATACAAGGCAGTTTTGTTGTCCTTCATTTATTATTATTATTATACGTTTTACTTTGGCTTGTCCTTCATTACTTATTACTATCATGAAGGCGGAAGTTGAAGCTAAAATGCTCGAGAACCTGAAGACAAGAAAGTTGAAGGAAATAACTAATAAGAATAAATCTAAATTAGAAGATATATATGTGTGTGCTCACATAAGGATATACAAATACATGGTGGTTGCTGAAGAAAGAATAATGGATACAATTGAATCTAGGAGTAATGAACCTGCATGATTACTTGCTAAAATGGAAAGAAAGATTCTGATCTCATTCACAACCGCATGATGCTATAATCTTAACCCAAAATGAGAGTATATATTCTTGTTTCTGGTATTTCTTGCCTTCAGTGTTCGTGTTTACCAAGTATGCTAAAATACTCATTGTTTATCAAGTTTATCATAGTGTTCAAGTTCATCAAGTTTGTAAAAGTGTTCTGATACAACTGCATGGTTTTCATTAAAAAGAAAAGAAAAAAATCATTTCACTTTGCAATTAAGCTGCATTTTCATTCACAGTTAATTTTAAGTTTATGTTTGCATTTGGATTTTTGATTACAACTGCATCCCTTTATGTTTGCTTCTCTGTTTACAAGGGAAGCACCTCCTTACCTACATGAACATTGTTCTTACAATACAAATACTACTTCATCACCATAAAACTTCCTTCCTCCACCAATTCAAACACCCAAAAACCACTGAGTAAAAACAATCACCCTCTCCAACCAAAAATCTGGTTGGTCTTATTTTTTGGACTTCCATTTTCTACTTTATGTTTATCATAAAGTAAAAATTCAAAAGAACATAAATTACACGCTCATGCATTGAATTTAAAAATATACACAAAGGTTTGAAAACACATAAAACATAGCAAATCTGTTTGTTCAGAACAAAGCCAACATTTCATCAAAAAGCAAGATATACATATGTTTAGAAAACCAACAGTATTATAATTGCAATACAAGTTGAATTATCATATCAGGAAATTAGTTCCAAAAAAATGCAGTAGCTACACTGAATCTATATGGCAGGTCATGCATCAGTAACTAACTCAATGACTGAAACATAATAAACTAGGCGCAAACAGAAATGCAAAGACTATAGATGAATCCAGACTATGCAAACGCATGATATAAAAATTCCTAAATTGATCTCGATAAACTTCGCTAACCCTAATTCACAAAAGAAACAAAAAAATCGACGTAAAATCATTCGCGGTTAACCTTTGAAGCAAACCACATAACTACCAAATCAAAATCGAATTTACCTGATATCGAATTATACCCGAAGAAAAACGCGATTTTCCTAGGGATTGGAATTTAGGAAACTTGCGGCTGTCGAATAGAATGGGGTTGATTTGAGGAATTTGGGGATTTGAGAAGCGAATTGAATTGAAAATTTTAGGGATTTGAGGAGTTTGTGAAGTGAATTGAATTGAAAATTTTAGGGATTTTTGGATTTGAGGAGATATTCGTGGAAGTGATAAGAGTAAATTTTCATTTTTATGGCCATTTGTTTTCACTTTCTCCCACACTGCTTTTCGCTCCTGCCTTATTACTACGCGACACTAACATGGCGGAATGTATTTATGAATAGCACAATTCATACGTCATTTCCTTTATTCTATTTATATAGCACAATTTACTTGTTATTTTCTTTTCTTTTATTGTTTTTCTATAGCTCTTTAATATAAAGCTATAACATAATGCAATGCATATCATATTTTCTTGTAGTGTTAAGCATAGTAGGGGTATATCGACAAATATGAAAGATGATGAATCGTTTGGATTGGATCAAAAAATTAGAAATATGATGAATCATTTGGATTGGGTGCTGCAAAAACCAACCATTCACAGGAGTTAAAAAATAGGGCTAATTGTTGGAAGTAAGGGTTGTTTATTGAACTAGAGGTAGGATTGAAAAGAAGGGTTGTTTCAAAGTATTAAGAGAAGTAGAGGTAGTTTAGGCATAGTTGGGGTAGATCGACAAATATGAAAGATGACGAATCGTTTGGATTGGGTGCTACTAAGACAAACCCTTCATAGTAGTTAAAAAATAGGGGTATTTGTTTGAAGTAAGGCTATTTAGAGTATTATGGGTAGGATTAAAAAGAAGGGTTGTTTTGAAGTATTAAGAGATGTAGGGGTAGTTTAAGCATAGTAGGGGTAGATCGACAAATATGTAAGATGACGAATCGTCTGGATTGGGTGTTGCAATAACCAACCCTTCGCAGTAGTTAAATAAAAGGGCTAATTGTTGGAAGGAAGTGCCATTTAGAGAATTAGGTGTAGGATTAAAAAGAAGGACTGTTTTGAAGTATTAAGAGAAGTTTGGTTAGTTTAAGCATAGTTGGGGTAGATCGACAAATGTGAAAGATGATGAATCAGTTGGATTGGATCGACAACTATTAAAGATGATGAATCATTTGGATTGGGTGTTGCAAAAACCAACCAGTCACAGAAGTTAAGAAATAGAGGTAATTGTTGGAAGTAAGGGCTACTTATAGAATTAGAGGTAGGATTAAAAAGAAGGGTTGTTTCAAAGTATTAAGAGAAGTATAGGTAGTTTAGGCATAGTAAGGGTAGACCGACAAATATGAAACATGATAAATCAATTGATAAGCTGCTGCAAAAACCAACCCTTTACAAAATTAAAAAAATAAGGGTAATTGTTGGAAGTAAGGGCTATTAAGAGAATTAGGAGAAGGATTAAAAAGAAGGGTTGTTTTGAAGTATTATGAGAGTTTTGCTAATCATACCACTAGTTTTGCCTAAACATGCTTAAGGGAAAATATGGGATTTTGGTTATGTTTGATCCATTTCACATGTCAAGATTGTTGTTTTGGTGTTTAAGGTCACTTCTATTTGTTGTTATGACTTTGTGGTATGCTTTGTGATTGATTAGGATAGTTAGAATAGTCGAAAACGTCGTCGAATGGCGTAAAATGCTCGCTGGAAAAGTTGCAGAAAAACAGTGTAGGTTCGGATCGGATCGGAGGAATGGGCTCGCACCGGATAAAGGACTTGGCAAGGGATCACCGAACCGAACCGATGACTTGGCACAAGGGCAAGAAGGAAGACCACAATTGTTGAACTGGGATCGGATCGGGCTAAGGAAGAAGGAACCAGATCAACTCGAAGGGAAGTGAGGGGGATCGGATCGGAGCGGATGGGAATAGGAATGGGGGATCGGACCAGAAGATCAAGATAGGGATGGAAGGAAGATAGTTGATGAACCGACCCGAGGTAACATGGAGAACCCGAACCGAACCGATATACTACGAATGGACTTGGAGACCCCGACCCGACCCGTATAGCTACCTCCAAACCGAACCGATGTATGGTGATGGATTTGAAGACCCGACCCGATCAGCCAAGGGTGATGACGATCCGAACCGCCACCAGGTGGATGCCACGAGCCAAACCATGTTGACGATGGAGAGTTGAAGACCGATCTGAACCGACAGGGAAGAGGAGTTGAGAACCGAACCGATCCAGTGATGACCAAAACCCGAGATGCAAAGGAAGTCCAAATAGGAAGTAGAGCTCAAGATTCAGTTGGGTACCAACGAGTTCACTTCATGATTGGACTCAGCTGCGGGACGTGTGCAAAGGGGTTGTTGGTATTCATAACTTTGATTCACCGCTGAGAGACAGATAGTGGGCTTGTAGTGATAGTCGTACGGGGTTACACTCTGTCATGGCTCAAAGAATTAGGTGACCAAGGTAGTGGATATCGTATGCTTTACGCATCGAGTGAGAGATGTGAGGATGGTTGCTATGCTTGATTGTTTGCCATCACTATGACATGCACACCACCACCCCCATATTCCTTACACCATATGTTAATGGCACCTTAGAGTGTTGTACAGTATGTAGTGCTAACTCTTTGTTTGCAGGTCCAGGTTCAGGTATGATTGGATTATACCTGTTATTGTTTTGTTTTGTTGCTAATCGCTCATACCAGACTTTTTGTCAGACCCAGAGTTTTATGTCTCTTCTTATTACTCTGGGTGCTCACACGAGCAGACTAGAGAAAGGTTAGCTGGGTACGCACAGGTAGCTGATATGAAGACGAGCAGGAGGCTTCCACGTATGATATATATATAGTATTCTCCCTGTGTTGTTGAAGATCACTGCTTGGGCATTAGTCCTGCATCTTCTACTTTACCTTTTTTTTGTTTTAGAGACAGTAAATTTGGAAAGCTGTAATAAGCTGTATTTGGATTTCCGCTACTATGTTGGTTTAGTTTTCAGCTTATGCACTGTCTCGCCTATTTTATGTCAAGATTACGTTATTATTATATTTTGATTCCATGCGCTGTGAGACATTCTACAGGTTCCTTGTTAGTTCATTCTCTTCTTTTCTTTCTTGGGCGACCGTTCCATTCCAGTTGGGCATGTGTACAATGCACTTTTGGAGGAAATGCCGGCTAGTGCAGGGCGGGCCGTCACACCCTGACTGTAAACTAGTAGGAGAACAGTTCTCTAAGTATAAACCCCGAAGGCTGAAACCAAAATCAGATCGATACTCAGAAAACTATTCAACTTAACTAATCTCTAGTCAGTTTTTAATCTGGTTTAACTTATTTCGATTACTCTGTTCGATTAACTTGATTCGATTAACTCTTCTATTTATTTTCTAAATAGAAAATCCTTTATTCCATTTATTTTGCTTAACATCTCTTTTATAACTTATTCAATTTCTAAGTCAATATCCCTTTATCATAACTTATTCATGTCCAAAATAAATAACCCGTTTAATATCCTATTTATTAATTCTAAATGTTTCCTTTAATAACCCTATTTTTTTAACAAATAAATATGTACTTTCCTTATTCTATTTATTTAACAAATAAATAAATCCATTATCTTACCTATTTATTTAACAAATAAATATCTCACTTGTTATCTCCTATTTATTTTCTAAGTAAATAGTCCATTTTATAACATCTTATTTATTTATTCTAAATAAATAATTCACTTTATAATTATTCCAATTTATAAATATTTCTAATTTATAAATATTCCAATTTATTTTTATTCTGTTTTTAATATCACTTTGAAAATCCCCTTTTCCCATTCCGATATTTTATGGTACTTAACACATCATATCACGATTACCAACATCGTCCAAACACATATAATCAACCACCGATTATAAACTACATCATATATCACAATATATGAAAACAATAAAATAACTGTTGAGGAATCCAATCAGATTCCTCCAACCTGTTTTCCTGCATCCACAGATGTTACACAATAAAATCAACATCACTTTCAGTTCCATATTATATATTCTGTTAAACAGAATCAATATAGAAATTCAACTAACTGACTAGAAGTTCAATCAAACTGTCAACACACAGTCAATCAGCCAATATTTAACAGTTCTAAAAATACAACATGAAATTATAAGCTGTTCAAAGTTAGTGAGATTTACTCACATTGTCCGTAATCGTTAAATAACGATTTACGAAATGTTGATTTTGGTCAGATAATTTATTTTGATAAAATCTGTAATGAGCTCCAATTTATCCCTAGTCAGTTCCATTTTGAACTGTCTGCTCACTCGATGATGTTGGATATGATTTCGTCGAGTTCTCATATCGTATGAATAAGATACGATAAATTATAGTTAATACACATTTTAAATATATATAAAACTTTAAATTCAATTCAATCGGGCTTTTACCCCTTTCTTGGCCCATCATCCCCCGTTAATACCCAAGCCCGCTCCACCAACATCCCTTTCTTCTTCAAACACTGTCGTGGCTTCCTGGAGCTTCTCAAATGGCCATTGCGCATTCTTTCTACCACAAGAACTACCTCGTCTTCCCTATTAAATTCAAACTAAAATCACCTAGATTCACCTCATCACCTCCTCATCATCTTCATACCTTTAACTCAGTGGTCGGCGTTGGCTTGTGATTTCCGTCGTACCTGCTCTGGCACGAGCGACAGTACACAATCGAACAAAAATATGTTCGAACTCCACAAAAACTCGTCCGCAAGCTCAAATCGACCTCCTGAACTCAAGCATGATCATCATTCTTTGATTCGAGCCCCAAATTTCCCTATAACCCGAACCCTTGTTTACTGCCCAATATTGACCATCAACAAACAAGCATCGCACCTTTCCAAACTGGTGTAGAATCGAAGAGAAATACACAAGGAATCAATATAGATTAGTTTCATGATTTGTAGAAATTTATTTTGATTTCCATTGATTTTTGAAAGATGGTTTCCCTCATGTTTTGTCTGTATTGAGAAAAATTTGGTGGCGGCCTCAAAGAATGATATATATACGGGATGGAATTTTTCTTGTGGTCGAAATAGAAAGGATGTGGCACCTTAATGTTCACACATTTCATTTAGATATTTTATTTTTATTTATTTTTACTTTCTAAGAATTCGTGCGATCACACACGATATCCAAAAATCACGAAACTGGACATGTAGCTAGAGTTCGACATTACGGTCCCAACGAAACTGGTTTCGTCAAATTCTGACTCCGTATGCTCACACAACATATTTTTAAGCGTCGAAATACTGATTGTTTTTCACTCTAAAAATCCGTACGGCCACACACTGCCTCTAAAAATCACGAAACTTGGAATCAAACAAAAATTTGACATTGTGGATCCAACAAAATTAGTTTCGTCGAATTTCGACTTTGTTTGCAAAAGTGGCTATTTTTAAACCCCTAAATAACCTATTTAATTATGTAAATATATTTAAATATAATTAAATTAAATATTTAAAAATAAATATTATTGTATATATTCACAGGGGAGTACCATACAGCTCTAGAATATTCCTATATTAATTTCTAACTTGATATTTCCAATCCCGATTAAATCTATATTCGGTTTATAATGAAATCCCTGTTTAAATTATAATTAATTCCTTTATAAATTACAAAGGAATTCCACAGCGACTTTTCTAAAATTTTGTAACAACCCGTATTTTTGAATAACATGTTATAACATAAATGGAGGCAGAATTAAACTGTAAAATATGAATCAAGGGAAACGGGCCATGCCATTGCGTTCGTCTCGGAAAAATACGCGAAATAGAGTCCGAGTTTTCGAAAATCGGAATACGTATGACCAAGATATGGCCTCGCGAAGTTTCACGAAAAATTCACAAATTAAAGTATACTTAATTAAGTGAAATGGTTGCGCAGAGAAAGATATATATATTGATATATATATATATATATATATATATATATAATTGAAAATTAAATAAATAAATATGCAAAAATGTTGAAAACAACGAATTGGGAGAGGGGAATAACCGAACCGGCCGATTTTTTAGGTCGACCCGAGCTCGCTGGGTCGACTAGGGGTTAATCCAGGGTGTTTGGCTGTCAACCCGTAGGCCGATTCGCTCAAATGCAGATTTTGCATTTGAATGGTTCTCATGGTTCAGCTTTAATCAAAAGGCCCTAGATGGTTCCTACACTTGACTTCTTCCCCAAGACATGCTTTGATGGCTTAGATTGAATCTAGGGTTAATCCTATGGCTAATATTACCCTAATCTTCTATAAAAAGGACCTAACACCTAGCCTAAATCATCATTATTCATTCCTACCACTAAACTATGCCAAAATTGTTCCTCTCATGGCCTCCACTCTCATGCTAAAATTTCTAAGTTAAATTATATGAGAGATTTTGAATGCATACAAGTATTTTCAAGCTTGTATGAATGTTCTTAGTTTGCATTCAAGTCAAGTTGCAACATTTCTATTTCAAAGCAAGGGTTTTTATTGATTTGGCTCAAGGGTTTTTCATTTGGAGCTTGCATATTTGGGTCTTTTTGGTGATTGCATAAGGGCTTCGTCTCAATCTTTTAATAACTATTTATTTGTGTCTTCATAGCATTGTAAGCCCTTTTCTACTTTGTTTTTATTGAACTCTAAAGTTAAATGAATGATGCAAGTTTGGTTGATCATTATATGCAAGTTTGGTTGATCATTATAAGCAAATTTGGTTGATCATTATATGCAAGTTTGGTTGATCATTATGCAAGTTATGTATGACACATGTTATCGTGTTATGCAAGTTTGGGTTGATCATTATACACATGTTATCATGTTATGCAAGTTAAACTTGAGTTTATGGCCTTAAAGCTTCAAGCTTTATGTTAAAGGTTGCATTTTGGCAACATGAAAGTTATCATATCCCTTATGATAACTTGCATGTGAGCCTAAATGCGAACTTCTAGCAACTTCTACATGTTATTTATCACCATGTATCACTCATATGCTAAGTTTGGTTTTATGCATGCTTTTGAAGCCTAATAATGCAATATGCAAGTATATGAACATATGTACATTTCATATGCCACCATGATAAACTTGTGGCTTCAATACCTTTTTGTCATGATTATGCTAAGTTCCCCATTTTATCCTTTATGCGTTGTTGCGATTATGTAAACGATGGGATTACGTTGGGGTTGGGTAACATTATGACATAAACATG
The DNA here is from genome assembly GCA_030737875.1 of Allium sativum. NCBI lineage: Eukaryota > Viridiplantae > Streptophyta > Magnoliopsida > Asparagales > Amaryllidaceae > Allium > Allium sativum. The sequence goes on along the minus strand of CM060923.1, from coordinate 730,338,227 downwards.
GTTTTTATAACATAACGTGATATGTTAACTTGTAATTATGTTTTGGAAACATAATGGACATGACACTTAGCAAATATGAGTGTGGCCAAATCGAGGTTGAGTTGAGTTTGTAGCGTAAATCTACCCGTACCCGCCCGGCTTAACTAGTGGCTACAAACAATAGGACCCAATGTGAGAAGTTGGTCATGTTGTGCTCGAACCCGTGGTTAGACCTAGTTGTGGTGTAAAGCTACCCGGACCCGCCCGGCTTAACTAGTAACCACAACAAAGTCTAATGTGAGAGGTTAAAGCGCATTAAGTTAATTAATGCCTCCTGATTAGGGTTAAGTCATGGTCCACTTAATACTTAACCAATTTGGGCTTGACGGATTAATCGAGGTTAAGTCAGGAGCCTTGGGTACTCTTAACCGATTTAATCCACGTTTGGATCGGGTTAACCACATTTAACCCGTTGAGAAACCCTAGTTGCGTGGTCCTTTTCAGCAGTAACCTTCTAGGTAGTATCATAAGACCCTAGGACTAGGCTAGGGTGGGGCACGATTACTGGGCTGATTGTAAGAGACCAAAAGAGACGGCTGAATGATGCCCCGGTTGTTCAGGCGGACCATGGTCGTGCACATTAAGTCCGGAGTTGAACACGGGCAACGGTAGGTTTGGACTGTGCATCCTGTAATGGTGTCAGAGGGTTACACCATAGGGCCTGATACACCCTAGGGTGGACCCTGCACAGTCAACTACATTACATGATTAGGCCGTATGACACCGACACTTGACGAGTTAGGCATATAGGGAGCCGATCGACTAGACTGTGTAGTTGGACCTTGATTTAGGTCACCTCATTATATTGGGCCAAGCTTGGGCCAAGGGATCAATTCTTGTTTTTACTTGACATGTTAGAATGCTAGTACACCCGGGGTGCAAAACTTAACCTTAATTATGCGATGACACCTTTATCTATCTTGTTAGTTAATCATCATGCCAGTATGTTGTTATCCTTATGTTCATCTCAGCTTCTCATGCCATTTAACTTTACTAGTTCATAGACAGATAGTAGTAGGGCTTACTAGTCTTTTTGACTGACCTATTTTCTTTCGCCTCTTATCTTCCGTTTCCCCCCCCCCCCAGGTCCTCAGGGTGGGAACATTGGAGCTTAGCTTGGATCTTTCTAGCTTGCTTACTGGATTTGCTCATGTACGGGTTTGGACATTGAGCTAGCTATGGTTTATCACTTCACTTTGGGAATAATACTTTATGTATTTCAGTTTTTCAGTTTATGCTTTTATCTAGACTATTGTTTGTTGGAAAATAATGACTAAGTACTTTATTGTAACTTAACTATGGTTTTGGAAATGCAAGTTTTATCCGCTGCTTTACTACTCTGTTTTACTTATATGTTCTGTCTTGTGATATCTGCATGCATGTTTACCTTGTTTAAACGCCCCTCCAAAGTCAGTGCCCTTGCAAGAGTGGTACTGGCGGAGGTGGGGTGTTACATTTGGTATCAGAGCATAAGGTTTACAAGGTTTGAGCAAAAGTGTTTTTAAAACTTACCTTTTGAAAAACTATTTTCAAAACCAATTAAGTATTTTCCAAGAAAAAGTCTAGTTATTTAAAAAAAAAAATTATTCCCCAAAAGCAATAGCACTATCCTTCGTTTCTTCATTCTGAATCTATCTTTTTCTTCGTTTTAGCATGGCCGGTCGCTTAAACATCCCGGAAGGCGTACAAGTACCCGTCTGGTCCCGGAGATTTATGGGGGCAAGGGCGAATGAAGCCGGCCCCGCGAACATTCCTCCTCCTTCCCCCGTCGCTAACATCTCTCCTCCTCCCATAGCTGAGGTTCCTTCTCCCCCTCAGCATCCGCAAGAGGATTTCGCAAAGCTTTGCAAAGACTTTAAGGCGATGGGTTGCAAGAATTTTGTCGGAACGGAGACTTCTGTGGAGGCAAGAAACTGTTTAAAGGAAACTGAAGACCTCTTTGCTATCTTTGATGTGGAAGATCGTAGGAAAGTTCTGTTGGCGGTATGGCTATTGAAAGGGGAAGCTGCTTATTGGTGGGTAGTCACCACCACTACTAGACCCATCGAGACTGGGGATGACTTTAGGAGAAGGTTTGGACTAAAGTTCCTATCATCGACAGAAGAGAATCTTCAGATGGAGAAGTTCCTATCGCTAAAGCAAGGGGACATGACAGTTAGGGAATACGTGGATATGTTTAATCAACTTGCTCAGTTCGGTCTAGAATTTGTAAACACAGCTTGGAAGAAGGCCCTACACTTTGCTCTAGGATTGAATGAGCCATTGCGCGGTTTGGCCATGTCTCATATACCCCTGGGGGCAATTTTCGAGAGTTTGGTGAATATGGCCCTGCTTCAAGAGGGAGATAAGAGTGGCAAGAAGGAGGTCAAGGCAAATGAGTCTCAAGGCGAGAAGGTAGATTCCGGAAAAGGAGGCAAGAACAACCATAGCAAGAACAACAAGTCAAGAGAAAGGAGGAAGTGGAACTTCTGTGGGATTACTGGGCACATAGCCAAAGACTGTAGGAAGAAGAAGAGGAAGTTGGGCGAATGCTTTCACTATGGAGAGCCTGGACATCTTAGCAAGGATTGCCCCAAGAAGCAAGGACAAGGGCAAGGGAAGAATCAGCGTGCAGGACCTTCTGGAGGGCTAGTGCATACTCTCAACATCGCTTCAGTTCTTGATCGAGTTAGTATTTCTGTAGAAAACCTTGTTTACATTTCTGATTTCCCTGTTCATACCTTGTTTGATTCTGGCGCATCACATAGTTTTATTTCTGATTTTGTTGAAGGTTTGCACCTAAGTACTAGCCTAGTTGAGGATCCCGTTTGTGTTTCAAATCCAATTGGGGGTTCCGCCCATCTGTCTATGATTTGGGTGGATTTGAAAATTTCTATTTTGGCCGTAGAATTCACGTGTAGTGCTTATGTTCTCGGGGTCACGGGATATGGCTTGGTCTAGGGCATGGATTGGTTGTCCAGTTATGGAGCCATCCTCGATTGTGAGCATAGGGTGGAGAGGCTCATGACTCGCCTCGGTAATACCCTAGAAATTTCTTGTAACCCTAGAGGTCCCGTCATGTTATGTTATCTTGAATCTCTCGACTCGTCCATCAATGATCTGCAATCTGTAAGGGTGGTCCGAGACTATCCCGATGTCTTTGAAGAAGTTAAGGGGTTACCCCCTAAACAAGAGATAGATTTTCGCATTTATCTAGTCGATAATGCCAAGCCAGTATCATTGCCTGTTAGGCACATGGCCCCTCGTGAAAGAAGGGAGCTCAGTAAACAAATCAAGGAGCTGCTTGAGAAGGGTTTTATTAGACGAAGCATTTCTGAATGGGGTGCTCCGGTGGTATTCGCTACTAAGGCGGATGGTTCGCTTCGTCTATGTGTTGATTATCGAGAGTTGAACAAGCTGACAAAGAAGATTAGGCACCCGTTACCAAGGATTGATGATCTCTTTGACCAGCTTGTAGGTGCTTCTGTTTTCTCTCAGCTCGATCTAGCCACCGGATTCCATCAGCTTAGAGTAGCTGAGGATAGCATTGATAAAACTGCATTTAGGACTCCGGATGGATTCTTTGAATGGCTTGTCATGCCATTCGGATTGACTAATGCACCCGCCTACTTCGTAGACTTGATGAGTTTGGTGTTCAGGGAGTTCCTCAACAAGTTTGTTGTTGTCTTCGTGGATGATATTCTGATCTTCTCAAAGGACGAGGAAGAACATGCCAGACATCTCAAGGAAGTGATGGATACGCTTAGAGCGCATCAGTTGAAAGCCAAGTTCTCCAAATGTCATTTCTGGAGAACGGAAGTTCGGTTTCTTGGACATATAGTTTCTAAGCAAGGCATAGCGGTGGATCCCGCGAAAGTGGTTGTGGTTCAAGATTGGAAGAATCCTAGGAATGCGACCAAAGTAAGAAGCTTTCTCGGTTTGGCAGGCTACTATAGGAAGTTCATCAGAGACTTCGCTAAGATTTCGGCCCCTCTCACTAAGTTGACGAAGAACTTAGTCTTTGCATGAGTATGCAGTTTAGTGGAAGCCAAGTATTTTAGGTAAAGGATAAGTGGAAGGGGAATGAGAGGCAACGGTGAAATGAGTTCTAACTCATATTTTGGAAATAAGGATTAAGAACTACGGAATTATGAAGTTAAAAGACGGTCAGGGCACGATGGGATTAAGCACAAGAAAATGCGGCTTAGAAGATCGAAGACTAGATACGCGCATTTAACCTCTTTCTAAGAGTATATCCTTGATCCCTATTGTTCCGTAGAGCTTACTCGCATGCGTTCTTTTAAGTATATCCTCTCGGCCCTATCCTCAATCTTAGATCTGTTGCAAACCCCCTAAGGAGTATGACTAGCCTATTTGTGATATATGGTTGGGGTGAAGAAGTTCGTCACCAAACTATTTGGGCTTTATGGGATAGGGGTAATAATTGATAGACTTACGAAGAGAACCCATTTTTCCGGTGAAGAGCAAGAGGACCGTATCATGGCTAGCATCTGTTTATCTTCGAGAGATAGTATGGTTGTATGGAGTTTCTTCTAGCATAATTAGCGCTCGTACCCAATTTTCACTAGCCAGTTCTGGAACAGTTTGCAAGAAGTAATGGGTACGCGATTGAATCTGAGTACAGCCTATCACCCCCAGACAGATGGCCAAACCGAAAGGGTGAATAGAGTGCTAGAAGATCTTTTGAGGTTATGTGTTCTCGACTTCGGTGGTACTTGGGAAGACCACCTTCCTCTTGTAGAGTTTGCTTATAATAATAACTATCAAGCCAGCATAGGAATGGCACCGTTTGAAGCTTCGTATGGGAGGCCGTGCAGGCCACCAACATGTTGGTGGGAAGACGACGGATAAGCTTATAATTGAGCCCGACATGATAACGGACACATCCGAGAGGGTTGAATTGATTCGAAGACGGATAAGAACAACCCAAGACAGACAGAAATCCTATGCAGACAAGAGGACAGACTTGGAATTTAAAATTGGAGATATGGTCTTTGTGAAGATTTCTCCTTTGCAAAATATGGTTCGCTGACACCAAGGATCGTAGGACCCTTCCCTACTATAGAAGGAGTCGGGAGGATGACTTATAAGGTGGAATTGCCGAGAAGCTGGCCGGAGTGCATAATGTCTTTCATGTCTCGCATCTCCGGAAGTGTTTGCACAGACCCGCCAAAGTGGTTGAACCAAGTATTCTTGAAGACATGGAGGTAGAGGATGAAGCAACCCTGAGACGTGCTCCGATTCGTATCATGGAAATGAAGACAAAGAAGCTAAGAAGCAAAGAAGTTAAGCTTGTTAAGGCGCAATAGAGTGAAACAGAGGGAGACGCAAATTGGGAAACCAAGGGGAAGAGGCGCGTGCTTTATCCATTTCTCTTGGAGGATACATTTTCAAACTCTTTTCCTAGATTGGTATATCTTCCCTTTGCTATCCATGCTTATCTAGTTTATCTTGTTTCGTAAATCTTGTCATGAGAACCTTAGGTAGAAACCCTTGGTTGAAACATGTATTTGAAACATGTTATGTTTGATGTTTGCAAGTGGTTGCAAGTGTTTGCAAGTGGATACTCGTGGATGCATAATACACGTTAGGCACTAAGATCAGCTCACACACTTTCATACAGCATATGCATGAGTGTTTATGCTTATTCATGGATGAAAACTTGTTATGTTATCACGTGGATGTTGCATATGGATGAATGTTATGTGCACTTATGTAGAGATTATAAATTATGTTAGGAATTTGCATACATATGGACTCATTTCACTAACATATTTTGCATTAAGGGGTTTTACTGAATCAGTAACCTCCTGATTTTCACATTAGATAAGTACATATACACACACCTTTGCATATGATCATACAGCATTTAGAACCTTTTAAGGACAATGATTGCTCGTGGATGATGTTTTGAGTAGATGGATGATGGATGGAAGGATACGTTCTTCCTAACTTGGAGATTTCGGGGACGAAATCCTTTAAGGAGGGGAGAATGTAACAACCCGTATTTTTGAATAACATGTTATAACATAAATGGAGGCAGAATTAAACTGTAAAATCTGAATCAAGGGAAACGGGTCGTGCCATTGCGTTCGTCTCGGAAAAATACGCGAAATAGAGTCCGAGTTTTCGAAAATCGGAGTCCGTATGACCAAGATATGGCCTCGCGAAGTTTCACGAAAAATTCACAAATTAAAGTATACTTAATTAAGTGAAATGGTTGCGCAGAGAAATATATATATTGATATATATATATATATATATAATTGAAAATTAAATAAATAAATATGCAAAAATGTTCAAAACAGCGAATTGGGAGAGGGGAATAACCAAACCGGCCGATTTTTGAGGTCGACCCGAGCCTGCTGGGTCGACTAGGGGTTAATCCAGGGTGTTTGGCTGTCAACCCGTGGGCCGATTCGCTCAAATGCAGATTTTGCATTTGAATGGTTCTCATGGTTCAGCTTTAATCTAAAGGCCCTAGATGGTTCCTACACTTGACTTCTTCCCCAAGACATGCTTTGATGGCTTGGATTGAATCTAGGGTTAATCCTATGTCTAATATTACAATAATCTTCTATAAAAAGGACCTAACACCTAGCCTAAATCATCATTATTCATTCCTCCAACTAAACTATGCCAAAATTGTTCCTCTCATGGCCTCCACTCTCATGCTAAAATTTCTAAGTTAAATTATATGAGAGATTTTGAATGCGTACAAGTATTTTCAAGCTTGTATGAATGTTCTTAGTTTGCATTCAAGTCAAGTTGCAACATTTCTATTTCAAAGCAAGGGTTTTTATTGATTTGGCTCCAGGGTTTTTCATTTGGAGCTTGCATATTTGGGTCTTTTTGGTGATTGCATAAGGGCTTCGTCTCAATCTTTTAATAACTATTTATTTGTGTCTTCATAGCATTGTAAGCCCTTTTCTACTTTCTTTTTATTGAACTCTAAAGTTAAATGAATGATGCAAGTTTGGTTGATCATTATATGCAAGTTTGGTTGATCATTATATGCAAATTTGGTTGATCATTATATGCAAGTTTGGTTGATCATTATGCAAGTTATGTATGACACATGTTATCGTGTTATGCAAGTTTGGGTTGATCATTATACACATGTTATCATGTTATGCAAGTTAAACTTGAGTTTATGGCCTTAAAGCTTCAAGCTTTATGTTAAAGGTTGCATTTTGGCAACATGAAAGTTATCATATCCCTTATGATAACTTGCATGTGAGCCTAAATGCGAACTTCTAGCAACTTCTACATGTTATTTATCACCATGTATCACTCAAATGCTAAGTTTGGTTTTATGCATGCTTTTGAAGCCTAATAATGCAATATGCAAGTATATGAACATATGTACATTTCATATGCCACCATGATAAACTTGTGGCTTCAATACCTTTTTGTCATGATTATGCTAAGTTCCCCATTTTATCCTTTATGCGTTGTTGCGATTATGTAAACGATGGGATTACGTTGGGGTTGGGTAACATTATGACATAAACATGGTTTTTATAACATAACGTGATATGTTAACTTGTAATTATGTTTTGGAAACATAATGGACATGACACTTAGCAAATATGAGTGTGGCCAACTCGAGGTTGGGTTGAGTTTATAGCATAAATCTACCCGGACCCGCCCGGCTTAACTAGTGGCTACAAACAATAGAACCCAATGTGAGAAGTTGGTCATGTTGTCCTCGAACCCGAGGTTAGACCTAGTTGTGGTGTAAAGCTACCCGGACCCGCCCGGCTTAACTAGTAACCACAACAAAGTCTAATGTGAGAGGTTAATGCGCATTAAGTTAATCAATTCCTCCTGATTAGGGTTAAGTCATGGTCCACTTAATACTTAACCAATTTGGGCTTGATGGATTAATCGAGGTTAAGTCAGGATCCTTGGGTACTCTTAACCGATTTAATCCACGTTTGGATCGGGTTAACCACATTTAACCCGTTAAGAAACCCTAGTTGCGTGGTCCTTTTCAGCAGTAACCTTCTAGGTAGTATCATAAGACCCTAGGACTAGGCTAGGGTGGGGCACGATTACTGGGCTGATTGTAAGAGACCAAAAGAGACGGCTGAATGATGCCCCGGTTGTTCAGGCGCACCATGGTCGTGCACATCAAGTCCGGAGTTGAACACAGGCACCGGTAGGTTTGGACTGTGCATCCTGTAATGGTGCCAGAGGGTTACACCATAGGGCCTGATACACCCTAGGGTGGACCCTGCACAGTCAACTACATTACATGATTAGGCCGTTTGACACCGACACTTGACGAGTTAGGCATATAGGGAGCCGATCGACTAGACTGTGTAGTTGGACCTTGATTTAGGTCACCTCATTATATTGGGCCAAGCTTGGGCCAAGGGATCAATTCTTGTTTTTACTTGACATGTTAGAATGCTAGTACACCCGTGGTGCAAAACTTAACCTTAATTATGCGATGACACCTTTATCTATCTTGTTAGTTAATCATCATGCCAATATGTTGTTATCCTTATGTTCATCTCAGCTTCTCATGGCAGTTAACTTTACTAGTTCATAGACAGATAGTAGTAGGGCTTACCAGTCTTTTTGACTGACCTGTTTTCTTTCGCCTCTTGTCTTCCGTTCCCCCCCCCCCCCTCAGGTCCTCAGCATGGGAACATTGGAGCTTAGCTTGGATCTTTCTAGCTTGCTTACTGGATTTGCTCATGTACGGGTTTGGACATTGAGCTAGCTATGGTTTATCACTTCACTTTGGGAATAATACTTTATGTGTTTCAGTTTTTCAGTTTTTGCTTTTATCTAGACTATTGTTTGTTGGAAAATAATGACTAAGTACTTTATTGTAACTTAACTATGGTTTTGGAAATCCAAATTTTATCCGCTGCTTTACTACTCTGTTTTACTTATATGTTCTGTCTTGTGATATCTGCATGCATGTTTACCTTGTTTAAACGCCCCTCCAAAGTCAGTGCCCTTGCAAGAGTGGTACTGGCGGAGGTGGGGTGTTACAAATTTTATTTGGATGTAAATCAAAATCTACCTGACGAAATCCTGATTTTTCTCTTTCACTAGAATGATATACTCCACCAGCTCCACAAATTTCTTGTTTCACAGAAATCCGGCTTAAAATGAAACCTGTACGTTCAGTTGAAGTTCAAATCGCCAAATTACAAACTGCAGTGCCATTTCAAGCTCAATTTTAATTATAATATAATTACACGTTCAAACTGTCGTTCAAATAATATATTCGTTATTCTAATTCAATTCTAAACTGAATTAAATATCACAGATGATCCAGTTCACACCATATCGCCATTTCAGCCAATTCTGATTATTTTAGAATTAAATATATTGTTTAATTATTATTTTAATTAAATATTCCTAGCTATTTAATTCAACCACCATTTAATTCACTATATCTCTATTTATATAATTAAATAAATTAATTATAATACCTCTGCAAATGCGGGTCATTACAATCTTCCCCACTTAAAATAATTTCGTCCTCGAAATTGCTAAGGTAGAAAACGACCCTATCGACTGGTTAGAACATATTTGTTCACTTCTTAACTTCAGCTTCAACTGAACCAATTTAATTTCAATTAAAAATTTATTTAATTCTTATCAACGAAAATTTCCAAAAATCCTGAAATTTTTCTAACGCCTTAACTCTTCGAAAAATTTCGCTAGCACTTCCTTTGTGCTGGTCAATTGGTCAAACTTCCACTCGCCTCTTTGGGCCATCTGCAACTCAAAAGAAAATCAAACAGCCAAGCGGCTTGCCAAATCGACTCATAAAAATCTCATGCCATATGAAATATAAACTTGTACCTTTTTGTCGGGTATATCATTATATCCTTTCCACCTGTTATGAATTCAGCGGATACAAGCGTCATCCCAATCAAATTCCAATCTGCTTTTATCCACAACACAACCATTTGCTTATATCCCAGCCAAATATCATTTCAACTCGAGTTTCTTCTCGATTCCCAACTCTTAACTTGATTATCACGTTACACTTCAAATTTGAATCTCACAATCTGTAATAACCCGGAAAATGCGAGCCAATTTAAAATTTTTAAATTGATTATTTAAAAGGAATTTGAATAATTGAAATGGAATATTTCAATAAAATAGTGAATTAGAAATGGTGAGTCAGTTTGAAAATTTGAATTCAAACTTTGACCGACTATGCAGGGTGGAAAATATAACGGATTTTAGCGAGACCAAAAATATTTAAATCTGTTAGTTAATACCTTTCTAACGAATCTGAAAAATCGAAGTTTCATAACGGGAATCAAAAGTTATGGCCGAATGAATTTTCAGAAGAGTCGGTATATAGAATATATAGGCCTGGAAAATTGATATTTTGCATACGACCTCGGAATTCGACGAAACCGCTTTTGTTGGGTCCGGGATGTCAAACTATTGCTAGGTTTGAAATTTCATAATTTTTGAAGCTAGTATGTGAGCGTGGCAAAAGAAAATGTGTTTGGTCGATTTCTGTTAAATTGGATCGACCAGAAAATGGCCATTTTTCAAACGACCTCAGAATTCAACGAAACTAGTTTAGTTAGGACCGTAGCATCAAGACATAGCTAGATTTATTTATTTTGGAATTTTTCGAATCAGTTTGTGGCCCTGGCAAATTGAAATGTGCATTTAGAGTTAAAAATTAAATGTTTTATACTTTAATTTGAAAATTAACTGACTGTAACAGTCGAATTGGCCTACGAAACATATCCCATTGTGTCCGGAATGGGGGTATTTAGGTGGGGGCGACAGTCGTAGGGTTTAAAAAGGAGTTCATTTGAGAAAACACAATTTAAAAATTAAATATAATCCTCGGCCAATCATATTTCTCCATTCATAATTTAAAAAAAAAAAATCAGAAACACCCCCCCCCCCGACCCCGACTTCGACGGCGGAAACCCTTCTTCTCCTTCCCAGGCGATTTCCGATCGCCACGGCCAGAATTAGCTCCTCCCCCAGTTCAACTTTTTGTAGTTCTCCATCCCGTCTTCAAATCCATATAAGGAGCTCCCCCTATCGTCGCCTCTACGCCGAGATATCCACCTCCAAACTTCCGACCTTCAAACCGCCGCCGCCGCCGACCAGCACCACCGAGCCCCACCAAACCGCCGCGCGCCTGTAGCTCTCTCGAAGCTCTTCCACCTCCAACTCCCTGATCGTCCCCTCGTGTCCCGGTTCTCGCGAAAACCGCGAACCTAGTTTTGAAGGTTTTTGAAAGTGCGTTTTTCTTTGATCTTTACACTTTGAAAAATTATATCTTTTTGGTGTGTTGACGAAATTCGATGAAACAGGAAACATCGAGACCGCAAGGAAGCTCTCTACCCAATAGAAGAAGATGCGGATTTTTCTGACATCGTATCGATTTTTAGCGCTCAGAAAACCAAGGTGAGAAATCTAAATAAACGTGAAATTGAATGGAAAATGTCGTGTATAATTTATATTAAAGAAATATAAATTACATACGTGTTGTATACCTCATGTACATGCGTAGTGTAAGCTATATGAGCGAAGTATGAATTTTTACATGCCTAGAATAATTGATATATGTGTTGAAATGCAAGTGATATATATTATATTATATATATGTATATATACTCCCCTCGTCCACAAACCATGGACGATATTTATTGTGGTGAATTGGTGTCAAATATTGGGTGAAAAATACGAATGGTTGAATAATTGTTTGTGGTTGATATTGTTTGGTTGTGGTTGAAAAATACCCATTGGTGATTGAAATGAATTGGAAATATTTGTGGAAATAAAAAAATAAACATGCCGCCTGCGTGCAAATTAGATGCATGAATCCCCATTGTCAAAAACCGCGAGGTTTTAAGGTAGAGCGAGGAGCCGTACTAGGGACGGTGCCGGTTTTAACTACCCTGCCGTTATGCTGCCGAAATTTTGAATAATCTTTGTGTGATAGAATTATTTTCGTATGTTGAAATTATTTTACATGCACTGAAATTAAAGCCATATGTTGAAACTATATCCATGTGTGGAAATGTTTGTGTGTTGAAAAGTGTTGTGTGAAAATAAAATTCATTTGTGGATGAGTGAAGTGTTTAAACAATAAAAACCACATTTTTATATATATATGAAGTACCAAAAATATTTGCCTTATATAAATAACTTCAACCATAAAAATCTCGTTTTTCCAATATGAACAACATAAATAAAATGTCCATGTGTGGAAATACTCATTTGTTGAGAAGTGTGTGTAGTGGAAAAGTTCATGTGTTGAGTAAAAAGATCGAACAATAAAAATTACATTTTTATTGAAACTATGAAGTGCTGAAACATCTATTTGTCGAATAAATATTTTAAATGATGAAAATATCATTTTTATCATATGTGTGATATGCTAAATATATGCGGACGTTGAAATGAATATTTGTGATAGAAATATTATTTTTAACATGCATAGGAACTAAATGAAATAGTCATGTGTTGAAATCTATTTTAGTTCGCCAAAATTATCATCTTTGAAATGTGAAGTGTTAAAAATAGCCACTTGTTCAAATAAACGTGCATGAGTTGAAATATACATTAACTAGCTAATGATATGATTTTAGCCTATGCATGCAACATTCGAATGAATGGTGTTTTTAAACCAAAGCAAATCAAATATGAAATTGAATGGAAAATGATATATGTTAGAAATTGTATATATGTACATGCATATCTGTTGAACAGGTTAAAGCAAAAGGGGCTAGAGAAGAGAAATAGAATTTTGTGCCCGACAAATAGGTACACATTTACCGCTTTGTTTGGGTGATGATTTTATGAGCCTGCTGGCTAGCCGCTTGGCTTTTTCTTTTTCTTTTTGATATGAGACGCCCGTGTGGCTATTTGGGAATTTTCCCAGACCCTCCCGTACAAAGGAGGTTATGGCGAAATTTTCCAAAATTTAAAGGCGTTAGTGAAATAATTGAAGTGGAAACGATATAGGAATTTTCGAATGAACTATATTTGTATAAATATATAAATATAAATAGAATTAAAACGAAACGTGGCCATGCAGTTCATATTTTGAAACCGTGATTTCAAATGACTAGTGCGGAAGATCCGACCATTGGATTTTCCCGAAACCTCAACCGTTGGGTTCGCCTTGGGAATATCTTTCTAATGGCACCAACTTTGTGAAGATCCGACGGTTGGATTGTTTGGAATGCTTAATTCAAAACTGAAGAAAAACAGCGCCAGAAATGATTATATTTATATATATAAATATAATTAAAATAAATCGCATAACGACGCTGTAGTTCGTAAATTGAAATCGTAACTTCAAATGGTTGGTGTGGAAAATCCGACCGTCGGATTTTCCCAAAACTGAAACCGTTGGATTCGTTTTGAAATGACCTTCCTAATGATGTAGAATTTGTGAAGATCCAACGGTTAGATTTTCCTATAAGTGTAAAACAAAATTAGTGGAAAGCAGCGCCAGTGCATCGACACGACCTGAAACGTCGTTTAATTAAATATGGCCGTTTTAAACTAAATAAAATTGGCGATATATTGTTATATAGTACTATAGACGATATAGAGTGAAAATAAACCAATTTTGTTGTGTTTGCTTGATATGTGATGGTTGAATGTATTTGACATGAAAATTATAACTAAATAACTGAAATGTGAACGTTGAATGGTCCAACCATGTGATTAATTGATTTGAAAATCTAAATATACGTGGGTTATTTGAAAAGGCCGAGTTTATCTCATTTCGAATAATCGATCGACGTTGAGAAGTCGAAGAGTCGAAGACGACTGAAGACCGACGATCTCCACATTGGATGGATGGGCGCTACTGATACTCGTGACTGGAGTAGCTACCATGAAGGAATTGAAGTAGTAGCCGTCCAAACATACTGTTGGTTGTACGGATATGCGAGGAATTGGTGCCTCCGGTTTCGTTCAGACCCAGAACGGACTTGTAAATGGACTGTGTGTCTGACATTGGATATTGTTCTGTGTTGATTGATCTCTGTTAAATATATATCTGTTTGGCGGCGGAGAATTTATTCTCTTGCTTAACGCCCTTCTCTGAGACGTACGAGCTCAGAGGTTATGTATTGACAGAAATCAGTCGCATGGAGTGGATTGCCTGTGTGGCACGCCTAAGTGGCATATGATCAAGGCTTCTGTTGCAAAGCAAAGTCTTGTGGTTGATGATCAAAGCATGGTCTGTGTGACGTAGCTTTGTGTATAACTTGAATTCGTGAGCCTCACACCTCGGTATGAGTCAAAAACGGGAGAGTGACTGCAGGGAGAGCACGACGTTTCTTTCTAGCTAAGGTGGTGTCAGTGACCTACCAGCCCTGACATTATATATACTGTTCACATGTGTGGTTGTTGGAATGCGAGGCGCCTCGATATAGGTCTGTAAGGACCGGGAAACGTGTGTTCAGGAATAACTAATCCTCAAAAGTAAGAGAGGACCGACCCTGAAGATCCAAGGATCATAGTGGGGTCCTGGGACATTTGCTAGAGTGTCTTGAATCGGAGAGGAGCTTGCCCCTTGCCTCGACTCATGAAGGAATCCAATTTCCAATTCGAAATATGCGGACGTGATTGTATTACTAGTATGGCGACATAGTGGTATGGGTCATTTATGCCGCCTATGATTGATATTTATGATTGAATTTGCTTTTGAAACATATATGCACTAGTAATAATACCAAACACTTTTGTTCTATTCGTATGAAGCATCTTTGGCCATTATAAGGTAAAAACTCTGTCCTCCGGCTTGCGTTGCATTGTGTGATGGGACCTGAGTCTTATAATGGCTTCATTTTATAAAAAGCATTGCGTTGATTTAATCATTTACTTTATTTCATGCACTAGCACTCATTGGAGTAAACCCGTTCCGCAAAAGTGGCGTGGTCCTTTGATTTGCCTTATTATTGTTGTTAATAAACTGAGTAGATTTCTCATACCAGTCCCATGACTGACTCGTAGTTTGTTTCACCTTGCAAACTCGGGTGCCCTCATTTTCACACGGGCAGCCTAGTTACAGGTTTCTGACGCACCTTTTGGCTCATGGCGAGGCTTGACTACACCGTGCTGACTTGGATTTTCTCCGCCATTATTGTATCTATATTATGATTCCGCCACTGGCGATGTAGACTGATATTCCTTTTGTGTACTCTTTATGTATGATTCCGCCTCAGGCGATGGTGACTGATTATGTATCATTATACACTAAGTTGTATCCTGTACTGTGCTTCTCTGATGTGATGATATTTATATGATTCCGCTGTCATATGTGTGTAAATTATTCTATTTTCTGTTTATGCTATTATCTGTGATCTACTAATGATGATTAATGTGTTATATTCCAATGATTATCCTCAACACCGTGTCACGGGGTTTTGGGATCGTCACAGCTGGTATCAGAGCTTTGGTTAACCTTAGTTCTGGAGTGTAACACATTAAACACTTCGTCAAAATAGAATCAGTAGTATTCTAAGGCGAGTCGCTCATTAGAGATAGGACTAGTAAGGTCCTAGAATGAGCTGAGCAGAATAGCAAAAACAATTGATCAGTCCATCGTTGTGTTTCCTTAAAGTTTTCTGCTTAACTATGTAATAGACTATCATTTCTGTTAGCTGACTTTTTTCGTTGCTTATAAAGAATTTGACAAATGGCTACCAGAGCAGCCGCCGCTAGAGGTCGCCGTGCCGGGCGAGGCCGAGGAAGGGGAGAAATCCCAGCTCAAGAAGGACCTTTGATACAACCTCCGACAGCTCAATACTTCGAGCTCGACCGTGTAGCTAAGAGATATAAGAACTTAGGAGGCAAGACCTTCTCGGGAACTGGCACCGTAATAGAGGCCCTTGCATGGCTCAAAACATGCGAGAAAATTCTTGAAGGCCTAAGGCTTGGAGACGAAGACAAAGCTATTATGGGCGCCTGGCTTATGCAAGAACAAGCTGAATTATGGTGGGAATCTCTTACAGCCGGGAATAGAAAAGCTGGAAGAACATGGGATGGATTTAAAGAACTCTTCAAGGAGAAATATGTCCCAGAACAAGCTCTAGAAAGAATGCATGATGACTTCGCCAATCTCCAGCAAGGGGATCTTTCCGTGCAGGATTATCTGAACAAATTTACAATGTTGTCGCCCTATGCTCCAGAGCTCGTTGCTACTGCGAAATCCAAAAATAAGAGGTTTATCTTTGGACTAAGACGACAATATCATGATAGAGCCATGGCCCATGTCAAGCTGGATTTCAACAAACTGGTGGAAATGACATGCAATTATGAAGACCTTGATCAAAGGCATCTGGATCAGGATCGCGCTAGAAGCCAAGCCGGAAACAAGCGCAAGCCTGCTGTAAATCAGGGCGAGTCAAGCCAAGCAGCATCTTCAAAGCCTCAGACTGGCAAGCCGCCAAGAGGAAATTGCTTTAACTGTGGTAAGCCGGGGCACTACTCAAACGTCTGCACAGCTCCGAAGAGGCAGAAAACAAATTCTCAAGGCTCGAGCCAAGGCTCTCAGAACCCTCGCTCATGCTTCAACTGTCGCAAGACCGATCATCTGGTCAAAGACTGTCCTTTGCTGAAGAAAGCTACAGTGGCTCATGTTTATGACGGGTCTAGCCCGCCAGCTGCTTCCGACGGAGCAGGTAAACCCGAGGTTTTGGGAGGTACCCTTACAATTAAAAATATTCCTGTTTCTGTATTATTTGACACAGGTGCATCGCGTAGTTTTATTGCTAGAAACACAGTGCACAAACTAAAGTTAAAACAGCGAAAACTTAAAGAATCGGTTGAAGTTCATAACCCGATAGGGGGTCCTATTACTCTCAATTCCTGTTGTAAAGTGCCAATCTCTTATTCTTCCTACAAGTTTCCTTTCAATTTAATCGTTATGGATTTTCCCGAATTCGATATTATTCTCGGGCTAGATTGGTTAACGAAATATGAAGCCGAAGTGAATTGTGCGGAAAGAATCGTTAAAATTCGAACAAAGCTTGGATATATTACGGTTCCTTGTCATGGTTCGAATCCGAATAGAGAAGAATTTTGGTCAGCATTAGAACTTATTCCCACTTCCATAGAAAAGATTCCGATTGTTAGAAACTTTGCGGATGTGTTTGAAGAAGTAGAAAACTTACCTCCGCAAAGAGAAATAGAATTCCGAATCGATCTTATTCCTAATGCCAGACCCGTGGTACATCCAATTCGCAGAATGACTCCGAAAGAAAAAGAAGAATTAGGCGATCAAACTCGTCAACTGTTGTGGAAAGGTCTAATCAGACCTAGTTTTTCTAATTGGGGTGCAGCTGTCGTGTTTGTCCCAAAGTCAGACGGTACTCTTAGATTATGTGTTGATTACCGAGACCTTAACAAACAGACGCTTAAAAATAAATATCCACTACCCCGCATTGATGATTTGCTAGACCAATTGAATGGGGCGAAAGTATTTTCCCGAATGGACCTAGCTACAGGTTTTCATCAATTGAGAATAGCGGAAGAGTGTGTTCCTTTGACCGCTTTTAGAGGCCCAGACATATTTTATGAATGGTTAGTAATGCCGTTTGGCCTATGCAACGCTCCAGCATACTTTGTCGATCTAATGAATAGAGTGTTCAGGGGAGTTCTGAATAAATTTGTCCTCGTATTCATCGATGATATTTTAATCTACTCCAAATCAAAACCCGAGCATGAAAACACTTAGAACAAGTATTGGAGATTCTAAGGAAGAACGTCTTCAAAGCCAAATTCTCTAAATGTGTCTTCTGGCAAGAAGAAGTTAAATTTCTTGGCCATGTCGTGTCAGAGAAAGGAATTTCTGTTGACCCAAGCAAAATAATAGCGATTCAAGACTGGAAACAACCCACTACTCCCACAGAAGTTAGAAGTTTTATGGGGTTGTCTAGTTATTATCGAAAGTTCGTTAAGGATTTTTCGAAGATATCCGGTCCGTTAACGAAGCTCACAAAGAAACATGAGAATTTTAAGTGGACTTCCGACTGTGAAGAAGCTTTCCAGGAATTGAAATCGAAGCTGACCACCGCTCCAGTGTTGACAATTATTGATGGCAATCAGAATTTAACGGTTTGGACAGATGCTTCTATTAGAGGTCTTGGTGCAGTGTTAATGCAGAGAGGCCAAGTAGTTGCTTGTGCAAGCCGCCAACTGAAACCGCATGAGAAGAATTATGTGACTCATGATCTTGAGTTGCTAGCCATCGTTTTTGCCTTGAAAATATGGAGGCATTATTTATTAGGCGAGAAATTTATACTGTATACAGATCATCAATCGTTGAAGTATTTATATACCCAGAAAGATCTGAATCTGAGACAACAGCGTTGGCTAGAATTTCTTGCGGCGTATGATCTTGATATCTTGTATACGCCAGGAAAGGCTAACATGGTAGAGGATGCACTTAGTAGGAAAACCGCAATCATTGCCAATCTTATAATTACACCTGGATTGATTGATAGGATATCTGTTCTTTAGAAGAGTGACAATTTTGTGAAAGAGATGATAAAAAGGATTCAAAGGGGCGAAGGCTCCAGTTTCCAAGTGGATAGTGAGGGAGTTCTGAGGCTGAATAGAAGAATATGTGTTCCCGACATTCTCGAGCTTAAAAGAGAAGTGAATGCCATAAATCCAAATTTTGCATCCATCCTGGGGTGAGTAAAATGTACAACGATATCAAACACACTTTCTGGTGGAAGGCAATGAAAAGGGATATTTCTTTGTATGTTAGCAGGTGCCCTACTTGTCAATTGGTCAAGAGTGACCAACAGAAGCTAGCTGGACTGTTGCAACCATTGGAAGTCCCAGGTTGGTAATGGGAACAGATTTCCATGGATTTCATAGATGGTTTGCCGCGAACCAAGAAAGGTAATGACAGCATTTGGGTAATCGTAGATCGCTTCACGAAGACTGCCCATTTTATACCTGTCAGGTCCAATAGAACTGCCCAAAGTCTAGCACAGATATATTTCAGAGAAATTGTTAAGCTGCATGGAATTCCCATCAGCATAGTCAGTGATAGAGATCCCCTATTTACTAGCAAATTCTGGGAGGCTTTCCAGACAGAATTGGGAACAAAATTGAATATGAGCACCGCTTATCACCCCCAAACAGATGGCCAGACTGAGCGGGTGAATAGAATTTTAGAAGATTTATTGCGGGCTTGTATAATCGATTTTGGTGGGTCATGGGAAGATCATTTGCATTTGGCAGAATTCTCATATAACAATAGCTATGAGGCAAGTTTGAGAATGTCACCATTTGAAGCATTATATGGCAGACCATGCAGATCTCCAGCATGTGGGTAGAACCTGGCAACAGACTTGTACTAGGACCCGATATGATTAGGGAAGCATCTGATAAAGTGGATTTCATCAAGAAGCGATTGAAAACTGCCCAAAGCCGACAGAAAAGTTATGCAGACTCTAGAAGGAGAGATTTGACATTTGCTATTGGTGATCATGTTTATTTAAAGGTTTCCCCGATGAGAGGAGTAATCAGATTTGGAAAGACTGGGAAGTTGGCACCGAGATTTATTGGTCCCTTTCCTATACTTGAGCGAATTGGAACTCTTGCTTATAGGGTTCAATTACCAGATTGGTTGCCTGCAGTGCACAATGTATTTCACGTATCTCAACTTAGGAGACATGTGCATGATCCGGATCTTGTTGTAGAAGAAGCAGCGCAACAGGATGTGGAGATAACTCCAGAATTAGCACTAAGAAGAGAGCCATTAAAAATTGTTGGCAAAGAAACCAGAGAACTCAGAAGCAAAAAGGTTCATTTAGTTAAAGTGCAGTGGAGCAGTGATCCTAGAGACTGTACTTGGGAAACTGAGGAAAGCATTAAGCAAGCTTACCCCAAATGCAGAGTGGATATCTCTGACTAACTCCGGTGCAAGGTACCTTTACCATACTTTGCATTTACATTTTATTTCCTGCTTTACTGTTGTTTCCTTTTCGAGGACGAAAAGTTTTAAGTAGGGGAGATTGTAATAACCTGGAAAATGCGAGCCAATTTAAAATTTTTAAATTGATTATTTCAAAGGAATTTGAATAATTGAAATGGAATATTTCAATAAAATAGTGAATTAGAAATGGTGAGTCAGTTTGAAAATTTGAATTCAAACTTTGACCGACTATGCAGGGTGGAAAATATTACGGATTTTAGCGAGACCAAAAATATTTAAATCTGTTAGTTAATACCATTCTAACGAACCTGAAAAATCGAAGTTTCATAACGGGAATCAAAAGTTATGGCCGAATGAATTTTCAGAAGAGTCGGTATATAGAATATATAGGCCTGGAAAATTGATATTTTGCATACGACCTCGAAATTCGACGAAACCACTTTTGTTGGGTCCGGGATGTCAAACTATTGCTAGGTTTCAAATTTCATAATTTTTGAAGCTAGTATGTGAGCGTGGCAAAAGAAAATGTGTTTGGTCGATTTCTGTTAAATTGGATCGACCAGAAAATGGCCATTTTTCAAACGACCTCAGAATTCAACGAAACTAGTTTTGTTACGACCGTAGCGTCAAGACATAGCTAGATTTATTTATTTTTGGAATTTTTTGAATCAGTTTGTGGCCCTGGCAAATTGAAATGTGCGTTTAGAGTTAAAAATTAAATGTTTTATACTTTAATTTGAAAAATAACTGACTGTAACAGTCGAATTGGCCAACGAAACATATCCCATTGTGTCCGGAATGGGGGTATTTAGCTAGGGGAGACAGTCGTTGGGTTTAAAAAGGAGTTCGTTTGAGAAAACACAATTTAAAAATTAAATATAATCCTCGGCCAATCATATTTCTCCATTCATAATTAAAAAAAAAATATCAGAAAACCACCCCCCCCCCCGACCCCGACTTCGACGGCGGAAACCCTTCTTCTCCTTCCCAGGCGATTTCCAATCGCCACGGCCAGAATTAGCTCCTCCCCCAGTTCAACTTTTTGTAGTTCTCCCTCCCCTCTTCAAATCCATATAAGGAGCTCCCCTTATCGTCGCCTCTACGCCGAGATATCCACCTCCAAACTTCCGACCTTCAAACCGCCGCCGCCGCCGATCAGCACCACCGAGCCCCACCAAATCGCAGCGCACCTGTAGCTCTCTCGAAGCTCTTCCACCTCCAACTTCCTGATCGTCCCCTCGTGTCCCGGTTCTCGCGAAAACCGCGAACCTAGTTTTGAAGCTTTTTGAATGTGCGTTTTTCTTTGATCTTTACACTTTGAAAAATTATATCTTTTTGGTGTGTTGACGAAATTCGATGAAACAGGAAACATCGAGACCGCAAGGAAGCTCTCTACCTAATAGAAGAAGCTACGGATTTTTCTGACATCGTATCGATTTTTAGCGCTCAGAAAACCAAGGTGAGAAATATAAATTAACGTGAAATTGAATGGAAAATGTCGTGTATAATTTATATTAAAGAAATATAAATTACATACGTGTTGTATACCTCATGTACATGCGTAGTGTAAGCTATATGAGCGAAGTATGAATTTTTACATGCCTAGAATAATTGATATATGTGTTGAAATGCAAGTGATATATATTATATTATATATATATATATACTCCCCTCGTCCACAAACCATGGACGATATTTATTGTGGTGAATTGGTGTGAAATATTGGGTGAAAAATACGAATGGTTGAATAATTGTTTGTGGTTGATATTGTTTGGTTGTGGTTGAAAAATACCCATTGGTGATTGAAATGAATTGGAAATATTTGTGGAAATAAAAAAATAAACATGCCGCCTGCGTGCGAATTAGATGCATGAATCCCCATTGTCAAAAACCGCGAGGTTTTAAGGTAGAGCGAGGAGCCGTACTAGGGACGGTGCCGGTTTTAACTACCCTGCCGTTATGCTGCCGAAATTTTGAATAATCTTTGTGTGTTAGAATTATTTTCGTATGTTGAAATTATTTTACATGCGTTGAAATTAAAGCCATATGTTGAAACTATATCCATGTGTGGAAATGTTTGTGTGTTGAAAAGTGTTGTGTGAAAATAAAATTCATTTGTGGATGAGTGAAGTGTTTAAACAATAAAAACCACATTTCTATATATATATGAAGTACCAAAAATATTTGCCTTATATAAATAACTTCAACCATAAAAATCTCGTCTTTCCAATATGAACAACATAAATAAAATGTCCATGTGTGGAAATACTCATTTGTTGAGAAGTGTGTGTAGTGGAAAAGTTCATGTGTTGAGTAAAAAGATCGAACAATAAAAATTACATTTTTATTGAAACTATGAAGTGCTGAAACATCTATTTGTCGAATAAATATTTTAAATGATGAAAATATCATTTTTATCATATGTGTGATATACTAAAGATATGCGGACGTTGAAATGAATATTTGTGATAGAAATATTATTTTTAACATGCATAGGAACTAAATGAAATAGTCATGTGTTGAAATCTATTTTAGTTCGCCAAAATTATCATCTTTGAAATGTGAAGTGTTAAAAATAGCCACTTGTTCAAATAAACGTGCATGAGTTGAAATATACATTAACTAGCTAATGATATGATTTTTGCCTATGCATGCAACATTCGAATGAATGGTGTTTTTAAACCAAAGCAAATCAAATATGAAATTGAATGGAAAATGATAAATGTTAGAAATTGTATATATGTACATGCATATCTGTTGAACAGGTTAAAGCAAAAGGGGCTAGAGAAGAGAAATAGAATTTTGTGCCCGACAAATAGGTACACATTTACCGCTTTGTTTGGGTGATGATTTTATGAGCCTGCTGGCTAGCCGCTTGGCTTTTTCTTTTTCTTTTTGATATGAGACGCCCGTGTGGCTATTTGGGAATTTTCCCAGACCCTCCCGTACAAAGGAGGTTATGGCGAAATTTTCCAAAATTTAAAGGCGTTAGTGAAATAATTGAAGTGGAAACGATATAGGAATTTTCGAATGAACTATATTTATATAAATATATAAATATAAATAGAATTAAAACGAAACGTGGCCGTGCAGTTAATATTTTGAAACCGTGATTTCAAATGACTAGAGCGGAGGATCCGACCATTGGATTTTCCCGAAACCTCAACCGTTGGGTTCGCCTTGGGAATATCTTTCCAATGGCACCAACTTTGTGAAGATCCGACGGTTGGATTGTCTGGAATGCTTAATTCAAAACTGAAGAAAAACAGCGCCAGAAACGATTATATTTATATATATATATATAAATATAATTAAAATAAATCGAATAACGACGCTGTAGTTCGTAAATTGAAATCATAACTTCAAATGGTTGGTGTGGAAAATCCGACCGTCGGATTTTCCCAAAACTGAAACCGTTGGATTCGTTTTGAAATGACCTTCCTAATGACGTAGAATTTGTGAAGATCCAACGGTTAGATTTTCCTATAAGTGTAAAACAAAATTAGTGGAAAGCAGCGCCAGTGCATCGACACGACCTGAAACGTCGTTTAATTAAATATGGCCGTTTTAAACTAAATAAAATTGGCGATATATTGTTATATAGTACTATAGACGATATAGAGTGAAAATAAACCAATTTTGTTGTTTTTGCTTGATATGTGATGGTTGAATGTATTTGACATGAAAATTATAACTAAATAACTGAAATGTGAATGTTGAATGGTCCAACCATGCGATTAATTGATTTGAAAATCTAAATATACGTGGGTTATTTGAAAAGGCCGAGTTTATCTCATTTCGAATAATCGATCGACGTTGAGAAGTCGAAGAGTCGAAGACGACTGAAGACCGACGATCTCCACATTGGATGGATGGGCGCTACTAATACTCGTGACTGGAGTAGCTACCATGAAGGAATTGAAGTAGTAGCCGTCCAAACATACTGTTGGTTGTACGGATATGCGAGGAATTGGTGCCTCCGGTTTCGTTCAGACCCAGAACGGACTTGTAAATGGACTGTGTGTCTGACATTGGATTTTGTTCTGTGTTGATTGATCTCTGTTAAATATATATCTGCTTGGCGGCGGAGAATTTATTCTCTTGCTTAACGCCCTTCTCTGAGACGTACGAGCTCAGAGGTTATGTATTGACAGAAATCAGTCGCATGGAGTGGATTGCCTGTGTGGCACGCCTAAGTGGCATATGATCAAGGCTTCTGTTGCAAAGCAAAGTCTTGTGGTTGATGATCAAAGCATGGTCTGTGTGACGTAGCTTTGTGTATAACGTGAATTCGTGAGCCTCACACCTCGGTATGAGTCAAAAACGGGAGAGTGACTGCAGGGAGAGCACGACGTTTCTTTCTAGCTAAGGTGGTGTCAGTGACCTACCAGCCCTGACAATATATATACTTTTCACCTGTGTGGTTGTTGGAATGCGAGGCGCCTCAATATAGGTCTGTAAGGACCGGGAAACGTGTGTTCAGGAATAACTAATCCTCAAAAGTAAGAGAGGACCGGCCCTGAAGATCCAAGGATCATAGTGGGGTCCTGGGACATTTGCTAGAGTGTCTCGAATCAGAGAGGAGCTTGCCCCTTGCCTCGACTCATGAAGGAATCCAATTTCCAATACGAAATATGCGGACGTGATTGTATTACAAGTATAGCGACATAGTGGTATGGGTCATTTATGCCGCCTATGATTGATATTTATGATTGAATTTGCTTTTGAAACATATATGCACTAGTAATAATACCAAACACTTTTGTTCTATTCGTATGAAGCATCTTTGGCCATTATAAGGTAAAAACTCTATCCTCCGGCTTGCGTTGCATTGTGTGATGGGACCTGAGTCTTATAATGGCTTCATTTAATAAAAAGCATTGCGTTGATTTAATCATTTACTTTATTTCATGCACTAGCACTCATTGGAGTAAACCCGTTCCGCGAAAGTGGCGTGGTCCTTTGATTTGCCTTATTATTGTTGTTAATAAACTGAGTAGATTTCTCATACCAGTCCCATGACTGACTCGTAGTTTGTTTCACCTTGCAAACTCGGGTGCCCTCATTTTCACACGGGCAGCCTAGTTACAGGTTTCTGACGCACCTTTTGGCTCATGGCGAGGCTTGACTACACCGTGCTGACTTGGATTTTCTCCGCCATTATTGTATCTATATTATGATTCCGCCACTGGCGATGTAGACTGATATTCCTTTTGTGTACTCTTTATGTATGATTCCGCCTCAGGCGATGGTGACTGATTATGTATCATTATACACCAAGTTGTATCCTGTACTGTGCTTCTCTGATGTGATGATATTTATATGATTCCGCTGTCATATGTGTGTAAATTATTCTATTTTCTGTTTATGCTATTATCTGTGATCTGCTAATGATGATTAATGTGTTATATTCCAATGATTATCCTTAACACCGTGTCACGGGGTTTTGGGATCGTCACACAATCCAAATTGTCTTGATATCATTCTAATTCAATCTCAGTTACCACTTTACTGGCTTTACCTTTAATTCCCATTTGCTTTCACAAATTGCTGTTTAATTTGTTCTTAATTCATACAATCTTTCCCAGGGAGTTTTCAAACAGTTCACTCTTTTCAAAAATCAAATTTTCCTTTTTGAAATTCAACACAACTTGTCTTTCCCAGAAAAATTCAAAACAGTATCTCTGGTAGTAATTCGTCACTTACAACTCGAAAATGAATACTGATGATGCAGCTGTCATCATCAGAATCTATTTTCCAGCGATCGAAGTGAGTTCAATACTATAAAACCATTTCTAAATATTTCCACTTTGAAATTCATTTCAAAATATAATTCACACTACTTGTAAAACAATTTAAAATCACCCATGATCTTAAATTTTCCTTATTCTTAATCCAAATCCATTTACAAACACTAATCCAATTCTCCAAAGTTTTAACTCAATTTCTGGTATAAATTCAGATTTAATTCATCTGATTCCACGTATTTCACTTACATTAATTCTGATTAGTTATTTACATAACCATTTAATTTATAATCTTACTCGATTATAATAACAACCAATATATCCACTATATTATAATTTTTATATATATATATCTTCTTTATATCAAAATATAATTTGGGTAAAATCATATCATTTACCCTCTTTTCAAAACATATCGTGCCGACCCATCATATTTGAGTGTTTACAAAATCCCTACCTATACAGTGGATCAAACTGATTGACCAGAACTCATAAACAACTCAACCAATAAATCACCACAATATAAAACAAATTTTTATATCAATAACAAATACGCTCACTCGTATATATACACTCAACTCAATTTAGGGTATTACTAACCCTATCTCTACCGAGTCACGCCATAGAGCCAAGGTAATTCACTTAATCTTAAGCTCTAATACCAACTGTAATGACCCGAGTTTTTGGCGACCATGGTTATCCGATATACAACACATATCGAACATCCAAGGGTCGAAAATACCGGAAGATTAATGAAAGAAAATAGAGGGTGAGAATAGATAAGATTGATACTTAGAATAGAAGAAGAAGAAGAACACAACATCAGAGTAACACGAACCTCACAGCGGAACGAATAACATATAATATATATAACATAACATGAAATATACATCTGTACTTGAATATACATCATTATCAAATTACAACACTTACAACACAGTGGAAATAAACTATAGCTATATGATCTTGAAGCCTCCTGCTCCGGCTCTTCAGGTATATCTGTAAATTCCTGACTACTTGACTGTCCGTACAAAATTGGGCACCCAAAAGTTTAAGGAAAACAAAACAAAATAAACTCCAGGTCATTCATGGGACTAGTATGAGTAAAACAGTTTAAAACAGTTTGAGCCATTAAACGATATCTCATAAGACCACGCCGTATAACGAAACGGTTTTTCCCTTATGAGAATCCAAAATATCTTTATATCAAAAAACTTTTGATATTATAATAATGTCTATCAACCACAATATAATAATCATCTAGCAGAAACGCTTTCAACTCACGTTCTACATATATAGTATACAATCAAAACCGCAAGCACGTATTGGGTAATGGATTTCCAACTATGACAATGAATGGAACCACCTATCGCTAGTGTACCTCTAGAGAGGAATACACTGGGTTCAACAAGAACATCTTACAACCCGGCCACACATGACCGACCACTCATTTCGCTTGAGTGTATCGAATGTATATCACCAACGGTTGGGATCAGCAACCGTTTCCCGAATGGGACAGCATCAACAATAGATTTTTCGAAGTAAATGAAACTCTAGATCAGGTGATTATACACCCTACTTCAGAGCGACGGACTTAGCCATGCTGCCAGCCCGTTTTGTGTCATTTACCGGTTGATGAGGCTTGAGGTTACGCTTTATCATCACATCAGATTCACTTCGAATGCCACATTGTCAAATCCATCGAAAATCACTAATTGACGTCTACAACAGTACGTTATGTGTTAGCTAAAGAAGTTTCCTTCTCTGCTTCCACTCTTGGTACGGTTGAAGAAATCAATGTACGTGACCTTTTCTGGAAATATGCTGTCAGACATCCATCCATATGGATGTCATCCAGGAACAGGATGAACCGAAGGCACTATTCAGTACATCCATCTTAGGCACTATTATCTAAGACTTATACAATAACCCTTGCACCTTACTCCATCTTCAATTATCTTTGGCATATATGAATCGCAATGCTTATGCCAATACAGAGTGGTTCATTGGATAATAATCCAACCGGTCTCTTTATATTAACAACGTTAAAATGGTCAAAACTTTAGTAGTCTGTGATATAACTATCAAAGAAAAAAACACGTGTGCAAACAACGATATTATTTCCAAATGGAAATTCTATCAATCAATCATCAATCATATATATATATATATATATCTATATATATATATTCATATTTCCTTATTTTATATGTTTAGAAAATATATGTTATTAACACTGCAAAACATTTCCATTATTATTTACATATCACTATCATTCCACAACTATCAGACCCTGACTGTAAACTAGCAGGAGAGCAATTCTCTACGTATAAACCCCGAAGGCCGAAACCAACATCAGATTGATACTCAGAAAACTATTCAACTTAACTAATCTCTAGTCAGTTTATAATCTGGTTTAACTCTATTTCGATTACTCTGTTCGATTAACTTGATTCGATTAACTCTTCTATTTATTTTCTAAACAGAAAATCCTTTGTTCCATTATTTTGCATAATATCTCCTTTATAACTTATTCAATTTCTAAGTCAATATCCCTTTATCATAACTTATTCATGTCCTAAATAAATAATCCATTTAATATCCTATTTATTTATTCTAAATGTTTCCTTTAATAACCCTGTTTATTTGACAAATAAATATTTCCTTTCCTTATTCTATTTATTTAACAAATAAATAAATCCATTATCTTATCCTGTTTATTTAACAAATAAATATCTCACTTATTATCTCCTTTTTATTTTCTAAGTAAATAGTATAACATCTTATTTATTTATCCTAAATAAATAATTCACTTTATAATTATTCCAATTTATAAATATTTCTCATTTATAAATATTCCAATTTATTTTTATTCTGTTTTCAATATCACTTTGAAAATCTCCTTTTCCTATTCTGATATTTTATGGTACTTAACACATCATATCACGATGACCAATATCGTCCAAACACATATAATCAACCACCGATTATAAACCACATCATATATCACAATATATGAAAACAATAAAATAACTGTTGAGGAATCCAGTCGGATTCCTCCAACCCGTTTCCCTGCATCCACAGATGTTACACAATAAAATCAACATCATTTTCAGTTCCATATGATATATTATGTTAAACAGAATCAACATAGAAATTCAACTAACTGACTAGCAGTTCAATCAAACAGTCAACACACAGTCAATCAGCCTATATTTAACAATTCTAAAAATACAACATGAAATTATAAGCTGTTCAGAGATAGTGAGATTTACTCACATTGTCCGTAATCGTTAAATAACGATTTACAAAATGTCGATTCTGGTCAAACAATTTATTTCGATAAAATCTGTAATGAGCTCCAATTTATCCCTAGTCAGTTCCATTTTGAACTGTCCGTTCACTCGATCCTATCGGATCTGATTTCGTCGAGTTCCGATATCGTACGAATAAGATACGATAAATTATAGCTAATACACATTTTAAATATATATAAAACTTTAAATTCAATTCAATCGAGCATTTACCCCTTTCTTGGCACATCATCCCCCGTTAATACCCAAGCCCGCTCCACCAACATCGCTTTCTTCTTCAATCACTGCCGTGGCTTCCTGGAGCTTCTCAAATGGCCATTGCGCCTTCTTTCTACCTCAAGAACTACCTCGTCTTCCCTTTTAAATTGAAACTAAAATCACCTAAATTCACCTCATCCCCTCCTCATCATCTTTATACCCTTAACTCAGTGGTCGGCGTTGGCTTATGATTTCCGTCGTACCTGCTATGGCGCGAGCGACAATACGCAATCGAACAAAAATATGTTCGAACTCCACAAAAACTTGTCCGCAAGCTCAAATCGACCTCCTAAACTCAAGCATGATCACCATTCTTTGATTCGAGCCCCAAATTTCCCTATAAACCGAACACTAGTTTACTGCCCAATATTGACCATCAACAAACAAGCATCGCACCTTTCCAAACTGGTGTAGAATCGAAGAGAAATACATAAGGAATCAATATAGCTTGGTTTCATGATTTGTAGAGATTTATTTTGATTTCTATTGATTTTTGAAAGATGGTTTCCCTCATGTTTTGTCTGTGTTGAGAAAAATTTGGTGGCGGCCTCAAAGAATGATATATATATACAGGATGGAATTTTTCTTGTGGTCGAAATAGAGAGGATGTGGCAACTTAATGTTCACACATTTCATTTAGATATTTATTTATTTTTTCTTTCTAAAAATTCACGCGATCACACACGATACCCAAAAATCATGAAACTGGACATGTAGCTAGAGTTCGACATTACGGTCACAACGAAATTGGTTTCGTCGAATTCCGACTCCGTATGCTCACACAACATATTTTTAACCATTGAAATACTGACTGTTTTTCACTCTAAAATCCGTACGGCCACACACTGACTCTAAAAATCATGAAACTTGGAATCTAACAAAAATTTGATATTGCGGATCCAACAAAATTAGTTTCGTCAAATTTCGACTTCGTTTGCAAAAGTGGCTATTTTTAAACCCCTAAATAACCTATTTAAATATATTAATATATTTAAATATAATTAAATTTAATATTTAAAAATAAATATTATTGTATATATTCATAGTGCAGTACCATACAGCTCTAGAATATTCCTATATTAATTTCTAACTTGATATTTCCAATCCCGATTAAATCGATATTCGGTTTATAATGAAATCCCTTTTTAAAATATAATTAATTCCTTTATAAATTATAAAGGAATTCCACATCGACTTTTCTAAAATTTGATTTAGACGTAAATCAAAATCTACACGACGAAATCCCAATTTTTCTCTTTCACTAGAAAGATATACTCCACCACCTCCACACATTTCTTGTTTCACAGAAATCCGGCTTAAAACGAATCCTGTACATTCAGTTGACGTTCAAATCGCCTAATTACGAACTGCAACGCCATTTCAAGCTCAATTTTAATTATAATATAATTACACGTTCAAACTGTCGGTCAAATAATATATTCGTTATTCTAATTCAATTCTAAACTGAATTAAATATCACAGATGATCCAGTTCACACCATATCGCCATTTCAGCCAATTCTGATTATTTCAGAATTAAATATATTATTTAATTATTATTATAATTAAATATTCCCAGCTATTTAATTAAACCACCGTTTAATTCATTATATCACTATTTATATAATTAAATAAATCAATTATAACACCTCTGCAAATGCGGGTCATTACATAAGGGATATATAGAGAATTAGGGGCAGGATTAAAAAGAAGGGTTGTTTTGAAGTATTATGAGAAGTAGGGGTAGTTTAATCATAGTAGGCGTCGATCGACAAATATGAGAGATGATGAATCATTTGGATTGGGTGTTGCAAAAAGCATCCCTTCACAGAAGCTAAAAAATAGGGGTAATTTTTGGAAGGAAGGGCTATTTAGAGAATTAGGGGTTGGATTAAAAAGAAAGGTAGTTTTGAAGAATTAAGAGAAGTAGGGGTAGTTTAAGCATAGTAGGGGAAGATCGATAAATATGACAGATGATGAATCATTTGAACTGGGTGCTGCAAAAACCAACACTTCACAATAGTTGAAAAGTAGGGGTAATTGTTGGAAGTAAGGGCTATTTAGATAATTAGGGGTAGGATTAAAAAGAAGGGCTGTTTTGAAGTATTAAGAGAAGTAGGGGTACTTTAAGCATAACAAGGGTATATCGACAAATTTGAAAGATGATGAATCGTTTGGATTGGGTGCTTCAAAAAACAACCCTTTAGAGTAGTTAAAAAATAGGGGTAATTGTTGGAAATAAGGGCTATTTAGAGAATTAGGGGTTGGATTAAAAAGAAGGACTGTTTTGAAGTATTAAGAGAAGTAGGGGTAGTTTAAGCATAATAGGGGTAGATCGGGAAATATGAAAGATGATGAATTGTTTGGATTGAGGGCTACAAAAACCAACCCTTCACAGAAGTTAATAAATATGGGTAATTGTTGGAGGGAATGGATATTTAGAGAATTAGGGGTAGGATTAAAGTAAGGGTTGTTTTGAAGTATTAAGAGAAGTTGGGGTAGTTTAAGCATAGTTGGGGTAGATCGAAAATATGAAAGATGTTGAATCATTTGGTTTGGGTGCTAAAAAAATCAACCCTTCATAGTAGTTAAAAAATTGGGGTAATTGTTGGCAGCAAGGGATATTTAGAGAATTAGGGGTAGGATTAAAAAGGACTGTTTTGAAGTATTAAGAGAAGTTGGGTTAGTTAAAGCATAGTTGGGGTAGATCGTCAAATATGAAAGATTATGAATCGTTTGGATTGTGTGCTGCAAAAATTAAACCCTTGAAAGTAGTTAAAAAATGGGGGTAATTGTTGGAAGTAAGGGATATTTAGAGCATTAGGGCAAGGACTAAAAATAAGGGTTGTTTTGAAGTACTAAGAGAAGTAGGGGTAGTTTAAGCATATTAGGGATAGATTGACAAATATTGAAGATGATGAATCATTTGGACTTGTTGTTGCAAAAAACAACCCTTCACTGTAGTTAAAAAATAGGGGTAATTATTCGAAGTTATGACTATTTAGAGAATTAGGGGTAGGATTGAAAAGAAGTGTTGTCTTGAAGTACTAAGAGAAGTATGGGTAGTTTAAGCATAGTAGGGGTAGATCGACAAGTATGAAAGATGATGAATCATTTTGATTGGGTGATGCAAAATACAATTCTTCACAGTAGTTAAAAAATATGCGTAATTGTTGGAAGTAAGGGCTATTTAGAGAATTAGGGTTATGTTTAAAAGGAAGAGTTGTTTTGAAGTATTAAGAGTAGTAGGGGTAGTTTAGGCATAGTAGGGGTAGATCGACAAATATGAAAGTTGATGAATCGTTTAGATTGGGTGCTGCAAAAACCAACCCTTCAAGGTAATTAAAAAATAGCGGTAATCGTTGGAAGTAAGGGCTATTTAGAAAATTAGGTGTAGGATTAAAAAGAATGTTTGTTTTGAAGTATTAAGAGAAGTAGGGGTAGTTTAAGCATAGTAGGGTTAAATCGACAAATATGAAAGATGACGAATCGTTTGGATTGGGTGTTGCAAAAACCAACCCTTCACAGTAGTTAAATAATAGGGCTAACTATTGGAAGGATGCACCATTTAGAGAACTAGGGGTAGGATTAAAAAGAAGTATGAGAATCCAAAGTATCTTTATATCAAAAACCTTTTGATATTATAATAATGTCTATGAACCACAATATAATAATCATCTAGCAGAAACGCTTTCATCTCACGTTCTACATATATAGTATACAATCCAAAACCGCAAGCACGTATTGGATAATGGATTTCCAACTATGACAAGGTATGGAACAACCTTATGCTAGTGTACCTCTAGTGAGGAATACACTAGGTTCAACAAGAACATTTTGCATCCTGACCACACATGACCGACCACTCATTTCGCTTGAGTGTATCAAATGTATATCACCAAGATTTGGATCAGCAACCGTTTCCCTAATGGGACTGCATCGACAATAGATTTTAAGAAGTAAATGAAACTCTAGATCAGTTGATTATACACCCTAATAGGTGCGACCTACATAACCATGTTGCCTGCCCGATTTTTGTCATTTCCAGGTTGTGAGACTAGAGGCCACGCTTATCTCTGACAAATCACACATTTATTCACTTTGATTGTCACATCGTCATACCCGCCAAATCATGAATTGATTTCCCCAAAAATACCACGGGTATACAGCTAAGAGAAACGATTTCCTCCGCCACCAAACGTTAAAACGTTTGAAGAGATCAAATTACGCGATCTATTAAATATACTCTATCAGACCTTCTTCCATACAGGCCGTCCTGGGACAAGACAAACCGAAGGCACTATTCAGTACAACCATCTTAGGCAATCTTTACCTAAGATTTATACAACAGCCCTTGCACTTTACTTTGCCTTCAATTATCTTTGGCATATATGATTCGCAACGCTTATGCCAATACGGAGTGGTTCTTCGGATAATAATCCAACCGGCCTCTCCATATTAACAACGTTAAAATGGTCGAAAACTTCGACAGTCGGTGAGTAAACTATCAAAGAAAAACACATGTGTAAACAACGATATTATTTCCAAATGGGATTATATCGATCAATCATCATTTAACATTTATCTCTTTAGTTCAAAAATTTACTTATCTCATGTTTCCATATATTCTAAATTCTTATTTTCTAATTTTTGAAAATATACGTTATTAATAATGGGAAACATTCCCATTTTCTATTTTCTATATTAGAAAACATTTCTGGTTTCTTATTTGGAAAACATTTCCAAAGCTCCTTCATTGGATTTAAACAGATGTTTAAATAAAACATTTCTTTGCCAACTCCAACCATTTACTAAATTCACTTAACCATCATTCACTATCAAACCTTACCATTCCTTAGTTAAGATGGAAGTCAATCAAG
This sequence comes from Allium sativum, assembly GCA_030737875.1. NCBI lineage: Eukaryota > Viridiplantae > Streptophyta > Magnoliopsida > Asparagales > Amaryllidaceae > Allium > Allium sativum. Next base: position 730,304,057 of record CM060923.1, on the reverse strand, counting down.
TCGGGGTATAATTACCACTTTATAAATAATTAAGTAAATTAATTATTATGCGGTAAAATACGGGTCGTTACATTCTTTCCCCCTTAAAATAATTTCGTCCTCGAAATTGCTAAGGTAGAAAACAAACCCTATTAACTGGGTTAAAAATTATTCATTTACTTTTAATTTCAGTTTTAACTGAATCTAGTAATTCCAGTTAAAATATAAATTAATTCTTATCAACGAAAATTTTCAAAAATCCTTAAAATTTTCTAACACCTTAACTTTTTGAAAAATTTCGCCAGCACCTCCTTTGTACTGGTCAATAGTTCAATCTCAATCTCGCCTCTCTAGGCCTTCTTAACCCCAACAGAAAATCAGACAACCAAGTGGCTTGCCAATTCGACTTATCAGAATCTCAAACCCATATATAATATAAACTTGTACCTTTTTGTCGGGCATATCATTATATCCTTTACATGTGATTTCAGCAGATACCAAGGTCATCCCAATCAATCTCAAGTCAATTTTATCTTCAACACAACCAATCACTTATATCCAAGCCAAATTCAATTTCAAATCAAAGTTCCATTCTTAATTTTCAAATTCTTAACTCATCAACCCAATATTGTTTCAAATTTCTTTCTCATAAATCCAATTTGTTTTGATACCATTCTAAACCAACCCAATTCCAATTACCACTTAACTGGCATTATTTCAATTCCAATTTTCTTTTACAAATTATAATTTAATTTTTTTTAATTCATCAATCTCTTCTTGGGAGTTTTAAACAACATTTCTTTTCTCAAAATCAAACTTTCCTTTTTAGAGTTTCAAACAACTTGTTTTTCTCAAAACGATTCAAAAACGAAATCATTGGTTACCACTCGAAAATGAACACCGATGATGTCATGATCATCATCGAAATCTATTTTCCAGCTATTGAAGTGAGTTCAATACTATATCACTTTTGAAATCATTTATAAACACTTCCACTTTGAAATATATTTCCAAATACCATCCCCAATGCTTGTAAAACAATTTAAAATCTCCCAGGATTTTAAAATTCACATATATTAATTCCAAATCCAATTATAAACACATTTCCCAATTACCAAGGTTTTAATTTCAATTCTGATTTAAATTCCGATTTAATTCATTCGGTTTAATATATATCACTTATATTAATTCGGAATTGTTATTTATATAACCATTCAATTTATAATCTCACTCGATTATAATAACAACCAATATATCCAATATATTATAATTCCAATATATATATATATTCTCTATATCAAAATATACTTCGGGTAAAAATATTTTCATTTACCCTCTTTTCAAAACATATCGTGCGGACCCATCGTATTCGAGTGTTTATAAACCCCTACCGATACAGTGGATCAAACTGATCGACCAGAACCAATAAACAACTCAACCAATAAATCTCCCCAATATAAAACAATTTTTATATCAAATAAAAAATATGTTCACTCGAATATATACACTCAACTCAATCTAGGGTATTACTAACCCCATCTCTACTGAGTCACGCCACAGAGCCAAGGTAAAACTAAACCTTAAGCTCTGATACCACTGTAACGTCCCGAAAAAAGTCGATCTTGGTTATCCGACATACAACAAATATCGAACATCCAAGGATCGAGAATACCGGTAGTTAATGAAAGAAAACAGAGGGTGAGAATAGACAAGATAGAAACTTAGTATAGAAGAAGAAGAAGAAGATATAACATCAGAGTAACACGAATCTCACAACAGAACGAACAACATATAATAGATAACATATCCTTGAAATAAAATCAGTAAATGTATACAATAACATTATCAGAGTACAACACTTACAACACAGCGGAAATAAACAATAGCTATATAATCCTGAACCCTCCTGCTCCTGCTTTTCAAGTATCTGTAAATCACGACTACTTGACTGCCCGTATAAAATTGGGCACCCAAGAGTTTAGGGAAAACAAAACAAAATAAACTCTGGGTCAGTCATGGGACTGGTATGAGTAAAATAATTTAAAACAGTTTGATTCATTAAATGATATATCATAATATCACACCGTATAACGGAACGGGTTTTCCCCTTATTAGAATCCAAAGTATCTTTATATTAAAAACCTTTTGATATTATAATAATGTCTATCAACTACAATATAATAATCATCTAGCGGAAACGCTTTCATCTCACGTTCTACATATATAGTATACAATCCAAAACCGCAAGCACGTATTGGATAATGGATTTCCAACTATGACAAGGTATGGAACCACCTTACTCTATGGTACCTCTAGTGAGGAATACACTGGGTTCAACAAGAACATCTTGGAACCCGGCCACACATGACCGACCACTCATTTCGCTTGAGTGTATCGAATGTATATCACCAACGGTTCGGATCAACAACAGTTTCCCTAATGTGACAACATCAATAATAGATTTTTAGAAGTAAATGAAACTCTAGATCAGGTGATTATACACCCTAATAGGTGCGACCTACATAGCCATGCTGCCTGCCTGAATTTTTTCATTTCCCGGTTATGAGGCTAGAGGCCACGATTATCTCAGGCAGATCACACATTTATTCACTTTGAATGTCACATTGTCATACCCGCCAAATCACAAATTGATTTCCCCAAAAATACCACAGGTATGCAGTTAAGAGAAACGAATTCCTCTACCACCAAACGTAAATACGTTTGAAGAAATCAACTTACACGATCTATTAAATATACTCTGTCTGACATTCTTCCATACAGGTCGTCCTGGGACTGGACAAACCGAAGGCACTATTCAGTACAACCATCTTAGGCAATTTTACCTAAGATTTATATAACAACACTTGCACTTTACTCCACCTTCAATTATCTTTGGCATATATGATTCGCAATGCTTATGCCGATACGGAGTGGTTCTTCAGATAATGATCCAACCGGTCTATCCATATTAACAACGTTAAAATGGTCGAAAACTTCGATAGTCGGTGAGTTAAATATCAAAGAAAAAGACATGTGCAAACAATGATATTATTTCCAAATGGAAGTTATATCGATCAATCATCATTTAACATTTATCTCTTTAGTTCAAAAGATTACTTATCTCCTGTTTCCATATATTCTAAATTCTTATTTTCTAATTTAAGAAAATATACATTACTAACAATGGGAAACATTCCCATTTCCTATTTTCTATATTTGAAAACATTTCTGGTTCCTTATTTGGAAAACATTTCCAAAGCTCCTTTATTGAATTTAAACAGATGTTTAAATAAAACATCGCTATGCTAACTCCAACCATTTACTGAATTCACTTAACCATCATTCACTATCAAACCTTACCATTCCATAGTTAAGGAAGAAGTCAATTGTAACATCCCATATTTTTTGTATATTTAATTTTCAATTTTTAAATAAATAAAATGGATTAATTTTGAGGAAAATCAAAGTTTGTTGATTTTGATGATAATAATTATTGAATTGAGCATATATAAATGTTGTAATGTGAAATTTAATATTTTATAACAAATAAAGTTTGGATTGTCTAAGTTAAAATAGGAATTTAAACTTTATTTGATAAATTCTGAAATTTTGAGTTGATATTACAATTGTTAAGGATAATTCGAGTCCATTTATTTATAATTGAAATTTAAAATTTAAATGGATAAGTAAATTAATTCGAGAACATGACATATGTGGTATTGACTTAGAAAATTTATTTAAGTTGTAATTAGATTTAATTGGGAATTTATAAATATTTAAGTTTGAATTAAAAACAGTGAAGCAAGTAATTGAATATTTTTATTATTTAATTAACTGTGGAATTTAACTGTTTTGACGACTGTCTCGGAATACGACGAAACTAGGGCCATCAGAACCGGAACGGTGAATTATTACAGGATTTCAATTTGCGTTACAATCCGACTTACCGTTTCATCGTACGAGAGAAAATGTGAACGAGATCAGTGTAAATGGATAATTGGATGCTTCTTATATTTGGGCCTTATATATGCATATAACTTGAGTCCATGACCACCTCATCAGCTCATTTCTATTATGCGTATAACTTTTTTCTTCGTTCAAGCTTTCTCTAATGGCAAAAAATTTACAAACCCTAGTTTCAAACAAAATACAAGCTTGAAATTCAAATCTCTTTAAACCCCAACGTATTATATATCATTTCGAAGCCCTCGATGAGTAGAACCCAGATCTACAATTCGTTTCAACATGCAGTACACTGTTTGGCCGGAATTCGAGGGTCAAACTGCTGATTTTCGAACCCTAAGACCAAAATTTGGGCGTTTTCGATTTGGGATGTAATTGGAGATTTGGTGATACGGGTTTTGTAGAGAGGAGTCATACGAGTTCATCGGTGGTGACGGCATCGTCTAGAAGTCGTCGAAGTGGTCGGATTTGGTGTTTAAAGGCTCAAAAGGGCGGATCTTTGGACTGACGGCGGCGGAGCTAGGGTTAGCCGGAAGGGGCGGCGCCGCCTAGGGAAGATGCGACGGTCGATGGGCTTCCGGTCGCTGGTGAGCGGGGCTTCCAATTCGGTCGGAGTCGATGGCAAATCTCGGTCAAAGGCGAGGCTGGAATGGGTTCTAACGTTGGTCACGGTAGCAGGTAGGAGCGGGAACGAAGTGTAAGGGGCTGACGTGGCATCTCGTGAATGGGTGAGAGATTATTATATTTATTTTTATATATTTAAAAATCCAAACACTAAAACACTGATAACTCTCTCGTTTTAACTCGGATTTGGACGCGGTTTGTTGCGTTGGGATCATGGCAGAACTGCGGACGTTTTGGCACTAACCTGGCTGCGTTTAGAGACTGTGAAATTTTGGGCTTCTTTTGGACGTTCGATCCACTAAGGACCCAAAGGTGAGTGATTTCTCACTCACGAAATACTGAATTTATTCCCATATTTGTTAAATTAAAATATGAAATAAGTTTGGTTGCATGGTTGTGTTTGATTTGTGATTGACGGTCCAAATTTGACATGCAAGTATATAAATCTGAAAATCTAGGTCGATAATTAGTTATTTAATTTAATTAAACTACTAGTTGGATTTTTGATCCTGGCAAACCCGTATAACAGGTTAATACTGATAAATGAGATGAATGATTGTGATGGATGTGGTGGATGATTTTCGAATAAGTATTGCTTGAAATGTTCTTTATTTCAATATATGGCTGTTGTGTACTCATCATTGACGATAAACCCCATTTACCCAGATGTTACAGGCATCCAATGAACCCGGGGTTTATCGACAAAATAAATTAAGAACACAGAGTGAAATGATAAATCTCTGTGACCCTGATTTGGATCGAAATGATAGATCCATCCCTGAATATCGAGGAATCTAAATTTAAAATCACTTGGTCATAGGATAGCAAATTATATATGGACATCGGTTGGTTAAATGATTTTTTTAACATTCAAATTTATTGACGGAAATTTCATTTAAGGAATATATAGATTTTATTTTTTTCGATAAATATTTTTCTTCTTTGAAGATCTGAATATTGAATGTTATTGGAAATGGTTAAGGAAATTTCCCGAACAAATTTAAAAGTTTAAATTTGAATTTTATATGATTTGGAATTTATTTCAAATAATCGGGTGGACTCGAGTTAAATAAATTCTTATTGAGTTTAATGTGGAATAAACATAATCGAGGATATTCGAAGTTGTTTGAACTTATCATGAATATAGTTTTTATTTCCCTAAATTGGAAGATTGGGTTGAATGGCATTGAAACAAGATATTGAACTAAGGACCCCATTTAGATTGGGGTATAGATTTAAGCATTTGAAAATTTGGAAGGAAGATCATGGTTAAAGAAAATTTTTATATATATATATATATATATATATATTTACACATTTGATTTCAAAGGAATTATTCTTGCCTTAACTTTTATTATTAACCTTTACCTATAAATTATTTTATTGTAAATAACTTTTCCCTCATAATTTATTTTTCAAACTATCTAGTAAACTTTTAATTTATGTGTATGCGTAATATTTGAATTCTTTATTTATTGAAATTTTTATATTTTATCTATATATCTATTATATGCGGTTTTCTTATAAACATTTATTTTACAAGTATTTTTGAATTTGTAAATTTCCTTCCGAATGGAGAATGTTGAATTTGAACCGCCGGTTCAAATGGAGTTGAGATAATAATTCATCCTATTTGAATAAATGAACCGATTTAAAATGACTTTATATGGAAGTATGAATTATATTCTTCTCGAATATAAATGGATCTCCTAAGAGATTTAAAAGGAGAAATTATGAAAGATATATTATAATTGAATATGAATGGATTTCCGAACATAAATCGATTGAAATAACTATATTCGCTGATGTGGAATACTCTACTTGAATATGAGTCGATTTTGGAATATTATATGGTTATAATACAAGGATATGGAAAAATATTCTAATTTAGAATATAATCGGTTTGGTATGATTTATGATATTTTGATATGAAATTTTATTCTATTGAATATAGATGTGGTTCGAAACAAAATATGATATTTTGAGATGAAAGCGAACCTTTGAAATGTAAAAGAACCAACCGATGTGAAAAGATGTAAGCGCTGGTTGTTAAAGAGACCGGAGTCGACATAAGGCATACTCTCTGTCAGTGTCGATACCACTTTGGCAACTGTGAACGTTATGACGTATCCAGAATGAGTATGATGACTTGGAGGTGATTATTTAATCGAAGAAGATGCACGATGATGAAATAGCCCTGACCTTCGGGTCAGAATTGAAATGACTAAAACAGGAGCTATACCGTGACTAACTGAGGTAGCACCTTTGATCGGACACACTTCTTCGATAATATTTATTTGACTATGATGATGATTTGGGCCCAATTTTGACTTTGGGAGTGTGTTCCGAGGTGGGCGGTAGTGGCTGCTATGCGTTACCACCGGTCGGGGAGTGCAATTGGTAGAATCCTACCCTGGGCATTGCCTCGAGTACCTTGTCATATATATCCTTATCGAGCCCCATACGATTTTGATTTAGCATTTCCTTCTATGGAGTGCCCTCTGATAACACCAGTACGGTGAATTTACGATACTGTATAGACTGTTGATGCCTATAATCGGCATAAGGGTAATATGGTAATCCCGCTTACGCTATTTTCAGTATTTATACTTTACTGGATAGACACTATCATAATAGCATACTATATTATGTATGTATTAGTTGAACGGATCCTTGAGAGATGGAAAAATCCCGTAACATCTCTTGAGTTACTGTACCCATGACACTGATGTTATTTCGTATTTTGATTGGACTAATATGAGATGATTTAGTGTTGATCCGAGTGTTTGTTGTGTTTTCTTTTATGAAATACGCTCGGGTCAGCAGACGTTGCAGTTACCGAAGATGACTGTGCTTTGGAGATCGAAGACAAAGATTTGGTATATCTATTATCTATACATATGTATATCCGCTGCATTATTTTTCCGCTGCCTATTATGTACAGCTGTATGTATATGTAACTCTGATAATCATTGAAGGTTATAGTCAATGTATATATATTTCAACTGCTTCTAAGCTGCTATTTGTTTATTATATGTTGTCCTTCCGCTGTGAGGTTCTGTGATTGTTTTTCTCTTCTTTCTTTCTTTTTCTTCTTTTCCCAATAACTACCTGCATTTGCGATTTGTTCGGGTCGACATTTGTGGTTTATTGTCGATTTGAACGGTCAAAAAAATGTGGGTCGTTACAGTTGGTATCAGAGCAATGGTTAGCGATAACCTTGGCTCTATTGGGAATTAACTCATTAAAGATGGGATTAGAAATGCACTAGAATGAGTTTGAGTGATATGAGAGAGCGTACTTGTATTTTGATATAAATTGGTTTATATTATGTTGAGTTGTTCTGTTGAATATTTATGGATTCTAGTCGATATATGGGACGCCACACAATCGATAGGAATATCTAAATAATCGAATAGAATGATTGACATAATATGGTTTCCAATCATATTTTAAAATATATTGAATATATATATTTTGTTCAAGTATATATGTATTTATTTAGTAGGTGGTGATATAAAATTTGTACCTATTACGGTTGATTCGATAATAAATTTAATAAGGAATTTAAATGGTCTAAGAAATATATGAAAATGAAATGACACCTTTAAGTATAATTGAATGAGAAAGGTTTGAGATTGAAATAGAAATGAACTTGAAACTTGATCCTGGGGTACTCTTGAAGTAGTATTATGAAATTTTGGAAAAAATATCGTATTATAAGTAGTTTTCTAAAGAATTTTTAAGGATTAAAGTGTGTAATCCCTGCTCGGACATCAGAAAAGATTTCGGTAATGAGTGCACTCATTATCGATAATTATTCTGAAGAGTCTAAGTGGGGGAGAGACCACTCAATAATTATAGTAATTGGTTGTGACAAAGGATTTGGAATTTAACTCCATATGGTATAAAATTATATATATATAAAAGAAATGTTATTTAGAGTCAAGTTTAAAATTTACCTGGTATTGGAATTCCTAGGTTCTTTGATAATCCAGGAGTCGGATCAAGATTTATAAATTGTATAAGTACACATAAGCTACTCTAGAATTTAGTTTATCAACCCTGAATCAAGCATTTAAGTTCATATAAATTCATGATATTGGTTAAGTACTGAAGTGACTCGTTTCATTAGAATTTTGATTTTTAGAATATGAATTTGACTTAAGAATTTATGGTGAAGTGGTCGTTGTCATACTTACACATGTGCGATAATAAGTTTAAAGGAATTATAGGTTGGTCGGCTGGAGTGTTTGGAAAAAAAAAATTAAAAAAAACCAAAATCAAGTATGTACTTGGTTCAATTGAAGTCGACCAAAATGTATTGGAGAATTTAGTTGATATAAGTGTTAGAGAAACATGTAAGTTAAATATAAAATAAAACTCGACTAAGGACAACCAGGAATGAAATGGAAGATTTAGTGTGTAAATAAGAAAGGAAATAGCCTATGCTTTGGTTAATAAATAAGTAAGTTAAATTAGTCGAGAACTAGTTGGAAAGGGATTTAAATTAGTTACTAAATCATGACTTGCTAATAAATATAAATAAGCAAATAAACGACAAGTTAATATATATGTGAAGTTAAAGCATACAAAATCCAAATGGGATAAATCTTGTTTGAATAGTATATGGAGTATAAGTCTTGTTATAAATAATAAAATGAATGGAATTAAAACTTTTGTTGAATAAAATATAACTTAAGTCGTGTGGAAATCGAGTTAAATAGGGTTTAACTTAGGAAATCGAATAAGAAAGGTTGAGAACTAAACACAAATTTGAGTTGAACAGCCTTAATTCAAACCATGATTCGAGAGTTATTAATGATTCGAAAAATGGAATAAACTTTCACTTAAAATGGAAATGGGAATAAGTGAATAAGATAATGATTAAGGGTATGGTTAAGAAAATGAACAAGCAACTGAAATATGGAATAAGACCAAATTTAGTTCGAGTCAAGTGTATTGACTCGATAAGAGTTAACATAGAGGACCATATAATGGTTGCTTGAGAATTTAGTACTTAGAAAAGAAATGAGTTAAATTTTGACATATTGATTATGGTAATGAATTAAAGATCTAACGTAATCAAGTCCGTTGGAAATTTTAAAAATGAATTCAAGTTCATTCGAAATTTAATGCTTGAGAATGAAATGAGAAAAATAGAAATTTTATTGGAATAAAGTAAGTACTAGAATATGAATTCATTCTAGGATAATGTAGTGAATGTAAAGGATCGAATGGACAAACGAGAACGGACGAAGTGGGTGAGTTGGAAGTAAACTCAAATAAGATAGACGATAATGGAATATAAGTAATGGAATGGAAATTCTTTTAATAAAAGTGAAATGAGCATGAATATATTGAAGCAATAAAAGTATGAGAATATTGGAGCGATACCCTTTTAAATGGTTAAGTGTTGCTTAAGTTTAAAATCTGAAAGGTAGAAACTCCAAATATAAATCAATGTTTATGCAAGAATATGAACTATTCGATAAGCTGAAACTAAAGTGACCATAACTTTTGATTGGATGATCGGAATCTACGATTCCGGACTTTTCGGAAACCTTAGAAACCGAGCTAAAACCTTCGTTTATAAAGCCAGGTCGAATTCCTATGATTACTAAGCTGAAATGCAAGTTTTAGTCGTAGTTGTGTATGCAGAAAATTAAAAACTGAAGCGTATACCTATATTGTTTTGACCATAACTTCCTAATGGAGCGTCGGATTTCGATGTGCGAGTACAATTTGGATAGCCCAGGGTCTGTACTAAAACTTTTTCTTAATTTGCTGGGTTAAATTTTGCTGTTTAAAGGGTTAAAAACTGGGTAAAACATTTCAGATCTGCATTTTCAGTGTGCGGGCTGAAGTGTTCGCCTTTACTAAAATAGTCATAACTTTTGAACGACTTATCCGAATTCGACGAGTCCGGACAATTCGGAAAGCCTGAAACAAACGCTACAACTTTTGCCTATTATGTTTTAGTCAAATTCCAACTTTTAGTGAGTGATAAACCTTGTTTTGTTCGCTGACCTGTTATGAATATTTTGGATATGTAGTTGAAATGTTGATATATGTTGTCTAAGTTGTATACAATTTGCTATATGTTGTATATATGCTTGAATCTCATGTGTATGCGAGTTGTAACAGGTGTAAGGAGTGTGCGCTACGCTTTGGAGCTCGCCTGCGCTAAATATTTAAAGTGCTAAGGTAATGAAATTGCAAAATATACACTAAGGAGGTACGAATGTGAGTTATATAGTTTTGTGGTTTTATGTATATGGTGTTTTTCCCCTTTTTGGGGTGCCTCATCGAATGATGAGATGTATATTTGAATTTTATATGCGTTGTGATTTTCCGGACCTCTCCGTACAAAGGAGATGCTGCCGAAATTTCCCGTGATTTCGGGAGTTAGAAAATTTATGAAAATTTTCAATTATAAAGCTTATTTTATAAATACTATTCTATAAGTATGGATTTGAAAGTATGACTTGTTTAATACCTTATCTCGTTCCTTTTTCGAGGACGAAAAGATTTTAAGTGGGGGAGAATGTAACATCCCATATTTTCTGTATATTTAATTTTCAATTTTTAAATAAATAAAATGGATTAATTTTGAGGAAAATCAAATTTTGTTGATTTTGATGATAATAATTATTGAATTGAGCATATATAAATGTTGTAATGTGAAATTTAATATTTTATAACAAATAAAGTTTGGATTGTCTAAGTTAAAATAGGAATTTAAACTTTATTTGATAAATTCGGAAATTTTGAGTTGATATTACAATTGTTAAGGATAATTCGAGTCCATTTATTTATAATTGAAATTTAAAATTTAAATGGATAAGTAAATTAATTCGAGAAGATGACTTATGTGGTATTGACTTAGAAAATTTATTTAAGTTGTAATTAGATTTAATTGGGAATTTCTAAATATTTGAGTTTGAATTAAAAACATTTAAGCAAGTAATTGAATATTTTAATTATTTAATTAACTGTGGAATTTAACTGTTTTGACGACTGTCTCGGAATTCGACGAAACAGGCGCCATCAGAACCGGAGCGGTGAATTATTACAGGATTTCAATTTGCGTTACAATCCGACTTACCGTTTGATCGTACGAGAGAAAATGTGAACGAGATCAGTGTAAATGGATAATTGGATGTATCTTATATTTAGGCCTTATATATGCATATAACCTGAGTCCATGACCACCTCATCAGCTCATTTCTATTATACGTATAACTTTTTTCTTCATTCAAGCTTTCTCTAATGGCAGAAAATTTACAAACCCTAGTTTCAAACAAAATACAAGCTTGAAATTAAATCTCTTTAAACCCCAACGTATTATATATCATTTCGAAGCCCTCGATGAGTAGAACCCAGATCTACAATTCGTTTCAACATGCAGTACACTGTTTGGCCGGAATTCGAGGGTCAAACTGCTGATTTTCGAACCCTAAGACCAAAATTTGGGCGTTTTCGATTTGGGATGTAATTGGAGATTTGGTGATACGGGTTTTGTAGAGAGGAGTCATACGAGTTCATCGGTGGTGACGGCATCGTCTAGAAGTCGTCGGATTGGTCGGATTTGGTGTTTAAAGGATCAAAGGGGCGGATCTTTGGACTGACGGCGGCAGAGCTAGGGTTAGCCGGAAGGGGCGGCGCCGCCTAGGGAAGATGCGACGGTCGATGGGCTTCCGGTCGCTGGTGAGCGGGGCTTCCAATTCGGTCGGAGTCGATGGCAAATCTCGGTCAAAGGCGAGGCTGGAATGGGTTCTAACGTTGGTCACGGTAGCAGGTAGGAGCGGGAACGAAGTGTAAGGGGCTGACGTGGCATCTCGTGAATGGGTCAGAGATTATTATATTTATTTTTATATATTTAAAAATCCAAACACTAAAACACTGATAACTCTCTCGTTTTAACTCGGATTTGGACGCGGTTTGTTGGGTTGGGATCGTGGCGGAATTACGGACGTTTTGGCACAAACCTGGCTGCGTTTAGAGACTGTGAAATTTTGGGCTTCTTTTGGACGTTCGATCCACTAAGGACCCAAAGGTGAGTGATTTCTCACTCACGAAATACAGAATTTATTCCCACATTTGTTAAATTAAAATATGAAATAAGTTTGGTTGCATGGTAGTGTTTGATTTGTGATTGATGGTCCAAATTTGACATGCAAGTATATAAATCTGAAAATCTAGGTCGATAATTAGTTATTTAATTAAATTAAATTACTAGTTGGATTTTTGATCCTGGCAAACCCGTATAACAGGTTAATACTGATAAATGAGATGAATGATTGTGATGGATGATTTTTGAATAAGTATTGCTTGAAATGTTGTTTATTTCAATATATGGATGTTGTGTACTCATCATTGACGATAAACCCCATTTACCCTGATGTTACGGGCATCCAATGAACCCGGGGTTTATCGACAAAATAAATTAAGAACACAGAGTGAAATGATAAATCTCTGTGACCCTGATTTGGATCGAAATGATAGATCCATCCCTGAATATCGAGAAATCTAAATTTAAAATCACTTGGCCAAAGGATAGCAAATTATATATGGACATCGGTTGGTTAAATGATTTTTTTAACATTCAAATTTATTGATGGAAATTTCATTTCAGGAATATATCGATTTTTTTTTTCGATAAATATTTTTCTTCTTTGAAGATCTGAATATTGAATGTTATTGGAAATGGTTAAGGAAATTTCCCGAACAAATTTAAAAGTGTAAATTTGAATTTTATATGATTTGGAATTTATTTCAAATAATCGGGTGGACTCGAGTTAAATAAATTCTTATTGAGTTTAATGTGGAATAAACATAATCGAGGATATTCGAAGTTGTTTGAACTTATCATGAATATAGTTTATATTTCCCTAAATTGGAAGATTGGGTTGAATGGCGTTGAAACAAGATATTGAACTAAGGACTCCATTTAGATTGGGGTATAGATTGAAGCATTTGAAAATTTGGAAGGAAGATTATGGTTAAAGAATTTTTTTATGTATATATATTTATTTACACATTTGATTTCAAAGGAATTATTCTTGCCTTAACTTTTATTATTAACCTTTACCTATAAATTATTTTATTATAAATAACTTTTCCCTCATAATTTACTTTTCAAACTATCTAGTAAACTTTTAATTTATGTGTATGCATAATATTTGAATTCTTTATTTATTGAAATTTTTATATTTTATCTATATATCTATTATATAAGGTTTTCTTATAAACATTTATTTTACAAGTATTTTTGAATTTGTAAATTTCCTTACGAATGGAGAATGTTGAATTTGAACCGCCGGTTCAAATGGAGTTGAGATAATAATTCATCCTATTTGAATAAATGAACCGATTTAAAATGACTTTATATGGAAGTATGAATTATATTCTTCTCGAATATAAATGGATCTCCTAATTGATTTAAAAGGAGAAATTATGAAAGATATATTCTAATTGAATATGAATGGATTTCCGAACATAAATCGATTGAAATAACTATAATCGCTGATGTGGAATGCTCTACTTGAATATGAGTCGATTTTGGAATATTATATGGTTATAATACAAGGATATGGAAAAATATTCTAATTTAGAATATAATCGGTTTGGTATGATTTATGATATTTTGATATGAAATTTTATTCTATTGAATATAGATGTGGTTCGAAACAAAATAAGATATTTTGAGACGAAAGCGAACCTTTGAAATGTAAAAGAACCAATCTATGTGAAAAGATGTAAGCACTGGTTGTTAAAGAGACCGGAGTCGACATAAGGCATACTCTCTGTCAGTGTCGATACCACTGAGACGACCCGATTTCCCGTTCTCACGGAAACAAGGGTTATCTTTGGAATATAACACAGAAACAGATAATAGCAGAACAGAATTAAATAAACACCAGGTAATGAACAATAGAATATACTGGATAAAAGTAATCATCAGAGTTACACAGTATACAGGATCTTACTTAGTACAAATACAGTTCAGCTATACATAAATGTCTACAGCGGAAATAAACAAAATATGTACAATAGGAGCTGAACAGCATAAAAAGAAATAAATGATAGAATCCATCTTCAGCTCCAGCTATCCAGAAAGAACCAGCTAAACCTGAATACAAGGCTGCCCGTGTAGAAAAAGGGGCACCCGAGTTTGAGAGTGAAACAAACTACGAGTCAGTCATGGGACTGGTATGAGAAATCCACTCAACACTTATATAATAGGCTAATCACAGGACCACGCCACTTTCGTGGAACGAGTTTACTCCATTGGATCGCCAGTGCTTTAAAACAAATCTTTCTTTTAAACATCGCTATGCTTTTTATAAAAATGAAGCCGTTATAAGACTCAGTTCCCATCACACAATGCAACGCAAGCCGGAGGATAGAGTTTTTACCTTATAACAGCCAAATATGCTTGATACGAATAAAACAAAGGCATTTGATATTATTGCTAGGGTTTATATGTTTTGAAAGCAATTTCAAATCATAACTATCAATCATAGACGGCATTAATGCCCCATACCACTATGTCGCCATATATAGGTATACAATCAAAACCGCACGATGTCGTATTTGGAAATTGGATTTCCGTCATGAACCAAGGCAAAAGATAGTCCTTACCGAATTCGTGACTCTCTAGCCCGAGCCACCGGAACAGCCGCAACTGCCCCTTGGAGCGACAGGGCCGGTCCACCGATGTGGATTATAGTGCCTGAACAATACGTTTCCCCGCCCTTTGGGGCGTAAATGAGCCAACGAATGACTCCATCGGACCCGGATCGTCCGACCAAACCGAGGCGCCTCGCAACAGCAACAACCACATAGGTGAAAAGTATATAAATGTCAGGGCTGGTAGGTCACTGACACCACCCTAGCTAGAAAGAAATGCATGCCCTCCCTGAGGTCCTTCTCCCGTTTTAGGTTCATACCGGGGTGTGAGGCTCGCGAATTCACGTTATACACAAAGCTACGCCACACAGGCGGTGCTTTGATCATCACCACAAGACTTTGCTTTTCAACCGAAGCCCTGATCACTGCATCTTAGCATGCCACACAGGCAATTCACGCCATGCGATTGATGTCCATCGATATACAACCTCTGAGCTCGTACGTCTCAGAGAAGGGCGTTAAGCAAAAGAATAAATTCTCCGCCGCCAAACAGATGTATATTTAACAGAGATCAATCAACACAGAATAAAATCCAATGTCGGACACACAGTCCATTTACAAGTCCGTTCTGGGTCTGAACGAAACCGGAGGCACTAAATACCTCGCAAACCCATCGATCACCACGTACGTCTGGACGATCACCACTCATTATCCATATTTCGGGATGCCTCCCAATCAGGACCTCGGTTACCATCCAAACGAGGTGAAGATCTCCGGTCTTCGACCATCGTCTTCATCTTCGACTTTCAATCGTCGGTCAATTATTTGAAATGAGAATTAACTCGGCCTTCTCAAATAATTCACGTATATTTAGAATTTCAAATCAATTTATTTCAATGGTTAAATTATTCGACAACACCAATTGTGTTCTTTTAATGTAATTTTCACACCAAACACATTCAACCATCAAAAGCCACATAAATCAAGCAAATTCAATTTATTTCCATTCCATATCGCTTATGATATTTTATAACTATTTATCGCTATTTTTATTTATTTTAAAATAGCCATTTTATTCAAAACGACGCTTCGGGCCCTAAAGCGGCCGTGGCGCTGTTTTTCTTCAGATTTGATTTACACATATCTGAAAATCTAACCGTTGGATCTTCACAAAATTTATATCATTAGAAAGGTCTTTTCAAAACGAATCCAACGGTTCCAGTTTCGGGAAAATCCGACGGTCGGATCTCCTGGTACAATCGTTTGAATTTTCGATTTCAAATTACGAACTGCAGCATCGTTATTCGATTAAATATATAATTATATTTATATATATATAAATATAATCGCTTCTGGCGCTGTTTTTCATCAGTTTTGATTTAAACATTCCAGACAATCTAACCGTTGGATTTTTACAAGGTTGGTGCCGTTGGAAAGATTATTCCAAGGCGAACCCGACGGTTGAGGTTTCGGGAAAATCCAATGGTCGGATTTCTCGCACTAGTCGTTTGAAATCACGGTTTCAAAATACGAACTGCACGGCTTCGTTTCGTTTTAATTTTATTTATATTTATATATTTATATAAATATAGTTTCTTCAAAAATTCCTATATCGTTTTCATTTCAAATATTTCACTAACGCCTTAAAATTTTGGAAAATTTCGCCATAACCTCCCCTGTATCGGGAGCATCGGGAAATCGCAAATAGCTTTCCCGGTCCTTCTAATCTCAAAAAGAAAAAGAAAAAGCCAAGCGGCTAGCCAACAGGCTCATAAAATCATCACCCAAACAAAGCAGTAAATGTGTACCTATTTGTCGGGCACAAAATTTTATTCCTCTTCTCTAGCCCCTTTGCTATAACCTGTTCAATGAATATGCATGTACATATATATACAGTTCTTATCATTTATCATTTTCTATTCAACTTCATATTTGATTTCTGTTTGGTTTAAAGACACCATTCATTCTAATGTTACATAAATAGGTGCAAATCATTTCATTAGCTAATTAATGAATATTTCATCTCATATATGTTTATTTTGAACAAGTGGCTATTTTTAACACTTCACATTTCAACGGTTTATGCATACAATAAAAATGTGATTTTTATTGTAAAACAATTCATTTCAAAACACTATTTTTCTATATAGTTCATGTTGGTGATAAAAATGGGATTTTTATCATAAAACAATTTCTTTTAAAACGAGATTATTTTACACAGTTCATATAGTCGATAAAAGGTGATTTTTATTATCAAACAATCTATCTCCAAATATGAATACCATTCAACGCATGAATTTCTAATCAACGAATGAATATCAATTCAACACATGAATGTTTTCTATAGTTTCTATATATAGATAAAAATGTGATTTTTATTATCAAACAATTTATTTCAAAATTTGAATACCATTCAACACATGAATGTTTTCTATAGTTTCTATATATAGATAAAAATGTGATTTTTATTATCAAACGATTTATTTCAAAATATTAATACCATTCAACACATGAATTTCTAATCAACGAATGAATATCAATTCAACACATGAATGTTTTCTATAGTTTCTATATATAGATAAAAATGTGATTTTTATTATCAAACGATTTATTTCAAAATATGAATACCATTCAACACATGAATTTCTAATCAACGAATGAATATCAATTCAACACATGAATGTTTTCTATTCAATGAATAAATATAGTTTAAGCATATGAAAATAATTCAAACACACGAATATTATTCAAAATTTCGGCAGCATAACGGCAGGGTAGTTAAAACCGGGACCGTCCCTAGTACGGCTCCTCGCTCTACCTTAAAACCTCGCGGTTTTTGACAATGGGGATCATGCATCTAGTTCGCACGCAGGCGGCATGTATATATTTATTTCATTTCCACAAACTAATCCTGTGTGGTTTCAACCAAATATTTCTCAACCACAAATGGGTATTTTTCAACCACAATCAACCAATATCAATCACAAACAATCCCAAACAACCATTCGTTATCAATCAATTTTCACAACAATTTCAATCAATAAATATCGTCCATGGTTTGTGGACGAGGGGCGTATATATATATATATATATTTATATATAGCAATTTACTTTCATTTCACACATATATATATTTTTAAATCAGAAATCTCACCAATAGCTATCCAACTACTACGACTCTTCTTCGCCAATCTCTCTTTCGGTCGCTTTGTTGCCCGTATTCTCTACATATGTAAAAATCGAATTTTTACTATGTTATTCAATATATAAAAACTGCATTTCAAAAATATATATTCCGCCTTTTCAAAAATAAAGGTTATATTTTTAATATTCCTATGATGTAAAGATTATATTTTTATTACTTTAAAAATACCAAAATCATATCTTACTCCTTCTACTTAATAAAATTTCCGTCTTTTCTCTTTAAAAAAATATGATCTTTATTTTTTCCAAGTTCGAATCTTTTTCTTTTCAAAGTTCAAATCTTTTTCTTTTTAAAGTTCTAATCTTTTTTCTTTTTAAAGTTCTAATCTTTTTTCTTTTTAAAATTCGAATCTTTTTTCTTTTTAAAGTTTAAATTAAAAATCCAATTTATAACCTGCTCAAAATCAGTTTTTAAACTTCTTAAAAATCAGTTTCATACCTTTATAAAATCAGTTTTTAAACTATTTTAAAAATCTGTTTTTAAATCCTTTATAAAATCAGTTTTAAACCATTTTAAAAATCTGTTTTTAAATCCTTTATAAAATCAGTTTTTCAGAATAAAAATAAAAATAAAATAACTTAAAGTACTCACCGTGATCTGCGAAGGGGGGGGGGGAGGAAGAAGACGTCGGCGGCAGGCGGAGCTCGCTTCCAGGGGGCGGCGGCTTCAGCGTCTCGAACTGGCGGGCTCTCGAATCGCTCGCGATGGCTTCTAGAGGCTCGGGTCTTCGATCGATGGAGGGGGGACAGCGATGTCTTCGTCTTCGTCGAAGCTCCGGTGGTGCGGCGATGCTTCAGGGGGCGTCGATCGATAGTTTTAGGGTTTTTCCCCCTTTTTTTTATTTTGAACGAGAATGAATGTGAGGAGAGAGAGAGAGAAAAGGAGTTTATATAAATATTTATTATTATTAAATTTCTATTTAAAAGTTGACTTTTTATTTGAAGTCGAAATGGGACCCACCGACTGTCGTGTATAGCGTATTACCCCCATTCCGAACACAATGGGATATGTATCGCTAGCTGATTTGATCGTTACAATCAGTTTCCGTTGAATTTACATTTAAATCATTATATTCAATTTTAAACGTACATTTCAAATTACCGAGGCCACATACTAACTAGAAAAATTCCCGAAAAATATTTTCTAGCTTCGTATTGACGATACGGTCCTAACAAAACTAGTTTCGTCGAATTCTGAGACCGTTTGAAAAATGGCCAATTTCCCGTCGATTAAAATCAACTGAAACTGGTGAAACGCGTTTTCCTTTGCCACGCTCACATATTGATTCGAAAAATTATGAAATTTGAAACCTAGCAATAACTTGACCCCACGAATCCAACAAAAGTGGTTTCGTCGAAATCCGAGGTCGTTTGCAAAATGTCCATTTTTAAGGGCCTGAATTCCATAGCGACTATTCAGAATTTTCAACTGGACATATCTTTTGATTCCCGCTATCAAATTTCGATTGGTCAGATTCGTTGTAAAGATATCATCAATTAGATCCTAATGTTTTTGGTTTCACTAAAATCCGGATTGTTTTGCACCCGGTATATTCAATTGAAGTTTGAAATCGAATTATCGAATTACCGCGCCATTTTCAATTCTGTATACAATTATAATTAATTATATTCGTTTTCAAATGTAGATTCAAACTCAGTTTTCATCGCCATTATTTAAAATATTTATTTTAAATATTTAAAATCCATTATTTCAGCCAATTTCAAAATTTTAAATTGGTTCAGATTTTCTGGGTCGTTACAATCTCCCCCACTTAAAACTTTTCGTCCCCGAAAAGGAACAAAGTCGAAAGTGGTTTGATAAATCTACAATCACACAACACAACAACCAATCCAATTGTTTTTAACCTTTTTAACTTTTCAAATATATATCTTTTATATATTCAAAAATTATATTTCTCAAACCAGACTATATATATATATAATCAAAAATACGTTATTTAAAAACATATTACTCTCGACTCGTTCTGAGGCACTTCTGACCCCATCTCTAACGAGTTGTTCTGATTCTGCTATACTCATACTAGGATATTACTGATCCTATCTTTATTGAGTTACCCGTCCTAGAACAATACTAGTTCTATTTCTGACGAGTTCTTCAAATGTTATATTCCAGAACTACGCTTAACCAAAGCTCTGATACCACGATGTGACGATACCGCGAAATCCGGTAGGCTTTGCAACCATCCCTTCATCCTCCAGTACAGCAGGTAAAACCCACCGTGGCTCCCAATGGTACCCCAACCACTTGTTTTACGGCGACCCTCTCGAGTCTCGCGCCCACTGGCAAACCAACACTCAACAGGGACATGTAGGGGTAAGAGTCTCCCGTTCGCCACCAAACTGCGAAGCGAGAACCCCCTATCACGCGTACCCAGCCCACACAGGGCCAGCAACAAGGACTGGTATGCTTTAAAAATATAAATTTTCATATCTTACTTCTTTTACCTAATAAAAATTCCGTCTTTTCTCTTTAAAAAAATATGATCTTTATTTTTTCCAAGTTCGAATCTTTTTCTTTTCAAAGTTCAAATCTTTTTCTTTTTAAAGTTCTAATCTTTTTTCTTTTTAAAGTTCTAATCTTTTTTCTTTTTAAAATTCGAATCTTTTTTCTTTTTAAAGTTTAAATTAAAAATCCAATTTATAACCTGCTCAAAATCAGTTTTTAAACTTCTTAAAAATCAGTTTCATACCTTTATAAAATCAGTTTTTAAACTATTTTAAAAATCTGTTTTTAAATCCTTTATAAAATCAATTTTAAACCATTTTAAAAATCTGTTTTTA
Source organism: Allium sativum (assembly GCA_030737875.1). Classification (NCBI taxonomy): domain Eukaryota; kingdom Viridiplantae; phylum Streptophyta; class Magnoliopsida; order Asparagales; family Amaryllidaceae; genus Allium; species Allium sativum. Next base: position 730,282,850 of record CM060923.1, on the reverse strand, counting down.
AATCCTTTATAAAATCAGTTTTTCAGAATAAAAATAAAAATAAAATAACTTAAAGTACTCACCGTGATCTGCGAAGGGGGGGGGGGGGGAGGAAGAAGACGTCGGCGACAGGCGGAGCTCGCTTCCAGGGGGGCGGCGGCTTCAGCGTCTCGAACTGGGGGGCTCTCGAATCGCTCGCGATGGCTTCTGGTGGCTCGGGTCTTCGATCGATGGAGGGGGGACAGCGATGTCTTCGTCTTCGTCGAAGCTCCGGTGGTGCGGCGATGCTTCAGGGGGCATCGATCGATAGTTTTAGGGTTTTTCCCCCTTTTTTTTATTTTGAACGAGAATGAATGTGAGGAGAGAGAGAGAGAAAAGGAGTTTATATAAATATTTATTATTATTAAATTTCTATTTAAAAGTTGACTTTTTATTTGAAGTCGAAATGGGACCCACCGACTGTCGTGTATAGCGTATTACCCCCATTCCGAACACAATGGGATATGTATCGCTAGCTGATTTGATCGTTACAATCAGTTTCCGTTGAATTTACATTTAAATCATTATATTGAATTTTAAACGTACATTTCAAATTACCGGGGCCACATACTAACTAGAAAAATTCACGAAAAATATTTTCTAGCTTCGTATTGATGATACGGTCCTAACAAAACTAGTTTTGTCGAATTCTGAGACCGTTTGAAAAATGGCCAATTTCCCGTCGATTAAAATAAACTGAAACTGGTCAAACGCGTTTTCCTTTGCCACGCTCACATATTGATTCGAAAAATTATGAAATTTCAAACCTAGCAATAACTTGACCCCACGAATCCAACAAAAGTGGTTTCGTCGAAATCCGAGGTCGTTTGCAAAATGGCCATTTTTAAGGGCCTGAATTCCATAGCGACTATTCAGAATTTTCAACTGGACATATCTTTTGATTCCCGCTATCAAATTTCGATTGGTCAGATTCCTTGTAAAGATATCATCAATTAGATCCTAATGTTTTTGGTTTCACTAAAATCCGGATTGTTTTGCACCCGGTATATTCAATTGAAGTTTGAAATCGAATTATCGAATTACCGCGCCATTTTCAATTCTATATATAATTATAATTAATTATATTCGTTTTCAAATGTCGATTCAAACTCAGTTTTCATCGCCATTATTTAAAATATTTAATTTAAATATTTAAAATCCATTATTTTAGCCAATTTAAAATTTTTAAATTAGTTCAGATTTTCTGGGTCGTTACAACCACTTTGACAACTGTTAACGTTATGACGTATCCAGAATGAGTATGATGACTTGGAGGCGATTATTTAATCGAAGAAGATGCACGATGATTAAATAGCCCTGACCTTCGGGTCAGAATTGAAATGACTAAAACATGAGCTATACCGTGACTAACTGAGGTACCACCTTTGATCGGACACACTTCTTCGATAATATTTCTTTGACTATGATGATGATGATTTGGGCCCAATTTTGACTTTGGGAGTGTGTTCCGAGGTGGGCGGTAGTGTCTGCTATGCGTTACCACCGGTCCGGGAGTGCAATTGGTAAAATCCTACCCTGGACATTGCCTCGAGTTCCTTGTCATATATATCCTTATCGAGCCCCATACGATTTTGATTTAGCATTGCCTTCTATGGAGTGCCCTATGATAACACCAGTACGGTGAATTTACGGTACTGTATAGACTGTTGATGCCTATAAACGGCGTAAGGGTAATATGGTAATCCCGCATACGCTATTTTCAGTATTTATACTTTACTGGATAGACACTATCATAATAGCGTACTATATTATGTATGTATTAGTTTAACGTATCCTTGAGAGATGGAAAAATCCAGTAACATCTCTTGAGTTACTGTACCCATGACACTGATGTTATTTCGTATTTTGATTGGACTAATATGAGATGATTTAGTGCTGATCCGAGTGTTTGTTGTGTTTTCTTTTATGCAATACGCTCGGGTAAGCAGACGTTGCAGTTACCGAAGATGACTTTGCTTTGGAGATCGAAGACGAAGATTTGGTATATCTATTAACTATACATATGTATATCCGCTGCATTATTTTTCCGCTGCTTATTATGTACAGCTGTATGTATATGTAACTCCGATAATCATTGAAGTTTATAGTCAATGTATATATATTTCAACTTCTTCTAAACTGCTATTTGTTTATTATATGTTGTCCTTCCGCTATGAGGTTCTGTGATTGTTTCTCTCTTCTTTCTTTCTTTTTCTTCTTTTCCCAATAACTACCTGCATTTGCGAATTGTTCGGGTCGACATGTGTGGTTTATTGTCGATTTGAACGGTCAAAAAAATGTGGGTCGTTACATCAATCAAGCTGGGGTATAATTACCTCTCAGACCTTAACTGAACAACGTTTCAACATCGAAATAGTCAAAGTTTATCTTTTAAACCTTTAACAAACTTCCTTAGGTAACTCTCTTTCGAACAAATCCCTATTCGATAAATCCTCCCTTCGAATAACTATATTCGATAATCTCTCTTTCGAACAACTAGATTCGAAAACCTTTCTTCGAAAAAACTATATTTTATTTACTCTATTCAATTTACTCTTATCAATTAACTCTATTGGATTAACTCTTTTTAATTAACTCTATTGATTAACTCTATTTGATTAACTCTTTTCACTTAACTCCTTCCAAATAAACTATATTCGATAATTCCTTTTACTCTATTCGAATAAACCATATTCGAATAAACTATATTCGATTTACTTCTTTCGAATAACAAGATTTGATAACTCCTTTCGAATAACTAGATTCGATAACTGTTTTCGAATAACTAGATTCGATAACTCCTTTCGAATACCCAGATTTGATAACTCCTTTCGAATAACTAATAGTCGATAACTCCTTTCGAATAACTAGATTCGATAAATCCTTACGAATAACTAGATGCGATAACTCCTTTGAATAACTAGATTCGATAACTCCTTTTAATTTGATTCGAATAACTAATATTCGAGAACTCCTAATTCGACTAATTCTAATCGATTTATTCTAATTCGATTAACTCTATTTAATTACTCTATTGGTTAACTCTAACTCTAAATGGTTAGCTCTAACTAATCAACTCTAACTGGTCAAACCTAAATCGTTTACTTTATTCGATTAACTCTAATCGAATAACTAATATTCGATTAACTCATTTCGATTACTCTTTTGAATTAACTCCTTTGATTAATTCCTCTTCTACTTGTTTAATTAACAAATAACTATTCCCTCTTCAATTCTATTTATTTAACAAATAAATATTTCTTTTATCTTTTCTATTTATTTTACAAATTAATATTTCTTTTATCTTTCCTGTTTATTTAACAAATAAATATTTCTTTTATCTTTTCTATTTATTTAACAATTAAATATTTCTTGTATCTTTCCTATTTATTTAACAAATAAATATTTCTTTTATCTTTCTGTTTATTTAACAAATAAATATTTCCTTTATCTAATCCTTTCCAAAATATTTTCCTTTTATATCTGTTTTACAAATATTTCCTATTTTTTTTTCAAATAACTATCCTTATAATATCATATTTATTTTCTAAATAAATATTCCTTTTATAAAATCCTATGATTTTATAAATAATTCCTTTTCAATTCTATTTGTAAATGGTTTACAAATATTTCCTCTTTATCTTCTATTTATTTTCCTAATAAATATTCCTTTATAAATTCTATTTACTTTCTAAGTAAATATCTTTCTTTATACTTCTATTTACTTGCTAAGTAAATAATCGTTTTACCCTTCTATTTACTTTCTAAATAAATAATCGTTTTATAAAATTCTTTGATTTTATAAATATTCTATTTCAATACACAGTTTGAAATTTCCCTTTTCCATTCCAATATTTCTTTTGGTATTCAACAGTACCAAATAACAGGACGGTGTCATTATAATCAATCATAGATTATACACCACATTATATAACACAATATATGAAAACAAGAGTATTATAAATATTGAGGAATCCTGTTGGATCCCTCCAACCTGTTTCCCTGCATCACAGATGTTAAACAACATAACTAACATCAATTTCATTTCGATATGAAATATTCTACTGAACAGTTCTAATAATACGTTGTAAAAATAGAACAGTTCGGAGTTGGTGACTTTTACTCACTTTGGCAATTCATCGTTAAAGAACGATAAATTGTTGTTTGATTTGAATCGAACAATTTATTTCGCCATAAATTCAAACGAGCTCCAATCCACTCCCAGTCAGTCCTATTGGGTAGTATCCGTCCATACGATCCCATTGGATCTTGTTTCGCTCAATTCTGATATCGTATCACGAAGTCATACCATTCAGAAGTCAGTACACTATTTAAAATAAACACATGGATTAAAAAATTAAAAATGGGCCTTAACCTTGATCCCTTGGCCAAACCCACGTTAAAAACAAGGCCCGCACTATTCTTCTTCCCCCAAATGAACTATCGTGGCTCCAGTAACAAACACTCACCATAGCCGTGATTTCAAGCATTGATTCCCCATTCGACCCTTCACAAAAACATGAATCGAAATCATCGTGTCCACCTCCATGATAATCTCTTCTTAATCATACCAAAATGGGGTAGCTCGATGCTACCATTTACAACGCGACCTGTAACCAAATCGACCCCATTGACCACGACTTTGACCACCTCCTGCTCCCACATCTTTCATCAATACGGGCTACAACCACCACCAACGGGTTCTCCATCAAAAACCGCACCTGGAGGTCACTATCTCCCTGAACTCGAAGTCCCCCATGTCGATCCGACTTTAGATCCATTAAATCACTTGGACTAGGTGGGCCCAAGGTAGCTCAACGATCCAACCTAGTCCCATTGATCAAAGTTTCGGCAACTCGTGTATGCGAATGCCATTATTAGGACAATATTTTTCATATGTCGTGGCATGGATTCATATGGATTCTCCTTTAAGGCGAGGTCGAACCCAAATGCTAGGCGTAGGCGCTTTAATGATTGAGCACTTGGTGAGTACACAGGTGGTCATTGAGTCGTGATTGACTTGGTTGTTGGATCCTCGAAGTTAAGTGAACATGATCGTAGCTTGGCGTACGATCCCAAATTCCGATCCCGAAACGTTCGTTTGGGGCATGCCGATCCCCTGAATGTAGTTGCTTCCTTTCTTCTCTTCTCCGGATAGAAAATCAACGTAAAGCATGGAGGATGCCAAAATACTTCTTTTGTACTTTGGATGTTCGAGGTGTTGTTAGGTTTTAGGAGAAGGGAAGAGAGATATGGAAAGTAAGAGGGCCTTCGGATTTGGTATTAAAGAAAGTGGAGCGGCGGACCATGTGAAACGGGATAACGAATTTGAATAAAGGTGGCCAAGCATGTGTGAATACGAGATTGGGCTTTGTGTCCCAAATTCTTATTAAATCTTTCACTCTCTTAAGGAGTTCGAACCTTGGTTGAGGAGATGACAACTAAGCCGGCGCGCAGGAGCATGAGACATAACTTTGCACTCCCATGACTTTGTCGAGCCCTGTCTTCGATCTTGAATTTTTAAACTTGAACCTTTGCAAGGCGGCATATGGGCGGACAGTGATTAGTGATTTTTGGTCTCGTGATGCGGTCCTCAAGGAATGGAGCTGCTTGGATTGTCATCTTGAATGCTTATGTAAGATATCGACACATAGTCGAGCTGTTAGTCTTTGGATCCGATCAATTACCTAACCACGATGTGGCTACATCTTGACTTAGGTGTTGCACTGGCGGTTGGTGATGGTCGTGGCGTTAGTTGTTGAGGATAAAGGTTGCCATCATGTTCCGGAATGTCAGATTTTTGTGGAGTCCGGTTACTAATGGAAGCGGAGAATCCTCCAGGGCCTGAAATTTTGCTCTGGATTCGATTCGTTGCAATGTGAAGGTGCTCCGAAGATGGTGGCTCCGTAGGATGCTGTGAAGTTGACGCCAGTGTAGAGACTTAAGGGGATCTGATCGGGTCTTGAGATTGCCAGGCCGGTGCAATAATCCGTAGAGGGTTGCCCCCAGGCCCGGGTACTTGCTTGATTCTGCTCGACGTCAGAGATGAGCTAGCAAGCTTGCATCGTTGCTCAATTTTTCATGTCAAGTCGGTACTTAGAGTTGAACGTAACACAATTGGTTGGCGAATGATTCTGGAAATGAACTTATTTGGACAGAATGCTCGGATACGCGCGCAAGATGCGGGCATACGGTCGAGTCGTTAGTCTCCAACAAAATTATGTCAGGATCATTATCCGATCCGAAAATGGTGCTGAAGTTTACTAGTAACCACAGCCATAGTTATCCAAACTAGGTGCCGTCGCCGCGTTTCGATGTGCTTGTATGTATGGATCGAGGTGTGTGAGTTAGCTTCATGTTGCGTTTAAGTATGAGTTTTCTGGCAGGGCGCTGAGACTTTGCGAACCCAATGAACCGGCTATTGAAACCCTAGAACTTGCACCAAAATATGGATTTTTCATTTTGCGTATTGAGAATTTATCTATGTTCTCCAGTTCCTCATGGAATCAGTGGTTATATTGCTCCCTCTGTCATTTGGTGCGGGCTTCTACGCTCGGTCTTCCTAGTATTGCCGAGAGGTTAGAAGATTCTAAGAACTGAGGCTTCGGGTCTAGGTCCTCCTTTTGGCTAGGTGTATGTTCCTCTTTATAATGGTTTCCTCGATGGCTGTGGTGATAGAAATACCGACGCGGAAGCTGGGGGAGATCCTCCTCGAGTCCTGCGATGAGTAAGATGGTGCGGAGATAGGCGGTGGACTGCCCCCAAGCTCGAGTACTTGCTAACCGAAGAGGATGCGAGCGATGAACCCTCAAAGGTCAAATAGTTGCTTCTTTTGCTGGGAAGCCCCCCTGGAGCATAGGCGACGCCAAGCTTTGCCCCCATGCTTCATCAAGTGTCCGAGTCCCGGTTCGAGTTACAGTGGGAACAATCTAGAGTAGTAGGAGAACCCGTGGCTTCGAGATCCCATATTCATATGAGCCTCCTTAGAGGTGGATAAGTTGTTGCTGGACAAAGCGCTCATGCGACGAGCGTAGTTGATGTAAGTCTACAAACAAAGCAAGCTATAATGGAAGGTCAGGAAGCCCGGCTGGTGCCAAATTCATAGGAACCGGAGGATAAGAGGGACAGGATGAGGTTTCCATGAAAGATTCATGGGCGAGGGTTAGTCGGGATACCCAGGAGAAATCTGCCTTTGGGGTGGGGAAAATGTAGGCCGATGCTGAGGCGGAGAAGGGGATGGCCTCTGAGTAGGCTATTAAAAAGGAGAGCCGTCGGTGATGCCCACCAGAAGAGGGCGAGAGGACCCTTAGCGAACTTGAAGCGGATGGAGTTATGCGATTCCAGGGCAGGGAGCCAGCTGATCAGAAAGCCGCCTTGGATGCTGAGAAGATGGCAGAGCTGGTTGCAAGGAAGACTTGGGAGAACCCAGGTTGAATTGTTCCTTTCTTCTTACATCGTCCCCAAGTTGTTGCCATGAATTTCCCTCGGGGAGGTTATGATGATTATAAGCGGCAAGGATGATAGCGGAAGGCGCGGATCGGTGCCTCATGTATCTGTTACTTCTGTGTGGAGTAGAGAAGGAGGAAGCAGTTCTTGAAGGAAATTGTAACGGCGCGATTTTTGATGCCTCGAAAGTCATGTCATTATTGAAAGAATTTAGAAGATGAGATAGAAAAGATAGAACTAATAGAATAAAAAAAAGAAAAACATTAGAATCTCAAAGCGGAATTTAATGAAAACATAATATATTACATAACAGGGTCGGATACATCATAGTACAACATCATATTACATCATCATAGTATAACTGCATAAATATAGATGATCACTTAGGCTAATATAGATAGTTAAACTGGATACATAGAAATAGTTATACTACTAGACGGGTCTTGAATTTGAACTTCATAAGGTTCCACTTGCCTACATGAATTACTTGTCTACTCATTATGAGTACCAAAGAGTTTAGGAGACACAGAAAATAAACTCTGGGTCAGTCAGGGGACTGGTGTGGGTAAACATAGTCAAAAGATGTCAGCAGGGAAATAAGAGATAATGTTTCCACATTGATAGATTCATTTACTTTAGAAATCTTTAGACCAATCCATGACTAATATATGGATAATGACCCAAGTATTTTATATCACAACATTTGATATTACGATAGTTTTTGCCAAATAAATAATCATCTAGTGAAACGCTTGCATCTCACCTTCACGTATACAGTATAAAATCTAAAACCGCAGAGTGCTTATTGGAGATTGGATCCCAACAGACAATGTCTGGTAGCACCTACCGATCAGTGTACTCTAGAGAGGATACAATAGGGTTCAACAAGAACGTCTTACAACCTGGCCACACATGACCGTCGACACATTTAGCTTGAGTGTAACGAATATATTACCACCTACACGGTTGGGAATGACCCACCGATTCCGAAGGTTTCAGCAGCGAAAAGAGATTTAGAAGTTATATATGGAAGTTCTCTAGTTGGTGATAATATACCCTGCTTGGGTATGACCCAACTAGCCATGTTGCCTAGCCCAACTTTTGTTACTTCCTAGTTGTGAGGTTTGAGGACACGTTTATCCTTCTGACAGATTATTCCTTCAATACTTTGAATGCCACATCGTCATATCCATAAGAAACACTCATTCGATTACCCAAATATATTACGGGTAATGAAGCTAAGAGAAACGAATTTCTCCGCCACCAACGCAATATACTTACGTAAATTCGATGTGCAGAGTCCAATTGATATACATTGTTAGACACTCTTCAATTCGGGTTTGTCCTGGGACTGAAAAGACCAATTGTACTATTTAAAATAGTCCTTGCATATCTCCATCTTCAATATTTCTGACATGCTTCGTATACTTCGAGTCGAAGTGGAATATTTATTGACGACTCTTCGAAACGATGTACAAAATGTCTTTTATAGTCGATAAATAATTATCAGCTTAATCTAATTATAATTCAGTTTTATACGTCCTATATCTATGGGTTTCAGTTAGTATAACAGTATATGGATATCTTGTTCATGTCTGGATATTTTTAATATCTTTTATAAATGAACAATTAAAGTGTGTGCGTCGCAAACGGTATTTTTCTTTTTTATCATCGACGTTCAGACGATGTTTAATGCTCCAGTTCTTCTGGTAAATTACTTATTACTTCTAATTTAACTTAAATAATTTTGTTTAATAATTTATTTAACTTATTTTCTAAATTTTCAAACTCGTTGAACATCTTCGGTCAACTTCTGTACTTGATCTTCCTGCCATTTTCTTCCTTCCACTAGCCTATGCCAAATTAAATAAAAAATCTCTTTTTATTTAATTAATTTATTTTACCTTAATTTCATTTATTTTCTATTTAATTAAAATAAATTTCAATTAAAAACTTTGTTCAGAAACTCATTTTTAAGCGTATTGACCAAAAGTACAAGTTTGCCAAAGTGCTAGTTCCAAAACACTATGATTCTGCTTGCCAAACCGCACTAGTTACCGTTCGTTCCAAAATTTGCAAAATACCACCTGGTACTTTCCCATTCACCAAAGTACCAATGCGCCAGCTCTCGAAATTTCTTGCCACAACCGTTATTTTGCTCCACCCCAAAATACCACTTGGTACTTAGCAAAGTGCCAAAGTACCAAAGTGCCAGATCTTTAGTCTCCGTGCCAACCACTCCGGATCACCACGTAAACACCATGCTCCGGTTAAAGTGCCAACTCCTGATGCACGCACCTACACATGTGGACGTGTACACGCGCCGTCGCCACCATTGATCACCGCCGACCATCTCCATAGGTCATCACTCACCTCTGGGTCCCACCACCACCTTCAGATCTGATCATCTGCAAGTGAACAGTAATTTTGTTGTCTTCTTCTTCCTGCATCGAATGGGTTTCATTGAGGAAAACCCGTACCGCTCCCTCCTCAGTCCTCCCGAGTGCCTCCAATTCCGGCCACCTCAAGACGACAACCCACTCCGTTGATCCCCCTAGGTACGGCGATCTCGTTCTTCCCCACGGTGGGGCAGTTCGACGCCAAACTTCATGTCCCCGAAAACAAATTAAAACCCTAAATTTAATTCGTTTTCAAAATTTATGAATTGGAAAAATCATTTTACATTTTTCCCGTACTCCTCTTCTCTAAACGCCACTCTCCCCCTTTCGCCATGATTTCTGATCACCTGGACCGCCGTATATTGCTCAAAACCCATTTTCCGATCATCCCGAAAATTGTCGATCATCACAGCGTTAAAAATCATGAAACTTGCTTTAAAAATCATGGTTTGAAGTCAGGTTTCCATTCATGTAATCAAAACATGTTTTCGTCTCATTTGAAATTTCGAGTTTTCAGAGGGTTACAGGGTATGTACTGTTATCTGTTTTCTTTGAATATGTTTTTCATTTCAATGTTCTTCTTGTTTGTTATCACTAGTATATATACTTTATAGAGTTGTATTTGCATAACGTTATGGTGAGGTTTTGGTAGTATTCTCTTCTGAGAATCAGTGATCAAAATGTTCTGTGTTTTACAGAACACGGTAGAGGTTTAAATTAAAGCTTTAAACTAACACATCATTATACTAAACATATTGGTTTTTATAAATGTGAATGTACAGATGTAAGCAATGGTTTTTAGCATCAACATGAGTTTTTGTTTAGCAAGATGATGGTGTTTACACAACATGAACTTGCAGTGAAAACTAAACACACATAAAACTGTTTACAGTAAAACAATAAATAGGAAATTTAAACAAGGTTTACTCACTAACTTTCTAACAGCATGATACAACTATCATAACTTACATTAGACTAGAAAAAGTAAAGAAAAGCCTAGTTTACTCACCGAAATGCTTTCTTATTTCCTGCTAGTTCACTCAGATTTTGGTGTAGAGAGAAATGCATGGTTTTTTGTCTATATATAGCCAAGACTTCATATTTAAAATTATTTACTCTTCACATCTTCTACAGTAAGTAAATCGTTTAGGCTCACTCCTTTGTTTAGCTTTCTATGCCACGTTTTCAGTAGACAATACATGAAAGAAATATTTTTTACTTAGATATTTTCCCAATCAGTTTGTCCTATGTTTTCCTTCTAGAAGCACACAATAGTCAACCCGTGCTTCCATTAAATGCCCATCATACTCATATCTTTTCATGAATTATATAATGGCTTTCTTAACCTCTAAATGTTTGGATATTTTTCTAAGAAGGATTAAAATATTTTGCTACCTATAGTATTAATGGTCTTACCTATCCTTAGTGACACTATTCAAATCACATCTCATTATTGAATTTTTCTCCATATGACTTGAATTTTGTCTTGTCTTCTCACATATGTTCGTGGATGTTTTCACTTTTGTGAATTTGAGTCAAACAAATGATGTGCATACTATTTTATATGCTAAGGTATTCATACATGGCCGAATTGTTTCTTTGTCATATATCTTTATTTGTCTTTGTTTTTATTTCCATGTCCTTTGTATTTTTAAGGCGACAAAATACTTTCTTTTCATATGCACTCAAGTTATTATTTAAATTTGCATATTTATATTACGTTAAACAAGTTTAATCATAACCTTAAATATGTGCATTATTTGTTTATTCATACATTCATATGTTTTCACATATGTTTGATATTAATTTAGTTTTGTTAAATAGCTTTTTCATTATAATTTCCTCATTAAAATCAAATATCAAAAGCTAGAAAAAGTCGGGACATTATAGAAAGGGCCCATTGGTGGTGGTGTCCGGCCTGTGTCGAACCTGTATAGACAAAAGAAAAGAAAAGAAAAGGATGAGTAGCATTAGCAAATGTTAAAGGAATTAAAGATAATTTGGGTTAGGTGTATATGCGAGTGCGGTCCTCGCTTTGGGTTCTTAAAGACATGGTGTGGTATTCATGTATACCCTGTCATCAGAGAGAAGAGATGTCATACAAGTAGCCTGTATAACTTGTGTGTTGGTGAAATGGAATATGAATTAGTAAAGATCGCGTTTCGTGTTAAGTGTTCGAACGTTCTTTTCATGTTTTCCGGTGTCCCGTACTTGCACAAGCGTACTTGTTGTTACGACAACGGAAATGCGATCGTAGACCGCGCTCTGGGTTGATTATTCCAGAGGGGTGTGATTGTGTATCGTTCTCCGGGTCAATTATTCTGGAGGGATGTGATAGAGCGCAGGCTTCTAGTAAGTTTCCCTCATCTCAAGAAACCCGTAGTTTTCAAAGGCAGGCCGAGCACCTATTGTGTACTTGGGTTCCACGGGGTTAATCTCAAGTGTAGCGGAGGCATTTCACATCGCGTTATGCGGTCCTTTTGGGGTACAGGTCTCCCATCATTCATCGGGTTGGAGCGAGTGACGACGTCGTTTATTTGCCAGACAAAAGCTACGATCATCTTCCCGTAGGGTCCGATCATGGTCGTGAGCTACACCTAATCCTTTAGAGCTTCGGGGAGAAATGATTTAATGTCGGTCTCGGTGTTGTGCCAAGATTCGACAAGTAGCCATAGCCAGGGGAAGTTTACATTGCTCTCGGCTATCTGTTGATCGGCCCCAAGTCGCTTGGGAGTTGGGCGCGGAACGATTCATCCTTGGCCTCGGCACATGGCCAAGGTTCCGGTTCGTGGTTATTTATACTCGGTCGCGCCGTGGGCCGGTGACTCGAGTAGCATTGCCGGTTCCAATGTTCCGGGTGCCGGTCATAGCTAATGTTTTCTGCCTAGATGTTGGATCGAGGCTCGGAAGGCGACATCGACTCCCATGCTCGAGGTGCCGGTGCGGTGATCGAAAGTTTATATGCAAGTTGGTTGTCAAGATTAATCAAACACATCATAAACGTCATGAACGGAGCAAACATGGAAGGGAGACAGGAAAATGAACCATTTCTAAGGATAACTTTGGCAGTGATAGCCTTTACAATGCCTTGAATTGCAGGAAAACAAAAAATCGTTAGAGTGCGTGAATTAATTATACACTGGTTTATGCAGAGTTGAGGTGAGGATGTTTGTTGTTCCATTCTCTTGGGTGTTTGGTTCCGTCCATGGTTGAGAGTTTGAAACTTCAATCGCTGAGCTTTCGCTACATGGGCATGGGCCATCCTGATGAGGAGTGAGGCCTGCAGGTGAAGTGAAGGCCCGTTTGAAGTCAAGACTGCCGATGTGCGTTCGAGCTAGCCTTTGGTTGAGCTTCCAGTCGTGCATCTAAGTGGACGGAGAATTAGTTGGATCAGGATGGTTATGATACAAAAAAGAGAAGGTGTGTCTTGGAGAAGGGGCCTTGTTTCTTGTTTTTAATTTTTTTGTAGGCCTATATATGTTGGCCAGAATGAGGCATCTATCCGTGAATGGATGATTCTGTTTGAATTGCATCGGTAACGACTATTGGAAAGGTTGCGACCCTTTATCCGTAGACAATTCCGTCGACAATTGTGCTCAAGGTCCTATTTTTTGACCTTTAAACATTAATGAATATGCCTTCTTTATGCTATTGAAACATCTCTGTCTCGTCCTCTTTTTTAATATGGGCGAGATGATGGTGTTAATGAGTCGATCAATGATATCTCCAATGATACCCTCTGGGATTATTGTATCATAAACGATGGTCGTGGGGAGGGTAGAGGACTGGAATTCTCGGGCTCGCTTCCGAATATTCCTCCGGCACTGCTTCCCAGCATGCCCGTTGCTGATCGAGAGCGCCACATGGTGGATAAAAAGGGGCCATGACACACCGGATAAGAGGTGTCTTTTATGGGAGAAAGTTTGCTTTTATTTTATGTTCTGCTTTCAAAGAGCGAGGCAAAGGCAGGGAGGAGTTGCAAACTGACATTTCTGATGACAACCTAAGGTCAACTGTGCCATGGAAGATGTATTTCTGACAAGGTGGGGGGACGATCTTGAGGGATTAGTTGTCGGTCGAAGTCATGTTTAGTGGGAAACTTTGATGAGCGCTGAGTAGCTCAGAGATCCCATGTAGTGGGTGTCTTTGATGAGCGTTGTTTTAGCGGATGATGTAGAACCGACAATATGCTATGGAGTCCGTTGGTGTGCTCGTCGGACTTTTATGTCTTGGCCTTTTGCATGGTTGATAATTGCGCGTTGCAAGATAAAGTTTCTCGGGGTTGTTGCTCAGTAAGGCTACGGAAAGGAGGAAGTCGAAGGCGCTTCCTCTTATTCTTGCAAATACCCTTGCTGGCATGAGCAAGAACGCGCAGAGTGGTGGAATTAGGGTCATTAGAGCCCTGGGCATCGCCACGAAGCTGTATGTTGAGGTGAGAAGCTCGATCCCTTTATGCTAACTCTCGACATAGGAAGTAGTCGGCCTCAATGCAGAAGACCCGCAGAATCTTTGATTGTTTTTTATCGGTCCATGCTCTAAGTATGCCTTTCGCAAGCTGGACGAGCGCAATTCGAGGAGTAGGTTTTCTGACCTCGGCCAAGGTAGTGTGGGATCTTGTGAGATAGCATTTGAGATTTTCACGGGTTTCTTGGTAAGTGTTCGAGACTGAGAGGATATCTCTGGTCGTTACAGCGTGCATCCTGGAATACAAGGCCAATCTCTTGGCTAGTTGGTCGGGAGTTGAGATGGTTTAAAGTGGAAGTCGAGAGAACCTGTATAGCGCCGACCTGGATAGTGACGGGAAAGCACTTGCACTTGATGGCATTAGCGGCGTGTGATGAATCCATGTGCCATTCGTGGCAGCTAATGAAGTTTCGAGAATTATGGCCTCTTTAAGTATGGGTTAAGTGTTGGCATGTTGAAGTGCCGGCGCCACTCGGTAGTAAGGAATTCGAAGTGAACGGGTTGCGCCTTGTATTGGTTTCGTAGATGTCATGGGCGTTCCCTCATGGTTTCTTCACAACTCCATGGATCGTGTGGGCGATAATTGGTAGTCTGGCCCCGACCTCATTATGGAGGTCGTGATCTGGTCCAGGACTTTGGAGCCTAGCAGGCCATCTTGGCGGAAGGTATTCCAACTTTGGTTGCATGATTCTGTGGAAGTCGGTTGAAGTGAACTTGGGCCTAGTTGGATTCCAGAAGGGTAGGCGATAAGTTTGGACTCACAATATTTTTAGTCCGCCTAGCGGAGGCTTGAGCGTCAAAGCCGGGGGGCAGCCGGGATGACACGTTCCATTCCTGATGGCGAATCTGACATTGTCGAGATTAGAGGTCGGTCTTGTTATCATAGGACGCCACCTTTGGCATGTACAAGCGTCAGGGAGATATGCTGAAGGAGGGTTTTCTAATGGAACCCATTAGCTTTGGCGGACTACGGGAGTTCCCTTCTTTCGACGTCTTCTGTTGTACACATCCGGCTCTCTCTCTTTTATGTCATGGATGACCTGGTTTTGGTATGGTTGTCGAGTTTGGGCGAGTTTGTGTGCAACCTGGTCCGGGAGCACTCTGACCCGATGGGATGCTGGAAGAGTGGGACTCTGATTCTATGTGGCGACATGTGGGCTCTTCCGAGTAGAAGGTTGGTTACTCGGACACATTTTGTTACTGTCCTCCTTGGCCGTAAGTGACGATGGTTCGATATCATCTCATTTCTATTGTCGTTGATGTCGTTGTATGAGTGTTGGAGTGGACGGCGATATTTTTAATGAGGTTGAACCTTCTTCCTTGATGTGGGCCCCTAACTTCGACAAAAGAAATTTCTGATGTGGTGTGCCATGAGCGGGCGTAGTTCTGAGCAAGCTGAAGTAGAATGATGATGCGTCAACTTCTTTGAAGTTGGCGCATATGGTTGATGCTAGCCTTCAATGCCTAGCGCAAGAGCTGCATCCTTATACTCTTTATTAACTGTGTGAATTTGTGCTTGAGTTGCAGGAGCTTTGGGGTCCATAAGTGGAAGGAGATCCGTTTCCATCGGGTCCTCTGCCGCTCGGGGCTGGTGGCAGGAATGATGCTTATTGGACGTACTGCTCAAGGCGCTTCTAACAGATAAGCATTTCGATTACGTCTTTGAATTGATGGCAATTATTGGTATTATGCCCGTATATGTCGTGGTACCAATAGTACTTGTCGGTCTTCTTCCCATGATTAGTGGATTCCCTGTTGTATGGTTTCTTTTATTGAAGCGTGTTGCACGTTTGCCGGTAGATAGTTTCCAAGTCTTCATTCAGCGGGATGTAGATCTCGTATGTCCAGCGAGAGCTGCGCTTTTTGGGTTCTATAGAAACCTGGCCGTTGTTGCGGTCGCCTTGCGTACTGTTATTTGGTCTTTGTTTGTAGGGGCCTGCCCAGTTGTCCTTATCAAAGAGCTTCTCTATCTGTTTCCCTTTTACGTTGTCACTGATGGTATTCACATGTTGATTGTTGGGAAGACTGGCCGTGGAGAGTCGGTTTCGTATCGCTTCTTCTTGACAAAAGTATTGCATAGCCTTTTCATAGAAAGCATCGAGGCTGTTTGGCTGCTTCCAATTGATCCATGCTCCGAATTCGGAAGTAGGAAGGACACCCTTTGCTAACTGACATAGTATGGTGCGAGGGTCCGGATCTTCGACCTCGGCGAGGGCGACGTTTAACCTAAAGAGTTAGCTTTTGAGCGACTCAGTGGGCCCTTGGTATAGGTTGGAAAGGGTGAGATCGTTCTTTGAAGTTGGGATATCCACCCTGAATTGCTTGACCAATTTTGTTGCTAATTGGCCGAAGGTGTTAATGGAATCGAGTAGTAGGTGAGAGAACCATAACAAAGCGGTTCCTGATAAGAAGGTTGGAAAGAACTTGAATTTAACCAGATCGTTGCCTCGGCTCGAGTCCATTTGCCTTTATATTGGTATAGGAAGGTACAGGGGCCGGTCGTGCCGTCATAGAGCGACATCTGTGGCATGCTGAAGAATCGCGGCCACTAAGCTTCGTTTACCGTTCTTGTGAAGGGGTTGCGCCTAATGTGCGCTTCGCATAAATTATGCATGTTTCCTCGCCTCTCCCTCATGATCCTTCGGACCATGTCAGCAAGGTAAGTTGGATGAGAATCCGCCATAGGTTCCTATGGGTTTTGGCGAGTTTCCGTAGTCCTGTAGCGAGGGCGTCTTCTATGATGGATATCTGTATCGTCTTCCTTCATGTCCTCGACATCTAGAATCAGATATTGGTAAGGAGCGGGTTTATGCAGATCTTGTTCTGGAGGGGCGCGGGCCGCTGGACTGGCGGGGCCATCCTCCTTATTATTGGACGTTGGGTTGTGTCGAGGAAGAGGTTGGTTAGTGTTAGACCCAAAAATGGTTCTAACACCCAAATTGATTAAAAGCAAATAACATGAGATAAAAATAAAAATGAACACACAGGATTTATAGTGGTTCGGCGAAGAAATGCCTACGTCCACTTATCTTTCATTATATTCACTAATTCAGTTGTAAATACAATGTAATAGACACTTGATTTCACTCACAACTCGCTTATATTCACTCAATAGATTAGAACAAATAATAAAAAAAGATTTGGATTTTCCGGGAGCAATGGAGTTCAGATGATGGAGGTGGTTGAATTCTCAAAGTGCTGAAAAAAGATCCTTCTCTTTGTCTCCAGACGGGGTATTTATAGGTGTGAATTTGCCTGAAACTTGATCCGGGTCGGGGCCACATGTCGTCCATCCCACCATCTTCGGGTTCGGATGAAATATTATGTTGACAACGCATCAAAGGAACAGACGTTATGGGTAGGAACTGGTCATAACCGGTCCGGATATCCAGGTGCCTTTGCAGGAGAATAACAGGGAGCAAGGGTTCGGGTCGGAGACGCGCAGATAAGGGGTTCGGATCGGGATACCCGATCCGAAC
Organism: Allium sativum; assembly: GCA_030737875.1. Taxonomy (NCBI): domain Eukaryota; kingdom Viridiplantae; phylum Streptophyta; class Magnoliopsida; order Asparagales; family Amaryllidaceae; genus Allium; species Allium sativum. The sequence continues at coordinate 730,265,044 of CM060923.1, read as the reverse complement.
CGGATTGGCTTGGATGCAATGCTTTCTTCTTCTCTAATCTGCTCCGCTCCGATCCGTTTTCGTGGCAAACAGGTGGCTTTCCGATCCAATCGAGATTTAGTTGCCCTCCGATCCGGTTAGACATGCCTTACCCATTTACTCAATAGGAGCTCACCGATCCGAACAGAGGACTCTTTCCGACCCGAACCGATGGTTTGCTCTGACCCGATCCGAACAGCTGCTGCTATCTAATCTAGATTGTAGTGTTCTTCTCCAATCCGAACCGAAGTCTTCTAATTAAAAATGCCCTTCAATGTTTGGTTTCTTGACTTTGTGTTGCTTAGTTCACAAAGTAGGCTAACATTTTGCCCCCTCAAAGGATGCTTCTGTTGTATACGAAGCGTGCTTTGATGTCGTTTGAATGCTAGTCCTTGAATCAGAACAGTCAAAAAGTCACTTTTGTTCGTTTGCGATGTTCTTTCCTAGTTTTTCTTTTAAATCCAATTCGAATGCTAGAGGAATGCACAGATTTCTACCCGGTTCGATGGCGCGGCTCGGTGTCCGACTCGAGCACCTTTTCTTCTTGTTTCGCTTTGCACTGGGTTGATGGGCCAGGAGATGTGGGCTGACTTGGACTCGGTCCGAACGGAGTGAAATGCGGGGAATACAAAGGGCCATCTTAAGTCTTATATAAACTCACTCACTTAAGCTCTTCTACCTTTCTTTTACTCTCAGCTTTATACCGAAACTCTATTTCCTAAAAATTCCAAAAACTCTAAAACTTCTCGTTTCAATCTTCGAATAAAAACATCTAGGTATTTTGAATCTTCTGATTATTTACGTAATAACTAACTTTAGCTAGAATTTGCGGTTAAGTCGAACGATTGGAGTGTGGTATTGATTGAACTCCGACGCCTGGATCTCCTCCACCGTTTATCATCGTCGTTGATGGCGTCTTCGCCGTCTCGAGGTAGCAACGGGGGTCATTGGGATCCAGCGTTAAACATTTAAGCACATAAACGTTTAATTTCGTTTGGGTCTAATGAAATTTGAAGACGAGAAAGGGGAGAATAGAAATAGGGTTCGGTTCGGGTAAGGAAGTTCTGAAGCAGCGGAGGTGAGGACAAGTTCATATGTTAGGATCGGGTCGGAATGAAATGCGATGTGGAGAAAGCCATGCTGGCCCGACCAGGTCGGATCGGGGGAAAAGATAGAGAAAGGGAAAGGACGTATAGATCTTTTTGTTTGCTGAACCACTCCGAATGCTTATTCCGATCCGGATTTAATCTGTCAAACATGAATGTCTTCTCCGAACCAAACAATACTCAGACCCGAACCGATCCCAGCTATATGCACATCCGATCCGAACCCAACAATGAACGCACACTATCCGAACTGAATGACATGCATATTCCAACTCAAAGCACTAGACTTTATCCAACCAGGGTTAATCAATGCTTGACATAATCTTCAACTTAATGAACAGCGAGGATAGTGCCTTGCGGACATAAACGAACATTAATAACAATTCTGACTATCACTTTTTCTTCAATGCTTCGTCTTACATTGCTGTACTTTTATTTTGTATTACACACATTTGCTGCACACATTTTAGTTCACACACATGCACGGGGGGGCACGGGATAATTTACTCTAATCCGTGCTATTGCTTCTTCAATAGTTCTATGACAATGAGGCCCAGATGCTCTTCCCGCCTAGCTGAGAGGAAAGAAGCCCCGGAAACTTCTAACAAAATCACTCTTGAGGATATATCTTCTTCGTCTGATCCAGAATGGGACAGTGAGGGTCCAGATTACGGGGTTGGACATCGGGAAAGCGACGAGGTGTCTTCAGAGAATGAAGTTTCTCTGGGTTTTGAGGAAGAAGGAGGGATTGGTGACAATCGAGCACCCGATGAATTTGAATCAGCCATCATATTGGAATCACCCTCGGACTCTGTTGAATCAACAATTGACAACGATCGACTTGTTCGAATTTGCCTAAAATATGGAATAATGAAAAGGGACACCCTAGTGCCCTCACGCTCAGACCATCCCCACAACCCTCCAGAAGGATATATGACGGTCACTCGATTGATGTGCATGGTCGGCGCCATTCCTCCATTCTCTCCTTTCATCGTTGATTTCTTAAGACAAATGCGGATTGCCCCCATGCAGTTGCATCCCAATTCATATGCCTATTTGCACACCTTGTACATAGCATATCGTGAAATCCTAGGCATAGAGCTCACGTTCGACGACGTTCATTTCTTTTATAATTTCAAGCATCGGACTCGAGAGACTCCATACTTCTGCTACTTTGAATCAGTCCCAAAAAGGAAGATAATCTCTGCACCATTTAGCAGTAAAGCTGGAGATTCCAGACTAGAATGGTTCTACATAAAGCAACGGTCTGGATGTGCCAGGAGATGGACAAAATCAAGTAAAGCGTTGATTTTCTGAACCCGGACTCTATACACTTGAATCATCACCCTGACCTGTTTTCCTTTTTGTTTGCAGTCGACAATCCCAAACAGATATCGGATCAGGTGTTCTTTGATCGGATGCACCGACTTCTTAATGGCGATCAAAAATTCTTGAATATCGACGAGGTCCTTAAAGATGAATACCTTCACTTTCATGGGCTGCTATCCGTTTTTCGTAGCATCGGCCATGGGACGGTCCCTTACGCATACATTCCTCGAGTGGAGATAGTTCCAGAGACAGGAGAAGGCTCGGGAATTCCTACAGCGCCTCTTCAAACTTCACCTTCTCCATCTCCCACACAAGATGATGAATTGGCCAATCTGGCCGAAAAGCATCGTGAAGGGTATATTGCCCCCGAGGAAACAACTTCTTTAGACAAGTCAAAATCCCCAGCAGAGTCGCCACTTCATGCTTCCGAAGGGGATGTTCCTAGTACTGATGAGCACATATTTCAAGGTTTGGGGGATCTCCCCTTACCTGAGACTATATATACTTCAGAGGATTTTAGGAAGGATCCTTTAGTCTTCACCTCTTCTGAAGAAACCACTCCCGCTAAGGCCAAAGAACCTGCCCGCACTAGTCTAGCTTCAGACTCGGGTTGGTTGGGGGGAAACACACCACTTAGGATACACTTTACACCACAGCATTAACATTCATTGCACTTCTTTCTCCATAAATCCACTAATTCTAAACTTCGTTTATTTTATCGTGCAGGTACAATGTCTCGATCCTACTACGATATAAGAAAACTTCGTCGCAGCATGTCCAATCCTCCTCAGGATGTCGAGTATGATCGCCGGGATGACCGTGGTAGGGAGGAGAGAAGACCTTATGATCCCTATCGTTCTCGACCCTCACGTTCCCGCTCACCAGTTAGGCCGGAACAAGATAAATACAAAGGTTACCAAAGCCGCAGGGAGGAGGACAGACCACAATCCAAAGACTCCTCCTCTTCCTATGAGAAACGCAATAGAGAGAAAAGTCCTCCAAAGGAAACTGGGTCTCGAAGTAAGCAAAAGGTCCCTGCTACTAAACGACCTAGGACAGACAAAGAGACTACAGAACCCTCTTCAGGAAGGGACACCGAGTTGACAATCCTCGCTCCTCCCCCACCAGATGCGGGAACTGCAATAAAGCGGGCATATTTGAAAGAGAAATTTCCCGAACACTACTTCGAAACTCTGACTTTTTTACCTGCCCTTGAACCTATTTCGTCTAATTGGGCAGATGAGGCCAAAGCAAAGATTGATGCGGTGCAAAAACAATATACTGAGATGTTCAAATATTCGCGCAATCTTTCTAAAATCATCCGCACTCTAATCACAAATACTGATTCAATGCAAAAGACCGCGGAGGAGGATACTAAGGCCTTAAAAGCTCTAGGAAAAGATCTGGAAGACACTCAAGCTCAGCTAGCGGTCGCTCAAAGGGACGCTTCTAATTTCAAACAACAATTCGAGGACATGCAAAAACGTTATCACGATTTGCTTGAATCTCATACTCAGGAGCGTTCTGAATTAAAAAAGCAAGCTGACGAGGCCAAGTCAGAGGCTGCTAAGACACGCATTGCTTATGCTGAGCTTGAGCGGAAAAACGCCGAGTTAGCAAAGAGGAGTGCTGAATTAGAAAAGAAGAATGCTGACTTGGCTTCAAAGCTGTTGGAGGCAGAGAACAGGGCTGCTCTGGCCGAGGGCAATGTGGAGTGTGCCATTAAATCTGCGGAGGATGCCCGCAAGCAACTATCAGAGGCGGAGGCTGATATTCAGGGCTTCGGCGAGCTAATGATTGAATTCTTCGCACACATTATTCGTCGTCGAAACATTTCTTGGATCGAGGACTATCCATCCACTCTGGTTCAAGTATGGAATCAAATCGTTGAGTGGGAAAAAGAAGAACTTAAGGTCGATTCTCTTGATGAAGATAAACTGATGGAGAAATACTTGAGAGATGATGAACCGGAGCGTCTAGCTGAAGGGCGCCGCCTCATTGCTGAGGCCATGGAAGAAGAGAGACGGAAGTCTAAACAAAAAACCATTCTCAAAGCTGGTTCCTCTTCATCTGCCCCTGCAACCTCCAAAGTAGAAGGGTATGATCCCGAAAATCCGGGAATTCCTCGAACAACCCTGCTATCCCCTATTCCTGAACTAACCCCAGAGGTAGTGGTCACCCCCGCTGATAAGTCTTCGGAAGGTATCGCTATCTTTTCTCCTCAATTTGCCAAAGCTATTTCTACCTTTCGCCATATGATTGAACAATCGATGAGAGACCCTTTGTTTTTGCCTGAGTTGATAACCGTTGCTTCTCATTCTGTAGGTGTTGAATCATCCGAAAAGACAAATGTAGCTCAAGGAGCTGTCGCTGGGACAAAGCCCGCTGATAAGACCGAAGAAGGGGAAGACAAGGCTGCTCCCATAGACTTGGGGGAAGGAAGTGAGCCAACTAAGGTCACCACTCCCCATGATGAAGAAATGATAGCAGCTTTAAAGGACGATGGCGGAGACGGGGGGCATGATGAGGAACCAGAAGTCGCAATAACCGGGGAGTCAAAAAGTACCGATGACGTTACCTTGGCTGCAATGAAGGCTGACCAAGACAAGCGTCTGCAATTAAAGGCTGAAGAACTAGACCCTGAGGTCCTCAAGCCCCTCGCAGTTATGGATGCGGGTTCAAGGTTAGTTGTTAAGCTCTCAACTAGATCTATTACCGAAGAACTTGCTAAAAAATCTTCTCTTGATTCCAGCGTCCCGCCTTCCGGGAAGAAGTCTACTGGCTCCAGTACCGCATCTTCAGGGAAAAAGAAATCAAAACGAATCTTGACTGAAGCCGAGAAGGAAGCAAAGGATGCGGAAAAAGCTGCCAAGAAATCTAAGGCTCACTCCAAACCCAAATAGTGGGTTCCCCTGTATCTTTTTAGCATCTTTGTGAACCAATAATTGCTGCTACAAAAGCAGCTCGTGCACTTTCTTTTTTTTTTTTAATTATTTCCCTGTACAAATTCATTCATTTGTAAATAAAAATAATTCACTTTTTGCAATGTTTATTTGTTAGTAATTCTGCACTTATGTAGAAATGCATGTCTATAGTTATGAAACGAAGTTGTGGAGGGGGGAAATATGTGTATGCATATGTGTCCCCGGTCAATTTCCACAAGTTATTCAATGCTTAACCAAGCAATCTGAATGCTCCCAATTTTCTGACGGGATAGCATTTCCTGTGTCGTCAATGCCTGTCGTTTTTTCTGGCACTTCTTTTATACTCTCTCTCTTTCTCTTGAGAGTTAGAGTTCGAGCTTAGTCATCTATTCATTCCTCGGTCTTTCAACGGGGAAAGATTTCTTTCTCGGCGCTCAGTCGGAGACGCCTTTATACTCTCTTTCTCTCTGGAAAGTTAGAGTTAGGAATAGAATTTCTTTTTTAGCGCTCAGTCAGAGACGCTTTTATACTCTCTCTTTCTCTGGAGAGTTAGAGTTAGGAAGAGAATTTCTTTTTCTGCGCTCAGTTAGAGACGCTTTTATACTCTCTCTCTTTCTCTGGAGAGTTAGAGTTAAGAATGTCGTTTTCTCATTCTTTTATGTCTTATTGCACAAATAATCATTGTGCTTCTTTTTATGTCTATACTGTTTTCAACCTTTTTAGGCTCTGAGTTATCCTGTATTCTATAATCACAACAGAATAACTGATGAATGTAAATGCATAAAAGTAAATAACACACAATATTTTTATAGTGGTTCGGCTAAGTCGTAGCCTACATCCACTTTATAGTCCTTTATTTATATCATCAAACTTTCCCAAGGCAAGTCGTGCCTTACTATAGAGTTCATAAGAAAAATAACACAAAGTACAGTGTTTTTAATCCAAATATCGCATTAAGTGTTGGGCATTCCATGCTCTGGGGACTTCTTCGCCATCCACGGTCGTTCACTTGAAGGTTCCTTTTTCAAGTTTCCGTTGAATGACAAAGGTTCCTTCCCATTTCGGACCAAGGTGAGGAAGGGATGGAAAAACTCTCTTTAGCACCAAATCTCCTGGTTCAAAAGTTCTGAGGCGAACTTTTTTGTCATAATAGCATGCCATCTGACGCCGATGTCTTGCCGCACGCAAATCTGCTTCGTCCCTTTTCTCTTCGACTTCATCAAGAGACTCAAGTAAAAGCGCCCGATTTGTCATCGGGTCATAATATGTCACCCTGTGGGAAGGAACTTCTAGTTCAACTGGAATCACAGCTTCTGAGCCAAAGGAGAGAGAGAAAGGGGTATGACCGGTAGCCGTTTTAAATGTTTTTCGATATGCCCACAAAGCTAGGGGCAATTCATCAACCCACTTTGCCTTTGCACGCTCTAACCGCTTCTTGAGGATGGATTTTATTACCTTGTTTATTGCCTCTACCTGCCCATTCGATTGCGGATAGGCAACTGCAGTATATCGTTTGTCTATCTTATACTTCTGGCAAAAATTTCTGAATTCAGTGCTATCAAATTGGGTCCCATTGTCCGTTATAATCGTCCTTGGGATCCCGAATCGACATATAATATTTCTGACTACAAAACTTATCACCTTTCTTGCTGTGATCTTAGTCAAGGGCTTAGCTTCCACCCACTTCGTAAAATAGTCCACGGCTACTATTGCATACTTAGCTCCTCCTTTAGCAATTGGTAAAACTCCAATGATATCAATTCCCCAAGTGGCAAATGGCCAAGGACTCACCATCGATTTAAGCTGGGTTGACGGTGCCCTGGGGATTTTGGCGAATCTCTGGCACTTATCGCAGCGTCGTGAATAATCAGCTGCGTCTTTGTTGATTGTAGGCCAGAAGTATTCGTACCGCAATATTTTCTTTGCTAAAGTTTGACCTCCTGTATGATCTCCACATTCACCTTCGTGTACTTCTCTTAGTACACGCTTGATGTCGTCGTGTGCAATACATCGTTACAGGGGCATAGAAAATCCTTGTCTATAGAGAGTATCATCTTGTATGACATATCTGGTAGCTTTGCGAACTACAGCTCTTTTCTCACTCTTCTTCGATGGGAGTGTCCCATTCTCAAGGAAATTCTTAATTGGAGTCATCCATGACTCCTTCTCTGGTTCCGCTTCAAAAGCGAATTCAATTTCCATTGACTCAAAGCTTGGCGACTCCAACGTTTCAGTTGGAATTACTTCAGTCTCTTCTGGATTGTCGGAGCTAGCCAGCTTTGCCAGTCTATCCGCTTTCTGGTTTTCAACTCTGGGAATATGTGTTATGTTGTACCGCTCTAAGCTATTCAATAGCTCTTTCGCTTTCTTGAGGTAGGCGATAAGTCGAGGTCCTCGAGCCACGAATTCCTCTCGCACTTGACAAACAACAATCTTAGAGTCACAAAATATGTCCATCCTTTTTACTCCAAGGTCTTTAGCATGTTTCAGCCCGTCAATCAGGGCTTCATATTCAGAGTCATTGTTAGTTGCCGAAAATTCTAATCGCAGGGCGTAATATAATGACCGTCCCTCGGGAGTGACTAAGACAATTCCAGCTCCGGACCTTCAGTCATTCTTAGCTCCATCTGTATATAATTTCCACGGGCTCATCTCTAGCTCATCCTCGGATTTAACCACTCGGTCATTGATTATTTCCTCCTCTGGAATAGTGAACTCCGCAATAAAGTCTGCTAGAGCTTGCCCCCTGATTGACTTTCGTGGTTGAAAATTCAAATCAAATTGACTTAGTTCTATGTTCCATTTGATCAACCTTCCCGATGCTTCGGGTCTCTGCAATACCTGCCTTAAGGGCTGGTCGTTGTATATGGTTATGGGATGGGCTTGGAAATAGTGACGAAGTTTTCGGGATGCGATCAGGAGGCTGTAAGCGAGCTTCTCAATTTTTGGGTAATTTCTCTCTGCCGCTGCTAGTTTCTTACTTACATAATACACCGGCCTTTGTACTTTGTCTTCTTCTCGAACCAGAGCCGTGCTGACAGCATGAGCCGAGACTGCCAAATAAACAAATAATTCTTCGTGATCTACGGGCTTTGATAAAATCGGCGGTTTCTCTAGCAGTTCTAACAGATTTTGAAAGGCCTCAACACAATCCGGAGTCCACTGGAAGTTCTTCTTTCCCCTTTTTATTAAATCAAAAAATGGAACACATTTGTCTGTGGCTTTGGAGATGAATCTACTCAGCGCCGCCACTTTCCCTGCCAGACTTTGGACGTCTTTAATTCTCCTCGGTTCTTCAATGTTTCTAATCGCTGCTATCTGGCTAGGGTTGATTTCAATTCCTCGGGAACTCACAATAAAGCCAAGGAACTTTCCCGATGCCACTCCAAATGAGCATTTCAGAGGATTCAATTTCATCCGATACTTTCGCAAGATACCAAACATTTCCGCTAAGTCTTGCGTATGACTGGATGACTGCTTTGATTTGACAAGCATATCATCCACATAAACTTCCATAGTTTTTCATATTTGATCATAAAACATTCTATTTACCAAGCGCTGATAAGTAGCTCCAGCGTTTTTTAACCCGAATGGCATTACAACATAACTATATATCCCCAAATTCGTAATGAAACTCGTATGCTCTTGGTCTGGTACGTGCATAGGAATTTGGTTGTATCCAGAGTATGCGTTCATGAAAGAAAGAAGTTCATGACCTGCTGTCGAGTCTACAAGCTGGTCAATCCTGGGAAGTGGGAAACTATCTTTCGGGCAAGCTTTATTTAAATCTGAAAAGTCAATACAAGTCCGCCACTTTCCGTTTGGCTTCTTTACTAAGACGGGATTCGATATCCAGTCGGGATATGTCGAATCTCGAATAAATCCATTCTGCTTCAACTTCTCTACTTCCTCTTTGAGAGCAGCCGACCTCTCTGGGCCCAGCATGCATCTCTTTTGCTTCACAGGTGGATGCTTCGGATTTACATTCAATTTGTGACTTATAATGGATGGCGATATCCCACACATGTCAGCATGGGTCCAGGCAAACACGTCCAGGTTTGCCTTCAAGAAGTCCGTTAGTTCTTTAGCTCGACGTGGATCCAATTGAGAACCAATTTTCAAAACTTTTATCGGATCAGCTTCATCAATGGGAATTTCCACTGTCGCTTCATTAGGAGTTGCATTCCTAGCCTCTGGTTCCTCGTCTTTTCTAGGATCCAGGTCTTCAGGTGTTCCTTTGGGCAACTCCTTTGGGGTCAATCTCTCTAATTGCTATGCCGAGTCCCCCTTTGAGGGAGACGAGGCATCCTTACTCTCAGCATTAAATCCTTTCATCAACATCTTTAGTTCGGCCACATAGCAGGCCCGTCCGGAAACTTGATCCCCTCTCATTACTCCAGTTCCGGCTTCGGTTGGGAACTTAAGTAACAAGCACCAAGGGGCGATACAAACTCTAAATTCAGCGAGGGCAGGTCTCCCCAAAAATGCGTTATATGGCGAATCTACGTCCAATACTATGAACTGAAGCATTCGCACTCTTCTACGTTCTCCTTGCCCCAGGGTCACGGGCAACTCTATGTATCCCATGGGAGCTGTCGTCACTCCGTTGAAGACTCTAATCCATCCTTCACAAGGTTTCAGATCTTCGGACTCAAGCTTCATCTGATCAAATGACTTCTTGAACAAAATATTAACGGAACTTCCATTGTCTACTAATACCTTATGGACCAAAGCCGGCCCAATGGTGGTAGTAATAACTAACGGATCATTGGTGGGTGATTGTATCCCAGTATTGTCTCGGCTGCGAAATACCACGTCGTCGAACATGGTCTTCTGTTGTTTTATGGGGGTGACATCTTCCAAATCATCACCTTCATTCACGTCTAGATGCTTGGCAGCATTCACATATTGATCCATTGATCTGAAACTTCGGATTGCCGGGTGAGGTCCACCTACTATGGAGTTTATTACAATTCCTTTACCTTTCTGCTGCGCTGTAGGCTTGGGAGCAGGTAGAATCTGTTTCGGAGCCTGCTCACCTTGCTCCCTGTCTCTCGGGGCAACCTTGTACTCATCCAACTTCCCTTCACGCAACAGTTTCTCAATCACATCCCTCAAATGCCGACATTCATTAGTTGAATGCCCGTGAGTTCCGTGAAACAAGCAAAATTTCCCTGTCGCCATTTCTTTCTCGGTCGAATCACGAGGTGGCGGTCTTTTGTACTGCAACACATTGTACGTATCCAGGTAAATATTTTCCAGGGTGTCATTCAATGGTTTATAATTCTCGTAGTTCTGGAATCGGGGTCTTTTGTTAGGGTCACTTCCCCTATTTCTGTTTCTTCTGTTACCGCTCGGATTACGGTTATTGTTGTTGTTTCCCCCACTTCCAGTATTGCTGTTTCCACCCTTGTTTCCTACATTTACTTCAACCTTGCCAGAATTCTCCCCCGACTGCTTCACGGCGATATTACTTTGCACATTCTCCTTCGAAGCCGTCTCAGACTTTCTCTTTCGGTTTGCCCTGGCCTCCTCTCACCTTAAATAAATATCGGCTTTTTCGTAGAATATCTCCCTTGTGGGGGGTGTCTTCCTAGAAAGGTAGTCTCCAAACTCAGATTCAGGATCGACTCCTTCCTTCAATGCCATCAGAATAGTGGGCTCATGCGGGTCACTGACTTCAGTTACAGCTTGGTTAAAACGGTCAAGATATGCCCTTAAAGATTCTCCTGGGGCCTGTTTAATTCTCGATAATTCAATAACACTTTTGGACTTTCGGGCATGTAGTCGGAACTGGTTCATGAAACGCTCGCTTAGTTCCTTGTAATTAGAAATCGAACGAGGAGGAAGTCGGGTAAACCAGAACAATGCCACATCTTCTAGGTAGATTGGGAATGCTTTGCACTTCACTTCATCTGGGGCAGCAGCAGCATTCATGAGCCACGAATACCGCATCAAATGCTGTCCCAGATCAGTCCTTCCGTTGTACTTGTCCATTTGTGGCAAGTTAAAGCGTCGGGGAAATTGGAAGTCGAGGATATCGTCGGTGAAGGGAGTATGGCTTCGCTCAATGCCATAGTCTTCATTCGTATAATTCCGGCTCTCGGACATAATTTGGCGAACCATTGCCTGTACATCAGCATTAGTTAGGGGCCGCTCAGGCTCCCTGGCCCTAGTATCCGAGTTCATTCTGGGCTCTTGCTCAGGAGATGCCCTTCTTCTTCGAGCTGCCTCTGCTCGATTCCGTTCCCTGCGTTCCCGGTCGATCTCGGGAGAAGGGGACTGGAGTTTTTGCCCCCGAGTGGGGTCATTGTTTCCTAATGCTCGTGCGATATCCTCACGAGATCCCAAAGATCCAAATGTCAGCTGCTCCACGTTCTGAGGTCGCTCGAGTGGCCTTCGTTCACGGGGCCTCTCTTCCTCGGAAGATGAAGATTGATCTACTGGTGTGTGACGAACTGGTGATGGAGTTCTCTATCGACGGAGTTCACTAATCTCCCGACTCATGAGCCTCATATTTTCCTGCATCATGAGATTAGTGCGCTCGTGAACTTTCATGGCTTCCCTTGTGCTCTCAAGCATGTCAAGCAAGCGCGAAAAATCTCCTTGAGTGATGGGCGCAGATGGATTGACCTGATCACCAACCCTGGCGGCTGGAATTGGAGCATTCGTAGGGACTCGAGTAGAGGTTCCAGCTTCACCAAGCATCGGGTCGGGTCGGAGGTAAGAGGTCGGATCGGATCGGAGCTGGGGTGCCTGGTCGGATCGGAATGCAGCGAGCAGCTCGGGTCGGTTCAGATTGGGGGAATGCACTGCTTCAGAGTCTCCTACCCGGATCGGATCGGAGCTCTCCCCGTGCTGTTGGCTCGGATTTCCTGCATTGATTCTTGCTGCTGCTGAACTCTGCCCCCGAGACCTTGTTACAACAGCATTCTGCTGATCTTCGCCAGCTCCATTTCCTCGAACAGACTGAACTTCCTTGCCTTTTCCTTTGGCCATGAGTCTTTGACAATCACTTCAACGAATGTAAAAAAGCGGAGAAACTTAAGGATTCACTTCTTTGAACTCAACGGTCCAAAAAGTAGAAAGAGATCCCGGAAAATAAAGAATTTAGATGAGGGTTCTCAGTGAAAGCACCAAAATGTTAGACCCAAAAATGGTTCTAACACCCAAATTGATTAAAAGCAAATAAGATGAGATAAAAATAAAAATGAACACACAGGATTTATAGTGGTTCGGCGAAGAAATGCCTACGTCCACTTATCTTTCACTATATTCACTAATTCAGTTGTAAATACAATGTAATAGACACTTGATTTCACTCACAACTCGCTTATATTCACTCAATAGATTAGAACAAATAATGAAAAAAGATTTGGATTTTCCGGGAGCAATGGAGTTCAGATGATGGAGGTGGTTGAATTCTCAAAGTGCTGAAAAAAGATCCTTCTCTTTGTCTCCAAACGGGGTATTTATAGGTGTGAATTTGCCTGAAACTTGATCCGGGTCGGGGCCACATGTCGTCCAACCCACCATCTTCGGGTTCGGATGAAATATTATGTTGACAACGCATCAAAGGAACAGACGTTATGGGTAGGAACTGGTCATAACCGGTCCGGATATCCAGGCGCCTTTGCAGGAGAATAACAGGGAGCATGGGTTCGGGTCGGAGACGCGCAGATAAGGGGTTCGGATCGGGATACCCGATCCGAACCGGATTGGCTTGGATGCAATGCTTTCTTCTTCTCTAATCTGCTCCGCTCCGATCCGTTTTCGTGGCAAACAGGTGGCTTTCCGATCCAATCGAGATTTAGTTGCCCTCCGATCCGGTTAGACATGCCTTACCCATTTACTCAATAGGAGCTCACCGATCTGAACAGAGGACTCTTTCCGACCCGAACCGATGGTTTGCTCTGACCCGATCCGAACAGCTGCTGCTATCTAATCTAGATTGTAGTGTTCTTCTCCAATCCGAACCGAAGTCTTCTAATTAAAAATGCCCTTCAATGTTTGGTTTCTTGGCTTTGTGTTGCCTAGTTCACAAAGTAGGCTAACAGTTAGTAGGACCTGGTTCGTCATTGATAATCAAACTAGAGCGACCTTGGTACCGTGCCCCCTAACTATACGTGACTGTAATTCGGTCGCCATTGTCGTTCCCACTGTCATTGTCAAGGGCATTTGTACGAGTGTCGATGATGTTAATAAGATTAAACCTCCTTCTTGATGCGGGCCACTTGACTAGGAAGAGGAAGTTTCTGAGACAGTTGGTCGAGGTCGAATGTTGTTCCGAGCTAGTTGAAGTCGAGCGACGATGCGCTGACTTTCTAGAAGTTCTAGTATAAGGTCGATGTTATTCCTTAATGTTTGTTTGAGCTTGACATCCATGTTGTCATATTTTTCATTAAGCGTGCGGATTTGAGCTTGTGTTCCGGGTGCTTCGGGGTCCATAATAGGAGAGAAGGATTCATTACTGGTCTGGAAGTTCACGGGTTGAGGTTGTCGGGATGTCCCGGCTACGGCTGTGGCTGAAGAGCCGATCATTGCGTCTTTTGGTCGCTTTCCCATCGTGAACAGACTCGATAGTAGGTTCCGCAAGGAACCTTAAGGTCATCGGGGTTTGAGATGACAACGTGCGACAAAGGCGCAAAATCCAAGTTTTCTCAATGAAAGCACTAAATGTTGATGGGAAAAAATGTCGTAAACACCAAAGATTCCAATTACTAGGAATTATAAATATGGTCGCATAGACAAGAACATAAAACGAAGCATAAAGCAGTAAATAACACAAGAGATTTATAGTGGTTCGGCCATAACGAGGGCCTATGTCCACTTTGAAGAGTTGTTTGAATTTTATTGATCACTTGAAAAATTACAAGTTTAAGATCCTCTCACTACATTCATTAGCTACCATACATGAAGTTACAATTGTCATATTTGCAAGAATTAGGAGAATGGACAATTTTTCCCTTCTTCTTCCTTAAATAGGAGATGCCATTAATGGAGCTCTATGGAGGTCTCAAAGCTCAAGAATCCCACCAATTTAAAGCGTAAGGCCATGGGGTATTTATAGGAAGTCGTTAGGTAGGAGTAGGTATGGGGACCAGGTACAGAAAATTCGCACCTCAGGCCCTCGCACCACGTTTTTTCACACCTCTTTCAAAGGGTGCGAATTTCGCACCTCTTCCAGAGGGTGCGAATTTCGCCCCTTGTCGGTGCTACGAAATTTTGCACCTCGCAGGTGCAAAATTTCACACCTTGAGGGTACGAAATTTCGCACCTCAAGGGTACGAAATTTTGCACCTCGCAAGTACGAAATTTCGCATCTCGAGGGTACGGATTTTCGCACCTCGAGGGTGCAGAATTTCGCACCTCTCGGGGGTACGAAAATTACGTTTGAGAAGCACGAGGTTTGTCCGAATGGTTTGGGGGCTCGAAATCCTGGTCGGTGAATCCAGGGATGTCGAGACCTTGCAGTTCTGGTAATTCTAGGCAACACGCTTGTTGGAAAAAATCGGATGAATCGGGACTGTAGGGCCCTGGACTCCCACTGGCACTGCGCCCGGACCCGCTTGACGGGTCGCCTTCGGTTCGGAGCACGCCTCTCCTTCAGCTCGGATGCGGATGGATACTTGAAGGAGGTTGCGTTTGAGGGACGCGACATCCAGCTAGTGGCCAGAATTGAGTCTTCTGGTACTGGACCCCGGATGATATTGGCGACGCCTCCGGGCTGTAATATCACGCGATATGTTGAGACGAGCGTGTCTTGTGTACTTTTGGTAACTGGACCAAAAGGACGATTAATTCCCTACTTCTCTAAGTACTTCAAAACAGTTATTCGTTGTAACCTTACCTATAATTCTCAAAGTAGCCCATACTTCCAATAATTACCCCTATTTTTTAACTAATGTGTTTTTGCAGCACCCAATCCAAATGATTCATCATCTTTCATATATGTCGATCTACCACTACTGTGCTCAAACTACTCCTACTTATCTTAATTCTTCAGAATAGCCCTTCTTTTTAATCCTACCCATAATTTTCTAAATATCCTTTACTTCCAACAATTACGCCTATCTTTTTATTGGTTGTGTAGTTTCGCACTAAACATCTGTCCTACTCAAAAAAAAAATTACGCTATCTTTTTACAACTGTGAAGGGTTGGTATTTGCAGAACCCAATCCAAATGATTAATCATCTTTCATATTTGTCGATCTACCCTATATGCTTAAAAAACACCTCCTTCTCTTTGTACATCAAAACGATCCTTCTTTTTAATCCTACCCCTAGTTCTCTAAATAGCCATTCCTTCCAACAATTCCCCCTATTTTTTAACTACTGTGAAGGGTTGGTTTTTGTAACAACCAATCTAAATGATTCATAATCTTTCATATTTGTCGATCTACCCCTACTATGATTAAACTACCATAATTCTCTTAATACTTCAAAACAGTCCTTCTTTTTAATCCTACCCCTAATTCCCTAAATGCCCCTTACGTCCAACAATTACCCCTACTTTGTAACTACTGTGAGGGGTTGGTGTTTGCAGCACACATTCCAAACGATTCATCCTACTTCTCTTAATACATCAAAGCAGTCCTTCTTTTTAATCCTGCCCCTAATTCTCTAAATTGCTCTTACTTCAAAAAATTACCCCTATCTTTTTACTATTGTGAAAGATTTGTTTTTGTAGCACCCAATCTAAATGATTCACCATCTTTCATATTTGTCGATCTACCCCTACCATGCTTAAACTACCCCTACTTCACTTAATACTTCAAAACCACCCTTCTTTTTAAACATACCCCTAACTCTCTAAATAGCCACTACTTCCAACAATTACCCATATTTTTTTAGTTCTGTGAAGGGTTCATTTTTTCAGCACCCAACCCAAACTATTCATCAAGTCTCATATTTGTTTATCTACACCAATTTCTCTTAATACTTCAAAACATAGCTTCTTTTTAATCCTGCCCCTAATTCTCTAAATAGATCTTACTTCCAACAATAACCCCCTCTTTTTACTACCGTGAAGGATTAGTTTTTGCTGCACCCAATCCAAACGATTCATCATCTTTCATTTTTGTTGATCTACCCCTAATATGCATAAACTACCCCTCCTTTTCTTAATACTTTAAAACAACTCTTCTTTTTAATTCTACCCCTAATTCTCTAAATAGCCCTTCCAACCCTTCACAATAGTAAACTGATAGGCGTAATTGTTGGAAGTAAGGTCTATTTAGATAATTAGGGGTAGGATTAAAAAGAAGGATTGTTTTGAAGTATTAAGAGAAGTGTGCGTATTTTAAGCATAGTAGGGGTAGATCGACAAACATGAAAGACGATGAATCGTTTGGATTAGGTGCTGCAAAAACCAACCCTTCACTGAAGTAGAATGATAATTAGTTTACAAAGAAAGAAATGAATAATGGAAAACAAATTGAATAAAGGAAAACAGTAATAAAAGTATTGGGGTAGTTTAAGCATAGTAAGGGTAGATCGACAAATATGAAAGATGATGAATCATTTGGATTAGGTGCAGCAAAAACCAACCTTTCACAATAGTTAAAAAATATGGGTAACTTTGGAAGTAAGGGATATTTGGATAATTAGGGATAGGATTAAAAAAAAGGGCTGGTTTGATGTATTAAAAGAAGTAGGTGTAATTTAAGAATAGTAGGGGTGGATCAACAAATATGAAGGGTGACGAATCATTTGGATTGGGTACTGCAAAAAGCAACCCTTCACAGAAGTTAAAAAATAGGGGTAATTATTGGAACAACTATTTAGAGAATTAGAGGTAGGATTAAAAAGAAGAGATGTATTGGAGTATTAAGAGAAGTAAGGGTAGTTTAAGCATAGTAGGGGTAGATCGATAAAAATGAAAGATGATGAATCGATTATATGGGTGCTGCAAAAATCAACCCTTCACAGTAGTTAAAAAATATGGGAAATTGTTGGATGTAAGGTCTATGTAGAGAATTAGGGGTAGTATTAAAAAGAAGGTTTGTTTTGAAGTATTAAGAGAACTAGGAGTAGATTTAGCATAGTAGGGGTAGATCGACAAATACAAAAGATGATGAATCATTTGGATTAGCTTCTGCAAAAACCAACCGTTCACAGTAGTAAAAAGATAGGCGTAATTTTTGATAGTAAGGGCTATTTAGGGAATTTTTTGTAGGATTTAAAAGAAGATCTATTTTGAAATACTAAGAAAAGTAGGGGTAGATCGACCAATATGAGACATGATGAATCGTTTGGATTGGGTGCTGCAAAAACCAATCCTTCACAATAGTAAAAAGATAGGCGTAATTGTTTAAAGTAAGGGCTACTTAGAGAATTAGCGGTAGGATTAAAAAGAATGATTGTTTTGAAGTATTAAGTGAAGTAGGGGTAGTTTAAGCATAGTAGGGTAGATCGACAAATATGAAAGATGATGAATCGTTTGGATTGGGTGCTGCAAAAACCAATCCTTGACAGTAATTAAAAAATAGGGGTAATTGTTGGAAGTAAGGGCAATTTAGAGAATTAGGGGTAGAATTAAAAACAAGGGTTGTTCTGAAGTACTAAAAGAAGTAGATGTAGTATAAGCATAGTAGGGGTAGATCGAAAAATATGAAAGACGATGAATCGTTTGGATTGGGTTCAGCAAAACCAACCCTTCATAGTAGTTTAAAACTAGGGGTATTTGTTGGAAGTAAGGGCTATTTAGAGACTTAGGGGTGGGATTAAAAAGAACAGCCGTTTTGAAGCATTAAGAGTAGTAGGGGTAGTTTAAGCGTAGTAGGGGTGGATTGACAAATATGGGACATGATAAATCATTTGGATTGGGTGCTGCAAAAACCAACCCTTCATAGTAGTTAAAAAATAGCGGTAATTTTTAGAAGTATGGGCTATTTAGAGAATTCGGGGTAGGATTAAAAAGGAAGCTTGTTTTGAAGTATTAAGAGAAGTAGGGGTAGTTTAAGCATAGTACGGGTAGATCGACAAATATGAAAGATGATGAATCATTTGGATTGGGTGCGGCAAAAACCAACCCTTCACAAAAGTTAAAAAATATGGGTAATTATTGGAAGGAATTGCTATTTAGAGAATTAGGGGTAGGATTAAAAAGAAGGGTTGTTTTGAACTAGTAAGAGAACTATGGGTAGTTTAAGCATAGTAGGCGTAGATCGACAAATATGTAAGATTATGAATCGTTTGGATTGGATGCTGCAAAAACTAACCCTTCACAGTAGTAAAAAGATAGGCGTAATTGTTGGAATTAAGGGCTATTTAAAGAATTGGGGTCGGATTTAAAAGAAGGACTATTTTGAAGATCTATTTAGAGCATTAGGGGTAGATCGACAAACTTGAAAGATGATGCATCATTTGGATTGGATCGAAAAATATAAAAGATGATGAATCATTGGGTGTTGCAAAAACTAATCCTTCATAGTAGTTAAAAAATAGGGGTAATTGTTTGATGTAAAGGCTATTTAGAGAATTAGGGTTAGGATTACAAAGAAGGGATGTTTTGAAGTATAAGAGAAACAAGGGTAGTTAAACCATAGTAGGGGTAGATCAACAAATATGAAAGACGATGAAACATTAGGATTGGTTGCTGAAAAAACTAACCGTTCATAGTAGTACAATGATAATTGATTTACAAAGAAAGAAACGAATAATACAAAAAAAAAGAATAATGAAAGACAACAATAAAAGTAGGGCCAATTGAAATATAGCGGTAATTGTTGGAAGTAAGGGCTGTTTAGAGAATTAGGGGTAGGATTAAAAAGAAAGGCTGTTTTGACGTATTAAGAGAAGTAGGGGTAGTTTAAGCATAGCAGGGGTAGATCGACAAATATGAAAGATGATGAATCGTTTGGGTTGGGTGCCGCAAAAACAACTCTTCACATTAGTTAAATAATATGTGTAATTGTTCAAAGCAAGGGCTATTTAGAGAATTAGCTGTAGGGTTAAAAAGAAAGACTATTTTGAAGTATTAAGAGAAGTATAGGTAATTTAAGCATACTAGGTGAAGATCGACAAATATGAAAGATGACGAATCGTTTGGACTGGGTGCTGCAAAAATCAACCCTTCACAGAAGTTAAAAAATAGGGATAATTGTTGGAAGTAAAGTCTATTTAAAGAATTAGGGTAGTATTGAAAAGGAAGGTTGTTTTGAAGTATAAAGAGAAGTAGGGTTTGTTTAAGCATAGAAGGGGTAGATCGACAAATATTAAAGATGATGAATCATTTGGATTAGGTGCTGCAAAAACCAACCTTTCACGGTATTAAAAAGATAAGCGAAATTGTTGGATGTAAGGGATATTAAGAGAATTAGGGGTAGGATTAAAAAGAAGGATTGTTTTGAAGTATTAAGGGAAGTAAGGGTAGTTTAAGCATAGTAGGGATAGATCAACAAATATAAAAGATGATGAATCATGTTGATTGGGTGCTGCAAAAAACCTACCCTTCACCAAAGTTAAAAAATAGGGGTAATTTTTGGAAGTAAGGGATATTTAGAGAACTAGGGGTATAATTAAGAAGAAGGGTTGTTTTGAAGTATTAAGGGAAGTATGTATAGTTTAAGCATAGTAGGGGTAGATCGACAAATATGAAAGATGATGAATCGTTTGGATTGGGTGCTGCAAATACCAACCATTCACAAAAGTTAAAAAATAGGGGGAATTATTAAAATGAATGGCTATTTTGAGAATTAGGGGTAGGATAAAAAAGAGGTGTTGTTTTGAAGCATTTAGAGAAGTAGGGGTTGTTTAAGCATAGTAGTGGTAGATCGACAAGTATGGAAGATTATAAATCGTTAGGATTGGGTGTTCCAAAAACAAATCCTTCACAATAGTAAAAAGATAGGAGTAATTGTTGAAAGTAAGGGCTCTGTAGAGAACTAGCGGTAGGATTAAAAAGAATGACTGTTTTGAATTATTAAGAGAAGTAGGGGTAGTTTAAGAATAATAGTGGTAGATCGACAAATAGGAAAGATGATGAATCGTTTGGATTGGGTGCTGCAAAAACCAATCCTTCACAGTACTTAAAAAATAGGGGTAATTATTGGAAGTAAGGGCTATTTTGAGAATTAGGGGTAGGATTAAAAACAAGGCCTGTTCTGATGTACTAAAAGAATTAGAGGTAGTTTAAGCATAGTAGGAGTAGATCGAAAAATATGAAAGACGACGAATCGTTTGGATTGGGTGCTGCAAAACCAATCCTTCACAGTAGTTAAAAACAAGGGGTATTTGTAGGAAGTAAGGGCTTTTTAGAGAATTGGGGGTGGGATTAAAAAGTACAACTGTTTTGAAGTATTTAGAGTAGTAGGCGTAGTTTAAACGTAGTAGGGGTGGAGCGACAAATATGAGACATGATGAATCGTTTGGATTGGGTGCTGCAAAAACCAACCATTCACAGTAGTTAAAAAACAGCAGTAATTTTTGGAAGTATGGGATATTTAGAGAATTAGGGGTAGGATTAACAAGGAGGCTTGTTTTGAAGTATTAAGAGAAGTAGGGGTAGTTTAAGCATAGTAGGGGTAGATCGACATATATGAAAGATGATGAATCGTTTGGATTGGGTGCTGCCAAAACCAACCCTTCACAGAAATTAAAAAATATGGGTAATTGTTGGAAGGAATGGCTATTTGGAGAATTAGGTGTAGGATTAAAAAAAGGGCTGTTTTGAAGTATTAAGAGAAGTATGGGTAGTTTAAGCATAGTAGGCGTAGATCGACAAATATGAAAGATTATGAATCGTTTGGATTGGGTGCTGTAAAAACCAACCCTTCACAGTAGTAAAAAGATAGGCGTAATTGTTGGAAGTAAGGGCTATATAGAGAAATGGGGGTAGGATTTAAAAGAAGGACTGTTTTGAAGGGCTATTTAGAGCATTAGGGGTAGATCAACAAACTTGAAAGATGATGAATCATTTGAATTGGATCGACAAATATAAAAGATGATGAATCATTGGGTGCTGCAAAAACTAATCATTCATAGTAGTTAAAAAATAGGGGTAATTGTTGGATGTAAAGGCTATTTAGAGAATTATGGGTAGGATTACAAAGAAGGGATGTTTTGAAGTATTAAGAGAAGGAGGGGTAGTTTAGCCATAATAGAGATAGATCGACAAATATAAAAGATGATGAATCTTTTGAGTTGCGTGCTGAAAAAACCAACCCTTCACAGTAGTAGAATGATAATTGGTTTACAAAGAAAGAAATGAATAATGAAAAAAAAAATGAATAAAGAAAAACAATAATAAAAGTAGGGGCAGTTGAAATATAGCGGTGATTGTTGGAAGTAAGGGTTGTTTAGAGAATTAGTTGTAGGATTAAAAAGAAGGGCTGTTTTGACATATTAAGAGAAGTAGGGGTAGTTTAAGCATAGTAGGGGTAGAACGACAAATATGAAAGATGATGAATCTTTTGGATTGGATGCCGCAAAAACCAAATCTTCATAGTAGTTAAATAATAGGGGTAATTGTTCGAAGTAAGGGCTATTTAGAGAATTAGGGGTATGGTTAAAAAGAAAACTAATTTGAAGTATTAAGAGAAGTAGTGGTAATTTAAGCATACTTGGGGAAGATCGACAAATATGAAAGATGATGAATCGTTCGGATTGGGTGCTACAAAAATCAACCCTTCACAGTAGTTAAAAAATAGGGGTAATTTTTGGAAGTAAGGGCTATTTAAAGAATTAGTGTAGGATTAAAAAGAAACGTTGTTTTTAAGTATTAAGAGAAGTAGGGTTAGTTTGTGCGTAGTAGGGGTATATCGACAAATATGAAAGATGACGAATCATTTGGATTTGGTGCTGCAAAAACCAACCCTTAATAATAGTAAAAAGATAGGAGAAATTGTTGGATGTAAGGGATATTTAGAGGATTAGGGGTAGGATTAAACAAAAGGACTGTTTTGAACTATTTAGGGAAGTAAGGGTAGTTTAAGCATAGTATGGATAGATCGACAAATAAAAAAGATGATGAATCATGTTGATTTGGTGCTGCAAAAACCTACCCTTCACAGAAGTTAAAAAATAGGTGTAAATGTTGGAAGGGTTGTTTAGAAAATTAGAGGTAGGATTAAAAAGAAGAGATGTTTTGAAGTATTAAGAGAAGTAAGGGTAGTTTAAGCATAGTAGGGGTAGATAGACAAATATGAAAGATGATGAATCGTTTGGATTGGGTACTGCAACAACCAACCCTTTACAGTTGTGAAAAAATAAGGGTAATTGTTGGATATAAGGGCTATTTGGAGAATTAGGGGTAGGATTAAAAAGAAGGGTTGTTTTGATGTATTAAGAGAAGTAGGGGTAGTTTTTGCATAGTAGGGGTAGATCGACAAATACGAAAGATGATGAATCATTTGGATTTTCTTCTGCAAAAACCAACCCATCACAGTAGTAAAAAGATAGGTGTAATTATTGAAAGTAAGGGCTGTTTAGGGAATTTTGGGTAGGCTTAAAAAGAAGCCCTGTTTTGAAATATTAAGAAAAGTAGGGGTAGATCGACAAATATGAGACACGACGAATCGTTTGGATTGGGTGCTGCAAAAACCAACCCTTCACAGTAGTTAAAAAATAGAGGTAATTGTTGGAAGTAAGGGCTATTTACAGAACTAGAGGTAGGATTAAAAAGAAGGGTTGTTTTGAAGTATTAAGAGAAGTAGGAATAGTTTAAGCATAGTAAGGGTACATTGACAAATATGAACGATGATGAACCGTTTGGATTGGGTGCTGCAAATACCAACCCTTCACAGAAGTTAAAAAATAGGGGGAATTATTAAAAGGAATGACAAATATGAAAGATATACATCACCAGCTCCTAACATTTCTTGTTTCACAGAAATCCGATTTAAAATTGCATCTGTATATTCATTTGAAGTTCGAGTCGCCAATTTACGAACTACAACGCCATTTCGAGCTCGATTATAATTATATTATAATTTATTCATTCAAACTGTCATTCAAATAATATATTCGTTGTTCAAATTCAATTACAAACTGAATTATATACTTTGAATTGTCCAGTTCACACAATATTGTGAATTCTACTATTTCCGACTATTCTGGAATTTAAATATATTATTTAATTATTATTTTAATTAATTATTCATTATTATTTAATTAAATGACCATTTAAATTCTCTAAACCATTCTTTAAATAATTAAATAAATTAATTATTATACCGCTGAAGATGCGAGTCATTATATTCTTCCCTACTTAAAATAATTTCGTCCTCGAAATTGCTAAGTTATAAAACAAACCCTATCGACTGATTAGAACTTATATGTTCACTTCTTAAATTCAGTTTCAATTGAACCAATTTAATTTCAATTAAAATATTAATTTAATTCTATTAACGAATATTTTCAAAAATCCTGAAAATTTTCTAATGCCTTAACTTTTCGAAATTTTTTGCCAGCACCTCCTTTGTACTGGTCAATAGGTCAAACTCCAACTCGCCTCTCTAGGCCATCTCCAACCCGAAAGAAAATCAAACAGCCAAGCGGCTTGCCAATTCGTCTTATCAAAATCTCAAATCCATATATAATACAAACTGGTACCTTTTGTCGGCATATCATTTTATCCTTTCCACCTGTTATCAATTCGGCGGATACAAGGGTCATCCCAATCAAATTCCAATATGCTTTTATCCACAACACAACCATTCTCTTATATCCTAGCCAAATATCATTTCAACTCGAGTTTCTTCTCGATTCCCAACTCTTAACTTGATCATCACATTACACTTCAAATTTAAACTCACAATCCAATTTGTCTTGATATCATTCTAATTCAATCTCAGTTACCAGTTTACTGTTTTTATTTTAATTCAATTTTTCTTTCACAAATTTCTGTTAAATTTGTTTTTAATTCAAACAGTCTTTCCCTGGGAGTTTTCAAACAGTTTACTCTTTTCAAAAATCAAATTTTCCTGTTTGAATTTCAACACAACTTGTCTTTCCCAAAACACATTCAAAATAGTATCTCTGGTAGTAATTCGTCACTTACAACTCGAAAATGAATACTAATGATGTAGCTGTCATCATCAGAATCTATCTTCAGTGATCGAAGTGAGTTCAATACTATAAAACCATTTCTAAACATTTCCACTTTGAAATTCATTTCAAAATATAATTCACACTGCTTGTAAAACAATTTAAAATCTCCTAGGATCTTAAATTTTCCTTATTTTTAATCCAAATCCATTTACAAACACTTATCCAATTTTCCAGAATTTTAATTCAATTTCTGATTTAAATTTCAGATTTAATTTAGTTCATTCTACTTATCTGAATTCTGATTGATTATTTACATAACCATTTCACATTTTTATAATTTTATTCGATTATAATAACAACCAATATATCCACTATATTATAATTTTGATATATATCTTCTCTATATCAAGATATACCTTGGGTAAACTTATTTTAATTTACCCTCTTTTCAAAACATACCGTGTCGACCCATCGTATTCGAGTGTTTAAAAACTCCTTCCGATACAGTGGATCAAACTGATCGACCAGAACTCATAAACTACTCAACCAATGAATCTCCACAACATAAAAAAAATATCAAATAACAAATACGTTCACACGTATATATACACTCAACACAATCTAGGGTATTTCTAACCCCATCTCTACTGAGTCACGCCACAGAGCCAAGGTACTTCACTTAACATAAGCTCTGATACCAAATGTAATGACCCGAGAATCCAGTCCAATTTGAGCTGACTAAATAACACAAGTCCAACCCCAAATTGCACTGGAAACCAGGAAATTAATAGAAAGAAGACAGCGGGTGAGGAAAGATAAGATAAAAACATAGAATAGAAGAAAAAGATGAACACAACATCAGAGTAACACGAACCTCACAGCGGAACGAGTAAGATATAATAGATAACATATCTTTGAAATAACATATTGTACTTGAATATACATATCATCATCAAGTACAACACTGCGGAAATAAACTATAGCTATATGATCCCGAAGCCTCCTGCTCCAGCTCTTCAAGTATCGGTAAATCCCGACTACTTGACTGCCCGTACAAAATTGGGCACCCAAGAGTTTAGGGAAAACAACAAAATAAACTCCGGGTCAGTCATGGGACTGGTGAGAGTAAAACAGTTCAAGCAGGTAAATGATATCTCATAAGACCACACCGTATAAAGGAATGGGTTTCTCCCTTATGAGAATCCAAATTATCTTTATATCAAAAACCTTTTGATATTATAATAATGTCTATCAACCACAATATAATAATCATCTAGCAGAAACGCTTTCATCTCACGTTCTACATATATAGTATACAATCAAAACCGCAAGCACGTATTGGGTAATGGATTTCCAACTATGTCAAGGTA
Organism: Allium sativum; assembly: GCA_030737875.1. Lineage (NCBI taxonomy): Eukaryota > Viridiplantae > Streptophyta > Magnoliopsida > Asparagales > Amaryllidaceae > Allium > Allium sativum. Next base: position 730,239,304 of record CM060923.1, on the reverse strand, counting down.
TGGAACCACCTTTCGATAGTGTACCTCTAGAGAGGAATACATTGGTTCAACAAGAACATCTTGCAACCCGGCCACACATGACAGACTACTCATTTCGCTTGAGTGTATCGAATGTATATCACCAACGTTTGGGATCAGCAACCGTTTCCCGAATGGGACAACATCAACAATAGATTTTTAGAAGTAAATGAAACTCTAGATCAGGTGATTATACACCCTACTTCGGAGCAACCGACTTAGCCATGCTGCCTGCACGATTTCTGTCATTTACCGGTTGATGAGGCTTGAGGTTACGCTTCATCATCACATCAGATTCACATCGAATGCCACATTTTCAGATCCATCAAAAATCACTAATTCACGTCTACAACAATACATTACGTGTTAGCTAAAGAAGTTTCCTTCTCCGCTTCCACTCTTGGTACGGTTGAAGAAATCAATGTACGTGACCTTTCTGGAAATACTCTGTCATACATTCATCCATACAAGTCATCCAGGAACATGATGAACTGAAGGTACTATTCAGTATATCCATCTTAGGCACTGTTATCTAAGATTTATACCATAGCCCTTGCACTTTACTCCGTCTTCAATTATCTTTGGCATATATGATTCGCAACGCTTATGCCAATAAAGAGTGGTTCTTTAGATAATAATCCAACGGGTCTCTTCATATTAACAACATTAAAATGGTCAAAACTTTGATAGTCTGTGATTTAACTATCAAAGATAACACGTGTGCAAACAACGATATTATTTCCAAATGGAAATTCTATCAATCAATCATCAATCATATATATATATATATATATATCTCCTTATTCTCTTTGTTTAGAAAATATATTTTATTAACACTGGAAAACATTTCCATTTGTTTATTTACATATCACTATCATTTCACAACTATCAGTCCCTAACTGTAAACTAGTATGAGAACAATTCTCTAAGTATAAACCCCGAAGGCCGAAACCAACATCAGATTGACACTTAAAAAACCATCCAATTTACTAATCTTTAGTCAGTCTCTAATTTTGCTTAACCCTATTTGATTTACTCTGTTCGATTAACTAGATTCGATTAACTCTTCTATTTATTTTCTAAATAGAAAATCCTTTATTCCATTTATTTTTCTTAACATCTCTTTTATAACTTATTTAATTTCTAAGTCAATATCCCTTTATCATAACTTATTCATTTCCTAAATAAATAAACCGTTTAATATCCTATTTATTTATTCTAAATGTTTCCTTTAATAACCTTATTTAGTTAACAAATAAATATATCCTTTCCTTATTCTATTTATTTAACAAATAAATAAATCCATTATCTTATCCTATTTATTTAACAAATAAATATCTCACTTATTATCTCCTATTTATTTTCTAAGTAAATAGTCCATTTTATAACATCTCATTTATTTATCCTAAATAAATAATTCACTTTATAAATATTCCAATTTATAAATATTCTGTTTTCAATATTACATTGAAAATCTCCTTTTCCCATTCCAATATTTTATGGTACTTAACACATTATATCGCGATGACCAATATAGTCCAAACACATATAATCAACCATATATTATAAACCATACCATATATCACAATATATGAAAAATAATAAAATAACTGTTGAGGAATCCAGTCGGATTGCTCCAACCTGTTTACCTGCATCCACAGATGTTACACGATAAAATCAACATCAATTTCAGTTCTATTTGATATATTCTGTTAAACAGAATCAATATAGAAATTCAACTAACTGACTAGCAGTTCAATCAAACGGCCAACACACAATCAATCAGACAATTTTTAATATTTCTAAAAATGCAACATTAAAATATTAACTGTTCAGAGTTAGTGAGATTTACTCACATTGGCAGTTCATCGATAAAGAACGACAAACTGTTGCTTGATTTGAATCAAACAATTTATTTTGTTGTAAATTCAAACTAGCCTCAATCCACTTTCAGTCAGTCTCATTGGGTAGTGTCCGTCCATACGATCCCGACGGATCTTGTTTTGCCTAATTTCTTCAGCCCATTTACTGAATCCACCGCACCCTTAAAGCCCAACGGATCATCTTCTTCCCTGAGTACACTATCACGCTTCCAAGAAATGCTCCAAAGCCACACGCAAGTTTTGAGCTCCCTCAAACATTCTTATCACCATTTTAAACCATTTTAAAGTACCCACGCCTCCCTTCTCGTTCTTCTCACTTACATCGTGTGAAACAAGACCATGTCCTGCTCCTATTTGTCAGACAACTACTTCATTTTGAAAACTTCAACTCCCTTCTCTTCCCATATTCATGTATGCACATTTACTTCCGTGCTTCTTTGAAAACCATTACTGATTTTCACACCACCTCAAATATCTTCATTTCCTCCAACTTTCACTCTAACTTCCACTTCCTGTAAATGATTGAATATGCCTGGAAGCTTCTTCCATCACGTCCTCTTCTTTCACGCCAAATGGATCTCGCTCCTCCATGAATTCATACGCCTGCACAGTAATAGTGCGACATTTCTCAGCACAAAATCCAACAAAGCTTCACCCAATTTGCGTGCGTCGACCTCAGCAATAACATCCTTTCGAGTTCCAGGTTTCGGCAAAAGTAACTGAACGAGTTTGCTAAAAGTAGCATCCTCTCGAAGCTCACGATAAACAGGATGGATCGAAACTGAAATTACATTTTTTTCATTGTGGTTTGGATTTTTAATTGAGGTTTTAAAGGTTACGATTATATTGAGAGTGGCGGCTCGCTTCTATTGACTGATGAACGATAGAAATTAGGTTTCTAAGGGGATGGGTTTAAAGTCATTTTAAAGGTTACGATTCTATTGACTGTTGTACCGGGTCAAAACTTGGATTCTCGAACATAGAGATGGCACTATAATTATTTAGTTACATGTTTGTATATTTAACGGTAGGATTGAAAGACCGGTGAATTACGAAAATGAATGTCTTGTGAAGGCAATGGTGGGCATGCGTGTATAAGGAATGAATATATACGTTCAAGTTTCAACTTATGTCAAAGCACTTTACTTTCTACCATTCACACAAAACCGTTTATATAATTCTGTTACTTTGTGTACTGCTATCGACAGAAATAAAAATATCGTTGTGACAAGTAATATGTCACGATTTCAGAAATATGAAAATACCGGTAGATTAACTCATATTTTGAAACCTCAAAATGTTGATTACAGGGTGCAAAATAATAAAAGTAAAAAGTTGCTTATTTAATTACTTAAAAATTACCATAAAAATCTAAAAATTAAATTATCACTACGTCTCTAAAGAACCTCGTCTAAATTCAAACCCGATATGCAATTATATCAAATAAACTATTACCGTCGATGGACGATTCTATAGCGACTATTCTAAAATTTGATTTGGACACAAATCAAAATCTACATGACGAAATCTCGATTTTTCTCTTCACTAGAAAGATATAATTCACCCGCTCCTAACGTTTCTTATTTCACAAAAATCCGATTTAAAACGGCTTCTGTATATTCAGTTGAAGTTCGAGTCGCCAATTTACTAACTACAGCGCCATTTCGAGCTCGATTATAATTACATTATAATTTATTCGTTCAAACTATCGTTTAAATATTATATTCATTATTCAAATTCAATTCCAAACTGAATTATATACTTTGAATTGTCCAGTTCACACAATATTGTGAATTCTACTATTTTCGACTATTCTGGAATTTAAATATATTATTTAATTATTATTTTAATTAAATATTCATCATTTTTTAATTAAACGACCATTTAAACTCTCTAAACCATTCTTTAAATAATTAAATAAATTAATTATTATACCGCTGAAGATGCAGATCGTTACAGAGAATTATGAGTAGGATTAAAAAGAAGGGATGTTTGGAAGTATTAAGAGAAGTAGGTATAGTTTAAGCATAGTAGGGGTAGCTCGACAAATATGAATGGACTGGGTGCTGAAAATTCAACCCTTCACAGCAGTAGAATGATAATGGGTTTACAAAGAAAGAAATGAATAATGCAAAAAAAAAATTGAATAAAGAAAAACAATAATAAAAGTAGGGATAGATAAAATATAGCGGTAATTGTTGGAAGTAAGGGATATTTAGAGAATTAGCGGTAGTATTAAAAGAAGGCATGTTTTGAAGTATTAAGAGAAGTAGGGGTAGTTTAAGCATAGTGGTGGTTGATCGACAAATATGAAAGATGATGAATCGTTTGGATTGGGTGCTTCAAAAACCAACCCTTCAAAGTAGTTAAATAATAGGGGTAATTTTTGGAAGTAAGGGCTATTTAGAGAATTAGGGGTAGGAATAAAAAGAAGGGTTGTTTTGAAGTAATAAGAGAAATTGGGGTAATTTAAGCATAGTAGGGGTAGATCGACAAATATGAAAGATGACAAATCATTTGGATTAGGTGCTACAAAAACCAACCCTTTACAGTAGTAAAAAGATCGGCGCAATTGTTGGAAGTAAGGACTATTTAGAGAATTAGGGGTAGGATAAAAAAAGAAGGATTGCTTTGAAGTACAAAGAGAAGTAGGGGTAGTTTAAGCATAGTAGGGATAGATCGACAAATATAAAAGATGATGAATCATATGGATTGGGTGCTGCAAAAACCAACCCATTATAGAAGTTAAAAAATAGGGGTAATTGTTGGTAGGTCTATTTAGAGAATTAGGGTATGATTAAAAAGAAGGGTTGTTTTTAAGTATTAAGAGAAGTAGGGTTTGTTTAAGCATAGTATGGGTAGATCGACAAATATGAAAGATGATGAATCGTTTAGATTGGGTGCCGCAAAAACCAACCCTTCACAGTAGTTAAATAATAGGGGTACATGTTTGAAGTAAGGACTATTTAGAGAATTAGTGGTAGGGTTAAAAAGAAAGACTATTTTAAGTATTAAGAGAAGTAGAGGTAATTTAAGCATACTAGGGGAAGATCGAAAAATATGAAAGATGACGAATCGTTTGGACTGGGTGCTGCAAAAATCAACCCTTTACAGTAGTTAAAAAATAGGGGTAATTATTGAAATTAAGGGCTATTTAAAGAATTAGGGTAGAATCAAGATGAAAGGTTGTTTTGAAGTATTAAGAGTAGTTGGGGTAGTTTAAGCATAGTAGGGGTAGATTGACAAATTTAAAAGATGATTAACCATTCGGATTGGATCGACAAATATGAAAGATGATGATTCATTTAGATTGGGTGATGCAAAAACAATCCTTCACAGTAATTAAAAAATAGGGGTAATTGTTGGAAGTAAAGGTTATATAGAGAATTAGGGGTAGGATTAAAAAGAAGGGATGTTTTGAAGTATTAAGAGAAGTGGGTGTAATTTAAGCATAGTAGGGGTAGATCGTCAAACATGAAAGATGATAAATCGTTTGGATTGGATGCTGAAAAAACCAACCCTTCACAGTAGTAGAATGATAATTGGGTTACAAAGAAAGAAATGAATAATGCAAAAAAATTGAGTAAAGAAATAAATAATGAAAACCAACAATAAAAGTAGGGATAGATAAAATATAGCGGTAATTGTTAGAAGTAAGGGCTATTTAGGGAAGTAGCGGTAAGATTAAAAAGAAGGGTTGTTTTGAAGTATTAATGTAACGACCCGGAAAATCTGAACCAATTTAAATTGGCTATTTTAGTGGATTTTAAATATTTAAAATAAATATTTTAAATAATAACGATGAAAAGTAAGTTGAATCGACATTTGAAAGGGAATATAATTAATTCTAATTATAAACAAGGACTGAAATGGGCGGTAGTTTCAAAATTTGAATTCAAACTTTGACTGACTATACCGGGTGCAAAACAAAGCGGATTTGAGTAAAACCAAAAATATTTAAATCTGTTAGTGAACATCTTTCTAACGAATCTGAAAAATCGAAGTTTCATAGCGGGAAGCAAAAGTTATGGCCAAATGAATTTTCAGAAAGGTCGCTATGGAATTTATATAGCCCGTGAAATTGGCCATTTTGCATAAAACCTTGGAATTATACGAAACCACTTTTGTTGGATCCGGGATGTCAAATTATTGCTAGGTTTCAAATTTCATAATTTTTGAAGCTAGTATGTGTTTGGTCGATTTCTGTTAAATCGGATCGACAGAAAATGGCCATTTTATAAACGGTCTCAGAATTCGATGAAACCTGTTTTGTTGGGACCGTATCGACAAAACAAAACCAGATATAATTTTTCTGGAATTTTTAGAAGCAGTATGTGGCTCCGGCAAATTAAAATGTACGTTCAAAATAGAATTTGAATGTTTTATATTTTAATTTGATGAATAAGTGACGGTAACAGTCGTATTAGCCTACGAAACATATCCCATTGTGTTCGGAATGGGGGTATTTAGCTAGGGACGACAGTCATTGGGTTTGGATTGGAGTTCATATGTGAAAGGGGTATTTTCGGATTTTATAAAATTTACAAATATAAAAAAGGAGGCGGGCCAATCACAATTCTCCGAATCCGTTTCTCTCTCCCCGTTACCCATCTCTCGACGGAAATCACCTTCGCAGCTTCCTGGCCATTTTCCGGCCACACCACGCCCCGAAACCACCCCCTCTAGAGAAGTTTTTTGTAGATCTCCTCCCCCTCTTCCAATCCATACCATCCTCGACCTCCCAATCCTCGTCTCCACCGAGAATCGCGCCCAGGAAGATCGTCGGCGTCGAGCCAAAATCCGCCGCAACCACTGCTTCGAACCCAACGCCACCACTACGCGCGGATAGCCCCTTCCTCCCTCTACAACGCTGCAACCTCCGATCGTCCTACCTCCTCAAGGTTTCCACGAAAAATCCAACCCTAGATTCGAAGCTCAACTAAAAGGGGTTGCCTTTATATATTTAAACTGCTTTATAGCGCTTTAAAGCACTGCGAATTATGATTTTAGAATAAAAATCATATCTTTTTCATATGCGATCGAAATCCAGTGAAACAAGAGACATCGGGACCGTAAGGACGTCTTCTACATTCTAGAAGAGACCGCATATTTTTCTGAGCTTTCTGCTATTTTTGGTGGAGTGGAACCCAATGTGAGGTTTCTAATTTATAAACGATATGGAAAACGATGATGTATAAATTATATAGTCGGTGTATGAGTTATATAAGCGTTGTACACCTCTTGTATAAGCGTTGTATAAGTTGTACGTTCGATGTATAAGTTATAAATGCATTGTAAAAATTCTATATGTGTTGAAATAAAAGTGAAATGCTTATAATATATAAATATATATATATATATATATATATATATATATATATATATATATATATATATATACGCCCCTCTTCCATAAACCATGGACGATATTTATTGGTTGTGATTGGTGTGAAAGTTGGTTGATTGTGAATGGTTGATTATACTTTTTTGTGGTTGAAATTGATTGATTATGGTTGAAAAATACCCATTTGTGGTTGAGAATTATTTGGTTGAAACCACATACGATTAGTTTGTGGAAATGAAAAATATATACATGCCGTCTGCGTGTGAACTAGATGCATGATTCCCCATTGTCAAAAGCTGCGAGGCTTTAAGGTAGTGCGAGGAGCCGTACTGGGGACGGCCCTGGTTTTAACTACCCTGCCGTTATGCAGCCGAAATTTTGAATAATTTTCATGTGTTGAATTGAAATTCATTCGTTGAATAGAAATTCATGTGTTGAATGGTATTCGTGTTTTAAATACAAAAATCACCTTTTTGTCTATATATATATATATATATAAACTATAGAAAACCTTCATGTGTTGAATTGAAATTCATTCGTTGAACAGAAATTCATGTGTTGATTGGTATTCGTGTTTTAAATATAAAAATCACCTTTTTATCTATATATATAAACTATAGAAAACCTTCATGTGTTGAATTGAAATTCATTCGTTGAATAGAAATTCATGTGTTGAATGGTATTCGTGTTTTAAATATAAAAATTACCTTTTTATCTATATTTATAAACTGTAGAAAACCTTCATGTGTTGAATCGAAATTCATTCGTTGAATTGAAATTCATGTGTTGAGTGGTATTCATATTTTGAAAGAAATTGTTTTATAATAAAAATCCTATTTTTACCATCAATATGAACTATATAAAATACTCTTGTTTTTAAATAAATTATATTATAATAAAAATCATATTTTTATTACCTATATGAACTATATAAAATAATTGCATTTTGAAATGAATTGTTTTACAATAAAGATCACCTTTCTACTATACACCTGAGTTGTTAAAAATAGTGAAGTGTCGAAGTGAATGATTGTTGGATAAAAATATCATTTTTATCAAATATATGAAAAGAATATAGCTTTGAAATCGAAGAAACGATATATATGTATAAATAAATAAAATTGAAATATATCGAATAACAAAGCTGCAGTTCGTGTTTTGAAACCGTGATTTCAAACGATTAATGTGGGAGATCCGACCATCGGATTTTCTCGAAACCGAAACCGTTGGGTACGCTTTGGAAATACCTTTCCAATGGCACCAACTTTGTAAAGATCCAACGGTTGGATTGTCTGGAATGTTTAATTCAAATCTGAAGAAAAACAGCGCCAGAATCGATTATATATATATATATATATATATATATATATATATATATATATATATATATAATTAAATCGAATAACGACGCTGTAGTTCGTATTTTGAAATCGAAACTTCAAACGATTGTACCGGGAGATCCGACCGTTGGATTTTCCCGAAACTGGAACCGTTGGATTCGTTTTGAAAATATCTTTCTAATGATGTAAATTTTGTGAAGATCCAACGGTTAGATTTTCAGATATGTGTAAATCAATTCTGAAGAAAAATAGCGCCACGGCCGCATTATTGCCCGAAGCGTCGTTTTGATTAAATTGGCTGTTTTAAAATAAATAAAAGTAGCGATAAATCGTTATAAAATGTTATAAATAATATGGATGCGAAATTTAGAAACTAACTGAAGGTTGGCTAAGTCGAATGGTTTCTTGGGTGTTGATCTGATGTTGGTTTCGGCGTTCGGGGTTAATATTTGGGAAATCGTTCTTTTACAGATTTACGGTTAGCGACTAATGAATTGAAATGATGTGTATGTGTGTTTGTGTTGCACTTGTTTATTATATACGCGAGTTGCTCAGAAAGATCGGGTTTATCCCATTTTGAATAGCTGAATCGACAATAAGAAATCGAAGATGAAGACGGTGGTCGAAAACCGGAGTTTTTCACCTCGTTTGGATGGTAACTGATGTCCTGATTGGGAGGCATCCCGAAATATGGATAATGAGTGGTGACTGTCCAGATGTACGTGGAGATCGATGTGTTTGCGAGGTATATAATGCCTCCGATTTCGTTCAGACCCAGAACGGACTCGCAAATGGACTATGTGTCTAACATTGGAATTCATTCTGTGTGATTGATAACCGTCAGTTACATGGTGTGAATTGCCTGTGTGGCATGCTAAGATGCTGTGATCAGGGCTTCTGTTGAAAAGCAAAGTCTTGTGGTAGATGATCAAAGCACCGCCTATGTGGCGTAGCTTTGGGTATAACGTGAATTGGCGAGCCTCACACCCCGGTATGAACCAGAAACGGGAGAAGAACCTAAGGGAGGACATGCGTTTCATTCTACCAAGAGGTGGTGTCAGTGCTTAAACTGACTGACATTGATATTATTTTCACCTATATGGTTATTGTTGTTGCGAGGCTCCTCTGATATATCGGTGGATCCGGGATCGATGGAGTCATTCGTTGGCTTATTTGCGCCCCATAGGGGGGGAGACGTTTTGTTCAGGCATAATAATCCACATCGGTGAACCGGCCCTGACGATCCGAGGGTCACTCGAGCTCTGATCCTGAGACATGGTAGGCTAGATTGTCTAGAAGTTGGTAAGGACTATCTTTTGCCTTGGTTCATGACGGAAATCCAATTTCCAAATACGTGATGGTGCGGTTTTGATTGTATATATATATATAAATAAATATATATATATACATATATATATATATATGGCGACATCATATATGGTACCCATGCCGTTTATGATTGATAGTTATGGTTCGAAATTGTTTTTGAAACATGTAAACACTAGTAATAATATCAAATGCTTTTGTTTTATTCGTATCAAGCATATTTTGGCCGTTATAAGGTAAAACTCTATCCTCCGGTTTGCATTGCATTGTGCGATGGGAACTGAGTCTTATAATGGCTTCATTTTTATAAAAAGCATTGCGATGTTTAAAAGAATTATTTGTTTTAAAGCACCGGCAATCCAATGGAGTAAACCCGTTCCACTAAAGTGGCATGGTCCTGTGATTAGCCATATTTTAAGTGTGTTAAGTAGATTTCTCATACCAGTCCCATGACTGACCCGTAGTTTGTTTCCCTTGCAAACTCGGGTGCCCCTTTTTCTACACGGGCAGCCTTGTGTTCAGGTTTTTAGCAGGCTCTTTCTGGGTCGCTGGAGCTAAAGATGGATTCTACCATTTATCTATTTTTATGTTGTTCAGCTCCTATTGTACATTATGTTTGTTTTCCACTGTAGACATTTATGTATAGCTGAACTTTATTTGTACTAAGTAAGATCCTGTATACTGTGTAACTCTGGTGATTACGTTTATCCAGTATATTCTATTGTGCATCATCTAGTGTATTTATTTATTTCTATTCTGCTATTATCTGTTTCTGTGTTATATTCAAATGATTACCCTTGTCACCGTCCGTACGGGATTTGGGGTCGTCTCATTTAAGAGAAGTAGGGGTAGTTTAAGCATAGTGGCGGTAGATCGACAAATATGAAAGATGATGAATCGTTTGGATTGGGTGCCGCAAAAACCAACCTTTCAAAGCAGTTAAATAATAGGGGTAATTGTTGGAAGTAAGGGATATTTAGAGAATTGGGGGTAGGAATAAAAAGAAGGGTTGTTTTGAAGTATTAAGAGAAGTAGGGGTAGTTTAAGCATAGTAGGTGTAGATCGACAAGTGTGAAAGATGACGAATCATTTGGATTGGGTGCTACAAAAATCAACGCTTTACAGCAGTAAAAAGAAAGGCATAATTGTTGGAAGTATGGTCTATTTAGAGAATTATGGGTAGGATTAAAAAGAAGGACTATTTTGAAGTACTAAGAGAAGTAGGGGTAGTTTAAGCATAGTAGGGGTAGATCGAAAAATTTGAAAGATGATTAACCATTTAGATTGGATCGACAAATATGATAGATGATGAATCGTTTAGATTGGGTGATGCAAAAACAATCCTTCACAGTAGTTAAAAAATAGAGGTAAACGTTGTAAGTAAAGGCTATATAGAGAATTAGGGGTAGGATTAAAAAGAAGGAATGTTTTGAAGTGTTAAAAGAAGTAGGTGTAGTTTAAGCATAGTAGTGGTAGATCGACAAATATGAAAGATGATAAATCGTTTGGATTGGGTGTTGAAAAAACCAACCCTTCACAGTAGTAGAATGATAATTAGTTTACAAAGAAAGAAATGAGTAAAGCAAAAAAATGAACAAAGAAGTGAATAAAGAAAAACAACAATAAAAGTAGGGATAGATAAAATATAGCAGTAATTGTTGGAAGTAAGGGCTTGTGAAGACCCGTAACTTCCCCGTAAAGGAAAGCGTCGGATAGTTCGAGAACAAGCCACAACAGAACGCATATAAAAGAACGTTTCATTATATATTGCAACAATGCATCAGATTACAAGAATATACAAAGTATGAATGAATATTACACAGAAATATCAGAGATTTAAATTACATTTAAATACGTAGCAGCGGAAAATAATACAATACACAACTAGAAGAGATATACGGATACAAAGCTTTCCAGATATCATTCCAGCTGTAAACCAGGATCCTGTGAATATAAATCTGCACAACCAAAACTACTAGCTGCCCGTGTCAAAATAGGGGCACCCAGAGTTTAGGTTAAAACAATAAACTCCAGGTCAGTCATGTGACTGGTGTGAGAACTAAAACAGTTTTTAATCTTTATTTTCAATCATTGGGTAAATCAAGGGACCACGCCGTATAACACGGAACGGGTTTCCTCCCAAGAATACCAGTGCATAAAACAACAGCGCAATGCTAAATAAAGAAAAATGAAGCTGTTATAAGACCCAGGTCCTATCACACAATGCAACGCAAGCCGGGGATAGGGTTTTCCCTTATAACAGCCAAAGAATGCTTGATACGTTTTAAAACAAATCATTTGATACTATTGTAAGTGCATAGTGTATAAAACAATTTCAAATCATAAGTATCAATCATAGGCGGCATGAGCGCCCCATCCCACTATGTCGCCATATATAGGATTACAACTAAAACCGCAAAGTCACGTATTTGGAAATTGGGTTTCCATCTATGAACCGAGGCAAAAGATAGTCCTCAACCGTTTTCAGACAATCTAGCCCATGTCTAGGCAAGTACTCAGTCAAGGCTTGGAGCGACAGGGCCGGTCCACCGATGTGGATTAAACTTAAATCCTGAACACTGCGTTTCCCGGCCCTTTGGGGCGTAAGTCTGGTCCGTCAGCCGACCAGAATGCATCGGCCGAAACCGATATAACCGAGGCGCCTCGCAACAGCAACAACCACATAAGTCAAACTCGTCAGGGCGTGTAAAACCACTGACGCCACTTCTAGCTAGAAAGAAACGCAAGTCCTCCCTGAGGTCCGTCTCCCGTTTTTGGTTCATACCGGATGTGAAACTCGCGAATCAAACGTTACACAAAGCTACGCCACAAAGGCCTTGCTTTGATCATCACCACAAGACTTTGCTTTTCAACAGAAGCCTCGATCAATTGCCACTTAGGCATGCCACACAGGCAATTCACTCCATGCGTTTGATATCCATCAATATATAACCCCTGAGCTCGTACGTCTCAGAGAAGGGCGTTAAGCAAGAGAATAAATTCTCCGCCGCCAAACAGATATATATTTAATAGAGATCAATCACACGGACTAAAATCCAATGACAGACACACAGTCCATTTACAAGTCCGCTCTGGGTCTGAACGAAACCGGAGGCACCTAGTACCCCGCATATCCATCGATCTCCAAGTACGTCTGGACGATCACTAACTGTTTCCATCTTCTTGGGTGTACAGCCCAATCAAGATCATCAGTTATCACCCAAACGACGTGAAGACCTCCGGTCTTCGACCATCGTCTTCATCTTCGACTTATCGTCGTATCAGTTATTCAGAATGGGTTAAACCCGGTCTTCCCGAATAACTCGCGTATATTTTAGATAAGTGTTACACAAACACAACATACGCCTCATTCCAATTCATCAGTCACTAACCGTAAATTAATCAAGAGAATAATTCCCCAAATATTAACCCCCAAGGCCGAAACCAACATCAGATCAATATCCAGAAAACCATTCTGCTTAGCTAACCGACAGTTAGTTTCTGAATTTCACATTCATAGGGAAAGGTTCCCATTAATTTTATCAAAGATAAATTCTTGAATTTATTCTTTAATCTATTTTTGAATATCAATTCAAACTAGTCGGGATTAGCGAACCTTACCGAAGTAATCATTTGTTTTAATTTCCCAATCCCAACCTATTCATCCCATGAAGTAAAACTGGTAATACTTCATATCTAACACCACGGTGTTATCGGTAAATTCAATTACCATTTCACGTTCAAATCTAATTAAAGATTTGACTATCGCCTGGAGCAAAACTGGTGATACTCCATTCTCGACCATTTCAATCTAATTAAAGATTCATTAAAACTCCACTTAGTTTTAATCGTTAACTGGGTTAAAGAATCAGTGTCATTTAAAAACACGGTTCACGATAAACCCAAAATCACATTCATTAATTTTCGGGTTAAAGAACAAGTGTTATTTAAAACACTGTCCACGATAAACCCAAAAATCAATATCAATTCAATTCCAATTAAATATTATTTAATTGGTACACTTCATTAAATCTAAATAAAAAGATTTAATCTTTCCTCAACTGGGTTCAAGAACAGTGTTAGTGAAGACACCATTCACGACAAAACCAAATCACATTTGATATTCAATACAAGGCTCTGGATAGAAAATATCCCGGCTTATATTCAATATCAAATTCTACGACTAACAAATATCGCATTGGAAATAACGATATATATATATCTTTCAAATTTCCGTAACAACATTTGTATAATCACGAAATTCAACATCGAAATATTCCGAAGACAATTTCGATTCAAATCCATTCCAATGCAACCATTGGAAATTTTGGTTAATTTCAAAACCATTTCAGATTCAATTTATTTATTTAAAAATAAATAGAATTAAAATTCTAGTTCAAAACTAGTTCATTTCGATAAAAATCTATTTTTATCTTTTCAAATATGGAGTTTTTCATCCCAATTCTTTCTAAATCATTTCTTATGATTTTACACAAATTATTACTATTTTTAATAATTTTATCAATGCCCGTACAATCGATTTCCATCAATGGCCATCGAACTGCACTTACAGCGACCTTTTTCGAATTTGATTTGGACGTATCTCCAAATCCAACCGTTAGATTTCAAATTTCTAATATTCATTAGAAAGCTCTTTTCGATACGAACCCAACGGTTCCGGTTTTAGGAGAATCCGACGGTCGGATCTCCCGTAATGTCCGTTTGAAATAAATGGTCGAAATTCGCGAACTGCCGCGGCGCGGCGCGTTTTATTCAGGCCATAATATTATATATATAATATATATAATATATATTTCGTCGATTTCTATTTAAAACGAATTATATAAATAGTTTTAAATTCGTTTCCAAAAGCAATTTCAACTTCCATTTCAATTGAAAGCAAAATTGAATTCTTCTTTATAAATTCGTTTTAAAATTCATTTCTATTCAATTCAAATTTCAATTCAATTTGAATTCATTTCAATTCGCTTTCAATTCAATTCGAATTCGTTTTCAATTCAATTCATTTCGAAATCGTTTTCAATTCAATTCAATTCGAAATCGTTTTCAATTCAATTCATTTCGAAATCGTTTTCAATTCAATTCATTTCGAAATCGTTTTCAATTCAATTCATTTCGAAATCGTTTTCAATTCAATTCATTTCGAAATCGTTTTCAATTCAATTCATTTCGAAATCGTTTTCAATTCAATTCATTTCGAAATCGTTTTCAATTCAATTCATTTCGAAATCGTTTATAATTCAATTCATTTCGAAATCGCTTTTAATTCAATTCATTTCGAAATCGTTTTCAATTCAATTCATTTCGAAATCGTTTTCAATTCAATTCATTTCGAAATCGTTTTCAATTCAATTCATTTCGAAATCGTTTTCAATTCAATTCATTTCGAAATCGTTTTAAAATCGATATAGATATCGTTCACGTCAAAATGGCGTCAATCTAATCAACACGGCTTCATAAATTTCTATTTTCAAATATTCTATTTCAAATATTTCTTTTTCAAAATAGTTGTTATCAAAATATTTCGTTCAACACATGACCAATCTCAATGGATGAGTACTGTCAACACATGAACTTTTATTTTATAATATTCTTTAGTTTTCAAATTGGAATGAGGCCCAATCAATTACCATATAAAGTTAATTATATGGATTTCCATACAACACATGTATATAATAGCATTGAAAAATAATCAACCATCAACCAAAGTGCACTACACTGTATAAGCATCAAATATAGATGTCTAACGCTTATAACAGCCTGTCAATCAATCGATCGACATATTTAATCAATCAGGATGAGTGAACTTCAAATTTCATCCTAACACCCGTGCGGGGTTTCAAACAATCAAACACATATTTTATTTGTGCAGTTGGGCGATGTGTAAAATTTATCGTCCCAATCAATGTCATTCAAATAGGTGTACATAAACAAACCGTCCGGTTTATAAATGAATATTTTATTTTATTCACTTCACGTTAAAAATTATATTTTTAACGACAAAACATTTTATTTCAACATATGAATTTCTATTCAATTCATTCTTTAAATAAAATGATATTTTTATTTTTCTAACATATTTTAGAAAATTTCGGCGGCATAATGGCACGATACTAGAAACGGGACAAGGCCTAGCCTTATCCCCGGTCTAGTGAAGGCCCACGCCATTCACACATCAATCAAATCAATTCGTTATGCAAACCACAAAATTTGGAGTAAGAGTCTAACCTAGCCTTACTCCTTCGCCTTATAACGGCGCACGTCTAATCCTAACCAATTTATCGATTCGATTTTTCACACCATAAACCACATTCAAACCAATATCGCAATCAATCACCAAACAGCCAAACAAACAAGTCCATGGTCTGTGGACGATTGTGTCGGGTGCTACTAAGCACCGTCTGCATCCTAGTATATATATATAACTAGAAAAATAAATTGAAAGGTGAGAAATTCTCACTTATAGCTATTCTAACATCTTGACTCTTCATTTAGAGAAATCTTCAACGTCATCGCATCTTCGCTGCCCGCTTTCACTACCTATGCAAAAATCGAATTTTTACTTCGCTATCCAATATATAAAAATCATATTTTTATTTCGAAGTTCAATATATAAAAATCATATTTTTATTTCGAAGTTCAATATATAAAAATCATATTTTTATTTCGAAGTTCAATATATAAAAATCATATTTTTATTTCGAAGTTCAATATATAAAAATCATATTTTTATTTCGAAGTTCAATATATAAAAATCATATTTTTATTTCGAAGTTCAATATATAAAAATCATATTTTTATTCTACTATTCGATATATAAAAATCGAATTTTTATTCTACTATTTTTTATTCTACTATTCGATATAAAAAAATCGAATTTTTATTCTACTATTCGATATATAAAAATCGAATTTTTATTCTACTATTATATATGAAAATCCAATTTTCCTCCTTACTTTCTACATATAGAAACGCTCCTTTATATTTCTAGAAATCGAATTTTATATTGTTACATATACATAAAAATCCAATGACATCCATGTAAAGATCGTGTCTTTTCTCTTTATAAAAATCATTTCTTTCACCAATAAAAAAACCAATTTTTAAACAAACAAAAAAATCTCATCTTTATATTTATAAAATTCACATCTTTATATTTTTTTTTTAAAAAAATCTAAACAAAAATCAGTTTATAATCCAAACAACAATCAGTTTTTAAAATCTTTAATAATTCAGTTTTTACTTCTTTAAAAAAAACTGTTTTAAAATCTGTTTTAAAACCTTTTTTTTTTCAAATCAGTTTTTACTTTAAAAAAATCTGTTTTTAAATCCTTTTAAATCGGAATTTTAAAATGAAAATAAGATAAAAAACAATTTACCTTCCTGCGAAGAAGGGGGGGCTCGTCTTCGTCGGCGCCGAGGGTTCAGGGGGGTGTTCGGTTGCTCAGGGAGGTGCGGCTTCGAGATGAGGGCGGGGTGATGCTTCGTGGGCTTCGTCGGCTTTGCAGGTCGGAGGGGGCTTCGTAGTGGGCGGCGCCACCTGGTGGCAACGGAGGAGGTGAGAGAAGGGGGAGGGTGGACGTCGGAGGGGTGGTGGATGCCCTGAGCGGCGCGTCTGCGGTGGAGGAGGGGGGGGTGTGGCGGCTGAGCAGATCGGCGGCGCCCCCTTTTTTTTTTTTTTTTCTAAATCGAATTATATTATTTCAAAAGTAAGGGGGGGGGCCAGAACGATTTTGAGGAGGAAAGGTTTTTTTTTTTATTATTATTTTATTATTTATCATTAAAAAGCAACTTTTATTTTCGACCTCTAAACGAGGCCCACCGCCTGTCGTCCATAGCGTTTCACCCGCATTCCGAACACAATGGGATATGTATCGTAGGCTGATTCGATCGTTTCAATTAGTTTCCGTTAAATTTACATTTAAATCACTATATTGAATTTTAACGTACATTTCAATTTACCAGGGTCACATACTAACTCTAAAAATTCCCGAAAAATATTTTCTAACTTCGTATTGACGATACGGTCCTAACAAAACTAGTTTCATCGAATTCTGAGACCGTTTGAAAAATGGCCAATTTCCAGTCGATTAAATTCAACAGAAACTGGTCAAACGCGTTTTCTTTTGCCACGCTCACATATTGATTCGAAAAATTATGAAATTTGAAACCTAGCAATAACTTTACATCCCGGACCCAACAAAACTGGTTTCGTCGAAATCCGAGGTCATTTGCAAAATGTCCATTTTTAAGGGCCTGAATTCCATAGCGACTATTCAGAATTTTCAACTGGACATATCTTTTGATTCCCGCTATGAAATCTTGATTATTCGGATTCGTTGGAAAGATATTATTAATTAGATCCCATTATTTTTGGTTCTACTAAAATCCGGATTGTTTTGCACCCGGTATATTCAATTAAAGTTTGAAATCGAATTATCGAACTACCGCGCCATTTTCAATTCTATTTATAATTATATATAAATATTTATATTCTAACGACGACGTATATAATATATACGTTCGAATTATATTCAAAAATAAATTTCTCGTCGATATTATTTAAAATAATCTATTTTAAATAATCAAAATTCGCTAAAATTGCCAATTTAAAATTTTCAAAATGTCTCGCATTTTACGGGTTGTTACAATCTCCCCCACTTAAAACTTTTCGTCCCCAAAAAGGAACAAAGTCGAAAGTGGTTTGATTATTCAGCTCTACGTTCGATCTGGCTTCCATTCTCCAACTTTTCAGTTTCTGAGAATTTCTAAAATTTCAAAAATTTGGCTAACACCCTAAATTTTCGAAAAATTTCGCCATAACCTCCCCTGCAATGGGAGCACCGGGGAATTTCAAATAGCTTCCCCGGTCCTTCAGATCTCAAAAAGAAAAAGAAAAAGCCAAGCGGCTAGCCAATAGGCTCACAAAATCATCATCACCCAAACAAAACAGGAAATTATGTAGTAAACATGTACCTATTTGTCGGGCAAACAAATTTTATTCTCTGGCTCTAGCCTCCTTGCTATGACCTGTTCAATGATATACAAGTATATGCAAGCAAATGCGACCAATTTTCAATATAGTTCAATATTTGGTTCAATTAGGCATAACAGTTCAAAATTAGCAAACAAATAAACAAACAACACAAACATCAATCAATTAGTTGATTAGCTTTTCAAATTCATAACTTTGATATATAGTCAAAAATCACATTTTTGATGCCAATTCACAACAAATAAATCTATCTATATAAGTTTTGGTTCTCACACCAGTCTAATGGAAATATATAGATATTACACCTTCGAAACACGAAAATAAATACTGGTGATGGCGCGCCATCATCAGAATCATGTCCGGGCGACTAGAGTGTGACTCTATATCTATCCAGTATATTAAAATTTCGAATACACGCGGATCAGACGTATACGCAAAATCTATATATACTGGATTGTCCACATCAATATAAATAGATAATCAAATACGAATAATTGATTTAAATCTTCAAAACAAAAAAAATTGTTTTCATTTTCAAAAATATACTCTTCACACTCGTTCTAGGATAATACTGATCCCATCTCTAACGAGTCATTCTAATTGGATATTACTAATCCAATATCTGATGAATCCTTTCGTATGGTTCTAATGTGCCTTGTTCTCTAGCTTTGTAAACCAAAGCTCTGATACCAAATGTGAAGACCCGTAACTTCCCCGTAAAGGAAAGCGTCGGATAGTTCGAGAACAAGCCACAACAGAACGCATATAAAAGAACGTTTCATTGTATATTGCAACAATGCATCAGATTACAAGAATATACAGAGTATGAATGAATATTACACAGAAATATCAGAGATTTAAATTACATTTAAATACGTAGCAGCGGAAAATAATACAATACACAACTAGAAGAGATATACGGATACAAAGCTTTCCGGATATCATTCCAGCTGTAAACCAGGATCCTGTGAATATAAATCTGCACAACCAAAACTACTAGCTGCCCGTGTCAAAATAGGGGCACCCAGAGTTTAGGTTAAAACAATAAACTCCAGGTCAGTCATGTGACTGGTGTGAGAACTAAAACAGTTTTTAATCTTTATTTTCAATCATTGGGTAAATCAAGGGACCACGCCGTATAACACGGAACGGGTTTCCTCCCAAGAATACCAGTGCATAAAACAACAGCGCAATGCTAAATAAAGAAAAATGAAGTTGTTATAAGACCCAGGTCCTATCACACAATGCAACGCAAGCCGGGGGATAGGGTTTTCCCTTATAACAGCCAAAGAATGCTTGATTCGTTTTAAAACAAATCATTTGATACTATTGTAAGTGCATAGTGTATAAAACAATTTCAAATCATAAGTATCAATCATAGGCGGCATGAGCGCCCCATCCCACTATGTCGCCATATATAGGATTACAACTAAAACCGCAAAGTCACGTATTTGGAAATTGGGTTTCCATCTATGAACCGAGGCAAAAGATAGTCCTCAACCGTTTTCAGACAATCTAGCCCATGTCTAGGCAAGTACTCAGTCAAGCCTTGGAGCGACAGGGCCGGTCCACCGATGTGGATTAAACTTAAATCCTGAACACTGCGTTTCCCGACCCTTTGGGGCGTAAGTCTGGTCCGTCAGCCGA
This sequence comes from Allium sativum, assembly GCA_030737875.1. Taxonomy (NCBI): domain Eukaryota; kingdom Viridiplantae; phylum Streptophyta; class Magnoliopsida; order Asparagales; family Amaryllidaceae; genus Allium; species Allium sativum. The sequence continues at coordinate 730,218,730 of CM060923.1, read as the reverse complement.
CCAGAATGCATCGGCCGAAACCGATATAACCGAGGCGCCTCGCAACAGCAACAACCACATAAGTCAAACTCGTCAGGGCGTGTAAAACCACTGACGCCACTTCTAGCTAGAAAGAAACGCAAGTCCTCCCTGAGGTCCGTCTCCCGTTTTTGGTTCATACCGGGTGTGAAACTCGCGAATCAAACGTTACACAAAGCTACGCCACAAAGGCCTTGCTTTGATCATCACCACAAGACTTTGCTTTTCAACAGAAGCCTCGATCAATTGCCACTTAGGCATGCCACACAGGCAATTCACTCCATGCGTTTGATATCCATCAATATATAACCCCTGAGCTCGTACGTCTCAGAGAAGGGCGTTAAGCAAGAGAATAAATTCTCCGCCGCCAAACAGATATATATTTAATAGAGATCAATCACACGGACTAAAATCCAATGTCAGACACACAGTCCATTTACAAGTCCGTTCTGGGTCTGAACGAAACCGGAGGCACCTAGTACCCCGCATATCCATCGATCTCCAAGTACGTCTGGACGATCACTAACTGTTTCCATCTTCTTGGGTGTACAGTCCAATCAAGATCATCAGTTATCACCCAAACGACGTGAAGACCTCCGGTCTTCGACCATCGTCTTCATCTTCGACTTATCGTCGTATCAGTTATTCAGAATGGGTTAAACCCGGTCTTCCCGAATAACTCGCGTATATTTTAGATAAGTGTTACACAAACACAACATACGCCTCATTCCAATTCATCAGTCACTAACCGTAAATTAATCAAGAGAATAATTCCCCAAATATTAACCCCGAAGGCCGAAACCAACATCAGATCAATATCCAGAAAACCATTCTGCTTAGCTAACCGACAGTTAGTTTCTGAATTTCACATTCATAGGGAAAGGTTCCCATTAATTTTATCAAAGATAAATTCTTGAATTTATTCTTTAATCTATTTTTGAATATCAATTCAAACTAGTCGGGATTAGCGAACCTTACCGAAGTAATCATTTGTTTTAATTTCCCAATCCCAACCTATTCATCCCATGAAGTAAAACTGGTAATACTTCATATCTAACACCACGGTGTTATCAGTAAATTCAATTACCATTTCACGTTCAAATCTAATTAAAGATTTGACTATCGCCTGGAGCAAAACTGGTGATACTCCATTCTCGACCATTTCAATCTAATTAAAGATTCATTAAAACTCCACTTAGTTTTAATCGTTAACTGGGTTAAAGAATCAGTGTCATTTAAAAACACGGTTCACGATAAACCCAAAATCACATTCATTAATTATCGGGTTAAAGAACAAGTGTTATTTAAAACACTGTCCACGATAAACCCAAAAATCAATATCAATTCAATTCCAATTAAATATTATTTAATTGGTACACTTCATTAAATCTAAATAAAAAGATTTAATCTTTCCTCAACTGGGTTCAAGAACAGTGTTAGTGAAGACACCATTCACGACAAAACCAAATCACATTTGATATTCAATACAAGGCTCTGGATAGAAAATATCCCGGCTTATATTCAATATCAAATTCTACGACTAACAAATATCGCATTGGAAATAACGATATATATATCTTTCAAATTTCCGTAACAACATTTGTATAATCACGAAATTCAACATCGAAATATTCCGAAGACAATTTCGATTCAAATCCATTCCAATGCAACCATTGGAAATTTTGGTTAATTTCAAAACCATTTCAGATTCAATTTATTTATTTAAAAATAAATAGAATTAAAATTCTAGTTCAAAACTAGTTCATTTCGATAAAAATCTATTTTTATCTTTTCAAATATGGAGTTTTTCATCCCAATTCTTTCTAAATCATTTCTTATGATTTTACACAAATTATTACTATTTTTAATAATTTTATCAACGCCCGTACAGTCGATTTCCATCAATGGCCATCGAACTGCACTTACAGCGACCTTTTTCGAATTTGATTTGGACGTATCTCCAAATCCAACCGTTAGACTTCAAATTTCTAATATTCATTAGAAAGCTGTTTTCGATACGAACCCAACGGTTCCGGTTTTAGGAGAATCCGACGGTCGGATCTCCCGTAATGTCCGTTTGAAATAAATGGTCGAAATTCGCGAACTGCCGCGGCGCGGCGCGTTCTATTCAGGCCATTATATTATATATATAATATATATAATATATATTTCGTCGATTTCTATTTAAAACGAATTATATAAATAGTTTTAAATTCGTTTCCAAAAGCAATTTCAACTTCCATTTCAATTGAAAGCAAAATTGAATTCTTCTTTATAAATTCGTTTTAAAATTCATTTCTATTCAATTCAAATTTCAATTCAATTTGAATTCATTTCAATTCGCTTTCAATTCAATTCGAATTCGTTTTCAATTCAATTCATTTCGAAATCGTTTTCAATTCAATTCATTTCGAAATCGTTTTCAATTCAATTCATTTCGAAATCGTTTTCAATTCAATTCATTTCGAAATCGTTTTCAATTCAATTCATTTCGAAATCGTTTTCAATTCAATTCATTTCGAAATCGTTTTCAATTCAATTCATTTCGAAATCGTTTTCAATTCAATTCATTTCGAAATCGTTTTCAATTCAATTCATTTCGAAATCGTTTTAAAATCGATATAGATATCGTTCACGTCAAAATGGCGTCAATCTAATCAACACGGCTTCATAAATTTCTATTTTCAAATATTCTATTTCAAATATTTCTTTTTCAAAATAGTTGTTATCAAAATATTTCGTTCAACACATGACCAATCTCAATGGATGAGTACTGTCAACACATGAACTTTTATTTTATAATATTCTTTAGTTTTCAAATTGGAATGAGGCCCAATCAATTACCATATAAAGTTAATTATATGGATTTCCATACAACACATGTATATAATAGCATTGAAAAATAATCAACCATCAACCAAAGTGCACTACACTGTATAAGCATCAAATATAGATGTCTAACGCTTATAACAGCCTGTCAATCAATCGATCGACATATTTAATCAATCAGGATGAGTGAACTTCAAATTTCATCCTAACACCTGTGCGGGGTTTCAAACAATCAAACACATATTTTATTTGTGCAGTTGGGCGATGTGTAAAATTTATCGTCCCAATCAATGTCATTCAAATAGGTGTACATAAACAAACCGTCCGGTTTATAAATGAATATTTTATTTTATTCACTTCACGTTAAAAATTATATTTTTAACGACAAAACATTTTATTTCAACATATGAATTTCTATTCAATTCATTCTTTAAATAAAATGATATTTTTATTTTTCTAACATATTTTAGAAAATTTCGGCGGCATAACGGCACGATACTAGAAACGGGACAAGGCCTAGCCTTATCCCCGGTCTAGTGAAGGCCCACGCCATTCACACATCAATCAAATCAATTCGTTATGCAAACCACAAAATTTGGAGTAAGAGTCTAACCTAGCCTTACTCCTTCGCCTTATAACGGCGCACGTCTAATCCTAACCAATTTATCGATTCGATTTTTCACACCACAAACCACATTCAAACCAATATCGCAATCAATCACCAAACAGCCAAACAAACAAGTCCATGGTCTGTGGACGATTGTGTCGGGTGCTACTAAGCACCGTCTGCATCCTAGTATATATATATAACTAGAAAAATAAATTGAAAGGTGAGAAATTCTCACTTATAGCTATCCAAACATCTTGACTCTTCATTTAGAGAAATCTTCAACGTCATCGCATCTTCGCTGCCCGCTTTCACTACCTATGCAAAAATCGAATTTTTACTTCGCTATCCAATATATAAAAATCATATTTTTATTTCGAAGTTCAATATATAAAAATCATATTTTTATTTCGAAGTTCAATATATAAAAATCATATTTTTATTTCGAAGTTCAATATATAAAAATCATATTTTTATTTCGAAGTTCAATATATAAAAATCATATTTTTATTCTACTATTCGATATATAAAAATCGAATTTTTATTCTACTATTCGATATATAAAAATCGAATTTTTATTCTACTATTCGATATATAAAAATCGAATTTTTATTCTACTATTCGATATATAAAAATCGAATTTTTATTCTACTATTCGATATAAAAAAATCGAATTTTTATTCTACTATTCGATATATAAAAATCGAATTTTTATTCTACTATTCGATATAAAAAAATCGAATTTTTATTCTACTATTCGATATATAAAAATCGAATTTTTATTCTACTATTCGATATAAAAAAATCGAATTTTTATTCTACTATTCGATATATAAAAATCGAATTTTTATTCTACTATTATATATGAAAATCCAATTTTCCTCCTTACTTTCTACATATAGAAACGCTCCTTTATATTTCTAGAAATCGAATTTTATATTGTTACATATACATAAAAATCTAATGACATCCATGTAAAGATCGTGTCTTTTCTCTTTATAAAAATCATTTCTTTCACCAATAAAAAAACCAATTTTTAAACAAACAAAAAATCTCATCTTTATATTTATAAAATTCTCATCTTTATATTTTTTTTTTAAAATCTAAACAAAAATCAGTTTTTAAATCCAAACAAAAATCAGTTTTTAAAATCTTTAATAATTCAGTTTTTACTTCTTTAAAAAAAACTGTTTTAAAATCTGTTTTAAAACCTTTTTTTTTTCAAATCAGTTTTTACTTTAAAAAAATCTGTTTTTAAATCCTTTTAAATCGGAATTTTAAAATGAAAATAAGATAAAAAAACAATTTACCTTCCTGCGAAGAAGGGGGGGCTCGTCTTCGTCGGCGCCGAGGGTTCAGGGGGGTGTTCGGTTGCTCAGGGAGGTGCGGCTTCGAGATGAGGGCGGGGTGATGCTTCGTGGGCTTCGTCGGCTTTGCAGGTCGGATGGGGCTTCGTAGTGGGCGGCGCCACCTGGTGGCAACGGAGGAGGTGAGAGAAGGGGGAGGGTGGACGTCGGAGGGTTGGTGGATGCCCTGAGCGGCGCGTCTGCGGTGGAGGAGGGGGGGGGGGGGTGTGGCGGCTGAGCAGATCGGCGGCGCCCCCTTTTTTTTCTTTTTTTTTTTCTAAATCGAATTATCTGATTTCAAAAGTAAGGGGGGGGGGCCAGAACGATTTTGAGGAGGAAAGGTTTTTTTTTTATTATTATTATTTTATTATTTATCATTAAAAAGCAACTTTTATTTTCGACCTCTAAACGAGGCCCACCGCCTGTCGTCCATAGCGTTTCACCCGCATTCCGAACACAATGGGATATGTAACGTAGGCTGATTCGATCGTTTCAATTAGTTTCCGTTAAATTTACATTTAAATCACTATATTGAATTTTAACGTACATTTCAATTTACCAGGGTCACATACTAACTCTAAAAATTCCCGAAAAATATTTTCTAACTTCGTATTGACGATACGGTCCTAACAAAACTAGTTTCATCGAATTCTGAGACCGTTTGAAAAATGGCCAATTTCCAGTCGATTAAATTCAACAAAAACTGGTCAAACGTGTTTTCTTTTGCCACGCTCACATATTGATTCGAAAAATTATGAAATTTGAAACCTAGCAATAACTTTACATCCCGGACCCAACAAAACTGGTTTCGTCGAAATCCGAGGTCATTTGCATAATGTCCATTTTTAAGGGCCTGAATTCCATAGCGACTATTCAGAATTTTCAACTGGACATATCTTTTGATTCCCGCTATGAAATCTTGATTATTCGGATTCGTTGGAAAGATATTATTAATTAGATCCCATTATTTTTGATTCCACTAAAATCCGGATTGTTTTGCACCCGGTACATTCAATTGAAGTTTGAAATCGAATTATCGAACTACCGCGCCATTTTCAATTCTATTTATAATTATATATAAATATTTATATTCTAACGACGACGTATATAATATATACGTTCGAATTATATTCAAAAATAAATTTCTCGTCGATATTATTTAAAATAATCTATTTTAAATAATCAAAATTCGCTAATATTGCCAATTTAAAATTTTCAAACTGGCTCGCATTTTACGGGTTGTTACAGCGCTATTTAGAGAATTTGCGGTAGGATTAAAAAGAAGGGTTGTTTTGAAGTATTAAGAGAAGTAGGGGTAGTTTAAGAATAGTGTTGGTAGATCGTCAAATATGAAAGATGATGAATCGTTTGGATCGGGTGCCCCAAAAACCAACACTTCAATGTAGTTAAATAATACGGGTAATTGTTGGAAGTAAGGGATATTTAGAGAATTAGGGGTAGGAATAAAAAGAAGGGTTCTTTTGAAGTATTAAGAGAAGCGGGGATTGTTTAAGAATAGTAGGGGTAGATTGACAAATATGAAAGATGAAAAATCATTTGGATTAGGTGCTACAAAAACCAACCCTTTGTAGTAGTAAAAAGATAGGCGTAATTGTTGGAAGTAAGGGTTATTTGGAGAATTAGGGGTAGGATTAAAAAGAAGGATGGTTTTAAAGTACTAATAGAAGTAGGTGTAGTTTAAGCATAGTAGGGATGGATCGACAAATACAAAAGATGATGAATCTTATGGATTGGGTGCTGCAAAAACCAACCTGTGACAACAACGAATTTCGCTCGATCCGAATAAGTCGCTAAACCGATCTAGACCGTTCGAAACGCCTGATTATTTCCAGAACATGACAAAATAGAACGCAGACGGAAGAACATTTCATAGTTATTACAACAATCCATCAGAATACAAGAATATACAGGGTATGAATGAATATTACACAGAAATATTAGAGATTTAAATTAGATTTAAATACATCACAGCGGAAAATAATACAATACTCAACTAGAAGAGATATACGGATACAAAGCTTTCCGGATATCATTCCAGCTGTAAACCAGGATCCTGTTTATATAAATCTGCAAAAACAAAACTACTAGCTGCCCGTGTCAAAATAGGGGCACCCAGAGTTTAGGTTAAAACAATAAACTCCAGGTCAGTCATGGGACTGGTGAGAACAAAAACAGTTATTAATCTTTATTTTAAAGTTAGGTAAATCAAGGGACCACGCCATATAACACGGAACGGGTTTCCTCCCAAGAATACCAGTGCATCAAACAAACAGCGCAATGCTAAATAAAGAAGAATGAAGGTATTATAAGACCCAGTTCCCATCACACAATGCAACGCAAGACGGAGGATAGGGTTTTTACCTTGTAATAGCCAAGAATGCTTGATACATTTAAAACAAATCATTTGATAATATTATAAGCGTATAGTGTATAAAACAACTTCAAATCATAAGTATCAATCATAGACGGCATGGGTACCATATATCATGTCGCCATATTAGTCTCTACAAATAGAACCGCAAATGTCACGTATTTGGAAATTGGATTTCCATCTATGAACCGAGGCAAAGGATAGTTCTCAACCGATTCGAGACTCTCTAGCCCGAGCCTCAGGACCCAGACTCAGGTGAGCCCTTGGAGCGACAGGGCCGGTCCACCGATGTTGATTAAAATGCCTGAACATGCGTTTCCCCGCCCTATGCGGCGTAAATGACCCAACGAATGACTCCATATGACCCGGATTGTCTGATCAAACCGAGGCGCCTCGCAACAGCAACAACCACATAAGTCAAACTCGTTAGGGCATGTAAAACCACTGACGCCACTTCTAACTAGAAAGAAACGCATGCCCTCCCTGAGGTCCGTCTCCCGTTTTTGGTTCATACCGGGTGTGAAACTCACGAAGTAAACGTTACACAAAGCTACGCCACAAAGGCCGTGCTTTGATCATCAATAACAAGACTTTTCTTTTCAACAGAAGCCTTGATCATTTGCCACTTAGGCATGCCACACAGGCAATTCACTCTATGCATTAGATATCCATCAGTATATAACCCCTGAGCTCGTACGTCTCAGAGGAGGGCGTTAAGCAAGAGTATTAATTCTCCGCCGCCAAACAGATAAATATTTAACAGAAATCATTCACACTGACTGAAATCCAATGTCAGACACACAGTCCATTTACAAGTCCGTTCTGGGTCTGAACGAAACCGGAGGCACCTAGTACCCCGCATATCCATCGATCTCCAAGTACGTCTGGACGATCACTAACTGTTTCCATCTTCTTGGGTGCACAACCCAATCAAGATCATCAGTAATCACCCAAACGACGTGAAGACCTCCGGTCTTCGACCACCGTCTTCATCTTCGACTTATCGTCGTATCAATTATTCAGAATGGGATAAACCTGGTCTTTCCGAATAACTCGCGTATATTAGAAACAAGTGTTACAAAAACACAACATACGCCTCATTCCAATTCAGAATATTCTTTTATTCAAATATTCCTATACTTTGGGAAAGGTTCCCATTAATTTTATCAAAGATAAATTCTTTAAATTTATTCTTTAATCTTCTTTTGAATATCAATTCAAACTAGTCGGGATTAACGAACCTCACCGAAGTAATTATTTATTTTATTTCCAAATCCCAACCTATTTATCCAATGAAGTAAAACTAGTTATACTTCATATCTAACACCACGGTGTTGTCGGTAAATTCAATTACCATTTCACGTTCAAATCTAATTATAGATTTAACTATCGCCTGGAGCAAAACTGGTGATACTTCATTCTTGATCTTTTCAATCTAATTAAAGATTCATTAAAACTTCACTTAGTTTTTGTTAGATCAAAATTTGGACCTAACACCCAAATTTTTCTAATTCGTAGAGAATTATAACTGGAGAATGAAGAAAAAGCAGAAAACACACAGAATTTATAGTGGTTCGGCATTAACGAGCCTACGTCCACTTTATATGTTATCGATTATACTTTGAATGATAATACAATCAATGATTTCTCTCAAACTCACTCTTACAATTATGATTTCTCTCAGTAATCTCGAAGTAAAACTGATAAGAAATAGTGGTATGACAGTAATGGTGGAATCAGTGCTCAATACTGCCAAAAAGCTCATGAAAAATGGCAGTCTCTGGGCTATTTATAGATGATTCTGTCAGGCGGTTCGCGGTCACAAGTGGTGCTGATCCCGAGAAAATCGGATCGGATCGAGCGTTGAGGAGGAATTGGTCAATATCACAGTTGTGGACAGGTGTCGCGAGATCCGTGCATTTCGGATCGCTGAAGACCCGTTCGTGGTTTGAACAAGTCAGAGGCTTCGCTGCGCGTCTGGGAATCGGATCAGAGCGAGGTGGTAGCATTGGTGCGGATCGAGTCGTGATGAGGTGGACGGGTCGGGTCGCGAATAATGATGGCGATCCGAGAGGCGCGATCCGTGAGTACGATCCGTTGGTGCGATCCGATCTTTGAGGAATGTAGTTCCATACTTTCTTCTTGTGTGTGAACCTTGGTGGCTTGGTCCAAAAAGCTAGCCAACATTTTGCCCCCTCGAAGTATGTTTTATCGAGGATGTAACATGCTTCAAAATTGCAGAGACGTCCTTTCGCGAAGCGACGCAATTCAAAGGTCGTGCCTGCCTTGTAACGTGATCCATGGCCACGGATCGTGGTCTAGTGACTTGACGGGCTTCATGGCGAATCGAGGTGGGCTTCAGCCCGTGGCCCGCTCGGTTCGAATAAAACAAAAGGTAGGAGACCAACGGTCGCGATTTCCTCTATATAAGCCCGAACCCTCTCCACTCTTTTCCCTTTCTTCTTCGTTTATCACGCGCCGACGCCTCCTCCGATAGAAAAAAAAAACCCTAATACTTCGTCAAGTCCCAAAAATCTTCCTTACTTTCCCGAATTTCAGAAAGGTAATTCCATTAAAAGCTTTCTCTCTCGTGATTTCTGAGTTTTTCACTGACTTGAGGGAGAAATGAGCGGAATTCGGTGGTTTTTGAGGCGTTGGAGGCCGTGGAGACGCCATGGCCGATGGGTTGAAATTGCTGGAGAGGAAGAGGAGGAAGAAGAAGGGAAGAGCAGGTCGGTTCATTTCGTGAGCGAGGCTTGGGTACAAGCGAGGCTGTGGATCGTGGAAATGGCAAGGGAGCGGATCGGGTCGGGGAGATGGTAAGGGAGCGGTTCTGAGACGACCCGAAATCCCGTTCTCACGGAAACAAGGGTTATCCTTGGAATATAACACAGAAACAGAAAATAGCAGAACAAAATTAAATAAATACACCAGATAATGAACAATAGAATATACTGGATAAAAGTAATCATCAGAGTTACACAGTATACAGGATCTTACTTAGTACAAATACAGTTCAGCTATACATAAATGTCTACAGCGGAAAACAAACAAAATATGTACAATGGGTGCTGAACAGCACAAAAAGAGATAAATGATAGAATCCATCTTCAGCTCCAGCTATCCAGAAAGAATCCGCTAAACCTGAATACAAGGCTGCCCGTGTAGAAAAAGGGGCACCCGAGTTTGATAGTGAAACAGACTACGAGTCAGTCATGGGACTGGTATGAGAAATCTACTCAACAAATATATATTTGGCCAAACACAGGACCACGCCACTTTCGTGGAACGGGTTTACTCCATTGGATTGCCAGTGCTTTAAAACAAATCTTTCTTTTAAACATCGCTATGCTTTTAACAAAAATGAAGCCATTATAAGACTCAGTTCCCATCACACAATGCAACGCAAACCGGAGGATAGAGTTTTTACCTTATAACGGCCAAAATATGCTTGATACGAATAAAACAAAGGCATTTGATATTATTGCTAGTGTTTATATGTTTTGAAAACAATTTCAAATCATAACTATCAATCATAGACGGCATTAATGCCCCATACCACTATGTCGCCATATATATAGGTATACAATCAAAACCGCACAGTCACGTATTTGGAAATTGGATTTCTGTCATGAACCAAGGCAAAAGATAGTCCTTACCGAATTCGAGACAATCTAGCCCATGTCTCAGGAACAGCCGCAACTGCCCCTTGGAGCGACAGGGCCGGTCCATCGATGTGGATTATTATGCCTGAACACTACGTCTCCCCGCCCTTTGGGGCGTAAACGAGCCAACGAATGACTCCATCGGACCCGGATCGTCCGATCAAACCGAGGCGCCTCGCAACAGCAACAACCACATAGGTGAAAAGTATATAAATGTCAGGGCTGGTAGGTCACTGACACCACCCTAGCTAGAAGGAAATGCAGGCCCTCCCTGAGGTCCTTTCTCCCGTTTCTGGTTCATACCGGGGTGTGAGGCTCGCGAATTTACGTTATACACAAAGCTACGCCACACAGGCGGTGCTTTGATCATCACCACAAGACTTTGCTTTTCAACAGAAGCCCTGATCACTGCATCTTAGCATGCCACACAGGCAATTCATGCCATGCGACTGATGTCTATCGATATACAACCTCTGAGCTCGTGCGTCTCAGAGAAGGGCGTTAAGCAAAAGAATAAATTCTCCGCCGCCAAACAGATGTATATTTAATAGAGATCAATCAACACAGAATAAAATCCAATGTCAGACACACAGTCCCTTTACAAGTCCGTTCTGGGTCTGAACGAAACCGGAGGCACTAAATACCTCGCAAACCCTTCGATCACCACGTACGTCTGGACGATCACCACTCATTATCCATATTTCGGGATGCCTCCCAATCAGGACCTCGGTTACCATCCAAACGAGGTGAAGATCTCCGGTCTTCGACCATCGTCTTCATCTTCGACTTTCAATCGTCGGTCAATCATTTGAAATGAGAATTAACTCGGCCTTTTCAAATAATTCACGTATATTTAGAGTTTCAAATCAATTTATTTCAATGGTTAAATTATATGACAACGCCAATCTTGTTCTTTAATGTAATTTTCACACCAAACACATTCAACCATAAAAAGCCACATAAATCAAGCAAATTCAGTTTATTTCCATTCCATATCGCTTATGATATTTTATAACTATTTATCGCCATTTTTATTTATTTTAAAATAGCTAATTTATTCAAAACGACGCTTCGGGCCATAAAGCGGCCGTGGCGCTGTTTTTCTTAAGATTGGATTTACACATATCTGAAAATCTCACCGTTGGATCTTCACAAAATTTACATCATTAGAAAGATCTTTTCAAAACGAATCCAACGGTTCCAGTTTCGGGAAAATCCGACGGTCGGATCTCCCGGTACAATCGTTTGAATTTTCGATTTCAAAATACGAACTGCAGCGTCGTTATTCGATTAAATACATATTTATATTTATATATATATATAAATATAATCGCTTCTGGCGCTGTTTTTCTTCAGATTTGAATTAAACATTCCAGACAATCCAACCGTTGGATTTTTACAAGGTTGGTGCCGTTGGGAAGATATTTCCAAGGCGAACCCGACGGTTGCGGTTTCGGGAAAATCCAATGGTCGGATTCCCCGTACTAGTTGTTTGAAATCACGGTTTCAAAATGCGAACTGTACGGCCACGTTTCGTTTTAATTTTATTTATATTTATATAGTTATACAAATATAGTTCATTCAATGATTTCAATATCGTTTTCACTTCAAATATTTCACTAACGCCTTAAAATTTTGGAAAATTTCGCCATAACCTCCCCTGCACCGGGAGCATCGGGAAATCGCAAATAGCTTTCCCGGTCCTTCTAATCTCAAAAAGAAAAAGAAAAAGCCAAGCGGCTAGCCAACAGGCTCATAAGATCATCACCCAAACAAAGCAGTAAATGTGTAATAACCCGGAAATTCTGGGCTAGTTTAAAATTTTTATTTTGGCAATTTTAGCGAATTTTGAATATTTAAAATAGATTATTTTAAATAATATCGACGAGAAATTTATTTCGAATATAATTCGACGTATATATTATACGCGTCGTCATTAGAATATAAATATTTATATATAATTATAAATAGAATTGAAAATGGCGCGGTAGTTCGATAATTCGATTTCAAACTTCAATTGAACGTACCGGGTGCAAAACAATCCGGATTTTAGTGAAACCAAAAATAATAGGATCTAATTGATGATATCTTTCCAACGAATCCGAATAATCCACATTTCATAGCGAGAATCAGAAGATATGTCCAGTTGAAAATTCTGAATAGTCGCTATGGAATTCAGGCCCTTAAAAATGGACATTTTGCAAATGACCTCGGATTTCGACGAAACCAGTTTTGTTGGGTCCGTGATGTCAAATTATTGCTAGGTTTCAAATTTCATAATTTTTCGAATCAATATGTGAGCGTGGCAAAGGAAAACGTGTTTTGACCATTTCAGTCGATTTTAATCGACTGGAAATTGGCCATTTTTCCAACGGTCTCAGAATTCGACGAAACTAGTTTTGTTAGGACCGTATCGTCAATACGAAGCTAGAAAATATTTTTCTGGAATTTTTCTAGTTAGTATGTGACCCCAGTAATTTGAAATGTACGTTTAAAAATTCAATATAGTGATTTAAATGTAAATTTAACGAAAACTGATTGTAACAGCCGAATCAGCTTACGATACATATCCCATTGTGTTCGGAATGGGGGTGAAACGCTATGGACGACAGGCGGTGGGCCTCGTTTCGAGGTCGTATGTAAAAGTCAACCCTTTTAGAAATTTAAAATAAAATAATATATATATATTTACTTATCTCACCCTCTCTCCCTCATAATTCATTCAGAAAAAAAAGAAAAAGAAAGTGAGAACCAAAACTTATATAGCTAGTAGTTTTGGTTTTGCAGATTTATATTCACAGGATCCTGGTTTACAGCTGGAATGATATCCTGAAAGCTCTGTATCCGTATATCACCTTCAGTTGTGCTTTGTATTATTTTCCGCTGCTATGTAATTTATTGTAATCTCTGATATTTCTGTGTAATATTTATTCATTTATACTCTGTATATTCTTGTAATCTGATGCATTGTTGTAAAATACAATGAGATGTTCTTCTGTTTGTGTTCTGATTTGTCATGTTCTCAACGTTCAGGGGTTTCGAACGGTCTAGATCGGTTTAACGACTGATTCAGATCGAGTGAAATTCCAGGCCGTCACATAATGTGTAACACCCCACACCCGCTATAGTCACTCACTAAGGGAATGCCATAGCATCGGTGGAGTATTTTTAGTGAGTATAGAACAGTAAAATTACAACAAGACAGATATAATGTAATACTTGAAAATTTAAAACATCATCTCATAGCAGCGGAAAGTAAAACATGTTTGGTTACATCATAAAACCATAACAAGAGTCAAGTACAAAATATCCATCCTGAATAAAATAAGTACATAATCCCACTACTCATAACAAATAGCCATAACAGAAAAGATAAGATAAGCTGAGCTCTACATCTACGGTCCAAGCTCCAAGAGATAGATAAAGCAAACTGATCAAAGCCCACTAGCACTAGGCCCAACCTGAGGACCTGAAGGAAAAAGATAAAAACAACGGGGGTCAGACATAAGCCTGAGTGAACCCTATCTCCTTAATAATACAATTATTAAAGTAATTAGGGTATGATATGAACTCGGTATGGTATCTTTGGGGATAATGACTACACTAAGTTGCCCACGAACACAGGACGAACTAAGATAACCGTAAAGACGCATCTACCCACCCAAGGATAATTACTAACTGCACCACACCAGTCACTCCTACTCAAAGGTTGATCCCACCCAAGGATATCAAAGATAGATATAACCAGTAGTTTCCTGTACCCTAGTTGACTACATAGGTGCCGTCTGCCCCTATCTCTACTAGGTGTACCCCACTACCCCAAGCGATCGGCTCCCTAACGTAGATACCCGTGCTGGTCCCACAGTGGGGTGTATCACTCCCCTAAAGTGGCTACCCAATACTATCAACGGTGCACGGCTTTATATCTACACGATGCAACAACGGCTTATCTACCAGCCCGGGCCCACACACGCATATGAAACCCGTTGGACTTGCGTTGCCACCGCTACCCCGTTTTGGCCTCTTATAATCAAGCCCAATATGCGTGTCCCGTCACTCGACATGGGTCGAGCCCACAAAGATACGTTTGGGATATTGGTTGAAACGGGCCCCCACAAGCTACTACTTAAGCTTGTCATTTTATCTAGTGCATTCCACTTAACCCCTTTTTATAATCATGCCCCCTTACATGTTAAGGTTTGGTTAAGTCATCCAATTATATTACAATTGCCACTTAAGGCACCCACTAGATTTCCGCATGCCACCCAAGGCACTTACTTGATTCCCCCATGCCACCCAAGGCACTTACTTAACCCTTTAATCATGTTTAGTTACATGTTCCACTCTGGTTAAGTATTCTAATCGTATTTTCTATTGCCACCCAAGGCAACCCACTAGTTTTCTCATGCCACCCAAGGCACCCCCACTAGTTACTACATGCCACCCAAGGCACCCACTTAACCCCTCATGTCCCACTACATGCTAATATGGTTAAGTGTTTCTTAATTAATTAAGACCGTGATCTCCCATAAAGACCTCCCACATTAGACTGGCTGTTATGACCGCCTGGTTAAGCCGGTAGGGTCCGGGCAGTCTTACGTCATAACAGAGTCTAACCTCGTGTCTTTACTTTAATCACGTATTTAATTTGTGCCTAAGACCTCTCACATTAGACTGGCTGTTATGACCGCCTGGTTAAGCCGGTAGGGTCCGGGCAGTCTTACGTCATAACAGAGCCTAACCTCGTGTCTTAGTCGATTAATTACACCTAATTAATCACCCCCATATTAATTATCCCTAATTAATATCAATTTATTCATAACATGGGTAGACCTAACTCAATAGGTAAATTCCCATGGGGTAGACCTAACTCAATAGGTAAATTCCCACTTATGTTAATTAATTTTTTTATGGTATGCTTAATCATACCCATTTCAACATACTTTTAATTAACATATTAATTAACCCCATCGTTCCCCACGTAAATCGTCATTATGACATAACATAATAAATGGAAGATTTACCACACATAACATGGGTTTAGCATATAACATTATCATGGGTTAAGAGGATGTCAACTTGCATATATGAGCATGTATTAACCCAACTATATTCAACCCAAACTTGCATATTATCAAACATGTGTCTTACATAACATGTTGCATATGAACTTACATATCATCAAACATGTGATTTGCATAACATGTTGCATATGAACTTACATATCATCATACATGTGATTTGCATAACATGTAGAACTTGCATTTTAGCATATACTTAACTTGCATAAGCACTCACATACTTGCATAAGCATTCATATACTTGCATAAGTTGCATATCATGTTAAACTTGCATTTCAACATATACATAACTTGCATAAACATTCACATACTTGCATAGGCTTGCATATTATGTTAAACTTGCATAACATATACATAACTTGCATAAACATTCACATACTTGCATAGGCTTGCATATTATGTTAAACTTGCATTTCAACATATACATAACTTGCATAAACATTCACATACTTGCATAGGCTTGCATATTATGTTAAACTTGCATTTCAACATATACATAACTTGCATAAACATTCACATACTTGCATAGGCTTGCATATTATGTTAAACTTGCATTTCAACATATACATAACTTGCATAAACATTCACATACTTGCATAGGCTTGCATATTATGTTAAACTTGCATTTCAACATATACATAACTTGCATAAACATTCATATACTTGCATAAGCTTGCATATTATGTTAAACTTGCATTTCAACATATACATAACTTGCATAAACATTCATATACTTGCATAAGATGTTAAACATGCATATAAGCATATACATGACTTGCATAAGTACTCACATACTTGCATAACATGTTTGCATAATGGATCCATATTCACTTAGTGTTTTGCATCATAAACATCATGAAACAACTTGCATAAAAATATCATGATTACATATTATGAAACTTGCATGACATAAGGCATATAACTTGCAAAACACATAATATTCACTACATCAAGCTTGCATAAATATATGGATCCACAAACATAGCCATACTTTATCACATCTTATCATAATCAATTCAATAATTGATTATTAAGGTAATAGAAGCTCACCAAAACAAGATTAGCAAGTTAAATGAAGCAAATCCCAATGATTAAGTAGAAGAAGATGTAGATTAGCTTGCAAACCCTCTTAGGATTTTTAGTGGAGGCTCTCCAATTTTCTAAGTGGTGGCATAATGGCCTTAGATCTATTTTTGGTAAGGATAAGGGGGGTATTAGGGTGTATATATAGATTAGTTAGATGTTTTAGGACCATAGGATATACCCTAGAACCAATCCTAGCCTTTAAAGCATGTCTTGGGGAAGAAGTCAAGTGTAGGAACCATTTAGGGCCCAAAAAAAAACAGCCCAAAACTCATCCCGGGCCTCAAAACATGAGCAGTTTTCGTTTTTGATTTTTCGTGAAACTTTGACGGGCCATAACTTGGTCATACGGACTCCGATTTACGAAAACTCGGACTCTATTTCGCGTATTTTTCCGAGACGAACGTAATGGCACAGCCCGTTTCCCCTGATTCAGAATATTAAATTTAATTCTGCTCTGATTTATGTTATAACAAGTTATTTAACATACGGGGTGTTACATTCTCCCCTACTTAAAGGATTTCGTCCCCGAAATCTCTAAGTCAAGAAGAACGTATCCTACCAACCAAACAACCATCTACTCAACCATCAAACACTGGCATCCATTGTCCTTAAAACAATTTCTAATGATGTATGAGCATATGCAAAAAGTGTGTGTATATGTTCCCTATCTAATGTATGAACATATGCAAACCATGATAGTGCCATGCATCCATTATGTATGCGAGGGAACCCTATCGACACATACAATATCTACATGAGTGCACAATCATTCACCAAAATGCATCATCCATATGATAACACAATCATTATACATCCTTAAATATAGCTTCCTACACACAATTTTATGCAATATGCAATATGAAGTGATTGAGCCGATCTAGTGCCTAGAGTGTGTGTATATGCATCCACGAGCAACCACTAGCAAACACTTGCATCCACTTGCATCCATCATACATAACATGTCTCAAACATGTTTCAACCATAGGACTATCCTATCTGAAGGTCAAAGGTACTAACGAGAGGACATACTAAGGATAAGATAAGTACCAGTCAAACGATAAAGGAGAAGTTAAAAGACATACTCTCAAAAAGAAATGGATACAAAGAACGCATCTTCGCTTCCGTCTCCCAAGTTGCGTTGCTCTCCTCTTCTCCCCATTGCACTTTGACTAGCTGAACCTCTCGATTCCTCAATTTCCTAGTCTCTGACCCAAGGATGCGAGTAGGAGCTCGTCGAATAGTCGCATCACGCTCTGCTTCCACTTCTCTAAGCAAAC
Organism: Allium sativum; assembly: GCA_030737875.1. Classification (NCBI taxonomy): domain Eukaryota; kingdom Viridiplantae; phylum Streptophyta; class Magnoliopsida; order Asparagales; family Amaryllidaceae; genus Allium; species Allium sativum. The sequence continues at coordinate 730,200,429 of CM060923.1, read as the reverse complement.
TTGGCTCTACCACCTCTGCGGTCTTATGTAGGCACTTCCTCCCATGGAATACATCATGTACACCACTAAGTCTGTCGGGCAACTCCACCAATGGAAGATGCTCCTCCCATGTACCTCCAAAATCCAAGATACATAGCCTCAAAAGGTCTTCTAAAATATGATTCACCCTCTCGGTCTGGCCGTCCGTCTGAGGATGATATGCGGTACTCAAACGCAACTGAGTCCCTACCGCCTTTTGCAAACTCTTCCAAAACTCTCTAGTGAAGATAGGATCTCGATCACTCACTATACTGGAGGGTACCCGATGCAATTGAACTATCTCTCGAAGATATACAAAAGCTAGCCATGGAGCAGTCCACTTACTCTTCACAGGTATGAAATGGGTGTTCTTAGTAAGTCTGTCTACCACCACCCAAATTCCTGTATTACTCTTTCTCGATCTGGGTAACCTGTCAATAAAATCCAACGAGACGCTGTCCCACTTTCATTGCGGAACCTCCAATGGGTGAAGCAACCAACCTGGTTTCTTTCGCTCCGTCTTCACTCGTTGGCACACCAAGCATCGAGCGACATGCTCGGCCACATCTTTCTTCATACCGGCCCAGAAGAAAGCCCTCTTCATGTCTTGGTACATCTTACCCCCACCGGGATGAATGGTCATCCTAAAACGGTGTGCGTCATCAAGAATAGCCTTCCTCAAACCCTCGTCCTGCGGTACACAAAGTCTACTGTCTCTACGCAAGCACCCTCTATCATCTAGGGTGTACCTACTCAAATGGCTGGACGACTCCCCCCTTATGAGCTTCTCTACTAACTCAACCAACTGTGGGTCGCCCCTCTGTGCTTCTCCAATCCGCCCCAAAAGAGTAGGTCTAACTTCCAAAGAAGCTAGCAAACCGGGTACAAAGTCAACGGAAGGTCTAAAGTCATACTTAGAAATAAACTCTAAGCTCCGTCGTTCAACGAACAATGAACTCAAGGACAACCTTTTTCTACTTAAGGTGTCCGTTACCATGTTACCCTTACTCATAGGATGCTAAGGATCCCATCCACTTTTGCTGTCCTAAGACTATGCGCTCGAAGAGTCTCCAACACTTCCCTAAGATGTAGGGCATGCTCTTCTCCACCAGAATATCATCCAAAATCATCACAACTGTCTCCCACGCAGACCACCCTAGTCGAATTCGGCATCCCCCAAATGCAAGCCCCAAAGGCCTAAACCAATATCAGACAAACACCCAAGGGATACCTCCTTCGAATTCAGACGACCTACGTGAGACGATACTAGTAAAAATGGCTAAATAATTAAGCCCTTGACCAATTCTGGATGTTCTCGCCAGTCTCGCTCCAAAACCGTCGTTTATCCTATACTGGCCCTGCTCAGCCTATTGAGCACATACGAAAACTTATTTCGCTCCTAGAAAAGACCCAGATGTCATCTACAAAGACCATCACGAACTTATTTAGGTACTCCCTGAACACCCTTCTCAACAAAGTATGCGGGGGCGTTCGTCAAACCCAATGGCATCACCAGCCACTCATAAAAGAAATCGTCCGGAGTCCCAAAGGCAGTCTCCTCTATACTATTCTCAGCCACTCTCAACTGATGAAATCCCGTGGCTAAGTCCTACTACAAAAATACTGAGGCGCCAGCCAACTGATCAAGCAGATCATTAATCCTCGGCAATGGGTATCTATTCTTCTTTGTGAGTTTCTTTAGTTCCCTTTAGCCTACACAAAGTATGAGGGACCCATCCGCCTTCATAACAAAAACTACTGGAGCGCCCCATTCCGATATACTTCGTCTTATGAACCCCTTCTCAAGCAAATCGCCTACTTACTTATGGAGTTCCCTCCTCTCACTAGGAGCCATGTGGCACACTGGCCAAGATACTGGTTTGGCATTATCCACCAGATATATTCGGAAGTCAATCTCCCGCTTCGGAGGTAAGCCCTTCACCTCCTCAAACACATCCGGGTATTCCCGGACCGCTCTAACAGATCGCAGACTCTAGACCAACGTGTCAGGCGATTCTAGATACCTTAGCATAACAGATTCTATGGGATTACAAGAGATCTCGAGAGTGTTACTTAGGCGGCCCATAAGCCTAACAACTCTCCCTTCAAAATGAAGAACAGCACTCCTACTGGATAACCAGTCCATGCCCAAAATTAACCCATAGCCCGCGAAGCCCAACAAGCATCACATCTAAACTCAACGCTAAGTATAGAAACTTTCAAACCCAAACATATCATGGAGCCCCAACTGGGTTTGAAACAACTAAGGGATCATCTACCAAACTGGTGTCTAAGTGCAGTGACTCAACTAACAATGGTGGGATAAACGAACTCAATATATCAGAATCAAATAAAGCTTGAATCGGATGATAAAGAAATCCAAATTCCAACCTAGACGGTCATATCCCCATCTGGTACCCTAGTCGTGAGGGAATACAACTACCCTCCAGAAGATTCCATACCTTGCCCTTGCTTCTTTGAACAATCCTAATAAGGTGTCCTATTCCTCTTAAAAGGATAACCACTTGCCTTCTTCTTCCCTATTCTCCACTCGTAACCTCCCACCAATGAGGTTTCATCTTTCATTAACCAAACAACTATTTGAGCCTTCCTCCCATCGTTTATCCAATAGATACCTACCAGTCCTCCTCCTTCTTGAACCAACTTCTAATCCGACTAACGTCTAAGTCCCTTGAAGTGGTTTTCCATCCTTATCTATCTTAGAAAGATCATCTATACGCGGAGGGGAAACTCAAAACGAGAGAAAGGAAGAGATTCAAAATGGAGAATTCGAAAGATATAGATATGGCTATTGGGGATTATGCTTTCCTTTCAAAAACTTTTCTCTTAAAAGATATGTTTTTGAAAATACTCCTTTCCAAAAGTATTCTTAGAAAATAGTTTTTCTAAAAATTTTATCTGTTCCGGTAACCTTAAGCTCTGATACCACGTGTAACACCCCACACCCGCTATAGTCACTCACTAAGGGAATGCCATAGCATCGGTGGAGTATTTTTAGTGAGTATAGAACAGTAAAATTACAACAAGACAGATATAATGTAATACTTGAAAATTTAAAACATCATCTCATAGCAGCGGAAAGTAAAACATGTTTGGTTACATCATAAAACCATAACAAGAGTCAAGTACAAAATATCCATCCTGAATAAAATAAGTACATAATCCCACTACTCATAACAAATAGCCATAACAGAAAAGATAAGATAAGCTGAGCTCTACATCTACGGTCCAAGCTCCAAGAGATAGATAAAGCAAACTGATCAAAGCCCACTAGCACTAGGCCCAACCTGAGGACCTGAAGGAAAAAGATAAAAACAACGGGGGTCAGACATAAGCCTGAGTGAACCCTATCTCCTTAATAATACAATTATTAAAGTAATTAGGGTATGATATGAACTCGGTATGGTATCTTTGGGGATAATGACTACACTAAGTTGCCCACGAACACAGGACGAACTAAGATAACCGTAAAGACGCATCTACCCACCCAAGGATAATTACTAACTGCACCACACCAGTCACTCCTACTCAAAGGTTGATCCCACCCAAGGATATCAAAGATAGATATAACCAGTAGTTTCCTGTACCCTAGTTGACTACATAGGTGCCGTCTGCCCCTATCTCTACTAGGTGTACCCCACTACCCCAAGCGATCGGCTCCCTAACGTAGATACCCGTGCTGGTCCCACAGTGGGGTGTATCACTCCCCTAAAGTGGCTACCCAATACTATCAACGGTGCACGGCTTTATATCTACACGATGCAACAACGGCTTATCTACCAGCCCGGGCCCACACACGCATATGAAACCCGTTGGACTTGCGTTGCCACCGCTACCCCGTTTTGGCCTCTTATAATCAAGCCCAATATGGGTGTCCCGTCACTCGACATGGGTCGAGCCCACAAAGATACGTTTGGGATATTGGTTGAAACGGGCCCCCACAAGCTACTACTTAAGCTTGTCATTTTATCTAGTGCATTCCACTTAACCCCTTTTTATAATCATGCCCCCTTACATGTTAAGGTTTGGTTAAGTCATCCAATTATATTACAATTGCCACTTAAGGCACCCACTAGATTTCCGCATGCCACCCAAGGCACTTACTTGATTCCCCCATGCCACCCAAGGCACTTACTTAACCCTTTAATCATGTTTAGTTACATGTTCCACTCTGGTTAAGTATTCTAATCGTATTTTCTATTGCCACCCAAGGCAACCCACTAGTTTTCTCATGCCACCCAAGGCACCCCCACTAGTTACTACATGCCACCCAAGGCACCCACTTAACCCCTCATGTCCCACTACATGCTAATATGGTTAAGTGTTTCTTAATTAATTAAGACCGTGATCTCCCATAAAGACCTCCCACATTAGACTGGCTGTTATGACCGCCTGGTTAAGCCGGTAGGGTCCGGGCAGTCTTACGTCATAACAGAGTCTAACCTCGTGTCTTTACTTTAATCACGTATTTAATTTGTGCCTAAGACCTCTCACATTAGACTGGCTGTTATGACCGCCTGGTTAAGCCGGTAGGGTCCGGGCAGTCTTACGTCATAACAGAGCCTAACCTCGTGTCTTAGTCGATTAATTACACCTAATTAATCACCCCCATATTAATTATCCCTAATTAATATCAATTTATTCATAACATGGGTAGACCTAACTCAATAGGTAAATTCCCATGGGGTAGACCTAACTCAATAGGTAAATTCCCACTTATGTTAATTAATTTTTTTATGGTATGCTTAATCATACCCATTTCAACATACTTTTAATTAACATATTAATTAACCCCATCGTTCCCCACGTAAATCGTCATTATGACATAACATAATAAAGGGAAGATTTACCACACATAACATGGGTTTAGCATATAACATTATCATGGGTTAAGAGGATGTCAACTTGCATATATGAGCTTGTATTAACCCAACTATATTCAACCCAAACTTGCATATTATCAAACATGTGTCTTACATAACATGTTGCATATGAACTTACATATCATCAAACATGTGATTTGCATAACATGTTGCATATGAACTTACATATCATCATACATGTGATTTGCATAACATGTAGAACTTGCATTTTAGCATATACTTAACTTGCATAAGCACTCACATACTTGCATAAGCATTCATATACTTGCATAAGTTGCATATCATGTTAAACTTGCATTTCAACATATACATAACTTGCATAAACATTCACATACTTGCATAGGCTTGCATATTATGTTAAACTTGCATAACATATACATAACTTGCATAAACATTCACATACTTGCATAGGCTTGCATATTATGTTAAACTTGCATTTCAACATATACATAACTTGCATAAACATTCACATACTTGCATAGGCTTGCATATTATGTTAAACTTGCATTTCAACATATACATAACTTGCATAAACATTCACATACTTGCATAGGCTTGCATATTATGTTAAACTTGCATTTCAACATATACATAACTTGCATAAACATTCACATACTTGCATAGGCTTGCATATTATGTTAAACTTGCATTTCAACATATACATAACTTGCATAAACATTCATATACTTGCATAAGCTTGCATATTATGTTAAACTTGCATTTCAACATATACATAACTTGCATAAACATTCATATACTTGCATAAGATGTTAAACATGCATATAAGCATATACATGACTTGCATAAGTACTCACATACTTGCATAACATGTTTGCATAATGGATCCATATTCACTTAGTGTTTTGCATCATAAACATCATGAAACAACTTGCATAAAAATATCATGATTACATATTATGAAACTTGCATGACATAAGGCATATAACTTGCAAAACACATAATATTCACTACATCAAGCTTGCATAAATATATGGATCCACAAACATAGCCATACTTTATCACATCTTATCATAATCAATTCAATAATTGATTATTAAGGTAATAGAAGCTCACCAAAACAAGATTAGCAAGTTAAATGAAGCAAATCCCAATGATTAAGTAGAAGAAGATGTAGATTAGCTTGCAAACCCTCTTAGGATTTTTAGTGGAGGCTCTCCAATTTTCTAAGTGGTGGCATAATGGCCTTAGATCTATTTTTGGTAAGGATAAGGGGGGTATTAGGGTGTATATATAGATTAGTTAGATGTTTTAGGACCATAGGATATACCCTAGAACCAATCCTAGCCTTTAAAGCATGTCTTGGGGAAGAAGTCAAGTGTAGGAACCATTTAGGGCCCAAAAAAAAACAGCCCAAAACTCATCCCGGGCCTCAAAACATGAGCAGTTTTCGTTTTTGATTTTTCGTGAAACTTTGACGGGCCATAACTTGGTCATACGGACTCCGATTTTCGAAAACTCGGACTCTATTTCGCGTATTTTTCCGAGACGAACGTAATGGCACAGCCCGTTTCCCCTGATTCAGAATATTAAATTTAATTCTGCTCTGATTTATGTTATAACAAGTTATTTAACATACGGGGTGTTACAAAATGTGTACCTATTTGTCGGGCATAAAATTTTATTCCTCTTCTCTAGCCCCTTTGCTATAACCTGTTCAATGAATATGCATGTACATATATATACAGTTCTTATCATTTATCATTTTCTATTCAACTTCATATTTGATTTCTATTTGGTTTAAAAACACCATTCATTCTAATATTACATAAATAGGTGCAAATCATTTCATTAGCTAATTAATGAATATTTCAACTCATATATGTTTATTTTGAACAAGTGGCTATTTTTAACACTTCACATTTCAACGATTTATGCATACAATAAAAATGTGATTTTGATTGTGAAACAATTCATTTCAAAACACTATTTTTCTATATAGTTCATATAGGTGACAAAAATAGGATTTTATAAATAGATAAAAGGTGATTTTTTATTATCAAACAATTTATTTCAAAATATGAATACCATTCAACACATGAATTTCTAATCAACGAATGAATATCAATTCAACACATGAATGTTTTCTATAGTTTCTATATATAGATAAAAATGTGATTTTTATTTTTTTTTAAACGCGAATACCCTTCAACACATGAATTTCTAATCAACGAATGAATATCAATTCAACACATGAATGTTTTCTATAGTTTCTATATATATATAAAAATGTGATTTTTTTTTTAAACACGAATACCATTCAACACATGAATTTCTAATCAACGAATGAATATCAATTCAACACATGAAGGTTTTCTATAGTTTCTATATATAGATAAAAATGTGATATTTATTTTTTAAAACGCGAATACCATTCAACACATGAATTTCTAATGAACGAATGAATATCAATTCAACACATGAAGGTTTTCTATAGTTTCTATATATAGATAAAAATGTGATATTTATTTTTTAAAACGCGAATACCATTCAACACATGAATTTCTAATCAACGAATGAATATCAATTCAACACATGAAGGTTTTCTATTCAATGAATAAATATAGTTTAAGCAAATGAAAATAATTCAAACACACGAACATTATTCAAAATTTCGGCAGCATAACGGCAGGGTAGTTAAAACCGGGACCGTCCCTAGTACGGCTCCTCGCTCTACCTTAAAACCTCGCGGTTTTTGACAATGGGGATCATGCATCTAGTTCGCACGCAGGCGGCATGTATATATTTATTTCATTTCCACAAACTTATCCTATGTGGTTTCAACCAAATATTTCTCAATCACAAATGGGTATTTTTCAACCACAGTCAATCAATATCAACCACAAACAATCCCAAACAATCATTCGCTATCAATCAATTTTCACAACAATTTCAACCAATAAATATCGTCCATGGTTTGTGGACGAGGGGCGTATATATATATATATTTATATATAGCAATTCACTTTTATTTCAACACATATATATATATATAGCTAGGAAAAGAAATGGAAGGGTGAGAAATTCTCACCAATTAGCTAACCAAACGCCGCGACTCTTCCTTTATAGAAATCTTCGCCAATCTCGCCTTTCGTCGCTTTCGTTGCCCGTATTCTCTACATATTTAAAAATCGAATTTTTACTATGTTATTCAATATATAAAAATTGCATTTCAAAAATATAGATTCCGCCTTTTCAAAAATAAAGATTATATTTTTAATATTCCTCTGATGTAAAAATTATATTTTTATTACTTTAAAAATATAAAAATCATATCTTACTTCTTCTACTTAATAAAAATTTCGTCTTTTCTATTTTAAAAATATGATCTTTTCTATCCAAGTTCAAATCTTTTTTCTATTTAAAGTTCAAATCTTTTTCTATTTATATCTTAGAATTAAAATCAGTTTTAAACTTTTTTTTAAAAAAAAAAAATTTCGGGTTTTAAACCCTTTCAAAATCAGTATTTAAATCCTTTAAAAATCAGTTTTTAAATACATAAAAATCGAAATTTCCAGAAGTAAAATAAAAATAAAATAAAATAAAAACAACTTACTTTAATCTGCGAAGAAGGGGGGGTCGTCAGGGTCGGCGGCAGGAGGAGGAGCAGGCGAAGCGGAGGGGGCACGGCGGTCGTGGGTGGTCTTCGGTGGTGGTGGCGTCGCGATGCTTCAGGGGGGGGGGCTTGCGAATTGGGCAGGGAGGGTTCGGGTGCGTCGAGGTGGAGCGGGGCACGGCGGTCGTGGGTCGTCAGAGCGGTGGCGCCATCGTCGATTGTTTTAGGGTTTTCTTTTTCTTTTCTTTCTTTTTTATTTCGAACGGTAGAAAGAAAGTGAGGAGAGAGAGAGAAAAGGGTTTATATAAATTATTATTATTATTAAATTTCTATTTAAAAGTTGACTTTTTATTCGAAGTCGAAATGGGACCCACCGACTGTCATCCATAGCGTTTTACCCCCATTCCGGACACAATGGGATATGTATCGCAAGCTGATTTGATCGTTACAATCAGTTCCCGTTGAATTTACATTTAAATCACTATATTGAATTTTAAACGTACATTTCAAATTACCGGGGTCACATACTAATTAGAAAAATTCCAGAATAATATTTTCTAGCTTCTTATTGATGATACATTCCTAACAAAACTAGTTTCGTCGAATTCTAAGACCGTTTGAAAAATGGCCAATTTCCAGTCGATTAAAATCAACTGAAACTGGTCAAACGCGTTTTCCTTTGCCACGCTCACATATTGATTCGAAAAATTATGAAATTTGAAACCTAGCAATAATTTGACATCACGGATCCAACAAAAGTGGTTTCGTCGAAATCCGAGGTCGTTCGCAAAATGTCCATTTTTAAGGGCCTGAATTCCATAGCGACTATTCAGAATTTTCAACTGGACATATCTTTTGATTCCCGCTATCAAATTTCGATTTTTCAGATTCGGTTGAAAGATATCATCAATTAGATCCTAATGTTTTTGGTTTCACTAAAATCCGGATTGTTTTGCACCCGGTACAGTCCGACAAAGTTTGAATTCAATTTTTGAAACTGCCACGCCATTTCAGGCCTTGTTTATAATTATAATTAATTATATTCGTTTTCAATTGTCGATTCAAACTCAGTTTTCATCGCCATTATTTAAAATATTTATTTTAAATATTTAAAATCCATTATTTTAGCCAATTTAAAAATTTTAAATTGGTTCAGATTTTCTGGGTCGTTACAGGTTCGTGGTGGAAGTGGTGAGGTGACGGATCGGGGAAAGAGCAAGGTAGCGGATCGTGGCGAGGGTTGCGAGTCATGGATCGTTAGGAGGTTATCACGATCCGTTCAGATATGAATCGATGCGTTGCTCGATCCGCGACCCTTCCTTGAACTAGAACCTTTCCACGAACCGAATCCTTCTTCACGAGTTGACCATGTAACGCGATCTGAACCCTTACCCATGATCCGAAGGATTATCACGAGCCACATAATGAACGATCCAATGAACTTGTAAAACAAGCAGTGCAACTTAACTCTATCTTACCACTGGACAGTTAGTTTAGAGCCTCCGTGACGAACTTTCTGGACTGGACGACAACATAATTTAACTTCATATGACGAATAATATCTTGATGATCTTGATAACCTTTATGTTTTTTCTTTAAGACATGCACAGGCACACACTTGCACTCACACACACAGGGGGGACGGGTAATTACAATCTTATTTCTCATGTTTTACTCGCCTAAACAGTAATGTCGGATAATCGTTCCCCTTCAAGATCTGACACAGAGACGGATCCCGAGGTGTATAAGCATCTGAACCCCGAGGTTCTTCCAATTAATCCAGAGGGTGCGGACTCTGGATCCGAATATGAGGATGAAACAGAATCGAATCGGTCTGAGAGTACCTCGCTTGATGAAGAGTCAGAGGTAGATGGCCGAGCTCCCGACGAAGTCCCTGGTGCAATAGAAATAGAGAAATTCACAGACTCTCTGGCTTCCAAACTTGATGACATAAAGCTTAAGAGAATTTTCTTGAGACATGGGATCCCCTGAGGACACCCGGCAGCGAAGATAAACCTCATTTGGCTCTGGAGGGTTATAAGACAGTCAGCCGACTCATGTACTGGGTAGGAGGTAGATATTCCTCTGTTTCCTCCAATCGTCATTGAGACCCTAAAACGATTGGGTATTGCTCCAATGCAGCTTCATCCCAATGCCAATGCAGCTTTATACACTCTATATATCGCATACGCGGAAATCCTGCATACCGAGCTCACATTTAAAGATTTGAAATTCTTTTACCGTTTCAAGCATCGCTCCTCGGCAACCCCAAATTTCTCTTTCTTCAAATCGGTAGCAAATAGGAAGGTTCTGTCTGACGGACACATCAACATAGGGGATCCCAAGGCCGAATGGTTCTATATAGAGAGACAGGCTTGGTGTTCAAGAAGATGGCTTAAATCAAGCAATCTTTAAACTTTTGACTGAATAACTTGTTTGAGAAATCGAAGCATTAACATGCCCCCAAATTTTTTTTAAAGCAGATCACGCCTTTCCCAAGACGGAAGGCTCGGTATATAATAATCGACTGTCTCATCTTCTACAAAGCAAATATGATTTTCTAAAAATCAAGAAGTGCATTACTGACGAGAACCTTCACAAGCACCGCCTTATGGATATAAGGTTTGGACTTGGTGCGGGCGGCAAACCCTACAAATACGTGCCCCCGACAGAGGGAGAAGGAACGTCACGGGCAGCAGAAACAATTAAATTTCGTGAGAGTCCTTCGCCGATAGTAATTCAGGACGACGAAGACCTAAACCTATATAGAGGAGATGAGGCCCGTGGTGATAAGTCAAAGGAAATCACAGTTTCTCTGGGGGGTTTCCCCTCAAGGGTCTCTCTTCCGGTTGAACCTGCTGCTCCCGATGATTTAACAGAAGAGTAGCTATTTAAAGAGCTGAGCAAAATTCCTTTGCATGATGATGTATACACACAGGGAGACTTCAAAGGGGAGTCATTTTTCCCTGTTTCTGAGGAAACAACCGCTCTAGTTGGGGAATGAGAAATTACTCAGATGAGCCTAACTTCGGGCCCTGGTATGTTGGGGGGAATTATATGGGATGCACAAATCACACGCACTGCCCGACCCCACACTTTTATATCAACAGTATTCAATGTTTTAATATGCTCTTTTTTCTTTTGCAGGAAAGTTGTCTCGCAGACGATCTTATTCCTATCGCTCTCTCCGTGAAGGTACACCCTGCCTTCATCCAAATCCTGAGCGTTCTCGCGGCCTTTCTCACAAGCCTACTTCTTCACAATCCAGGTCTCCATTAAAACCAACCTCTGGCAAGCTTCCCAGTTATTCGGTGCCACCTACAGGGGGAAAACAACTTCCTAAAGACTTAACCCCTCCGAAGAGTGCACCCTCTCACAGCAGGTCATCAAAAAGACACTATGAGCCCAAGGATAAAAGCAAGGATCCAATCAAGGATTCTGAGAAGGAGAAAATTGACATTGTCCCTTCCAGCGAACAAGGTTTAATTGCCCCTGGGTCACGAGATTACATCCATGGTCCTGAGACTCAGGCTAAGCTGGAAAGGTTGCGAGAACAATTCCCCGACATCTTCTTAGAAAGGATGATGTTTGTTCCAGCCTTGGAACCAGTCCCTAGGAACTGGGATACTGAAGTCATCGGGCACATTCGCCATGTAGCCAGGCAGTATGGGGCAATGAAGAAACATGTTGTTAATCTTTCAGAGGTCATCCGAACGCTTGAGATGGAAGCACATAGATCCAAAGTGAGGATAGATAACAATGAAAGGGCCAGGGAAAAAATGGAGAAGGACTTAAAGGATGCACAATCTCTGCTTGCCTTGGCCCAACGAGACGCTAAAGCTTACAAAACAGAGCTGGAGGAGGCCAGGCAACGTTTCCATAATGAGCTTGATTCTAATAGCAAAGAGCGAGTGTTATTGAAGCAAGAGGTGGAAGATCTCAGGATGGCCAACTCCGAATTGAAAACAACACAGGATCACTTCGAGGCCGAAAGAGCTGCTTGGGAGAAAGAAAAGGCAAGTTTGAAGGAGAGTTTAGCTTTGGCCGAAGGAGAGAAAGTAATTCTGAATGAGCAAGTCGCGGATGCAGAGAGGCGCGCGGCTCTCGCTGAAAAGAATGTAAAAAGTGCCATTGAAATGGCTACTGCTTCTAACGATAAGCTCCTCGAGAGAGAAAAGGATATCGAAGGGTTTGAAGAAACGATATTTGACTTCCTCGGCCACGTCCTCAAAACCCGTAACATCTCATGGATCCCGGACTACCACATCACATTAGCCAACATATGGGATGCCATCGTCGAGGATGAGAAGCGGAGATTAGGAGTTGAAGAGATTAACGAAGATGAGCCGAAGAGGACCATTCTGAGGGATAACGAGCCCGAGGATTTGGCAGAAGGTCGGCGCCTAATTCAAGAAGAGATTGAGAAGGAGAGGACTCTAGCTAAGGGCAAAAACAAGATTGACGAAGGTTCGAGCTCAGCTGTTGAGCCCAAGGCCTCCGAAGTTGAGGAATACAATCCTGATGATCCATTAATTCCTTTGGGCCCGACACCTTTGGTTGTCGGAGCTTCTGCAGCTAGCTTGGATGGAGGATCAGCGGAAGGTATCTTCATTTTTTCCCCACAATTTATCAAAGCAATTGTGAGTTGTCGTCGTCTGGCGGAGCTACCAATCGAATTAATAACACGTGTATCTCATAATACAGGTGGCGGGCCCGTCTATAAGGAGGTCGAGAAGAAGACAGAGGCGGAGAAGATTGACGTCTCGCCTAGCGCCAGTGTTGATGCACCAAAGCAGGCTGAAGGTACGACAGCGGAGAAGGGCGTCCTGGCACCCAGTGTTGATGCTCCTAAGGATGACGAAACCATCGAAGCCTTGAAAGATATGGACGGGCGCCATGTAGATGATGAGGAGGATGTCATTATCACCAAAGAAGTCAAAGGCGATGATGACGAGACCTTGGCTAAAAGAAAGGCTAGGCAGAAAAAGCAGTTGGCTTTAAAGGAGGAGGAACTAGAGCCTTTGAACGTCGCTCCTATCTCGGAGTTTGATCCCAAAACTGGGATGGTTCTGAAACTTCAGCCCAAATCGATCACTAAACAGCTTCATTTTGAGAATCCCGATGATTTCCCAGCTTCCCTTACTAATAAAAGAAAGAGAAGGAGGGAGGAGGAGGAGTCTTCGGATGAACGATCGGCTCCTCTTATAGAAAAAACGAATAGAAAGAAGGATGATCAATCTGATATTAACATGGCGGAGCTGGAAAAGCAGAAGAAGGAGAAAAAGTACAAACGTAAATAGGATACTGCCGCTTGTCTATGTTTTGTCTTTAAGATTCCCACTGGCCATGAAGTGTAGTTGTGAGACTGGCCCTCACTTTTGTTTTAGGTTGCTTTTCACGTTGTAGGCTTGCAGTTTATGAATGAGAGTTTATTTCTTTTGCATCATCGTGTACCTGCATTTAATAAACTTTTCATGCTTAGTCATAAATCATTTGCTCATAACTACAAATCATTCAAGCAACAAAAAGACTTTAACAGTATTATACTGCATCAAGATACATGTATGCATATATATGCCCCCAATTAATCGTTAAAGATTGATTTGAGTTGTATGCATGTCGCCCCCTGTTTCTGAACATGGGGGACTTGGAAATTTTTGTAGAATTAGAGTTCTTGCGGTGCCAGGATTTTGGCACTTCGATACTCTCCCGATCCGTCTACGGGTCAAAGTTCAAACTCGTGTCATAATCTACGCACCGATCCTTCAGCGGGGTAGAGATCCTGTGGGCGCTGAGTCTCCAGCACCGTTCTCAGCGCTTAATCATAGACGCTTTTATACTCTTCTAGCAGTCGCCGAGGTTAGAGTTCGAGCTCAGCAGTTATGTCGCTCCCCGATCCTTCAGCGGGGTAAGAGCTCTTTCTCCGCGCTTAGTCGGAGAGGCTTTAATACTCTCCTGGCAGTCGTCGAGGTTAGAGTTCGAGCTCAGCAGTTCTGTCGCTCCCCGATCCTTCAGCGGGGTAAGAGCTCTTTCTCAGCGCTCAGTCGGAGACGCTTTTATACTCTCCTGGCAGTCGCCGAGGTTAGAGTTCCGTCAAGGCGGTTCCGATCATGGTACACCGCCATGACTTATGGACATCGCCTTCATGTCCGTTATGCTCTCTCTCGGCTCTGGAGAGTTAGAGCGCTATCAATGATATGATTTACTTTATCGCACCCTCAGAGTTTTGACTGTTGATTGCATTCCATTCTGATGGAAGGCACCTATAATTATATGCTTATGTGATCGTTGCATGGTTCACAGCCATTTCCATAAAAATAGAAAGGCAGATAAATAATAATGCAATAAAGATAAACGACACACAATATTTTTATAGTGGTTCGGTCGAATCATGACCTTCATCCACTTTATAATTTTTTGCTTAAGAAATCGGACTATTCTAGGCAAGTCATGCCTTGTACATGATCCTTAATAAATAAAAGAACAGATCTGACATCTTTATGTTAGATACGGCCGCAAATGTTGGGCATTCCACACTCTGGGGATTTCCTTTCCATCCATGGTTGCTAGCTTGAAGGTTCCATTATCAAGCTTGCACAGAATGGAGTACGGTCCTTCCCACTTCGCACCCATATGAGTTGGGGGTGGAAAGACACGCTTTAGAACCAACTCTCCGGGTTCAAAGGTTCAGGATCGAAACTTTTTGTTGTAGTATCGGGCGACCTGTTGCTTGCATCTTAAGGCACGCAGGTCCGCTTTGTCCCTCTTCTCTTCGATCATATCTAGGGATTCAAGGAGCAATTCGTTTTTAGTCATCGGATCGTAATAAGTCACTCGGTGAGAAGGTACTTTTATTTCAACCGGGATGACTGCTTCTATTACAAAAGCAAGAGAGAAGGGGGTATGGCCTGTTGCCGATTTGTATGTTGTCCTGTAGGCCCATAGTGCTAAGGGTAATTCATCAACCCATATTGCTCTGGCCCGTTTCAGTCTTCTTTTCAGAATGGACTTAATCACATTATTCACCGCTTCGACCTGTCCGTTCGACTGCGGATGCGCCACTGAGGTGTACCATTTCTCAATGTGGTATTTCTGGCAGAAGTCTCTGAATTCAGTGCTATCGAACTGAGTTCCGTTGTCAGTTATAATGATCTTTGGAATCCCAAATAGACAGATAATGTTTCTAACGACGAAGTTGATCACTCGTTTGGTTGTGATTGTAGTCAGTGGCTCAACCTCGACCCACTTAGTGAAGTAGTCTACAGCTATAATAGCAAACTTCGCTCCACCCATAGCTATGGGGTGACTTCCGATTATATCAGTTCCCCACATAGCGAAAGGCCATGGGCTTGTCATCGTTTTTAACTGACTAGGAGGTGCCCTAGGTATCTTTGAAAATCTCTAGCATGCATCACACCGTCGGGCGTACTTCGCCGCATCTTTGTTTATGGTAGGCCAGAAATAACCATGCCGCAGCACCTTTTTTGCCAATGTTTGCCCTCCAGTGTGATCGCCGCATTAGCCCTCATGTACCTCCTGCAGTACACGCTTAATGTCGTCATGAGCTATACACCAGAGAAGGGGCATCGAAAATCCCTATCTGTAAAGGACTTCGCCTTGCAGAACGTACCGGGAAGCTTTACGAATTACTTTACGCCTCTCGCTCTTCTTGGTCGGAAGCGTTCCATTTATCAAAAAATTCTTTAGAGGGGTCATCCATGACTCCCTTTCTGGTTCTGTCTCTAGTACCGGATGAATTTCCATCTGATCTACACTAGGAGACCGAAGTACTTCAACTGGGGCTAGCCCGGTCTCTTCAGGATCGTCAGAACTAACCATCTTTGCCAACTTATCCGCCTGTGGGTTCTCTGACTGCGGAAAATGAGATATGTTGTAGTGATCGAAGCCGTTCAGCAATCCCTTCACTTTCTCCAAGTATAAAATCAATCTTGGACCTTTGACTTGGAATTTTCCAGTGACCTGGTTTACAACTAACTTGGAGTCACAAAATATGTCCAGCTTTGTGATTTCCAACTCCTTTGCGATTCTTAACCCGGCTATCAGGGCTTCATATTCGGAGTCGTTGTTAGTGGCGTGAAACTCCATCCGAATAACATAGTATATCAGCCGTTTCTCAGGAGTTTCAAGCACTACTCCAGCGCCGGATCTCTTGTCATTCCTAGCGCCATCAGTATTCAATCTCCAGGCACTGGGATTGAGAAGTAACTTTGGGGCTTCAGCTTCTTCGTTCGCTATATCTTCCTTCGGGATAGCAAACTCTGCTATGAAATCAGCTATCACTTGCCCCCGTATTGACCGTCGGGGCTGAAAGTTCAGATCAAATTGACTTAACTCAATGTTTCATTTGAGTAGTCTTCCAGACGCTTCTGGTCTCTTCAGAACTTGCTTGAGTGGATGATCAGTGTACACGGTAATGGGATGAGCCTGAAAATAATGTCGAAGCTTTCTAGAGGCAATCAGCAAATTGTACGCCAACTTTTCTATCCTTGGATAATTACGCTCTGCTGCCGCCAATTTTTTGCTCATGTAATACACTAGTCTTTGAACTTTATCTTCTTCTCTCACCAATGCTGAGCTGATCGCGTAGGACGACACTGCCAAGTACACGAATAAGTCTTCGTGATCCACCGGCTTAGATAATATCGGAGGTTTCTCCAGGTGACTCAGCAGGTTCTTAGACGCTTCTATGCAGTCAGGCGTCAATTTGAATTGGCGTTTTCCTCGCTTTATAAATTCGAAGAATGGGATGCATTTGTCCGTAGCCCTGGAGATGAATCTGCTTAGTGCTGCTACTTTCCCTGCAAGGCTTTGCACATCTTTAATTTGCCTTGGCTCCTGAATGCCTCTGATGGCTGTGATCTAGTCTGGATTAATCTCAATCCCGCGAGAACTGACGATGAATCCTAAGAATTTTCCGGAGGCGACCCCGAATTAACATTTTGTGGGGTTGAGTTTCATCCCGTACTTTCGAAGAATGCCAAACATCTCTGCCAAGTCTGTAGTGTGATTGGAGGATTGCCTGGAATTAACCAACATGTCGTCGACGTATACTTCCATTGTTTTCCCAATCTGGTTATAGAACATTCTATTCACTAACCTTTGATATGTAGCACCTACGTTCTTCAAGCCAAACGGCATTACCACATAGCAGTATAATCCCAGATCCGTAATGAAGCTAGTGTGTTCTTGATCTGGAACATGCATTGGAATCTGGTTATATCCTGAATAAGCATCCATAAAGGAGAGAAGTTCATGACCCGCCGTTGAGTCCACCAACTGATCGATCCTGGGTAATGGAAAACTGTCTTTTGGGCAGACTTTATTCAAATCCGAGTAATTGATACACGTACGCCACTTCCCGTTGGCCTTCTTTACCAGAACTGGATTTGAAATCCAGTCTGGATAGGTTAAGTCTCTGATAAATCCATTACTCTTTAGCTTACCAACTTCTTCTTTCAAGGCAGCGGACCTCTCTGGGCCCAGCATTCGCCTTTTTTGTTTTACCGGAGGATGCTTAGGGTTAATGCTTAATGAATGGATCATGATTGATGGAGATATCCCACACATGTATGCGTGGGTCCAAGCAAATACATCCAAGTTATCTTTCAAGAAATCCATCAGTTCTATAGATAAATTCAGATTTAACTGGGATCCAATCTTAAGGACCTTCTCTGGGTCACTATCATCGATCGGTACATCCACAGTTGTCTCGTTGGGTCGCCATTCTGCCCCCATGTTCTTTGTCCTCTCTGGGATCTATATCCTCGGGCAACTCTCTGGGCGACTCACCTACGGTTATCCTCTTTAATTGCTATGAGGTCTCCGCCCTTGTGGGGGGAGAAGCTCCCTTGGTTTCTATGTCTCCTCCGTTGCGGAGTAGCTTTAGCTCTGCAATATAACATGCTCGTGCGGCAACCTGATCTCCTCTGACAATACCAACACCAGCTTCTGTAGGAAACTTCAATAACAAGCACCAGGGGGCTATACAGGCTCTGAATTTTGCTAGGGCCGGTCGGCCCAAGAAAGCATTATAGGGCGATTCAATAACCAAAACCATGAAGGGAAGAATTCTCACTCTCTGGCGTTCTCCTTCCCCAAGTGTAACTGGTAGCTCTACATATCCCATTGGAGCGGTGGATGCTCCGTTAAATCCACGGATCCATCCCTCACAGGGCTTCAAGTCTTTTGTCTCGAGATTCATCTGGTCGAATGTTTTTTTGAAAAGAATGTTGACGGAACTCCCGTTATCCACCAAGACTTTATGAACAGTGGCCGGACCAATAGGAACTGTGATTACAAATGAATCTTCGGTTGGAGCATGGACTCCAATGCTTTCTCGTTCGCGGAAAACGACGTCGTCGAACATCATATTTTGTTGCTTTACCGGGACATTGTCCTCAGGGTTGCTACACTCTCCTACCCCAAGGTGCTTCTTAACTGCATTGACATTCTGATCCAATGCCTTGGAACCGTGCCCGGCAAGATAAAGCCCTCCGATTATGGTATTGATAACAAGGTCCTTTCCCTTTTGCTGGGCAGTTAGCCTGACTGTAGGTTGATTCTGGTTCTGATTGGGGGCCTGTACGGCTTGCCCCCTGTCTCTGGGTGTCACTCTGTTTTTATCCAATTTTCCTTCTCGGAGAAGCTTCTCGATCACATCTCTTAGGTGACGGCATTCATTTGTTGAGTGGCCGTGAGTCTGATGGAAGAGACAGAACTTCCCCGTCACACGTTCTTTCTCCGTCGACTCTCTGGGAGGAGGCCTTTTATTTTGGAGGACGTTGTACGGATCCATGAAGATATTCTCCAAAGTATCGTTTATTGGCGTATAACTTTCAAAAGACCTGGGACGAGTCCTTCTCCGGGAGTCGTTCCCTCGATTCCTCTTCCGGTTATTGCCATTACTGTTATTACCATTGTTTCCTAACTGGCGACCACCCTGGTTCTGGTTTCCGACATTAACTTCGACCTTCCCCGAGCTGTCTCCTGTCTGCTTAATGGCGACATTGCTCTGGATTTCCTCCTTATCGGCCATTTTTGCCTTTCGGTTAGCATATACCTCCTCCCGACGTAAGTGCACGTTAGCATTTTCATAGAATAACTCTCTAGTATGAGGTGGCTTGTCGGCCTGGTATCTCCCAAATTCGGTGTCTTTATCTACCCCATCAATCAGGGCTGCCACAACAGTTGGCTCATGAGGATCTTTGACTTCAGTAGCAGCTAGGTTGAAACGGTCTAGATACACCCTCAAACTCTCGCTTGGTCGTTGCTTGACAAGGAACAAGTCAATCACACTCTTCGTCCTTTGTGCATAAATGCGGAACTGTTCCACAAACCTCTCACTCAACTCCGTGAAGCTGGAAATTGATCTTGCTGGTAAGCGAGTAAACCATAATAACGCTACATCCTCTAGGAATATAGGAAATGCTTTGCACTTGACAGCGTCGGAAGCTGCGCCAGCGGTCATTGACCAAGAGTATCTCATCAGATGTTGGATGGGATCAGATCTACCCGCATAACGGTTCATTTGCGGCATGTTGAAGCGCCTCGGGAACGTCACATCTAAAATGTCATCAGTGAAAGGGGTGTGACTGCGGTCAATTCCCCAATCTTCATTCCGTTGTCCACGGCTACCTGCCAGAATTTGATGGATCATAGCTGCAACATTTGCACTGGTCAGTGGAGGCTCGGGATCAGCGCTTATTACTCGGTGGAATTCTCTAATCTCCCTTCCAGGAGCAGCCACGAAATCCGGGGCCAGATTGGGCTTTGCTTCCCCCTGTTACCATGAGCATTTGTACGGCGAAGGGGCTGAGGTAGTCTATTCTCAATAGGGTTGTCCACGCCTCGAGCTCTGGGAGTTGCGGCACGATTATTCACATTGCGGTTTGAAGGCCCTGCACCAAACTCATTCTTACAATTATGATTTCTCTCAGTAATCTCGAAGTAAAACTGATAAGAAATAGTGGTATGACAGTAATGGTGGAGTCAGTGCTCAATATTGCCAAAAAGCTCCTGAAAAATGCCAGTCTCTGTGCTATTTATAGCTGATTCTGTCAGGCGGTTCGCAGTCACACGTGGTGCAGATCCCGAGAAAATCAGATCGGATCGAGCGTTAAGGAGGAATTGGTCAATATGACAGTTGTGGACAGGTGTCGCGAAATCCGTGCATTTCTGATCGTTGAAGACCAGTTCGTGGTTTGAACAAGTCAGAGGCTTCGCTGCGCGTCGGGGAATCGGATCGGAGCGAGGTGGTAGCATTGGTGCGGATCGAGTCATGATGAGGAGAACGGGTTGGGTCGCAAATAATGCTGGCGATCCGAGAGGCGTGATCCGTGAGTGTGATCCGCCGGTGCGATCCGATCTTTGAGGAATGTAGTTCCATTCTATCTTCTTGTGTGTGAACCTTGGTGGCTTGGTCCATAAAGCTAGCCAATAGTTTTAATCTTCACAGAAGTCAATATCCTGTCTTTAACTGGGTTAAAGAACCAATGTCATTTAAAACCAGCTCACTTTAAACCCAAAATCACATTACATTAATTGGCGGGTTAAAGAACAAGTGTTATTTAAAACACTGTTCACGATAAACCCAAAAATCAATACCAATTCAATTCCAATTAAATATCATTTAATTAGTACACTTCATTAAATCTAAATAAAAAGATTTAATCTTTTTCTCAACTGGGCTTAAGAACAGTGTTAATGAAGACACCATTCACGATAAACCCAAATAACATTTGATATTATATACGAGGCTCTGAATAGAAAATATATCGGCTTATATTCAATATCAAATTCTACGACCAACAAATATCGTATTGGAAATAACGATATATATATATATATATATATATATATCTTTCAAATCTCCATAACAATATCTGTATCGTCACGAAATCCAACATCGAAATATTCCAAAGACAATTTCGATTCAAACCCAATCCTATTCAATTATTGGAAATTCTGGTTATTTTTAAAACCATTTCAAATCCACTTTATTTATTTTAAAAATAAATAGAATTATAATTCTAGTTCAAAACTAGTTCATTTCGATAAAAAACTATTTTTATCCTTTCAAATATGGAGTTTTTCATCCCAATTCTTCCCAAATCATTTCTTATGATTTTATACAATTTATTACTATTTTAATAATTTTATCAAGGCCCGTACAGTCGATTTCCATCAACGGCCATCGAACTGCACTTACAGCGACCTTTTCCGAATTTGATTTGGACATAATTCCAAATCCAACCATTAGATTTCTAATTTCTAATATTCGTTAGAAAGCACTTTTCGATACGAACCCAAAGGTTCCAGTGTTAGGAGAATCCGACGGTCGGATCTCCCGCAATATCCATTTGAAGTCAATGGTCGAAATTCGCGAACTGCCACGGCGCGGCGCGTTCTATTCAGGCAATTATATTATATATATATATATATATATATAATATACTTCATCGATTTCAATTCAAAACGTGCTTTATAAATCGTTTTAAATTCATTTTCAAAACGGTTTCAAATTCATATTCAATTTCAAATCAAAATTGAATATTCCAATATAAATTCGTTTTAAATTCATTTCAAATCGATTTCAATTCAAATTGATTTCTAATTCAATTTCAGTTCGTTTTCAATTCAATTCAATTTAAAATCGAATTCATTTATATTCAATTTCAATTCGAATTCATTTCCATTCAATTTAATTCGAATTCATTTCTATTCAATTTAATTCAAATTTCAATTCTTTTCAAAATATCTGATTTTGTAATCACTTTCGATATTCATTATAAAATGAATAAAACCGATATAAATATCGTTCACATCAAAATGGCGTCAATCTAATCAACACGGCTTCATATATTTTTATTTTCAAATATTCTATTTCAAATATTCCTATTTAAAATATTTCTTTTTTAAATATTTCTTTTTCAAATATGGAATGAGGCCCAATTAATTACCATATAATGTTAATTATATGGATTTTCTACAACAAATGTTTACAATAACAACGATGAATAATCAACCATCATCTAAAGTGCATTCTACACTGTATAAGCATCAAATATAAATATTCAACGCTTATAACAGTCTGTCAATCAATCGATCGACATACAAATAAACAATCGGGATTACTGTACGTCAAATATCATCCCAATACCCATGTGGGGTTTCAAACAATCAAACACAGATTTTATTTGTGCAGTTGGGCGATGTGTAAAATTTATCGTCCCAATCAATATCAGTCAAATGTGTGTATATAAACAAATCGTCCGATTTGTTTATTTTTATTTCATTTCATATACACGTTAAAATTTCTATTTTTAACTATAAAATATTTTCAACTATATAAATATTTTATTTCATTTCACATCACATCACACAATCAGCTACACATCAAAATTAATCAACCAAGCATACAAGCCGTCCATGGTCTGTGGACGACGGGCGTCGGGTGCTACTAAACACCGTCTGCATCCTAGTATATATTTATATAAATAGAAAATAAAATTAAAAGGTGAGAAGTTCTCACAGATTTGCTAATCCAACGCCTCAGCTCTTCTTATGTAGAAATCTTCGTCGTTCTTGCTTCTTGTCACTTTCTCTGCCCGTATTCTCTACATATGTAAAAATCGAATTTTTACTTTGCTATTCAATATATAAAAATCGAATTTTTACTTTGCTATTCAATATATAAAAATCGAATTTTTACTTTGCTATACAACATATAAAAATCGAATTTTTACTTTGCTATTCAACATATAAAAATCGAATTTTTACTTTGCTATTCAATATATAAAAATCAAATTTTTACTTTACTTTACTCTACATCATTAAAAATCATATTTTTTTTCTCCATTCCTATCATAAAAATCACATTTTTATGTTGTAAAAAAAATACATCTTTATGTGGTTAAAAACCAAATCTTCACTGTTAAAAATTTATAATCTTTACTGTTAAAAAATTATAATCTTTACTGTAAAAACAAGATTTTTATGTACATAGAAATTATAAAACTCACAGCATTATTCGGAGGAAGGATGGGGAGGAGTTTATTGCGCCTGAGGTGGTCAGAGGTGCTGGTGGGCCGCGCTTGGAGGTTGGGGGAGCTTTGCTGACGTCGGAAGTGGGTGGTTTGGGGGATCGAAGCATGAGGGTCGCGGTTTTGGGGGTTCGGGAGATCGGGGTCCTTTCATCGCGCGAGGAGAATGCGGAGATTGGGGGGAGGGGGTTGGTGGCGCACGCCTGAGGTGGTGCGCCTGGAGATGGCGGCGGCGGCCCTGGCCATCCCCCAGGATGGAGCGGCGGCGATCGACTTCCCCTCTCTCTTCCTTTTTTTATTTCCTTTTCCTTTCGTCGATCTGAAATGAGAAAAAAGGGGGGGTATATGTTTATTTATATATAAATTATTTTATTATTTTATATTACTAAAGGTTGACTTTTTCATTCGACCTCTAAACGAGGCCCACCGCGTGTCGTCCATGGCGTATTACCCTCATTCCGAACATAATGGGATATGTATCGTAAGTTGATTCGGCCGTTTCGATCAGTTTTGGTCAAAATCAAAGTATAACTCTATATATTGAATTTGAACGTGTATTTCAATTTACCGGGGCCACATACTAACTAGAAAAATTCACCAAAATTATTTCTAGCTTCGTATTGACGATACGGTCCTAACCAAACTAGTTTCATCGAATTTTGAGACCATTTGATGAATGGCCATTTTCCAGTCGATTAAAATCAACTAAAACTGATCAAACACATTTTCCTTTGCCACCCTCACATATTGATTCGAAAAATTATGAAATTTGGGATCTAGCAATAACTTGACATCACGGATCCAACAAAAGTGGTTTTGTCGAAATCCAAGGTCGTTTGCAAAATTCCAATTTTTAAGGGCCTGAATTCCATAGCGACTATTCAGAATTTTCAACTGGACATATCTTTTTATCCCCGCTATGAAATTTTGATTTTTCGGATTTGTTGGAAAGATATTCTCTATTAGATTCTATTAATTTTGGTTTCACTAAAATCCGGATTATTTTGTACCCGGTATGTTCAATTGAAGTTTGAAATCGAATTATCGAACTACCGCGCCATTTTCAATAACTTTTATAAATATAAATAAATATTTATATTCTAACGATGCTTCAAATGAATATATACGTTCGAATTATATTAAAAATAAATTTCACGTCGTTATTATTTAAAATAATTCATTTTAAATAATAAAAATTCGCAAAAATTGCCAAAATAAAAAATTTAAATTGGCTCGGATTTCCGGGTTATTTCAATCTCCCCCACATAAAATTTTTCGTTCCCCGAAAAGGAACGAAGCCGAAAGTTGTTTCATTAATCAACTCAACTTTCATTGTTTTTCGTTACGGCTTAAGTTCTTCAACTTTTCAGTTTCTAAGAACTTTTCTTATTTTTCAAAAATTTGGCTAACACCCTTTTCGTCCCCGAAAATGAACGAAGCCGAAAGTTGTTTCATTAATCAACTCAACTTTCATTGTTTTTCGTTATGGCTTAAGTTCTTTAACTTTTCAGTTTCTAAGAACTTTTCAAATTTTTCAAAAATTTGGCTAACACCCTAAATTTTCTAAAAATTTCGCCATAACCTCCCCGGCACCGGGAGCACGGGAAAATCCAGAAATTGCCATACAGGCCTTCTGATCTCAAAAAGAAAAAGAAAAAGCCAAGCGGCTAGCCAAGCGGCTAGCCAATCGGATCATAAAATCATCATCACCCAAACAAAACAGTAAATTATAGTAAATATGTACCTATTTGTCGGGCAAACAAATTTTATTCTCTGCTCTAGCCTCCTTGCTATGACATGTTCAATGTAAGTACAAGTATATGCAAGTAATTGCAACCAAATTTCAATACAATTTACTATTTGATACAATTGGGCTATATGGTATAAATTTTAACTAATCAAACAATAATCAAACAACACAACCATCAATCAATTAGTTGGTTACCATTTCAAATGCATAACTTTGTTACATAGTCAAAAATCAGATTTTTGATGTCAAATCAGAACAATAGGCCCTATCTAATTTTGGGTCTCACACCAGTCAATAGGAAATATATAGAAAGCCCACTTTCGTCACACGAACATAAATTCTAATGATGGAGCTCTATCATCAAAATCATCTCCGGGCGATTAGAGTGTAATTCTATATCTATCCAGTATATTAAAACTTCGAATAGACGCTAGCTAGGCGCATACGCAAAATCTTTATATATTGGATTGTCCTAATCAATATGAAATAAATAATCAAATACGAATAATTGATTTTAAATTTTCAAAACAAAATTCGTTTCATCTTTAAAAATGTACTCTTCACACTCGCTCTAGGATACTACTGATCCCATATCTAACGAGTCATTCCCATTGGATATTACTAATCCAATATCTGATGAATTCTTCCGTATGGTTCTAATGTGTCTTGTTCTCTGAGCTTTGTAAACCAAAGCTCTGATACCAAATGTGACAACAAGGAATTTCGCTCGATCCGAATCAGTCGCTAAACCGATATAGACCGTTCGAAACGCCTGATTGTTTCGAGACCATGACAAAATAGAATGAAGACGGAAGAACATTTCATTGTTATTACGACAATCCATCGGAATACAGGAATATACAGAGTGTGAATGAATATTACACAGAAATATCAGAGATTTAAATTACATTTAAATACATCGCAGCGGAAAACAATACTATACACAACTAGTAGAGATATATGGATACAAAGCTTTCCGGATATCATTCCAGCTGTAAACCAGGATCCTGTGAATATAAATCTGCAAAACCAAAGCTACTAGCTGCTCGTGTCAAAATAGGGGCACCCAGAGTTTAGGTTAAAACAATAAACTCCTGGTCAGTCATGGGACTGGTGTGAGAACTAAAACAATTATTAATCTTTATTTTAAAGTTAGGTAAATCAAGGGACCACGCCGTATAACACGAAACGGGTTTCCTCCCAAGAATACTAGTGCATCAAACAAACAGCACAATGCTAAACAAAGAAGAATGAAGGTATTATAAGACCCAGTTCCCATCACACAATGCAACGCAAGCCGGAGGATAGGGTTTTTACGTTATAATAGCCAAGAATGCTTGATACGTTTAAAACAAATCATTTGATACTATTATAAGCGTATAGTGTATAAAACAACTTCAAATCATAAGTATCAATCATAGACGGCATGGGTACCATATATCATGTTTCCATACTAGGCTCCACAAGTAAAACCGCAAATGTCACGTATTTGGAAATTGGATTTCCATCTATGAACCGAGGCAAAAGATAGTCCTCAACCGATTCGAGACTCTCTAGCCTGAGCCTCAGGACCCAGACTCAGCTGAGCCCTTGGAGCGACAGGGCCGGTCCACCGATGTGGATTAAAATGCCTGAACATGCGTTTCCCAGCCCTATGGGGCGTAAATGAGCCAACGAATGACTCCATCGGACCCGGATCGTCCGATCAAACCGAGGCGCCTCGCAACAGCAACAACCACATAAGTCAAACTCGTCAGGGCATGTAAAACCACTGATGCCACTTCTAACTAGAAAGAAACGCATGCCCTCCCTGAGGTCCGTCTCCCGTTTTTGGTTCATACCGGGTGTGAAACTCACGAAGTAAAAGTTACACAAAGCTAGGCCAAAAAGGCCGTGCTTTGATCATCAACCACAAGACTTTGCTTTTCAACAGAAGCCTTGATCGTTTTCCACTTAGGCATGCCACACAGGCAATTCACTCTATGCATTCGATATCCATCAGTATATAACCCCTGAGCTCGTACGTCTCAGAGAAGGGCGTTAAGCAAGAGAATAAATTCTCCCCCGCCAAACAGATATATATCTAATAGAAATCAATCACACTAACTGAAATCCAATGTTAGACGCAGTCCATTTACAAGTCCGTTCTGGGTCTGAACGAAACCGGAGGCACCTAGTACCCCGCATATCCATCGATCTCCAAGTACGTCCGGACGATCACTAACTGTTTCCATCTTCTTGGGTGTACAGCCCAATCAAGATCACCAGTAATCACCCAAACGACGTGAAGACCTCCGGTCTTCGACCACCGTCTTCATCTTCGACTTATCGTCGTATCAGTTATTCAGAATGGGATAAACCCGGTCTTTCCGAATAACTCGCGTATATTATAAACAAGTGTTACACAATCACAACATACGCCTCATTCCAATTCAGAATATTCTTTTATTCAAATATTCTTAGACTTTGGGAAAGGTTCCCATTAATTTTATCAAAGATAAATTCTTTAATTTTATTCTTTAATCTTCTTTTGAATATCAATTCAAACTAGTCGGGATTAACGAACCACACCGAAGTAATTATTTATTTTATTTCTCAATCCCAACCTATTTATCCCATGAAGTAAAACTGGTTATACTTCATATCTAACACCACGGTGTTGTCGGTAAATTCAATTACCATTTCACGTTCAAATCTAATTAAAGATTTAACTATCGCCTGGAGCCAAACTGGTGATACTCCATTCTCGATCTTTTCAATCTAATTAAAGATTCATTAAAACTCCACTTAGTTTTAATCTTCACAGAAGTCAATATCCTGTCTTTAACTGGGTTAAAGAACCAATGTCATTTAAAACACGACTCACTATGAATCCAAAATCACATTACATTAATTGGCGGGTAAAAGAACAAGTGTTATTTAAAACACTGTTCACGATAAACCCAAAAATCAATACCAATTCAATTCCAATTAAATATCATTTAATTAGTACACTTCATTATATCTAAATAAAAAGATTTAATCTTTTTCTCAATTGGTCTTAAGAACAGTGTTAATAAAGACAACATTCACGACAAACCCAAATAACATTTGATATTAAATACGAGGCTCCGAATAGAAAATATATCGGCTTATATTCAATATCAAATTCTACGACCAACAAATATCGTATTGGAAATAACGATATATATATATATATATATATATATATGTATATATATCTTTCAAATCTCCATAACAATATCTGTATCGTCACGAAATCCAATATCGAAATGTTCCAAAGACAATTTCAATTCAAACCCATTCCAATTTAATTATTGGAAATTCTGGTAATTTTCAAAACCATTTCAAATCCACTTTATTTATTTTAAAAATAAATAGAATTATAATTCTAATTCAAAACTAGCTCATTTCGATAAAAATCTATTTTTATCCTTTCAAATATGGAGTTTTTCATCCCAATTCTTCCCAAATCATTTCTTATGATTTTATACAAATTATTACTATTTTTAATATTTTTATCAAGGCCCGTACAGTCGATTTCCATCAACGGCCATCGAACTGCACTTACAGCGACCTTTTACGAATTTGATTTGGACATAATTCAAAATCCAACCGTTAGATTTCTAATATTTGTTAGAAAGCTCTTTCTGATACGAACCCCACGGTTCTGGTGTTAGGAGAATCCGACGGTCGGATCTCCCGCAATATCCATTTGAAGTCAATGGTCAAAATTCGCGAACTACCGTGGCGTAGTGCGTTCTATTCAGACCATTATATTATATATATATAATATATACTTCATCGATTTCAATTCAAAACGTGCTTTATAAATCGTTTTAAATTCATTTACAAAACGGTTTCAACTTCATATTCAATTTCAAATCAAAATTGAATATTCCAATATAAATTCGTTTTAAATTCATTTCAAATCGATTTCAATTCAAATTGATTTCTAATTCAATTTCAGTTCGTTTTCAATTCAATTCAATTTAAATTCGAATTCATTTATATTCAATTTCAATTCAAATTCATTTATAATCAATTTAATTCGAATTCATTTCTATTCAATTTAATTCGAATTTCAATTCTTTTCAAAATATCAGATTTTGAAATCACTTTCGATATTCATTATAAAATGAATAAAATCGATATAAATATCGTTCACGTCAAAATGGCGTCAATCTAATCAACACGGCTTCATATATTTTTATTTTCGAATATTCTATTTCAAATATTTCTATTTCAAATATTTCTTTTTCAAATATGGAATGAGGCCCAATCAATTACCATATAATGTTAATTATATGGATTTTATACAACACATGTATACAATAACAACGATGAATAATCAACCATCATCCAAAGTGCATTCTACATTGTATAAGCATCAAATATAAATATTCAATGCTTATAACAGTTTGTCAATCAATCGATCGACATACAACTAAACAATCGGGATTAGTGTACGTCAAATATCATCCTAATACCTGTAACAACCCGTAAAATGCGAGCTAATTTGAAATTTTTATTTTGGCGATTTTAGCGAATTTTGATTATTTAAAATGAATTATTTTAAATAATATCGACGAAAATTTATTTTCGACGAAGTTAAAACGAATAAATTTATTTTAATTATATAACGAGCCTGAAATGGCGCGATAGTTCGAAAATTTGATTTCTAATTTCAATTGAATATACAGAATTCGTTATAAGTCAGAATTGGACGAAACAAGAAATATTTGAATCTGATGAACAAGATCTTTCTAACGAAGTTAACAAACTAAGATTTCACTTTATAAATGATAAGATACGTCCAGTTGAAAATTCAGAATAGTCGCTATGGAATTTATATATATTTTATATAATATATAGCCCTTAAAAATAGTCGTTTTTCAAACGACCTCGGATTTCGACGAAACTAGTTTTGTTGGGTCCGTGATGTTAAGTTATTGCTAGATTCCAAATTTCATAATTTTTCGAATCAATATGTGAGCGTGGCAAAGGAAAACGTGTTTGACCAGCTTCAGTTGATTTTAATCGACTGGAAAATGGGCATTTTTCCAACGGTCTCAGAATTCGACGAAACTAGTTTTGTTAGGACCGTATCGTCAATACGAAGCTAGAAAATATTTTTCTGGAATTTTTCGAGTTAGTATGTGGTCCCGATAAATTAAAATGTACGTTCAAATTGAATATTAAATGATTATATATTAAATTTGAATGAAAACTGATCGTAACAGCCGAACTGGCTCACGATACATATCCCATTGTGTTCGGAATGGGGGTAATTAGCTAGGGGCGACAGTCGTTGGATTAGATTTCGAGCTCGAAACAAAAAATAACTTTATTTGGAAAATTAAAATAATATAAATATATAATTATATATTTTCCCTCCTACCCCTCCCTCTCTTCCATTCAGAAAGTCAACGCCCTTCAGATAATAAAAAAAATAAAAAAAATGCGGAAGCCACCTCGATCTGGATTTTCCGTCGATGCCCCCCCCTCTGGTCGGCGTCGCGCCTTAGGCGAACCCCCCCCCCCCCCCGTCTTCTCCCCTCCGCGCTCTCCTCCTCCCTTCTCAGATCAACCCTCGACCCCCCCTTCCTTCTCGCGACCGCTCCGCCTAAAACCGTTCCCCCCAAAAACCCTCACCGCGAGGCCCCCTTACCTGAAGACCGCCGACGTGGACCCCCTGCTGCCACCTCCGGCGAACAGCAGTAAACCTCGCCCCCCCCCCTCTGCCTAAACCCGCGAACCCTCCTCGCCCAAGCACGAAAACCCGACGCTCCCCTCTCGCAGCAGCTCCTCCGCCCCATCCCAAACCTCTACAGCAAAAAGCAGCGCCTCCACAGTCCCGGGTCAGCAGATCCAAGCACCAAGGCCAAGAAATAGTGAGCCCCTTTTCTATTTTATTTTGAATTCAGTTTTTAATTTAGAAACATTGATTAAAATTTCAGTTTTAAAGGTATAATCTTTATATATAGAGAGTTATAATTTTTACAATTAAAAATGTGATTTTGATATATGAATGAGCATCATAAAAGAAGGATTTTTATTTATACGAATAGCATATGAAAAATATGGTTTTTATATATTGAACTTCGAAATAAAAATATGGTTTTTATATATTGAACTTCGAAATAAAAATATGGTTTTTATATATTGAACTTCGAAATAAAAATATGATTT
This sequence comes from Allium sativum, assembly GCA_030737875.1. Lineage (NCBI taxonomy): Eukaryota > Viridiplantae > Streptophyta > Magnoliopsida > Asparagales > Amaryllidaceae > Allium > Allium sativum. Next base: position 730,168,929 of record CM060923.1, on the reverse strand, counting down.
TTATATGTTGAACTTCGAAATAAAAATATGATTTTTATATGTGGAACTTCGAAATAAAAATATGATTTTTATATGTTGAACTTCGAAATAAAAATATGATTTTTATATATTGAATATCGAAGTAAAAATTCGATTTTTACATAGGTAGTGAAAGCGGGCGACGAAGGTAACAAAAAGGCGAGAACGAAGACTTCTATAAAAGAAGAGCCAAGATGGTTGGATAGCTATCGGTGAGAACTTCTCACTCAAATTTATTTCTAGTCATATATATACTAGGATGCAGACGGTGCTTATTAGAAGCACCCGACACCCGTCCACATACCATGGACTTGTTTGTTTGGTTGTGTAGTTGGTTAGATTATTTGGTTTGAACTGAATTGTTTGGTGAAATGAATGGACTTGATTGATGTGTGAATGGCGTGGGCCTTCACTAGACCGGGGATAAGGCTAGGCCTCGTCCCGTTTCTAGTATCGTGCCGTTATGCCGCCGAAATTTTCTAAAATATGTTAGAAAAATAAAAACATCATTTTATTTAAGGAATGAACTGAATAAAATTCATATGTTGGTATAAAATGTTTTGTCATTAAAAATATAATTTTTAACGTGAATGTGAATAAATAAATATTCATTTACAAACCAGACGGTTTGTTTATGTACACCTATTTGAAGGACATTGATTGGGACGATAAATTTTACACATCGCCCAACAGCACAAATAAAATATGTGTTTGATTGTTTGAAACCCCACACGGGTGTTGGGATGAAATTTGAAGTTCACTCATCCTGATTGATTAAATATGTCGATCGATTGATTGACAGGCTGTTATAAGCGTTGAATATCTATATTTGATGCTTTTACAGTGTAGTGCACTTTGGTTGATGGTTGATTATTTTCAATGTTATTATATACATGTGTTGTATCAAAATCCATATAATTAACTTTATATGGTAATTGATTGGGCCTCATTCCAATTTGAAAAATAAAGAATATTATAAAATAAAAGTTCATGTGTTGACAGTACTCATCCATTGAGATTGGTCATGTGTTGAACGAAATATTTTGATAATAACAACTGTTTTGAAAAAGAAATATTTGAAATAGAATATTTGAAAATAGAAATTTATGAAGCCGTGTGGATTAGATTGACGCCATTTTGACGTGAACTATATTTATATCGATTTTATTGATTTCGAAATGAATTGAATTGAAAACGAATTCAAATTGAATTGAAAACGATTTCGAAATGAATTGAATTGAAAACGATTTCGAAATGAATTGAATTGAAAACGATTTCGAAATGAATTGAATTGAAAACGATTTCGAAATGAATTTAATTGAAAACGATTTCGAAATGAATTGAATTGAAAACGATTTCGAAATGAATTGAATTGAAAACGAATTCGAAATGAATTGAATTGAAAACGAATTCAAATTGGATTGAAAGCGAAGTGAAATGAATTCAAATTGAATTGAAATTTGAATTGAATAGAAATGGATTTTAAAACGAATTTATAAAGAAGAATTCAATTTTGATTTGAATTGAAATGGAAGTTGAAAATGTTTTTGAAACGAATTCAAAACTATTTATATAATTCGTTTTAAATAGAAATCGACGATATATATATTATATATATAATATAATGGCCTGAATAGAACGCGCCGCGCCGCGGCAGTTCGCGAATTTCGACCATTTATTTCAAACGGGCATTACGGGAGATCCGACCGTCGGATTCTCCTAAAACCGGAACCGTTGGGTTCGTATCGAAAAGTGCTTTCTAACGGATATTAGAAATTAGAAATCTAACGGTTGGATTTGGAATTATGTCCAAATCAAATTTGAAAAAGGTCTCTGTAAGTGCAGTTCGATGGCCATTGATGGAAATCGACTGTACGGGCCTTGATAAAATTATTAAAAATAGTAATAATTTGTGTAAAATCATAAGAAATGATTTGGGAAAAATTGGGATGAAAAACTCCCTATTTGAAAAGATAAAAATAGATTTTTATCGAAATGAACTGGTTTTGAACTAGAATTATAATTCTATTTATTTTTAAATAAATAAATTGAATTTAAAAAGGGTTTTGAAAATAACCAGAATATCCAATGATTGCATTGGAGTGGATTTGAGTCGAAATTGTCTTCGGAATATTTCGATGTTGGAATTCGTGATTATACAGATGTTGTTATGGGAATTTGAAAGATATACATTTATATCATTATTTCAATACGACATTTGTTAATCGTAGAATTTGATATTGAATATAAGCCGATATATTTTCTATTCAGAGCCTTGTATTGAATATCAAATGTGATTTGGGTTTGTCGTGAATGGTGTCTTCACTAACACTGTTCTTGAACCCAGTTGTGAAAAGATTAAATCTTTTTATTTAGATTTAATGAAGTGTACCAATTAAATAATATTTAATTGGAATTGAATTGACATTGATTTTTGGGTTTATCGTGGACAGTGTTTTAAATAACCCTCGTTCTTTAACCCGATAATTAATGAATGTGATTTTGGGTTTATCGTGAACCGTGTTTTAAATGACACTGATTCTTTAACCCAGTCGAAGATTAAAACTAAGTGGAGTTTTAATGAATCTTTAATTAGATTGAAATGATCGAGAATGGAGTATCAGCAGTTTTGCTCCAGGCGATAGTTAAATCTTTAATTAGATTTGAACGTAAAATGGTAATTGAATTTACCGATAACACTGTGGTGTTAGATATGAAGTATTACCAGTTTTACTTCATGGGATAAATAGGTTGGGATTGGGAAGTTAAAACCAATGATTACTACGGTAAGGTTCGCTAATTCCGACTAGTTGAATCGAAATTCAAAGGAAGATTAGAGAATAAATTCAAGAAATTATCTTGGATAAGATTAATGGGAACATTTCCCTATGAATGTGAAATTTAGAAACTAACTGTCGGTTGGCCAAGAAGAATGGTTTTCTGGATATTGATCTGATGTTGGTTTCGGCCTTCGGGGTTAATATTTGGGGAATTATTCTCTTGATTAATTTACAGTTAGTGACTGATGAATTGGAATGAGGCGTATGTTGTGTTTGTGTAACACTTACTTAAAATATACGCGAGTTATTCGGGAAGACCGGGTTTATCCCATTCTGAATAACTGATACGACGATAAGTCGAAGACGAAGACGATGGTCGAAGACCAGAGGTCTTCACGTCGTTTGGATAATTACTGATGATCTTGATTGGGCTGTACACCCAAGAAGATGGAAATAGTTGGTGATCGTCCAGACGTACTTGGAGATCGATGGATATGCGAGGTACTAGGTGCCTCCGGTTTCGTTCAGACCCAGAACGAACTTGTAAATGGACTGTGTGTCTGACACTGGATTTTAGTCTGTGTGATTGATCTCTATTAAATATATATCTGTTTGGCGGCAGAGAATTTATTCTCTTGCTTAACGCCCTTCTCTGAGACGTACGAGCTCAGGGGTTATATATTGATGGATATCAAACGCATGGAGTGAATTGCCTGTGTGGCATGCCTAAGTGGCAATTGATCGAGGCTTCTGTTGAAAAGCAAAGTCTTGTGGTGATGATCAAAGCACGGCCTTTGTGGCGTAGCTTTGTGTAACGTTTACTTCGCGAGTTTCACACCCGGTATGAACCAAAAACGGGAGACGGACCTCAGGGAGGACTTGTGTTTCTTTCTAGTTAGAAGTGGCGTCAGAGGTTTTACACGCCCTGACGAGTTTGACTTATGTGGTTGTTGCTGTTGCGAGGCGCCTCGGTTATATCGGTTTCGGCCGTTGCTTCTGGTCGGCTGACGGACCAGACTTACACCCCATAGGGTGGGGAAGCGTAGTGTTCAGGCATAATAATCCACATCGGTGGACCGGCCCTGTCGCTCCAAGGCTTGCCTGCGCGCTTGCCTGTGGCTCGGGCTAGAGAGTCACGAATCGGTAGAGGACTATCTTTTGCCTTGGTTCATAGACGGAAATCCAATTTCCAAATACGTGATCTTGCGGTTTTAGTTGTAATCCTATATATGGCGACATAGTGGGATGGGGCGCTCATGCCGCCTATGATTGATACTTATGATTTGAAGTTGTTTTATACACTATGCACTTATAATAGTATCAAATGATTTGTTTTAAACGTATCAAGCATTCTTTGGCTGTTATAAGGGAAAACCCTATCCCCCGGCTTGCATTGCATTGTGTGATAGGACCTGGGTCTTATAACAGCTTCATTTTTCTTTATTTTAGCATTGCGCTGTTTGTTTTATGCACTGGTATTCTTGGGAGGAAACCCGTTCCGTGTTATACGGCGTGGTCCCTTGATTTACCTAACTTTGAAATAAAGATTAACTGTTTTAGTTCTCACACCAGTCCCATGACTGACCTGGAGTTTATTGTTTTGACCTAAACTCTGGGTGCCCCTATTTTGACACGGGCAGCTAGTAGTTTTGGTTTTGCAGATTTATATTCACAGGATCCCGGTTTACAGCTGGAACGATATCCGGAAAGCTTTGTATCCGTATATCTCTTCTAGTTGTGTATTGTATTATTTTCCGCTGCTATGTATTTAAATGTAATTTAAATCTCTGATATTTCTGTGTAATATTCATTTATACTCTGTATATTCTTGTAATCTGATGCATTTTTGTAATATACAATGAAATGTTCTTCTGTTTGCGTTCTGTTGTGGTTTGTTCTCGAACTATCCGACGCTTTCCTTTACGGGGAAGTTACGGGTTTTCACAGTTGGTATCAGAGCTTTGGTTTACAAAGCAGAGAACAAGTCACATTAGAACCGTACGAAAGAATTCATCAGATATTGGATTAGTAATATCCAATGAGAGTGACTCGTTAGAGATGGGATCAGTAGTATCCTAGAACGAGTGTGAAGAGTATATTTTTAAAATGAAAACAAATTTTGTTTTGAAAATTTAAATCAACTATTCGTATTTGATTATTTATTTGTATTGATTTGGACAGTCCAGTATATAAAGAATTTGCATATACGCCTTGCAAACGTATATTCAAAGTTTTAATATATTGAATAGATATAGCATCACACTCTAGTCGCCCGGAGATGATTCAGAGGATGAGGCCTCATCATCAGTGTTTATATTCGAGTAACGAAAGTGAGATTTCTATATATTTCCTATTGACTGGTGTGAGAACCAAAATTAGATAGGGCCTATTGTTGTGATTTGGCATCAAAAATCTGATTTTTGTATATGTATCAAAATTATCAATTTGAAAAGCTAATCAACTAATTGATTGATGTTTGTGTTGTTTGTTTATTTGTTTGCTAATTTTGAACCATTTAGCCTAATTGTATCAAATATTGAACGATATTGAAAATTAGTCGCATTTGCTTGCATATACATATATATCATTGAACAGGTAATAGCAAGGAGGCTAGAGCAGAGAATAAAATTTGTTTGCCCGACAAATAGGTACATGTTTACTACATAATTTCCTGTTTTGTTTGGGTGATGATGATTTTGTGAGCCTATTGGCTAGCCGCTTGGCTTTTCCCTTTTCTTTTTGAGATCTGAAGGACCGGGGAAGCTATTTGAAATTCCCCGATGCTCCCGGTGCAGGGGAGGTTATGGCGAAATTTTTCAAAAATTTAGGGTGTTAGCCAAATTTTTGAAATTTTGAAAATTCTCAGATACTAAAGAGTTGGAGAATGGAAGCCAGATCGAGCGTAGAGCTGAATAATCAAACCACTTTCGACTTTGTTCCTTTTCGGGGACGAAAAGTTTTAAGTGGGGGAGATTGTAACAACCCGTAAAATGCGAGCCAGTTTGAAATTTTTATTTTGGCGATTTTAGCGAATTTTGATTATTTAAAATGAATTATTTTAAATAATATCGACGAAAATTTATTTTCGACGAAGTTAAAACGAATAAATTTATTTTAATTTAATAACGAGCCTGAAATGGCGCGGTAGTTCGAAAATTCGATTTCTAATTTCAATTGAATATACAGAATTCGTTATAAGTCAGAATTGGACGAAACAAGAAATATTTGAATCTGATGAACAAGATCTTTCTAACGAAGTTAACAAACTAATATTTCACTTTAGAAATGATAAGATACGTCCAGTTGAAAATTCAGAATAGTCGCTATGGAATTTATATATATTTTATATAATATATAGCCCTTAAAAATAGCCGTTTTGCAAACGACCTCGGATTTCGATGAAACTAGTTTTGTTGGGTCCGTGATGTTAAGTTATTGCTAGATTCCAAATTTCATAATTTTTCGAATCAATATGTGAGCGTGGCAAAGGAAAACGTGTTTGACCAGCTTCAGTTGATTTTAATCGTCTGGAAAATGGCCATTTTTCCAACGGTCTCAGAATTCGACGAAACTAGTTTTGTTAGGACCGTATCGTCAATACGAAGCTAGAAAATATTTTTCTGGAATTTTTCGAGTTAGTATGTGGTCCCGGTAAATTAAAATGTACGTTCAAATTGAATATTAAATGATTATATATTAAATTTGAATGAAAACTGATCGTAACAGCCGAACTGGCTCACGATACATATCCCATTGTGTTTGGAATGGGGGTAATTAGCTAGGGGCGACAGTCGTTGGATTAGATTTCGAGCTCGAAATAAAAAGTAACTTTATTTGGAAAATTAAAATAATATAAATATATAATTATATATTTTCCCTCCTACCCCTCCCTCTCTTCCATTCAGAAAGTCAACGCCCTTCAGATAATAAAAAAAATTAAAAAAATGCGGAAGCCACCTCGATCTGGATTTTCCGTCGATGCCCCCCCCTCTGGTCGGCGTCGCGCCTTAGGCGAACCCCCCCGTCTTCTCCCCTCCACGCTCTCCTCCTCCCTTCTCAGATCAACCGTCGACCCCCCTTCCTTCTCGCGACCGCTCCGCCTAAAACCATTCCCCCCAAAAACCCTCACCGCGAGGCCCCCTTACCTGAAGACCGCCGACGTGGACCCCCTGCTGCCACCTCCGGCGAACAGCAGTAAACCTCGCCCCCCCCCTCTGCCTAAACCCGCGAACCCTCCTCGCCCAAGAACGAAAACCCGACGCTCCCCTCTCGCAGTAGCTCCTCCGCCCCATCCCAAACCTCTACAGCAAAAAGCAGCGCCTCCACAGTCCCGGGTCAGCAGATCCAAGCACCAAGGCCGAAAAATAGTGAGCCCCTTTTCTATTTTATTTTGAATTCAGTTTTTAATTTAGAAACATTGATTAAAATTTCTGTTTTAAAGGTATAATCTTTATATATAGAGAGTTATAATTTTTACAATTAAAAATGTGATTTTGATATATGAATGAGCATCATAAAAGAAGGATTTTTATTTATACGAATAGCATATGAAAAATATGGTTTTTATATATTGAACTTCGAAATAAAAATATGGTTTTTATATATTGAACTTCGAAATAAAAATAAGGTTTTTATATATTGAACTTCGAAATAAAAATATGGTTTTTATATATTGAACTTCGAAATAAAAATATGGTTTTTATATATTGAACTTCGAAATAAAAATATGATTTTTATATGTTGAACTTCGAAATAAAAATATGATTTTTATATGTGGAACTTCGAAATAAAAATATGATTTTTATATGTTGAACTTCGAAATAAAAATATGATTTTTATATATTGAATATCGAAGTAAAAATTCGATTTTTACATAGGTAGTGAAAGCGGGCGACGAAGGTAACAAAAAGGCGAGAACGAAGACTTCTATAAAAGAAGAGCAAAGATGGTTGGATAGCTATCGGTGAGAACTTCTCACTCAAATTTATTTCTAGTTATATATATATACTAGGATGCAGACGGTGCTTATTAGAAGCACCCGACACCCGTCCACATACCATGGACTTGTTTGTTTGGTTGTGTAGTTGGTTAGATTATTTGGTTTGAACTGAATTGTTTGGTGAAATGAATGGACTTGATTGATGTGTGAATGGCGTGGGCCTTCACTAGACCGGGGATAAGGCTAGGCCTCGTCCCGTTTCTAGTATCGTGCCGTTATGCCGCCGAAATTTTCTAAAATATGTTAGAAAAATAAAAACATCATTTTATTTAAGGAATGAACTGAATAAAATTCATATGTTGGAATAAAATGTTTTGTCGTTAAAAATATAATTTTTAACGTGAATGTGAATAAATAAATATTCATTTACAAACCAGACGGTTTGTTTATGTACACCTATTTGAAGGACATTGATTGGGACGATAAATTTTACACATCGCCCAACAACACAAATAAAATATGTGTTTGATTGTTTGAAACCCCACACGGGTGTTGGGATGAAATTTGAAGTTCACTCATCCTGGTTGATTAAATATGTCGATCGATTGATTGACAGGCTGTTATAAGCGTTGAATATCTATATTTGATGCTTTTACAGTGTAGTGCACTTTGGTTGATGGTTGATTATTTTCAATGTTATTATATACATGTGTTGTATGAAACTCCATATAATTAACTTTATATGGTAATTGATTGGGCCTCATTCCAATTTGAAAAATAAAGAATATTATAAAATAAAAGTTCATGTGTTGACAGTACTCATCCATTGAGATTGGTCATGTGTAGAACGAAATATTTTGATAATAACAACTGTTTTGAAAAAGAAATATTTGAAATAGAATATTTGAAAATAGAAATTTATGAAGCCGTGTGGATTAGATTGACGCCATTTTGACGTGAACGATATTGATATCGATTTTATTGATTTCGAAATGAATTGAATTGAAAACGAATTCAAATTGAATTGAAAACGATTTCGAAATGAATTGAATTGAAAACGATTTCGAAATGAATTGAATTGAAAACGATTTCGAAATGAATTGAATTGAAAACGATTTCGAAATGAATTGAATTGAAAACGAATTCAAATTGAATTGAAAGCGAAGTGAAATGAATTCAAATTGAATTGAAATTTGAATTGAATAGAAATGGATTTTAAAACGAATTTATAAAGAAGAATTCAATTTTGATTTGAATTGAAATGGAAGTTGAAAATGTTTTTGAAACGAATTCAAAACTATTTATATAATTCATTTTAAATAGAAATCGACGATATATATATTATATATATTATATATATAATATAATGGCCTGAATAGAACGCGCCGCGCCGCGGCAGTTCGCGAATTTCGACCATTTATTTCAAACGGGCATTACGGGAGATCCGACCGTCGGATTCTCCTAAAACCGGAACCGTTGGGTTCGTATCGAAAAGAGCTTTCTAACGGATGTTAGAAATTAGAAATCTAACGGTTGGATTTGGAATTATTTCCAAATCAAATTTGAAAAAGGTCGCTGTAAGTGCAGTTCGATGGCCATCGATGGAAATCGACTGTACGGGCCTTGATAAAATTATTAAAAATAGTAATAATTTGTGTAAAATCATAAGAAATGATTTGGGAAAAATTGGGATGAAAAACTCCCTATTTGAAAAGATAAAAATAGATTTTTATCGAAATGAACTGGTTTTGAACTAGAATTATAATTCTATTTATTTTTATATAAATAAATTGAATTTAAAAAGGGTTTTGAAAATAACCTGAATATCCAATGATTGCATTGGAGTGGATTTGAGTCGAAATTGTCTTCGGAATATTTCGATGTTGGAATTCGTGATTATACAGATGTTGTTATGGGAATTTGAAAGATATACATTTATATCGTTATTTCAATACGACATTTGTTAATCGTAGAATTTGATATTGAATATAAGCCGATATATTTTCTATTCAGAGCCTTGTATTGAATATCAAATGTGATTTGGGTTTGTCGTGAATGGTGTCTTCACTAACACTGTTCTTGAACCCAGTTGTGAAAAGATTAAATCTTTTTATTTAGATTTAATGAAGTGTACCAATTAAATAATATTTAATTGGAATTGAATTGACATTGATTTTTGGGTTTATCGTGGACAGTGTTTTAAATAACCCTCGTTCTTTAACCCGATAATTAATGAATGTGATTTTGGGTTTATCGTGAACCGTGTTTTAAATGACACTAATTCTTTAACCCAGTCGAAGATTAAAACTAAGTGGAGTTTTAATGAATCTTTAATTAGATTGAAATGATCGAGAATGGAGTATCACCAGTTTTGCTCCAGGCGATAGTTAAATCTTTAATTAGATTTGAACATAAAATGGTAATTGAATTTACCGATAACACTGTGGTGTTAGATATGAAGTATTACCAATTTTACTTCATGGGATAAATAGGTTGGGATTGGGAAGTTAAAACCAATGATTACTACGGTAAGGTTCGCTAATTCCGACTAGTTGAATCGAAATTCAAAGGAAGATTAGAGAATAAATTCAAGAAATTATCTTGGATAAGATTAATGGGAACATTTCCCTATGAATGTGAAATTTAGAAACTAACTGTCGGTTGGCCAAGCAGAATGGTTTTCTGGATATTGATCTGATGTTGGTTTCGGCCTTCGGGGTTAATATTTGGGGAATTATTCTCTTGATTAATTTACGGTTCGTGACTGATGAATTGGAATGAGGCGTATGTTGTGTTTGTGTAACACTTATTTAAAATATACGCGAGTTATTCGGGAAGACCGGGTTTATCCCATTCTGAATAACTGATACGACGATAAGTCGAAGACGAAGACGATGGTCGAAGACCGGAGGTCTTCACGTCGTTTGGATAATTACTGATGATCTTGATTGGGCTGTACACCCAAGAAGATGGAAATAGTTGGTGATCGTCCAGACGTACTTCGAGATCGATGGATATGCGAGGTACTAGGTGCCTCTGGTTTCGTCCAGACCCAGAACGAACTTGTAAATGGACTGTGTGTCTGACATTGGATTTTAGTCTGTGTGATTGATCTCTATTAAATATATATCTGTTTGGCGGCAGAGAATTTATTCTCTTGCTTAACGCCCTTCTCTGAGACGTACGAGCTCAGGGGTTATATATTGATGGATATCAAACGCATGGAGTGAATTGCCTGTGTGGCATGCCTAAGTGGCAATTGATCGAGGCTTCTGTTGAAAAGCATAGTCTTGTGGTGATGATCAAAGTACGGCCTTTGTGGCGTAGCTTTGTGTAACGTTTACTTCGCGAGTTTCACACCCGTTATGAACCAAAAACGGGAGACGGACCTCAGGGAGGACTTGCGTTTCTTTCTAGTTAGAAGTGGCGTCAGAGGTTTTACACGCCCTGACGAGTTTTACTTATGTGGTTGTTGCTGTTGCAAGGCGCCTCGGTTATATCGGTTTCGGCCGATGCTTCTGGTCGGCTGACGGACCAGACTTACACCCCATAGGGTGGGGAAGCGTAGTGTTCAGGCATAATAATCCACATCGGTGGACCGGCCCTGTCGCTCCAAGGCTTGCCTGCGCGCTTGCCTGTGGCTCGGGCTAGAGAGTCACGAATCGGTAGAGGACTATCTTTTGCCTCGGTTCATAGACGGAAATCCAATTTCCAAATACGTGATCTTGCGGTTTTAGTTGTAAACCTATATATGGCGACATAGTTGGATGGGGCGCTCATGCCGCCTATGATTGATACTTATGATTTGAAGTTGTTTTATACACTATGCACTTATAATAGTATCAAATGATTTGCTTTAAACGTATCAAGCATTCTTTGGCTGTTATAAGGGAAAACCCTATCCCCCGGCTTGTGTTGCATTGTGTGATAGGACCTGGGTCTTATAACAGCTTCATTTTTCTTTATTTTAGCATTGCGCTGTTTGTTTTATGCACTGGTATTCTTGGGAGGAAACCCGTTCCGTGTTATACGGCGTGGTCCCTTGATTTACCTAACTTTGAAATAAAGATTAACTGTTTTAGTTCTCACACCAGTCCCATGACTGATCTGGAGTTTATTGTTTTGACCTAAACTCTGGGTGCCCCTATTTTGACACGGGCAGCTAGTAGTTTTGGTTTTGCAGATTTATATTCACAGGATCCTGGTTTACAGCTGGAACGATATCCGGAAAGCTTTGTATCCGTATATCTCTTCTAGTTGTGTATTGTATTATTTTCCGCTGCTATGTATTTAAATGTAATTTAAATCTCTGATATTTCTGTGTAATATTCATTTATACTCTGTATATTCTTGTAATCTGATGCATTGTTGTAATATACAATGAAATGTTCTTCTGTTTGCATTCTGTTGTGGTTTGTTCTCGAACTATCCGACGCTTTCCTTTACCGGGAAGTTACGGGTTTTCACAATACCCGTGTGGGGTTTCAAACCATCAAACACAAATTTTATTTGTGCAGTTGGGCGATGTGTAAAATTTATCATCCCAATCAATATCAGTCAAATGTGTGTATATAAAATATCGTCCGATTTGTTTATTTTTATTTCATTTCATATACACGTTAAAATTTCTATTTTTAACTATAAAATATTTTCAACTATATAAATATTTTATTTCATTTCACATCACATCACACAATCAACTACACATCAAAATCAAACAACCAAGCATACAAGCCGTCCATGGTCTGTGGACGACGGGTGTCGGGTGCTACTAAACACCTTCTGCATCCTAGTATATATTTATATAACTTGAAAATAAAATTAAAAGGTGAGAAGTTCTCACAGATTTGCTGATCCAACGCCTCGCCTCTTCTTATGTAGAAACCTTCGCCGTTCTTGCTTCTTGTCACTTTCTCTGCCCGTATTCTCTACATATGTAAAGATCGAATTTTTACTTTGCTATTCAATATATAAAAATTGAATTTTTACTTTGCTATTCAATATATAAAAATCGAATTTTTACTTTGCTATTCAATATATAAAAATCGAATTTTTACTTTGCTATTCAATGTATAAAAATCGAATTTTTACTTTGCTATTCAATATATAAAAATCGAATTTTTACTTTGCTATTCAATATATAAAATTCGAATTTTTACTTTACTTTACTCTACATCATTAAAAATCAGATTTTTATTTCTCCATTCCTATCATAAAAATCACATTTTTATGTTGTTAAAAATATCACATCTTTAGGTGGTTAGAAACCAAATCTTCACTATTAAAAATTTATAATCTTTACTGTTAAAAATTTATAATCTTTATAGTTCAAACAAGATTTTTATGTAAATAGAAATTATAAAACTCACAGCATTATTCGGAGGAAGGATGGGGAGGAGTTTACTGCTCCTGAGGTGGTCGGAGGTGCTGGTGGGCCGCGCTTGGAGGTCGGGGGTGCTTTGCTGACGTCGGAAGTGGGTGGTTTGGCGGATCGAAGCATGGGGGTCGCAGTTTTGGGGGTTCAGGTGATCGGGGTCCTTTCATCGCGCGAGGAGAAGGCGGAGTTTGGCCGGGGGGGGGGGGGGGGGGGGGGTTGGTGGCGCGCGCTAGAGGTGGCGCGCCTGGAGATGGCGGCGGCGGCGCTGGCCATCCCCCAGGAGGGAGCGGCGGCGATCGACTTCCCCTCTCTCTTCCTTTTTATTATTTCCTTTTCCTTTCATCGATCTGAAATAGGAAAAAAAATGGGGGGGGCGTATATGTTAATTTATATATAAATTATTTTATTATTTTATATTACTAAAGGTTGACTTTTTCATTCGACCTCTAAACGAGGCCCACCGCCTATCGTCCATAGCGTATTACCCCCATTCCGAACACAATGGGATATGTATCGTAAGCTGATTCGGCCGTTTCGATCAGTTTTCATCAAATTCAAAGTATAACTCTATATATTAAATTTGAACGTGTATTTCAATTTACCGGGGCCACATACTAACTAGAAAAATTCCCGAAAATTATTTCTAGCTTCGTATTGACGATACGGTCCTAACCAAACTAGTTTCATCGAATATTGAGACCGTTTGAGAAATGGCCATTTTCTAGTCGATTAAAATCAACTGAAACCGATCAAACGCATTTTCCTTTGCCACCCTCACATATTGATTCGAAAAATTATGAAATTTAGAATCTAGCAATAACTTGACATCACAGATCCAACAAAAGTGGTTTCGTCGAAATCCGAGGTCGTTTGCAAAATTCCCATTTTTAAGGGCCTGAATTCCATAGCGACTATTCAGAATTTTCAACTGGACATATCTTTTTATCCCCGCTATGAAATTTTGATTTTTCGGATTCGTTGGAAAGATATTCTCTATTAGATTCTATTATTTTTGGTTTCACTAAAATATGGATTATTTTGCACCCGGTATGTTCAATTGAAGTTTGAAATCGAATTATCGAACTACCGCGCCATTTTCAATTCCTTTTATAAATATAAATAAACATTTATATTCTAACGACGATTCAAACGAATATATACATTCGAATTATATTCAAAATAAATTTCACGTCGTTATTATTTAAAATAATTCATTTAAATAATCAAAATTCGCTAAAATTAGACAAATAAAAATTTTAAATTGGCTCGGATTTCCGGGTTATTACACAACCCTTGACAGAAGTTAAAAAATAGGAGTAATTGTTGGAAGGGCTATTTAGAGAATTAGGGTAGGATAAAAAAGAAGGGTTGCTTTGAAGTATTAAGAGAAGTAGGGGTAGTTTAAGCATAGTACGGGTAGATCGACAAATATGAAAGATGATGAATCATTTGGATTGGGTGCCGCAAAAACCAAACCTTCACAGTAGTTAAATAATTGGGGTAACTGTTCGAAGTAAGGGCTATGTAGAGAGTTAGGGGTAGGGTTAAAAAGAAAAACTATTTTGAAGTATTAAAAGAAGTATAGGTAATTTAAGCATATTAGGGGAAGATCGACAAATATGAAAGATGATGACTCGTTTGGACTGGGTGCTGCAAAAATTAGACCTTCATAGTAGTTAAAAAATAGGGGTAATTGTTGGAAGTAGGGGCTATTTAAAGAATTAGGGTTGGATTAAAAATAAAGTTTGTTTCGAAGTATTAAGAGAAGTATTGGTAGTTTTAGCATAGTAGGGGTAGATCGAAAAATATGAAAGATGATGAATCATTTGGATTGGGTGCTACAAAAACCAATCCTTTACAGTAGTAAAAAGATAGGCGAAATTGTTGGATGTAAGGGATATTTAAAGAATTAGGGGTAGGATTAAAAATAAGGACCGTTTTGAGGTATTAAGAGAAGTAGGGGTAGTTTAAGCATAGTAGGGATAGATTGAAAAATATAAAAGATGATGAATCATGTGGATTGGGTGCTGCAAAAACCTACCCTTCATAGAAGATAAAAAATAGGGGTAATTGTTGGAAGGGCTATTTAGAGAATTAGAGGTAGTATTAAAAAGAAGAGATGTTTTGAAGTATTAACAGAGGTAGGGGTAGTTTAAGCATAGTAGGGGTAAATCGACAAATATGAAAGATGATGAATCGTTTGGATTGGGTGCCGCAAAAACCAACCATTCACAGTAGCTAAAAAATAAGGGTAATTGTTGGATGTATGGGCTATATAGAGAATTAGGAGTAGGATTAAAAAGAAGGGCTGTTTTGAAGTATTAAGAGAAGTTGGGGTAGTTTTAGCATAGTAGCGGTAGATCGACAAACACGAAAGATGATGAATCATTTGGATTCGCTTCTGCAAAAACCAACCCTTCGCAGTAGTAAAAAGATAGGCGTAATTTTTGAAAGTAAGGGCTATCTTGGTAATTTTGGGTACGATTAAAAAGAAGCTCTGTTTTGAAGTATTAAAAAAAGAAGGGGTAGATCGACAAATATGAGACATGATGAATCATTTGGATTGGGTGCTGCAAAAACCAACCCTTCACAATAGTTAAAAAATATGGGAAATTATTGGAAGTAAGGGCTATTTAGAGAACTAGGGGTAGGATTAAAAAGAAGGGTTGTTTTGAAGTATTAAGAGAAGTAGGGATAGTTTAAGCATAGCAGGGTTAGATCGACAAACATGAAAGATGGTGAATCATTTGGATTGGGTGCTGCAAATACCAACCCTTCACAGAAGTTAAAAAGTAGGGGGAATTGTTAAAAAGAATGGCTATTTAGAGAATTAGGGGTAGGATTAAAAAGAAGGGTTGTTTTGAAGTAATAAGAGAAGCGGGGGTAGTTTAAGAATAATAGGGGTAGATCGACTAGTATGGAAGATTATGAATCGTTTGGATTGAGTACTACAAAAACGAACCCTTCACAATAGTAAAAAGATAGGTGTAATTGTTGGAAGCAATGTCTATTTAGAGAATTGGGGGTAGGATTAAAAAGAAGGATTGTTTTGAAGGGCTATTTAGAGAATTGGAGGAAGGATTAAAAAGAAGGGTTGTCTTAATGTATTAAGAGAAGTATGGGTAGTTTAAGCAAAGTAGAGGTAGATCGACAAATTTGAAACATGATTAACCATTTGGATTGGATCGACAAATATGAAAGATAATGAATCATTTGGATTGGGTGATGCAAAAACAATCGTTCACAGTATTTAAAAAATAGGGGTAATTGTTGGAAGTAAAGGCTATTTAGAGAATTTGGGGTAGGATTAAAAAGGAGAGATGTTTTGAAGTATTAAGAGAAGTAGGTGTAGTTTAAGCATAGTAGGGGTAGATCGACAAATATGAAAGATGATAAATCGTTTGGATTGGGTGCTTTAAAAACCAACCCTTCACAGTAGTAAAATGATAATTGGTTTACAAAGAAAAAATGAATAATGCAAAAAAATTGAATAAAGAAACAAATAAAGAAAATTAATAATAAAAGTAGGGGTAGATAAAATATAACGGTAATTGTTGGAAATAAGGGCTATTTAGAGAATTAGCGGTAGGAATAAAAAGAAGAGTGGTTTTGAAGTATTAAGAGAAGTAGGGTTTCTTTAAGCATAATGGTGGTAGATCGAAAAATGTGAAAGACGATCAATCGTTTGGATTGGGTGCCGCAAAAACCAACCCTTCAAAGTAGTTAAATAGTAGGGGTAATTGTTGGAAGTAAGGGCTGTTTAGAGAATTAGGGGTACGATTAAAAAGAAGGGTTGTTTTGAAGTATTAAGAGAAGTAGGGGTAGTTTAAGCATAGTAGGGTTAGATCGAAAAATATGAAAGATGACAATCATTTGGATTGGGTGCTGCAAAAACCAACCCTTAACGTAGTAAAAAGATAGGTGTAATTTTTGGAAATAAGGGCTATTTATAGAATTAGGGGTAGGATTAAAAAGAAGGACTGCTTTGAAGTACTAAGAGAAGTAGGGATAGTTTAAGCATAGCAGAGATAGATCGACAAATATAAAAGATGATGAATCATATGAATTTTGTGCTGCAAAAACCAACCCTTCACAGACGTTAAAAAATAGGGGTAATTGTTGGAGGGCTATTTAGAGAATTAGGGTAGGATTAAAAAGAAGGGTTGTTTTGAAGTATTAAGAGAAGTAAGGGTAGTTTAAGCTTAAGCATAATAAGGGTAGATCGACAAATATGAAAGATGATGATTCATTTCGATTAGGTGCTGCAAAAACCAACCATTCACAGAAGTATAATGATATCTCTTAATACTTCAAAACAACCCTTCTTTTTAATCCTACACCTAATTCTCTAAATAGCCCTTAATTCCGACAGTTACCCTTATTTTTTTACTACTGTGAAGGGTTGGTTTTTGTAGCGCCCAATCCAAACGATTCATCCTGTCTCATATTTGTCGATGTAACCCTACCATGTTTAAACAACACCTAGTTCTCTTAATACTTCAAAACAACTCTTCTTTTTAATCCTATGCCTAATTCTCTAAATAGCCCTTACTTCCAACAATTACCCCTATTTTTAACTTCTGTAAAGGGTTGATTTTTGCAGCACACAATCCAAACGATTCATCATCTTTCATATTTCTCGATCTACCCCTACTTGCAACACCCCACATCTGTTAAGGTCACTCACAAAGGGAATGCCTTAACTTCAGTGGAGTATTATGGGTACTGGAACAGAAATATTACAATACAGACATATATAAAACAGTGGAAAAAAAAGTGGAAGTTCTTCAAACCATTTATTAAATATAAATGTTTACAAGAAAAGCCCATCAACTTCCAATACCCAATTCCATGGTTAAAATATCTGTCTTGCTCAAGAACAAAGAAGCATAAAAACAAACTGCAGTTTTCCCCAGTAAAGCAAAGCAAGCCATAGCCAAGAGAAATCCAAGCCATACATGAAAGAGCCTTGGAGCTTGGTAAGATCCGAACAAAGCTGTATTCCCACCCTGTGAACCTGGGGGGGAAACGGAAGAAAATGAGGCGAAACAAAACGGGTCAGTCATAAAGACTGAGTAAGTCCTAGTGACTTTCAGCATAAAAATGAGTAAAGATAAGATGGCATGAATAAACTGAAAGTAAACATAAGCATGATGACAAGGTAGGCAAGATAAACTAAGATAACAAGATAAACTATGATAACAAAATAAACAACGGTAACAAGATAAACTTCGGGCACGATGAAACAAGTATAACATCCCATAATTCCCATCATGTACCCCACCGCATGGTTTCTATCAAGTATAACATCGCAAGGTTTCAAAGCTTTACCATTAAAACGATGTCTATTTGCTCTACACCACCTAACTAGCATCCTCATAAGTGTCTTACACGGAATGATCTGTACTCCTACTAGTATCCCAACTAGTGTCATTTGTAACAAGGATCCATACCCCCTACTAGTGTTCCAACTAGTAGCCCGTGTTATATAATAATTACAATGTGATCCCAATCCCCGCAATTATGGTAGCCTTCAGGTGTACATCGATTTTGAGGATTCCACCTCGATCACCCCAATGGCCATGTATATATTCGATGCACCCTTACTACCCTATCGATCGGCTCCCTACTTGACCTAGTTTTCGTTTGTGTCATACGGCCCCCTACTTGTAGATACCTGTGCTGGTCCCACCATGGGGTGTATCAAGTCCCATGGTGGCAACCCTGACACAATCAAGATGCACAGCTTTATACCTACTGATGCCCAGTGGCTAAATTTTCTGCGCCGAAGTGTTTGCACGCCCGCACTCCGTTAGAACCTGCACTGCTGCACCAACCGCCGATAATTTGACCTCTTATAATCAGCCCAGTAATCGTGCCCCACCCTGCCTAGCTCAGGGTTCCGTTGATACCTAATGTGGGTTACTACTGAAATGGGTCCCTGTTACTAGGTTTTTCTAATGGTTAAGTCTGTGGGCCTATACTCTCTGATATTACCCACCAACCCTGATGTGTACTTAACTCCGCTACTGATTCAAGCATGCGTATTTAATGGTTAAGTGTATGTGGGCCTATATTTACTAATATTACCCACCAACCCGATATGTACTTAACCCTTCTTCTCGTTATGTTACATGGTTAAGTGTTTACCTTTGTTAACTTAACCTTTCTCGCTTATTATATTTGATTGGTTAAGTGTGGTTTATTAACTTAACCCCGTTCGTCTATCTGGTTACATTGGTTAAGAATTTTCTTGTTAACTTAACCCCATGTGTTACTTAACCCTACTACGCATCACATCAGATTGGTTAAGTGCATGTTAACTTAACCCCATCCACTAGTCATATTATAATGGTTAAGTGTAATCAACTTATTCAAGTTAACTTAACCCACCCGCTTGTCCTGTTATGTTGGTTGAGTGTTACTACTTAACCGCAACCACTTGTCTAATTAACCCATTGTATTAGTTAGGTGTTCTCATTAACTTAACCTCACTCTCTAGTCCATTTTAATCATGTTATAATGGTTAAATATTTGCTTAACCTTACCCACTCCCATAGTCAACATATTAAATTGGTTAAGTGTCCAGATTAACCTAATCATATTACTTAACCCACCCATTTATATCATATTGGTTAAGTGTTCTTACTTACTTAACCCTACCCACTGGTCTAATTACCATGTTACGTTGGTTAAGTATTACTATTCGTATTTCCACATGTCACCCCCTTAACCCCCATGCCCCACCACATGTTTATCTGGTTAAGTATTTCTTAATTCATTAAGGTCGTAACCTTATAAAGACCTCTCACATTAGACTGACATTTATGGCAGCTGGATTTGCCGGACAGGTCCGGGCAGTCTTACACCATAAAAGAGTCTAACCTCGTGTCTTTACAACTGTTACGCTTTTAATTTGGGCCTAGGACCTCTCACATTGGGCTGACATTTGTGACTACTGGATTCGCCGGGCGGTTCCGGGCAGGTTTACGTCACAAACGAGTCCAACCTCGTGTCCTAAGCATTGATTATCACTTATAATCTTTTACCCCAATTTGAATTTATTTCCCCTATTCAAATTATCAATTAATTCCTAATTTAACGATGTCCATATTTGACTCAATTATGTCCATTAATTAATGGTATGCAAAATCATACTAATTTTACCACATTTTATCTTAGGCCATTAAAGGCAACTTATCTCAATTTATATTTATCCCTCATTTAAGGCTATTACATACCAACTAATATATGTACCCAATTCTAGTCAGTTTACATATATACTAAGTTTCATGCTTTTTTTTCATATGTCAAGATCTAGCCAAAATTACATGTATCAAGTTTCATACCCAATAAACCCAAATCCGATGATTCATGATGTAGTTATCTCAAACTATAATCTTTTTATTTCAATACATGCCAGTTGCCCAAGTTCATAATACATGTTTATGACAATTATAAAGTTTACAATCGCGTTCATGCTCAAATTTCCAAGTCTACACATGGCTAATTAACATAAGCCCAATCTTTTGATTTAATTTACATAGGCTCCAAAACTCATAATTTTATTTTACATGCCAAATTACGTACATGTTATATATACCAAATTTTATGTTACATTACATAGATCCAATAAGTGTCGAATTCCATGTATATAATATTTATGCAAATTTTATCATAATAGGATTATACCAAAATTTACAGATCTACCCCAAACTTGCAAATAAAATGATAACATCCAATTTCATGTTGCCAATTATTAATCATATTCTTATAGGCAATAATCCCATTATTCCCCCGTATACATCTCGTATGCGAATCGCGATTTTAGCCCAAGGTCCTAAGGTGACCAAGGTTCATCAAAAGAAAATAAATAAGGGAAGGTAGAAATTTGCATAATAAATAGATCAGAGAGAAAACAACATCATGATAGGCATAAAGATTACAACTTGTTGATAACATCATTACGAACCAAGGAAATTGCTGAATAAATCACAAATTAGTCATGAGAATAAAGGTAGACAAGTCTCAAAACTAAAGATTCAAAAAGCAACAGGAATATATCTGAATCGATAAACATACTTAGATCCAATTCCACTTTATTTCATGACCATATTAAAATTAAATATTTAGATCTGAAAATAACTAGCACTTACAGAGAACGGCTAATGAATTAAGAAGTGAATTTGTCTTAGAAAGTTGCAGTGTCATTGATCTATCCCCTTGAATTTGTTGTAGAAGCATTGATCTTTGATTTGATTTGAGTTTGGACGCTTAAGCTTTAATTTGGAGACAGCGGCCATGGCTCAAGAGAGATTCCAGCAGCATTTAGGTGTAAGAATGATTTGTTATGAATTATGTTAGGCCTTAGGTTGTATTTATAGATGTTAGGAGTAGTTTAGGCCCTTGGATAAACCCTAGAGTCAATTCGGACCATCAAAACTCATCCCGGGCCTCAAAAATGGGTTCTGGGCCACCCCAGGCGGACCAGGTCGACCTGTACAGGGGGAATTCGACACTACAGTCGGCATAGGGGGGGCAGGTCGACTAGAGTGTCGACACTACAGTCGACACGGGTAGTCTGCCAGAAAGTCTGCTGAAATCTTGTTTTGGCCATATCTTGGTCATACGGACTCCGATTTTCGAAAACTCGGACTCTATTTCGCGTATTTTTCCAAGAGGAATGGAATGGTGATGTCCATTTTACCTAATTCCTGATTCTTGAATTAGTTATCCTTATTTTACTATCTTTTCCGTTACATACGCCGTTATCGAACTAATTTTTCTTCTCTTTCATGTATTAACTAATTCTCCTTATGCATCACCATTATTTACCTATCATAAGCATATTTTCATATATTTTATTTCATTTTTAATTATATTAAAAAAAATACGGGGTGTTACATTCTCCCCTTCTTAAAGGATTTCGTCCTCGAAATCTTCAAGTAAAGAAGAATGTGTCCTACCATCCATCATCCATCTACTCAATCATCAATCAAAGGCGTTCATTGTCCTTAAGAGATTTCTAATGCTGTATGAACATATGAAAGAAGTGTGTGTATATGTTCCTTGTCTAATGCAAATGATCAGGCCTGATTGATCTTTCTAATGCAAAATATGTTTAATTGTTATGAATCCACATGTATGCAAATAATCCTAGTCACGTAAACATTATACGTGTGCACAAACATCCATCCATATGCAACATCCACATGATAACACATTCAATTTCATCCATAAACAAGTGTAAACACTCATGCATATGCAATATGGAAGGTGACTGAGCCGATCTAGTGCCTAATATGCGTGTATATGCATCCACGAGCAACCACTAGCAACCACTTGCAACCACTTGCAACCATCAATCATAACATGTCTCAAACACATGTTTACACCCAATTGTTCCTACCTAAAGATATAGTCGAATGATAGAAGCAAGTAAAAACTTTCTGCCCATTAGGCAATGTCAAAACTGGTAACCTATGCCATATATATATTGATTAGGAGAAGAACTCTCTAAGCATCAGCCCCGAAGACCGAAATCAACATCAGACCGACACCCAAAGAATTACTCATCCCAACCAATATATATGATTCTAGGAAACTAAGCATGATGGACTCCTATTATGTCACAAGGAAATCCCTTCCTAAGACCAACCTTTATCCTATAAAACCAAAAGAGTTTAGTCAACCCAACGAACACCCTCAAGCCCCAACATGTGTTACTAATAGATGAGTCATACTCGCTATGGGGTTTGCAACATAAATTGGATTAAGAATAGGACCGAGAGGATATACACGAAAGATAGCTTGCAAGTAAGCTCTATAGGAAAAAGGAATCAAGGATATACCCTTAAAAAGCGATATGATGCACGAATATAATCTTCAATCTTCTAAGCCACATTCCCTTGATCTTAACTCCATTGTGCTTTGACCATCTTTAACATCACAATTTCGTAGCTTCTTAATTCTTGATTCCTAAATATGAGTTGGAACCCATTTCACTATTGCCTCTCGTTCCACTTTCACTTATTCTCCTTTTTGTATAATCGGCTTACACATAACACCATACTCATGGTTTCACACAAGCTCTCCAAAATTTACCAGAAAGTATTCCACATAGATGAATTATCTCTTGAAAATAAACAAATGTCGACCATGTTGCCCAATGTACTTACTTAGGTGACTCTCTATAACTCATGCATAAGCGAAATGACCCATCCGCCTTAGTGGCGAACACTACTCGACCGGATCAACTAATGTATCAAGAGATTCTAGGTAACTAATCGTAATAGAACCCTAAAGGTTACACGTGACTTCGAGGGTATTACCGACACAAGTCAAATGTCTAACTACCCTCCTTTCGAAACCGAGAATGGCACCCTTATCGGATAACCACTTCATCCCTAGAATCAACACATAGCTCACCAAAAACATGAGCATTCCTTCTAAACTCAACACTTAGCATAGACATTCTCAAATCCTAACAAGTCATAAATAAATGAGCTGATTCCCCAACAGGATTTGAGACAAAAATGGGATCCTCTACTATTCTAGTACTAAGTTGCAGAGACTCAACTTTCGAAGCAGAATTAAAAGGATGCGATGTACACAAACAAAGTTCTAGTGGGATGATAGAAAAGAAAAGCTAAACCTTTAACAGAAACATTACCACTCTCTTAGGTACACTAGTAGTGAGAGCATTCAATTGTTCTCTTGACGATCTTGTCCCTTGCCCTTGTCCTATAATACTTAACTACATGTCCCTTCTCACTAAAGATACTCTCTCTTGTCATGGGTTTAACTATTCTTTCACTTTGGTCTCTTTCCTCTCACCTTTTTCCTCCTTCGTGGATTAAGCTATAACAACTAGTTTCTTGTTCTTACTGTCCTCGTATAATTTCTTGACAAGTCTCTCGAAGCTACCTCCAACGCACGACACTCTACCCAAATTGAAATAAGATTAGACGCAGATGGAACTACTACGGCTACAGATGGAGGTTGGGCACTCCTTTTCCCTCCGACCTGTGTCGGATGCCTACAAAACTATGGCGAAAAGAGAGAGAAGAGATTTCAAGAGAGAATCAAAAGATAGTGCATATGGCTTTGGGGAATATGCTTTTTAATCAAAACAAAGTTTTCTTGAAAATTTTCTTCTTTGTAAACCTTTTGAAAACTAGTTTCAGATGGTTTTTGAAAACTTTTGCCCAGTCTGGTAACCTTCTGCTCTGATACCAAATGTAACACCCCACATCTGTTAAGGTCACTCACAAAGTGAATGCCTTAACTTCAGTGGAGTATTATGGGTACTGGAACAGAAATATTACAAGACAGACATATATAAAACAACGGAAAATAAAGTTGAAGTGCTTCAAACCATTTATTAAATATAAATGTTTACAAGAAAAGCCCATCAACTTCCAATACCCAATTTCATGGTAAAAATATCTGTCTTTCTCAAGAACAAAGAAGCATAAAAACAAACTGCAGTATTCCCTAATAAAGCAAAGCAAGCCATAGCCAAGAGAAATCCAAGCCATACATGAAAGAGCCTTGGAGCTTGGTAAGATCCGAACTAAGCTGTATTCCCACCCTGTGAACCTGGGGGGAAACGGATGAAAAAGAGGCGAAACAAAATGGGTCAGTCATAAAGACTGAGTAAGTCCTAGTGACTTTCAGCATAAAAATGAGTAAAGATAATATGGCATGAATAAACTGAAAGTAAACATAAGCATGATGACAAGGTAGGCAAGATAAACTAAGATAACAAGATAAACTATGATAACTAGATAAACTAAGGTAACAAGATAAACTTCGGGCACGATGAAACAAGTATAACATCCCATAATTCCCATCAAGTACCCCATCGCATGGTTTCTATCAAGAATAACATCGCAAGGTTTCTAAGCTTTACCATTAAAACGATGTCTATTTGCTCTGCACCACCTAACTAGCATCCTCATAAGTGTCTTACATGGAATGATATGTGCTCCTACTAGTATCCCAACTAGTGTCCTGTGTAACAAGGATCTGTACCCCCTACTAGTGTCCCAACTAGTAGCCCGTGTTATATAATAATTACAACGTGATCCCAATCCCCGCAATTATGGTAGCCTTCAGGAGTACATCGATTTTGAGGATTCTACCTCGATCACCATAATGGCCATGTATATATTCGATGCACACTTACTACGTTATCGATCGGCTCCCTACTTGACCTAGTTCTCGTTCGTGTCACGCGGCCCCCTACTTGTATATACCTGTTAGATCAAAATTTGGACCTAACACCCAAATTGTTCTGAAGCTTATAGAGTTTCAACTGAAGAATGAGAAAAAAGGAAATAACACACAGAATTTATAGTGGTTCGGCGTTAACGAGCCTACGTCCACTTTATATATTATTGATTATACTTTGAAAGCTAATACAATCAAGGATTTCTCTCAATATTTCAGTAGTTTGACAACAATGGCGGATTCAGTACTCAATATTGCCAAAAAAAGATCCCAAAAAATGCCAAGCTCCGGGCTATTTATAACTGATTTTGTCAGGCGGATCTTGGTTACACGTGGCACGAATCCCGAGAACATCGGATCGCATCGCCACCGTTGAGGAAATAGTCAAATGAGCCGTTGTGGACAGGTGTCGCGATCTGCTTGAAAATCGGATCGTGCAGATGGGGAGAATTGGTCCAAATGACGGTTAGGGACACGTGTCGCTAGATCCGTGCGTCTCGGATCGCTGAAGACCAGCTCACGCTTGAATGGGTCAGAGGGTTCGCCGCGCATCAGGGGATCGGATCGATCAATACTGGGCAACAACATATGCATGGATCGGATCGCATAGAGGCGTCGTTTCGCTGATGAAATTGAGGCGATCCGTCGAGACGCGATCCGATGATGGGCGAGTCGATGATGCGATCCATCAATGGGCGAGTCGATGATGCGATCCATTAATGTGCGAGTCGATGATGCGATCCATTCCTTCATATTCTTAGAGAACGTGGTTTCATGCTTTCTTCTTATGAATGATCCTGGGTGGCTTGGTCAAAAAGCGAGCCAACATTTTGCCCCCTCGAAGTATGTTTCATCGATGATGGAACATGCTTCGTAGCTATGGAATCGTCTTTTCTCAACGAGTCGCGGATCATAGAACGATTCTCTTTCTGGGATTTTTTCAGAATCCTCATTCCTGAATTTATCGATTCGTATCGCGGGCTCGAGTCGCGGTCCATTAGCGAGACATTCGTTCCGTTCTTGGTTGTGCACTTGGGCCTCGGAATGAAACGGGCTCCTCCTCGAGTCGTGGTGGGCTTTTGGTTCGCGGCCCACTGGTCTTTCGTGGATCGAATAGGACAAAGAAGGGGAGACAAACGGTCACCCTCTTTGCCTATATAAGCCAACCCCCCCTCTTTACTTTCCTTCTTCTTTCTTTCTGCCGTATCGTTTCGCCTGCACTGTTGAAGAACGAACCCAAGTTTTTCAATCCTTCGAAAATCCGAGCATTTCCTCAATTTCTAGAAAGGTAACTCCACTAAAAGCATTCTTATTCGTGAACGCTGTTCTTCCCTGAATTTTTTCGACTAATTTGAGGGAGAAACGATGGAGATTTGCGATCTTCTGAAGGAATCATCAAGTCGCCATGGCTGACAGGCATAGAGCTCGGAGTTCGAGAATGGGAAAGAGAGGTGGTAAACGAAGGAGGAAGAAGAAGAGGGAAGGCCGGTTCGGATCGTGGGCAAGGAGAGGAGAAGATGAAGGCGAATGGCGAGACGGAAGATCGTGGTGACAACAAGGGCGCGTATCGTTGGGGGCTGCAACGATTCGTGAAGGAGCGATCCCTTTGCCCTGCGACCCGATGGGGGGCGATCCCTTCTACCTCGCGATCCAAAAAAGGGGGCGATCCCTCTGCCTTGCGATCCGACCCATAGCTGACGATGCGAAGAAATTTCAGACTTTAATCAACGCCTTGTCACCATAAAATTCTGAACAGTTAGGCTAGAGCCTTGACGTTGGACTTTCTGGACTAAATGACCACATAATTTGACTGCATATGACGACTAATATTTTGATGATCTTGATTTCTTTCACGCTTTATTTTTAATGCACACACAAGCACACACACCGGTATTTGCACACACGGGGAACGGGTAGTGTTAATCTTATTGTTCATATTTTCTCGTCCTAGCAGCAATGTCGAATGATCACTCTTCTTCAAGATCCGCAACTGAAGCGGAATCCGAGGTTCCTGAGCAGTACAACCCTGAAATTCCTCCAATTAATCCGGGAGGTGAAGATTCTGGATCTGAGTACGAGGCCACAGAATCAGATCCGGCCGAAAGTACTTCATCTAGCGATGATTCTGAGATAGATGGGCGAGCTCCTGACGAGATTCCTGGCGCTCTCGGGATAGATAAAATTTCCAATTCTCTAGCATCTAAGCTCGACGATATAAAGCTTAAAAGAATCTGCTTGAGGCACAGGATTCCTTGGGATGATGTCTTGAAGCCCGGAAGCGAAGATAGACCCCACCTAGCTCCAGAAGGATATATGGCGATTAGCCGAACCATGTGTTTGGTAGGAGCTATCCCTCCGTTCCCTCCGATTGCCATCGAAACTTTAAGACGACTGGGAATTGCTCCGATGCAACTCCATCCGAACGCCTACGCATCACTATATACCCTATACATTGCATACGTGGAGATCTTACACGCCGAACTTAAATTCAAAGATTTGACGTTCTTCTTTCTTTTCAAGCACCGTTCTTCAGCAACTCCAAATTTCTCTTTCTTCGAATCGGTGGCAAATAGGAAGGTCCTGTACGATGGATATAGCAATATAGGGGATCCTAAGTCTGATTGGTTTTACATAAGGAAACAGGCCGGATGTTCACAAAGATGGCTCAAATCAAGTAATCTTTTAAGCCTCTAATCGAATATCTTGTTCAAGAAGTTTAGGCATTAACATTCTCCATTTATATCAAACAGATCATGTCTTCCCGAAAACGGAGGGTCCACTATACAACAATCGATTATCCATTCTTTCTCAAAGCAGATCCGACTTTCTAAGGATCAAAAAATGCATTACTGATGACAATCTTCATAAGCGTCTTCTTCTAGATAGAAGATTTGGACTTGGCACTGGTGGCAAACCTTATAAGTACGTGCCCCCAACAGAGGGAGAGGGAACTTCACAAGCGATAGAAACAACTAAATTTCGCTAGAGTCCTTCTCCGATAGTCATCCAAGACGATGAAGACTTGAACATATACAGAGGGGATGAGGTCCGCGGTGACGTGTCTAAGGAAATTCCTATCTTTGCTCCAATC
The DNA here is from genome assembly GCA_030737875.1 of Allium sativum. Taxonomy (NCBI): domain Eukaryota; kingdom Viridiplantae; phylum Streptophyta; class Magnoliopsida; order Asparagales; family Amaryllidaceae; genus Allium; species Allium sativum. Next base: position 730,140,490 of record CM060923.1, on the reverse strand, counting down.
GAAACCGTTGCTCCCGATGATTTGACAGAAGAGCAATTATTTGACGAGCTGAATAAAATCCCTTTACCCGATGATGTATATACAGAGAAGGACTTTGAAGAGGGGCCTTTCTTCCCTGCTCCTGAAGAGACCAGTACTCCAACTAGAGGACGAGAAACTGGTCAGATGAGCCTTTCTTCGGGCCCGGGTCTGTTAGGGGGAATTATATAGGATGCACACATCACACACACTATCTGACCCTGCACTCTTATATCGTGGGTATTCAAAGTTTTAATATGATCTTTTCTTTCTTGTAGGAACGATGTCCCGCAGGAAATCTTACTCGTATCGTTCTCTTCGTGAGGGCACACCCAGCCTTCGCCCGGATACTGAGCGCTCTCGCGGTCCCTCTCACAGGCTGACTTCCTCGCAACCTCGGTCTCCACCAAAATCGACCTCTACCAAACCTTCTAGTTACCCGGGAGTTCCTACAGGGGGAAAGAAACTTCCTAAAGAGTTAACTCCTCCAAAGAGTGCACCTTCCCATAGCCGGTCGTCAAAAAGACATCAATAACCTAAAGATAAGGGCAAGGATGCATCCAAATAATCTGAAAAGGAGAGCAGTGACATCGTCCCCTCCGACCAACCAGAGTTTGCTGCCCCAGGGTCACGGGATTACATGCATGGTCCCGAGATTCAAGGCAGGCTGGAAAAGCTTCGGGAACAATTCCCAGACATATTCTTTGACCGGATGACATTTGTTCCAGCCTTGGAACCGGTCCCCAAGAACTGGGATAGCGAAGTTGTCGGGCATATCCGCCATGTTGCCAGGCAATATGAGATGATGAAAAAACATGCCGTTAACCTTTCTGAAGTCATCCGATTGCTTGAAATAGAAGCACACAGATCCAAGGCGAAACTTGAGAACAACGAGAGGGCCAGGACCAAGATGGAGAAGGACCTGGAAGATGCTCAATCCCATCTTGCTTTAGCATGGAGGGACGTTGAAAATTATAAGATTGAATTAGAAAATGCTAAGCAACGCTTCCATTCGGAACTGGATTCCAATAGCCAAGAGAAAATGGCCTTAAAGAAGGAGGTCGAAGATCTCAAAATGGCCAACATCGAGTTGAAAACAGCACAGGGCCATTTTGAAGCTGAGAGGGCTGCTTGGGAGGCAGAAAAAGCGAGTTTAAAAGAAAGTTTGGCTTTGGCTAAAGAAGAAAAGGTGATTTTAAATGACCAGGTCTCGGATGCGGAGAGAAGGGCAGCCCTCGCCGAAAAGAACGTTGAAAGTGCCATCGAATTGGCCACTGCTTCTAACAACAAGCTCCTCGCAAGAGAGAAGGAGATTGAGGGGTTTGAAGAGATGATTTTCAATTTCCTTGGCCAGGTTCTCAAAACTCGCAACATCTCGTGGATCCCGGATTACCATGTTATTTTGGCCAATTTATGGGATGCCATTGTGGAGGGTGAAAAACATAGATTGGGGGTCGAAGAAATCGATGAGGATGAATTGATGAAGAGAATCCTAAGAGACAATGAGCCTGAGGACCTGGCAGACGGTCGTCGCCTGATTCTGGCGGAGATGGAAAAGAAGAGGGCCCTGGATAAGGGTAAAGGCAAAGCTGATGAGGGCTCGAGTTTGGCTGTGGAGCCCAAGACCTCCGGGGTAGAGGAATACCATCCCGATGATCCATTAATCCCTTTGGGTCGAACTCCCATGGTCATTGGAGCCTCTGCAACTACTCAAGAAGAAGCATCTACTGAAGGTATTTCTCTCTCTTCCCCACAATTCGTCAAAGCAATTGTGAATTATCGTCGTCTGGTAGAATAACCAATTGAATTAGTAATGTGTGTTCCTCCTGATACAGGTGGCGAGCCTGTTGACAAGGGTGCTGAAAAAGAAAAGGAAGGGGAGAAAGAGGCTGTCTTGCCAGGTGCTGGTATTGATGTATCAAAGCAGGCCGAGGTCACAACAGCAGAAAGAAGCATTCCGGCACCTAGCACTGATGTACCCAAAGATGCTGAGACCATCGAAGCCTTGAAAGACATGGATGGTCACCATGTAGATGACGAAGAAGACATTATCAGCGCCAAAAAGGCCGACGATGATGACGAGCAAACCTTGGCCAGCCGAAAAGCCAGACAGGAGAAAGAGTTGGCTTCGAAGAAGGTGGGAGATGAGGCTTTAGACGTAGTCCCTCTTGCAGAATTCGATCCCAAAACTGGGATGATTGTGAAGATTCAACCCAAATCCATCAGCCGACAGCTTCACTTTGCAAACCCCGATGATTTCCCGGCTTCCCTCTCTGGTAGAAGTAAGAGAAAAGAGGTGGAAGAGGAATCTTCAGAGGAGTCAGATGTTCCCCTCATAGACAAAAGGAAGAGGAAGAAAGGGGATCCATCTGATGCCGACAAGGAGAGGCTGGAGAGGCAGAAGCAAGAGAAGAGGCCAAAGCGTAAATAGGATGTTTGTTGATATTTTGTCTTTAGGTTTTCCACTGGCCAGGAAGTGTAATTGTGAGACTGGCCCTCACCTTCTTTTCTAGGCTGTTTTTCACTTTGTTGGTTCGCAGTATATAAATGAAAGTTTATCTCTTTTTGCATCCTTATGTATCTGTATTCAAATAAACTTTCCATGCTTAGTCATAGGCCATCTAATAATAATTAGAAATCAGTAAAACAACAGATAGCCAAGAGAAAATTTTCATGCTGCGTTGCTGTTTTAAAGTTCAGTATATGTATATGAGTATATCCGCCCCCAATCGATTGTTATCATAGCGCCTGACGGGGGTTTACTAAGAATTGGTTAGCCTTGTCGGCAGGTTGCCCCCTATTTCTGAATATGGGGGACTTAGAAGATTTCATAGGATAATTGCTCTTGTGGCACCGAATTTCCGACACCTTTCTCAGTGCTTAATTACAAACTTCTTTATACTCTCCTGGCGATTGCCACGGTTAGAGTTTGAATTCAGTAGTTCAGTTGGTCCCCGATCCTATAGCAGGGAAAAAGTTCTTTCTCAGCGCTCAATCGGAGACGCTTTTATACTCTCTCTCTCTGGAGAGTTAGAGTTCAAGCTCAGCGATTCATTCGCTCCCCGATCCTGCAGCGGGGAAGGAGCTCTTCCTCAGCGCTCAATCAGAGACGCTTTTATACTCTCTCTCTGGAGTGTTAGAGTTCGAGCCCAGCGATCCATTCGCTCCCCGATCCTGCAGCGGGGAAGGAGCTCTTTCTCAGCGCTCAATCGGAGACGCTTTTATACTCTCTCTCTCTCCGGAGAGTTAGAGTTCGAGCTCAGCGATCTGCAATCATGTATGTTCATCGAACTCGTCCTAAGCATATATTTTAATCCAAGCTTCGAGGATTGAAACTAGTCGGACAAGCAGCTGGAGCTCTCGCCAAGGCTTTGAGTTCCTCCAAACAATCTACGGGAAGAACGGTTGGCAACAGACTTCGGGTACCTGCATTATTCTTTTGATTTCCATAAAAATAAATAGGCAGATAAATAAAGATGCAATAAAGGTAAATGACACACAATATTTTATAGTGGTTCGGTCGAATCATGACCTACATCCACTTTATAATATTTTGCTTTAAGGATTCAGACTATTCTAGGCAAGTCATGCCTTGTACATGGTTTTTTAACAAAGCAAAAGAATAAATTTGAAATTTTCATGTTAAATATGGCCGTAAATGTTGGGCATTCCACACTCTGGGGATTTCCTTTCCATCTACGGTTGCTAGCTTGAAGGTTCCATTATCAAGCTTGCTCTGAATGGAGTACGGTCCTTCCCACTTCGCTCCCATATGAGTTAGGGGTGGGAAGACACGTTTCAGAACCAAGTCTCCGGGTTCCCATGTTCGGGCTCGAACCTTTTTGTTGTAATACCGGGTGACCTGTTGTTTGCATCTCAAGGCACGCAGGTCTACTTCATCCCTCTTTTCTTCGATCATATCCAGGGACTCAAAGAGCAATTCATTATTGGTCATTGGATCATAATAAGTCACCCGGTGAGAAGGTACCTTTATCTCAACCGGGATGACTGCTTCTGTTCCAAAAGCAAGGGAGAACGGGGTATGTCCTGTTGCCGATTTATAGGTTGTCCTGTAGGCCCATAGTGCCAAGGGCAATTCGTCAGCCCTCATGGCTCTAGCCCGCTTCATTATCTTTTTCAGAATGGACTTAATTACTTTATTTGCCGCTTCGACTTGTCCGTTCGATTGCGGGTGCGCCACAGAGGTGTATCGATTCTCGATGTTGTATCTTTGGCAGAAGTTTCTGAATTCAGCACTATCGAACTGAGTTCCGTTATCTGTTATTACAATCTTTGGAATCCCAAATCGACAGATGATGTTTCTCACGATAAAGTTGATCACTCGTTTGGTTGCGATTGTAGTTAGTGGTTCAGCCATAACCCACTTAGTGAAATAATCTACGTCCACAATAGCGAACTTTGCTCCGCCCCTTGCTATGGGGAGACTTCCAATGATATCAATTCCCCACATAGCGAAAGACCATGGACTCATCATCGTTTTTAACTGATTAGGAGGTGCTCTAGGTATCTTTGAAAATTTCTGGCACGCATCACACCGTCGTGCGTATCTTGCTGCATCCTTGTTTATGGTAGGCCAGAAATAACCATGCCGCAACACCTTTTTTGCCAAAGTTTGCCCTCCAGTGTGGTCGCCACATTCGCCTTCGTGGACTTCTTGCAGCACACGTTTGATGTCATCGTGGGCTACACACCGAAGGAGGGGCATTGAAAACCCTTGTATGTAAAGAACTCCGCCTTGTAGAACGTATCGGGCGGCTTTACGGATTACTTTACGCCTCTCGCTTTTCTTGGTCGGAAGCGTTCCATCCATCAGGAAATTCTTTAGAGGGGTCATCCAGGACTCCCTTTCTGGTTCCGTCTCTAGTACTAGGTCGATTTCCATTTGATCTATGCTAGGGGACCGAAGTACTTCAACGGGGGCTAGCCCAGTCACTTCAGGATCGTCGGAACTAGCCATCTTTGCCAACTTGTCTGCATGCAGATTCTCTGACCGCGGAATATGAGATATGCTGTAGTAATCAAAATAGTTCAGCAATTCTTTCACTTTCTTTAAGTATAAAATCAATCTTGCACTTTTAGCTTGGAATTTTCCAGTGACTTGGTTCACAACTAACTTGGAGTCGCAGAAGATGTTCTGCTTTGTGACTTCTAGTTCCTTTGCAATCTTTAATCCGGCTATCAGAGCTTCATATTCGGAATCGTTGTTAGTGGCATGAAACTCCATTCGGATTGCATAGGTTATCAATCGTTTCTCGGGGGTTTCAAGCACTATCCCAGCGCCGGATCTTTCGTCATTCCTAGCGCCATCGGTATACAATCCCCAGGCATTGGGATCGAAAAGTAATTTTGAAGGATCAGCTTCTTCGTTTGCTATATCTTCCTCAGGGACAGTGAACTCTGCTATGAGGTCGGCTATCACTTGCCCCCGAATTGACCGTCTGGGATGAAAGTTCAAATCAAATTGACTTAGTTCAATATTCCATTTGAGTAACCTTCCAGATGCCTCTGGTCTCTGTAGGACTTGCTTGAGCGGGTGATCGGTGTATATGGTGATAGGATGCGCCTGAAAATAATGTCGAAGCTTTCTAGAGGCGATCAGCAAACTATACGCCAACTTTTCTATCCGTGGATAATTACGCTCTGCTGCCGTCAATTTTTTGCTCACATAATACGCAGGTCATTGGACCTTATCCTCTTCCCTTACCAACGTCGAGCTGATTGCATGGGATGAGACTGCCAAATACACGAATAAGTCCTCGTGATCTATTGGCTTAGATAATATCGGAGGTTTCTCCAAGTGCCTGAGTAAATTCTGAAACGCTTCTATGCAGTTGGGTGTCCATTTGAAGTGGCGTTTTCCTCGCTTTATTAATTCGAAGAATGGGATGCACTTATCCGTAGCCCTGGAGATAAATCTGCTTAGTGCGGCCACTTTTCCGGCAAGGCTTTGCACATCCCTAATTTGCCTAGGTTCCTGAATGTCTCTGATTGCCGCGATCTGGTCTGGATTAATCTCAATACCATGGGAACTGACGATGAATCCCAAGAATTTTCTAGAGGCAACACCGAACGAACATTTGGTTGGATTGAGTTCCATTCCGTACCTTCGAAGAATGCCGAACATCTCTGCCAAGTCAGTAGTGTGTTGAGAAGAATGGTTGGACTTAACGAACATATCGTCGACGTATACTTCCATTGTTCTCCCGATCTGGTTATACCCGCATTCTTCAAGCCAAAGGGCATCACCACATAACAATATAATCCCAAATCAGTGATAAAACTAGTGTGATCTTGATCTGGAACATGCATCGGAATCTGGTTATATCCTGAATAAGCATCCATAAATGAAAGAAGCTCATGACCTGCCGTCGAGTCTACCACCTGGTCAATCCGGGGCAACAGGAAACTATCTTTTGGACAGGCTTTGTTCAAATCCGAGAAGTCGATACACGTTCGCCACTTCCCGTTGGCCTTCTTTACCAGGACTGGATTCGAAATCCAGTCTGGGTAGGTCGAGTCTCTGATAAATCCATTACTCTTTAGCTTTCCAACTTCTTCTTTAAAGGCAGCGGACCTCTCTGGGCCCAGCATTCGCCTTTTTTGCTTTACTGGAGGATGTTTAGGGTCAATGCTTAAGGAATGGCTCATGATTGATGGAGATATCCCGCACATGTCCGCGTGGGTCCAAGCAAATACATCCAAATTGTTTTTTAAGAAATCCGTCAATTCTTTAGCAAGATTCGGATTTAACTGGGATCCAATCTTAAGGACCTTCTCCTGGTCACTGTCATCGATCGGTACATCCACAGTTGTCTCGTTGGGAGTCGCCATTCTGCCCCCGGGTTCTTGATCCTCTCTGGGATCTATATCTTCGGGCATCTCTCTGGGCGACTCTCCAACGACTATCCTCTTTGGTTGCTATAAGGTCTCCGCCCCCAAAGGGGGAGAGGTTCCTTTAGTTTCAATATCCCCTCCATTACGAAGTAACTTTAGTTCGGCAACATAACATACTCGCGCAGCAACTTGATCCCCTCTGACGATACTAATGCCAGCTTCTGTGGGGAATTTCAATAACAAGCACCAGGGGGCTATACAGGCTCTAAACTTTGCGAGGGCCGGTCGGCCCAAAAAGGCATTGTAAGGCGATTCAACAACCAAAACCACGAAGGGAAGGATTCTCACTCTCTGGCGTTCTCCTTCCCCAAGTGTAACTGGTAACTCTACATAACCCATTGGAGCGGTAGATGCTCCGTTGAATCCACGGATCCATCCTTGACCGGGCTTCAAGTCTTTTATTTCGAGGTTCATCTGGTCAAATGTCCTTTTGAAAAGAATGTTGACAGAACTCCCGTTGTCCACTAACACCTTATGGACAGTGGCTGGACCAATAGGTACTGTAATTACAAATGGATCTTCTGTCGGAGCATGGACTCCAATACTTTCTCGTTCTCGGAAGACAACATCGTCGGTTATCATCTTTTACTGCTTCACCGGGATACTGCCCTCAGGGTTGCTACACTCCCCTACCTCGAGGTGTTGTTTGGCTGCATTGACGTATTGATCCAATGCCTTGGAACTATGCCCGGCGAGATAAAGTCCTCCGATTACGGTATTGATAACAATGTTCTTTCCCTTTTGCTGGGCAGCCGGCCTAGCAGCAAGTTGATTCTGGTTCTGATTTGGGGCCTGCACTGCTTGCCCCCTGTCCCTGGGCGTTACTCTGTATTCATCTAGCTTTCCTTCTCAAAGCAGCCTTTCGACTACATCTCTTAGGTGACGGCATTCATTCGTCGAATGGCCGTGAATCTGATGAAAGAGACAAAACTTCCCTGTTTCACGCTCTTTCCCCATCGACTCTCTGGGAGGTGGCCTCTTATTCTGGAGGACTTCATACGCATCCATGAAGATATTTTCCAGAGTATCATTTATTGGTGTATAACTTTCAAAGGCCCTGGGACGGGTCCTTCTCTGGGAGTCGTTCCCTCGGTTCCTCTTCCGGTTGTTGCCGTTACCATTATTATTGTTGTTACCTGGCTGACGACCACCCTGATTCTGATTCCCGACATTTACTTCAACTTTCCCCGAGCTGTCTCCTGTCTGCTTAATGGCGACATTGCTCTGGACTTCCTCCTTATTGGCTGTTTTTGCCTTTCGGTTAGCATATACCTCTTCCCGGCGTAAATGTACGTTGGCTTTCTCGTAGAATAACTCTTTGGTGTGGGGCGGTTTGCCTGCCAGGTACCTCCCGAATTCATTGTCCTTATCTACTCTGTCAATCAGTGCTGCGACAACGGTCGGTTCATGGGGATCTTTAACCTCAGTAGCGGCCAAATTGAAACAATCCAGGTACACCCTTAAACTCTCGCCTGGTCGCTGCTTGACAAGGAACAAATCGATCACACTTTTTGTCTTCTGTGTGTAGATACGGAATTGTTCTACGAACTTCTCACTTAACTCCCTGAAGCTAGAAATCGATCTCGCCGGCAAGCGAGTAAACCATAACAAAGCCACATCCTCCAGGAATATAGGAAACGCTTTGCACTTAACAGCGTCAGAGGCTGCGGCAGCGGTCATTGACCAAGAATATCTCATCCGATGCTGGACAGGATCAGACCTACCCGCATATCGGTTCATTTGTGGCATATTGAAACGCCTTGGAAAAGTCGCATCCAAAATATCATCAGTGAAAGGGGTGTGACTGCGGTCGATCCCCTAATCTTCATTCCGTTGTCCACGGCTATCTGCCAGAATCTGGTGGACCATGGCTGCAACATTTGCACTGGTCAAAGGAGGTTCAGGGTCAGTGCCTCTGGCTCGGCTGGGTTCTCTAATTTCTCTTCTGGGAGCAGTCACGAAATCCGGGGCTCGGATAGAGCTTCGTTGCCCCCTGTTATCAAGAGTATGTGTGCGGCGACGGGGCTGAGGTGGTCTGTTACGTACGGGACTGCTCACATCTCGAGCCCTGCGAGCTGTGGCTTGATTGTTCACAATACGGTTTGAGGGCCCCGCCCCCAGTGCTTCTTCTTCCTGTGATGGCAGGGTTCCGAACTGAAGCTGTTCTATGTTTTCGGCTCTCTCATACGGTCGTCGCGGAGGTCTCGGCGATTCTTCAGACGAAGAAGAATATACTGGGGTGAGTGGACAAACCGGCGGTGTTCTTTGCCTTGCTAGCTCATCAAGTCTTCTATCCATAGCAGTCAGATTTTGTCGCAGGACGGAGCTTTCCTGCCTTTGGGCGGCCAATTCATCAAACAACCTCTCCCACATTTCAGAAAAGCGAGAGAGATCCCCCTCAGTAACAGGAGTAGCAGGATCATATTGATCGTCATCACCTTCTCTTATGCGCAAAGAACTTGAGCCGGGTCGAGCAGAGGGGCCAGGACGATAGAAGCGATCCATGGGCTCCTTTCCAGGTCGAGTTGTGGTCTGATCATCAATTCGGATCGCTGCGGTTCGTGGGGGGCGGCTCGCAGCGTCCCCTTGAGGTCGATTCGCGGTCGCAGTGTGCGGAGGGTGCGAGGCGTTTCCTCGGGACCGAGTAACAACCCCTTCAGCAGTCTGGATCGCTTCGTTTTCATCGACTCGGAGCGTGGTGTCTTCGTCGGATCGGTTCGCCCCCTACGCCCCGCGATCCAAAGCTTCTTCATTGCCCTGCTCGTGCACACTCTCTTCAATCGTTTCGTTGGTTTTCGAAGCTCGTGCTTCCTTAGATCTTTTTCCAGCCATAAGATCTGAATCGCTGGAATCTTCAAAGAACCGAATAGTGAAACTTTAGGATTGTTTTCTCAGTGAAAGCACCAAAATGTTAGATCAAAATTTGGACCTAACACCCAAATTGTTCTGAAGCTTATAGAGTTTCAACTGAAGAATGAGAAAAAAGGAAATAACACACAGAATTTATAGTGGTTCGGCGTTAACGAGCCTACGTCCACTTTATATATTATTGATTATACTTTGAAAGCTAATACAATCAAGGATTTCTCTCAATATTTCAGTAGTTTGACAACAATGGCGGATTCAGTACTCAATATTGCCAAAAAAAGATCCCAAAAAATGCCAAGCTCCGGGCTATTTATAGCTGATTTTGTCAGGCGGATCGTGGTTACACGTGGCACGAATCCCGAGAACATCGGATCGCATCGCCACCGTTAAGGAAATAGTCAAATTAGCCGTTGTGGACAGGTGTCGCGATCTGCTTGAAAATCAGATCGTGCAGATGGGGAGAATTGGTCCAAATGACGGTTAGGGACACGTGTAGCTAGATCCGTGCATCTCGGATCGCTGAAGACCAGCTCACGCTTGAACGGGTCAGAGGGTTCGTCGCACATCAGGGGATCGGATCGATCAATACTGGGCAACAACATATGCATGGAGCAGATCGCATAGAGGCGTCGTTTCGCTGATGAAATTGAGGCGATCCGTCGAGACGCGATCCGATGATGGGCGAGTCGATGATGCGATCCATCAATGGGCGAGTCGATGATGCGATCCATTAATGGGCGAGTCGAAGATGCGATCCATTCCTTCATATTCTTAGAGAACGTGGTTTCATGCTTTCTTCTTATGAATGATCCTGGGTGGCTTGGTCAAAAAGCGAGCCAACAATACCTGTGTTGGTCGCACCATGGGGTGTATCAACTCCCATGGTGGTAACCCTGACACAATCAAGATGCACAACTTTATACCTACTGATGCCCAGTGGCTAAATTTTCTGCGCCGAAGTGTGTGCACGCCCGCACTCTGTTAGAACCTGCACTGCTGCACCAACCGCCGCTAATTTGACCTCTTATAATCAGCCCAATAATCGTGCCCCACCCTACCTAGCTCAGGGTTCTGTTGATACCTAACTGCTGAAATGGATCCCCGTTACTAGTTTTTTCTAATGGTTAAGTTTGTGGGCCTATACTCTCTGATATTACCCACCAACCCTGATGTGTACTTAACCCCGCTACTGATTCAAGCATGTATATTTAATGGTTAAGTGTATGTGGTCCTATATTTACTAATATTACCCACCAACCCGATATGTACTTAACCCTTCTACTCGTTATGTTACCATGTTAAGTGTTTACCTTAGTTAACTTAACCTTTCTCGCTTATTATGTTTGATTGGTTAAGTGTGGTTTATTAACTTAACCCCGTTCGCCTATCTGGTTACATTGGATAAAAAATTTCTTGTTAACTTAGCCCCATGTGTTACTTTACCCTACTACGCATCACATCAGATTGGTTAAGTGCATGTTAACTTTACCCCATCCACTAGTCATAGTATAATGGTTAAGTGTTATCAACTTATTCAAGTTAACTTAACCCACCCGCTTGTCCTGTTATGTTGGTTGAGTGTAACTACTTAACCGCAACCACTTGTCTAATTAACCCATTATATTAGTTAAGTGTTCTCATTAACTTAACCTCACTCTCTAGTCCAGTTTAATCATGTTATAATGGTTAAACATTTGCTTAACCTTACCCACTCCCGTAGTCAACTTATTAAATTGGTTAAGTGTCCAGATTAACCTAATCATATTAGTTAACCCACCCATTTATATCATATTGGTTAAGTGTTCTTATCTACTTAACCCTACCCACTGGTCTAATTACCATGTTACGTTGGTTAAGTATTAATATTTGTATTTCCACATGTCACCCACATGTCACCCACTTAACCCGCATGCCCCACCACATGTTTATTTGGTTAAGTATTTCTTAATTCATTAACGCCGTAACCCTATAAAGACCTCTCACATTAGACTGACATTTATGGCAGCTGGATTTGTCGGGCGGGTCCGGGCAGTCTTACACCATAAACGAGTCTAACCTCGTATCTTTACAACTGTTACGCTTTTAATTTGGGCCTAGGACCTCTCAAATTGGGCTGACATTTGTGACTATTGGATTCGCCTGGCGGTTCCGGGCAGGTTTACGTCACAAACGAGTCCAACCTCGTGTCCTAAGCATTGATTATTACTTATAATCTTTTACCCCAATTTGAATTTATTTCCCCTATTCAAATTATCAATTAATTCCTAATTTAACGATGGCCATAATTGACTCAATTATGTCCATTAATTAATGGTATGCAAAATCATACCAATTTTACCACAATTTATCTTAGGCCATTAAAGGCAACTTATCTCAATTTATATTTTCCCCTCTTTTAAGGCTATTACATACCAACTAATATATGTAACCAATTCTAGTCAGTTTACATATATACCAAGTTTCATGCTTTTTTTCATATGTCAAGATCTAGCCAAAATTACATGTATCAAGTTTCACACCCAATAAACCCAAATCCGATAATTCATGATGTAGTTATCCCAAACTATAATCTTTTTATTTCAATACATGCCAGTTGCCCAAGTTCATAATACATGTTTATGCCAATTATAAAGTTTACTATCGCTTTCATGCTCAAATTTCCAAGTCTACACATGCCTAATTAACATAAGCCCAATCTTTTGATTCAATTTACATAGGCTCCAAAACTCATAATTTTATTTTACATGCCAAATTACATACATGTTATATATACCAAATTTCATGTTACATTACATAATCCAATTGGTGTCGAATTCCATATATATAATATTTATGCAAATTTTATCATAACAGGATTATACCAAAATTTACAGATCTACCCCAAACTTGCAAATAAAATGATAACATCCAATTTCATGTTGCCAATTATTAATCATATTCTTATAGGCAATAATCCAATTATTCCCCCGTATACATCTCTTATGCGAATCGCGATTTTAGGCCAAGGTCCGAAGTTGACCAAGGTTCATCAAAAGAAAATAAATAGGGGAAGGTAGAAATTTGCATAATAAATAGATCAGAGAGAAAACAACATCATGATAGGCATAAAGATTACAACTTGATGATAACATCATTACGAATCAAGGAAACTGCTGAATAAATCACAAACTAGTCATGAGAATAAAGGTAGACAAGTCTCAAAACTAAAAATTCAAAAAGCAACAGGAATAGATCTGAATCGATAAACATACTTAGATCCAATTCCACTTTATTTCATGCCCATATTAAAATTAAATATTTTGATCTGAAAATAACTAGCACTTACAGAGAACGGCTAATGAATTAAGAAGTGAATTTGTCTTAGAAAGTTGCAGTGTCATTGTTCTATCCCCTTGAATTTGTTGTAGAAGCATTGATCTTTGATTTGATTTGAGTTTGGACGCTTAAGCTTTAATTTGGAGACGGCGGCGATGGCTCAAGAGAGATTCCAGCAGCATTTAGGTGTAAGAATGATTTGTTATGAATTAGGTTAGGCCTTAGGTTGTATTTATAGATGTTAGGAGTAGTTTAGGCCCTTAGATAAACCCTAGAGTCAATCCGGACCATCAAAACTCATCCCGGGCCTCAAAAATGGGTTCTGGGCCACCGCAGGCGGACCAGGTCGACCTGTACAGGGGGGGAGTCGACACTACAGTCGACATAGGAGGGCACTGGTCGACTTGGGTGTCGACACTACAGTCGACACGAGTAGTCTGCCAGAAAGTCAGCTGAAATCTTGTTTTGGCCATATCTTGGTCATACGGACTCCGATTTTCGAAAACTCAGACTCTATTTCGCTTATTTTTCCGAGAGGAACGCAATGGTGATGTCCATTTTACCTTATTCCTGATTCTTGAATTAGTTATCCTTATTTTACTATCTTTTCTGTTACATACGCCGTTATCGAACTAATTTTTCTTCTCTTCCATGTATTAATTGATTCTCCTTATGCATCACCGTTATTTACCTATCATAAGCATATTTTCATATATTTTATTTCATTTTTAATTAATTTTAAAAAAATACGGGGTGTTACACTACTTCTCTTAATACTTCAAAACAATCCTTTTTTTAAATCCAACCTCTAATTCTCTAAATATCCCTTACTTCCAACAATTACCGCAATTTTTTAACTTTTGTGAAGGGTTGGTTTTTGCACCACCTAATCCAAATGAATTATCATCTTTCATATTTGTCGATATACCCCTATTATGCTTAAACTACCCCTACTTCTCGTAATACTTTAAAACAACCATTCCTTTCAATCCTACCCCTAATTCTATGAATAGCCATTCCTTCCAACAATTACCCTTATTATTTAACTACTTTGAAGGGTTGGTTTTTGCGGCACCCAATCCACACGATTCATCATCCTTCATATTTGTCGATCTACCCCTACTATGCTTAAACTACGCCTACTTCTCTTAATAATTCAAAACAGCCCTTTTTTTTAATCCTACCCCTAATTCTCTAAATAGCCATTCCTTCCAACAATTACCCATATTTTTTTAACTTCTGTGAAGGGTTGGTTTTTGCAGCACCCAATCCTAACGATTCATAATCTTTCGTATTTGTCGATCTACACCTACTCTGCTTAAACCCCATACTTCTCCTAATACTTCAAAACATCCCTTCTTTTTAATCCTACCCGTAATTCTCTAAATATCCCTTACTTCCAACAATTACCCCTATTTTTAAACTACTGTGAAGGGTTGGTTTTTGCAGCATCCAATCCAAATGATTCATCATCTTTGATGTTTGTCGATCTACCCCTACTATACTTAAATTACACCTACTTCTCATAGTACTTCAAAACAACCCTTCTTTTTAATCCTAACCCTAATTCTCTAAACCTCCATTACTTACAACAATTACCCCTATTTTTTAACTACTGTGAAGGGTTGGTTTCTGCAGCAACCAATCTGAACGATTCATCATCTTTCATATTTGTCGATGTACCCCTACTTTTATTATTGTTTTCCTTTGTTCATTTATTTCACATTATTTATTTCTTTCTTTATAAACCGATTATCTTTCTACTTCTGTGAAGGGTTGGTTTTTGCAGCAATCAAAACGATTCATCATCTTTCGATCCACCCCTACTTCTTTTAATACTTCAAAACAACCTTTCTTTTTAATCCTACCCCTAATTATCTAAATAGCTACTACTTCCATCAACCACCCCTATTTTTCAACTACTGTGAAGGGTTTGTTTTTGCAGCGCCCAATCAAAACAATTCATCATCTTTCATATTTGTCGATCTACCCCTACGATGCTTAAAATACCCCTACTTCTCTTAATACTTCAAAACAACCCTTCATTTTACTCCTACACCTAATTATCTAAATAGCCCTTCCAACAAGTACCCCTATTTTTTAAATTCTGTGAAGGGTTGGTTTTTGCAGCTCCCAATCCATATGATTCATCATGTTATATATTTGTCGACCTACCACTACTATGCTTAAACTACCGCTACTTCTCTTAATACTTCAAAACAATTCTTCTTTATAATCCTACCGCTAATTCTCTAAATAGCCCTTACTTCCAACAATTACGCCTATTTTTTACTGTTGTGAAGGGCTGGTATTTGCAGCACCCAATCCAAATGATTCATAATCTTTCATATTTGTTGATCTAACCCTATTATGCTTAAACTACCCCTACTTCTCTTAATACATCAAAAAAAATCCTTCTTTTAAATCCTACTCCTAATTCTCTAAATAACCCTTACTTTCAACAATTACTCCTATCTTTTTACCACTATGAAGGGTTTGTTTTTTCAGCATCCAATCCAAATGATTCATCATCTTTCATATTTTTCGATCCAATTCAAATGATTCATCATTTTTATATTTGTCGATCTACCCCTACTATGCTTAAACTACCCATATTTCTCTTGATAATTCAAAACAGTCCTTTTTAATACTACCCCTAATTCTGTATATAGTGCTACCTTCCAACAATTAGCCCTATTTTCAACTATTGTGAAGGATTGGTTTTTGCAGCACCCAATCTAAATTATTCATCATCTTTCATATTTGTCGATCTAGCCCTACTATGCTTAAACTACCCCTGTTCACCATATCCAGATGATTCATCATTTTAATATTCGTCGGTGTACCCCTACTTTTATTATTGATTTCCTTTATTCATTATTTTATTCATTTATTTTGCATTTTTTATTTGTTTCTTTGTAAACTGATTATCATTATACTTCGGTAAAGGGTTGGTTTTTGTAGCACCCAATCAAAATGATTCGTCATCTTTCATATTTGTCGATCTACCACTACTTCTTTAAATACTTAAAAACAACCCTTCTTTTTAATCCTACCCCTAATCCACTAAATAGCCATTACTTCAAACAATCACCCCCACTTTTCAACTACTACGAAGGGTTGGTTTTTGAAGTACCTAATCCATATGATTCATCATCTTTCATATTTGTTGATCTACCACTACTATGCTTAAACTACCCCTACTCCTCTTAATACTTCAAAACAGTACTTTTTTTAATCCTACCCCTAATTCGCTAAATATACCTTACTTCCAACAAAAATGCCTATCTTTTTACTACTGTGAAGGATTGGTTTTTGCAACACCCAATCCAAATGATTAATAATCTTTCATATTTTTCGATCTATCCTACTATGCTTAAACTACCTATATTTCTCTAAATACTTCAAAACAGCCCTTCTTTTTAATCCTACCCCTAATTCCCTAAATATCCCTTATTTCCAACAATTACCCCTATTTTTTAACAACTGTGAAGGGTTGGTTTTTCCATCAACCAATCCAAATGATTCATCATCTTTCATATTTGTCGATGTACCCCTACTTTTATTATTGTTTTCCTTTATTCATGTTTTATTCATTTATTTCACATTATTTATTTCTTTCGTTGTAAACCAATTATCATTCTACTTCTATGAAGGGTTGGTTTTTGCAGAAATCAAAACGATTCGTCATCTTTCAATCTACCCTATTTCTTTTAATACTTCAAAACAACCTTTCTTTTTAATCCTACCCCTGATTCTCTAAATAGCTATTACTTCCATCAATCACCCGTATTTTTCAACTACTATGAAGGGTTGGTTTTTGCAGCACCCAATCAAAACAATTCATCATCTTTCATATTTTTTGATCTACCCCTACTATGCTTAAACTATCCCTAAATCTATTAATACTTCAACACTACCCTTCATTTCAATCCTACACCTAATTATCTAAATAGCCCTTCTAACAATTACCCTAATTTTTTAAATTCTGTGAAGGGTTGGTTTTTGCAACACCCAATCCATATGATTCATCATCTTTTATATTTGTGGATCTATACATACTATGCTTAAACTATCCCTACTTCTCTTAATACTTCAAAACAGTCCTTCTTTTTAATCCTAACGCTAATTCTCTAAATAGCCCTTACTTCGAACAATTACGCCTATCTTTTTAGTACTTTGAAGGGTTGGTATTTGGAGCACCCAATTCAAATGATTCATAATCTTTCATATTTGTTGATCTAACCCTACTATGCTTAAACTACCCCTACTTCTCTTAATACTCCTAAGCAACCCTACTTTTTAATCCTACCCCTAATTCTCTAAATAACCCTTACTTTCAACAATTACTCCTATCTTTTTACCACTGTGAAGGGTTGGTTTTTGCAGCACCCAATCCAAATGATTCATCATCTTTCATATTTGTCGATCCAATCCAAATGATTCATCATTTTTTATAATTGTCAATCTACCCCTACTATTCTTAAACTACCCATATTTCTCTTAATAATTCAAAATAGTCCTTCTTTTTAATACTACCCCTAATTCTCTAAATCGCGCTTCCTTCCAACAATTAGCCCTATTTTTAACTTTTGTGAAGGATTGGTTTTTGCAGCACCCAATCTAAATTATTCATCATCTTTCATATTTGTCGATCTACCCCTATTATGCTTAAACTACCCCTACTTAACCCAATCTAGATGATTCATTATCTTTCATATTTGTCGGTGTACCCCTACTTTTATTATTGTTTTCCTTTATTCATTTTTTTATTCATTTATTTCGCATTATTTATTTGTTTCTTTATAAACTGGTTATCATTCTACTTCGGTAAAGGGTTGGTTTTTGCAGCATCCAATCAAAACAATTCGTCATCTTTCATATTTGTCGATCTACCACTCCTTCTTTTAATACTTTTAAAAAACCGTCTTTTTTATTCTACCCCTAATCCTCTAAACAACCATTATTCCAACAATCACCCCCATTTTTCAACTACTATGAAGGGTTGGTTTCTGAAGCACCCAATCCATATGATTCATCATCTTTCATATTTGTCGATCTACCACTACTATGCTTAAACTAACCCTACTTCTCTTAATTCTTCAAAACAGTACTTCTTTTTAACCCTACCCCTAATTCGCTAAATATCCCTTACTTCCAACAATAACGCTTATCTTTTTACTACTGTGAAGGGTTGGTTCTTGTAGCACCCAATCCAAACGATTCATAATCTTTCATATTTGTCGATCTAACCTACTATGCTTAAACTACCTATACATCTCTTAATACTTCAAAACAAACCTTCTTTTTAATCCTACCCCCAGTTCTCTAAATAGCCCTTATATCCAACAATTACCCCTATTTTTAAACTACTATGAAGGGTTTGTTTTTGCAGCAACCAATCCAAACGGTTCATCATCTTTCATATTTGTCGATGTACCCCTACTTTTATTATTGTTTTCCTTTATTCATTTATTTCGCATTATTTCTTTCTTTCTTTGTAAACCGATTATCATTCTACTTCTGTGAAGGGTTGGTTTTTGCAGCAATCAAAACGATTCGTCATCTTTCGATCTACCCTACTTCTTTTAATACTTCAAAACAACCTTTCTTTCTAATCCTACCCCTAATTCTCAAAATAGTTATTACTTCCATCAATCATCCCTATTTTTCAACTAATGTGAAGGGTTGGTTTTTGTTGCACCCAATCAAAACAATTCATCATCTTTCTTATTTGTCGATCTACCCCTACTATGCTTAAACTACCCCTACTTCTATTAATACTTCAAAAAAAACCCTTCATTTTAATACTTCTAAGTAGCCTTTCCAACAAGTACCCCTATTTTTTAAATTATGTAAAGGATTGGTTTTTGCAGCTCCCAATCCATATGATTCATCATCTTTTATATTTGTCGATCTAACCCAATTATGCCTAAACTACCCCTACTTCTCTTAATACTTAAAAATAGTCCTTCTTTTTAATCCTACTGCTAATTCTCTAAATAGCCCTTACTTCCAACAATTACGCCTATCTTTTTACTACTGTGAAGGGTTGGTATTTGCAGCACCCAATCCAAATGATTCATAATCTTTCATATTTGTTGATCTAACCCTACTATGCTTAAACTACCTCTACTTCTCTTAATACTCCTAAACAACCCTTCTTTTTAATCCTACCCCTAATTCTCTAAATAAACCTTACTTTCAACAATTACTCATATCTTTTTACCACTGTGAAGGTTTTTTTTTTTTTTTTTTTTTTTTTTTTTTTTTTTTTGCAGCACACAATCCAAATGATTCATCATCTTACATATTTGTCAATCCAATCCAAATGATTCATCATTTTTCATATTTGTCGATCTACCCCTACTATGTTTCAACTACCCATATTTCTCTTAATAATTCAAAACAATCCTTCTTTTTAATACTACCTCTAATTCTCTAAATAGCACTTCCTTCCAACAATTAGCCCTATTTTTAAATATTGTGAAGGATTGGTTTTTACAGCACCCAATCTAAATTATTCATCATCTTTCATATTTGTCGATATACCCCTGCTATGCTTAAACTACCCTTACTTCACCCAATCTAGATGATTCATCATCTTTCATATTTGTCGGTGTACCCCTACTTTTATTATTGCTTTCCTTTATTCATTTTTTTATTCAATTATTTCGCATTATTTATTTGTTTCTTTGTAAACTGATTATAATTCTACTTCGGTAAAGGGTTGGTTTTTGCAGCACCCAATCAAAACGATTCGTCATATTTCATATTTGTCGATCTACCACTACTTCTTTTAATACTTCAAAATAACCCTTCTATTTAATCCTAACCCTAATCCTCTAAACAGCTATTACTACCAACAATCAACCCCATTTTTCAACTACTATGAAGGGTTTATTTTGAAGCACCCAATCCATATGATTCATCATCTTTCATATTTGTCGATCTACCACTACTATGCTTAAACTAACCCTACTTCTCTTAATTCTTCAAAACAGTACTTCTTTTTAATCCTACCCCTAATTCGCTTAATATCCCTTACTTCCAATAATAACGCCTATCTTTTTCCTACTGTGAAGGGTTGGTTTTTGCAGCACCCAATTCAAACGATTCATAATCTTTCTTATTTGTCAATCTACCCTACTATGCTTAAACTACCTATAGTTCTCTTAATACTTCAAAACAACCCTTCTTTTTAATCCTACCCCGAATTCTCTAAATAGCCCTTATTTTCATCAATTACCCCTATTTTTTAACTACTATGAAGGGTTGGTTTTTGCAGCGACCAATCCAAACGGTTCATCATCTTTCATATTTGTCGATGTACCCCTCATTTTATTATTCTTTTCCTTTATTCATTTTTTATTCATTTATTTCGCATTATTTATTTCTTTCTTTGTAAACCGATTATCATTCTACTTCTGTGAAAGGTTGGTTTTTGCAGCAATCAAAACGATTCATCGTCTTTTGATCTACCCTACTTCTTTTAATACTTCAAACAACCTTTCTTTCTAATCCTACCCCTAATTCTCTAAATAGCTATTACTTCCATCAATCACCCCTATTTTTCAACTAATGTGAAGGGTTGGTTTTTGTTGCACCCAATCAAAACAATTCATCATCTTTCTTATTTTTCGATCTACCCCGACTATGCATAAACTACCCCAACTTCTATTAATACTTCTAAAAAAACCTTCATTTTAATCCTACACCTAATTATCTAAATAGCCCTTCCAACAATTACCCATATTTTTTAAATTCTGTAAAGGATTGGTTTTTGCAGCTCTCAATCCATATGATTCGTCCTCTTTTATATTTGTTGATCAACCCCTACTATGCCCAAACTACCCCTACTTCTCTTAATACTTCAAAACAGTTCTTCTTTTTAGTCCTACTACTAATTCTCTAAATAGCCCTTACTTCCAACAATTACGCCTGTCTTTTTACTACTGTGAAGGGTTGGTATTTGCAGCACCCAATCCAAATGATTCATAATCTTTCATATTTGTTGATCTAACCCTACTATGCTTAAACTATCCCTACTTCTCTAAATACTTCAAAAACAACCCTTCTTTTTAGTCTTACTCCTAATTCTCTAAATAACCCTTACTTTCAACAATTACTCCTATCTTTTACCACTGTGAAGGGTTGGTTTTTGCAGCACCCAGTCCAAATGATTCATTATCTTTCATATTTGTCGATCCAATCCAAATGATTCATCATTTTTCATATTTGTCGATCTACCCCAACTATGCTTAAACTACCCATATTTTTCTTAATAATTCAAAACAGTCCTTCTTTTTAATACTACCCCTAATTCTCTAAATAGTGCTTCCTTCCAACAATTAGGTCTATTTTCAACTATTGTGAAGGATTGCTTTTTGTAGCACCCAATCTAAAATATTCATCATGTTTCATATTTGTCGATCTACCCCAACTATGCTCAAACTACCCCTACTTCACCCAATCCAGATGATTCATCATCTTTCATATTTGTCGGTGTACCCCTATTTTTATTATAGTTTTCCTTTATTCATTTTTTTATTCATTTATTTCGCATTATTTATTTGTTTCTTCGTAAACTGATTATCAATCTACTTCGGTAAAGGGTTGGTTTTTGCAACACCCAATCAAAGCGATTCGTCATCTTTCATATTTGTCTATCTACCACTACTTCTTTTAATACTTCAAAACAACCCTTCTTTTTAATCCTGCCCCTAATTCTCTAAATAGCCATTACTTCCAACAATCACCCCCATTTTTCAACTACTATGAAGGGTGGGTTTTTGAAGCACCCAATCCAAATGATTCATCGTCTTTCATATTTGTCGATCTACCACTATTATGCTTCAACTACCCCTACTTCTCTTAATACTTCAGAACAGTACTTCTTTTTAACCCTACCCCTAATTCGCTAAATATCCCTTACTTCCAACAATAACACCTATCTTTTTACTACTGTGCAGGGTTTGTTTTTGCAGCACCCAATCCAAACGATTCATAATCGTTCATATTTGTCGATCTACCCTACTATGCTTAAACGACCTCTACTTCTCTTAATACTTCAAATCATCCCTTCTTTTTAATCCTACCCCTAATTCTCTAAACAACCCTTATTTCCAACAATTACCCCTATTTTTTAACTTCTGTGAAGGGTTTGTTTTTGTAGCACCCAATCCAATTGATTCATCATCTTTCATATTTGTCAATCTACCCCAACTATGCTAAAACTACCCCTACTTCCCTTAATACTTCGAAACAGTCCTTCTTTTTAATCCTATACCTAATTCTCTAAATAGACCTTACTTCCAACAGTTACACCTAACTACTGCGAAGGTTTCGTTTTTGCAGCACCCAATCTAAATGATTCATCGTCTTTCATATTTGTCAATCTACTCCTACTATGATTAAACTACCCCTACTTCTCTCAATGCTTCAAAACAACCCTTCTTTTTAATCCTACCCGTAATTATTGTTTTCCTTTGTTCATTTTCTTTTGCATTATACATTTATTTCTTCGTAAACCAATTATCATTATACTTCTGTGAAGTGTTGGTTTTTGCAGCAACTAATCCAAACGATTCGTCATCTTTCATATTTGTCGATATCCCTCTACAATGCTTGAACTACCCCTACTCCCCTAATTCTCTAAATGATTCATTATCTTGAATATTTGTCGATCTACTTCTACAATGCTTAAACTACCCCTATTTCTCTTAATACTCCAAAACAACCCTTATTTTTAATCCTACCCCTAATTCTTTACCCTTCATAGTTGTTAAAAAAATAGGGGTAATTCTTGGAAGTAAGGGCTATTTAGAAAATTAGGTGTAGGATTAAAAAGAAGGGTGGTTTTGAAGTATTAAGAAATATCATTCTACTTCTGTGAAGGTTGGTTTTTGCAGCACCTAGCCGAAACGATTCATCATCTTTCATATTTGTCAATCTACCCATACTATGCTTAAACTACCCCTACTTCTCTTAATACTTTAAAACATTACTTTTTTTTAATTCTTCCCCTAATTCGCTAAATATCCCTTACTTCCAACAATAACGCCTATCTTTTTACTACTATGAAGGGTTGGTTTTTGCAACACCCAATCCAAACGATTCATAATCTTTCATATTTGTCGATCTACCCTACTATGCTTAAACTACCTCTACTACTCTTAATACTTCAAAACAACCCTTCTTTTTAATCCTACCACTAATTCTCTAAATAGCCCTTTTTTCCAACAATTACCCCTATTTTTTAACTTCTGTGAAGTGTTTGTTTTTGTAGCACCCAATCCAAGTGATTCATCATCTTTCATATTTCTCAGTCTACCCCAACTTTGCTAAAACAACCCCTACTTCTTTTAATACTTCGAAATCGTCCTTCTTTTTATTCCTACACCTAATTATCTAAATAGCCCTTACTTCCAACAGTTACACCTATTTTTTAACTACTGCGAAGATTTCGTTTTTGCAGCACAAAATCTGAATGATTCATCATCTTTCATATTTGTCGATCTACTCCTACTATGATTAAACTAACCCTACTTCTCTCAATGCTCCAAAAAATTCCTTCTTTTTAATCCTACCCGTAATTATTGTTTTCCTTTATTCATTTTCTTTTGCATTATTCATTTATTTCTTCGTAAACCAATTATCATTATAATTCTGTGAAGTGTTGGTTTTTGGAGTAACTAATCCAAATGATTCATCATCTTTCATATTTGTCGATATCCCTTTACTATGCTTGAACTACCCCTACTTCCCTAATTCTCTAAACGATTCATCATCTTGAATATTTGTCGATCTACCCATACTTTTCTTAATACTCCAAAACAACCCTAATTTTTAATCCTACCCCTAATTCTTTACCCTTCACAGTAGTTAAAAAATAGGGGTAATTTTTGGATGTATGGGCTAATTAGAGAATTAGTTGTAGGATTAAAAAGAAGGGTTGTTTTGAAGTATTAACAAATATCATTCTACTTCTGTGAAGGGATTGTTTTTACAACACCTAATCGGAACGATTCATCATCTTTCATATTTGTCAATCTACCCCTACTATGCTTAAACTACCCCTACTTTTCTTAATACTTCAAAACAGCCCTTCTTTTTAATCCTACCCGTAATTCTCTAAATAACACTTTCTTTCAACAATTACCCGTATTTTTTAACTATTGTGAAGGATTAGTTTTTGCAGCACCCAATCCAAATGATTCATCATCTTTCATATTTGTCGATCTACCCTTACTATGCTTAAACTACCCCTACTTTCCTTAATACTTCAAACAGTCCTTCTTTTTAATCCTACCTATAATTCTATAAATAGCCATTACTTCTAACAATCACCCCATTTTTCAACTACTATGAGGGGTTGGTTTTTGAAGCACCCAGTCCATATGATTCATTATTTTTCATATTTGTCGATCTACCACTATTATGCTTAAACTACCAAAACTTCTCTTAATACTTCAGAACAATACTTCTTTTTAATCCTAACCCTAATTCGCTAAATATCCCTTACTTCCAACAATAACGCCTATCATTTTACTACTGTGAAGGGTTGGTTTTTGCAGCACCAAATCCAAACGATTCATAATCTTTCATATTTGTTGATCTACCCTACTATGCTTAAACTACCTCAACTTCTCTAAATAGTTCAAAACAACCCTTCTTTTTAATCCTAGCCCTAATTATCTAAATAGCCCTTATTCCCAACAATTACCCCTATTTTTTAACTTCTGTGAAGGGTTTGTTTTTGTAGCACCCAATCCTAGTGATTCATCATCTTTCATATTTGTCAATCTACCAATACTATGCCTAAATTACCCCTACTTCTCTTAATAACTCAAAACGGCCCTTCGTTTTAGTCCTACCCTTAATTCTATAAATAGCCCTTACTTCCAAAAATTACCTCTATTTTTTAACTACTATAAAGGGTTGGCTTTTACAGAACCCAATCCAAATGATTCATCATCTTTCACATTTGTCGATCAACCCCAACTATGCTTAAACTACCCCTACTTCTCGTAATACTTCAAAACGGTCCTTCATTTTAATTCTACCCCTAATTCTATAAATAAACTTTCCTTCCAACAATTACCCCTATTTTTTGACTTCTGTGAAGGGTTGGTTTTTGCAGCATCCAGTCCAAACGATTCATCAAATTTCATATTTATCGATCTACCCCTGCTATGCTTATACTACCCCTACCTCTCTTAATACATCAATACTATCCTTCTTTTTAATCCAACCCCTAATTCACTAAATAGTCCTTACTTCCAACAATTACCCCCAATTTTTGACTACTGTGAAGGGTTGGTTTTTGAAACACCCATTCTAAATAATTCATCATCTTTCATATTTGTCGATATAACCCTACTATGCTTAAACTACCCCTACTTCTCTTAATACCTCAAAACAACCCTTCTTTTTAATCCAACCCCTAATTCTCTAAGTAGCCCATCCAACATTTACCCCTATTTTTTAACTTCTGTGAAGGGATGGTTATTGCAGCACCGAATCCAAACGATTCGTCATCTTTCATATTTGTCGATCTACCCTTACCATGCGTGAACTACCTCTACTTCTTTTAATACTTCAAAACAGCCCTTCTTTTTGATCCTACACCTAATTCGCTAAATAGCCCTTACTTCCAATAATTACGCTTACTTTTTAACTACCATGAAGGGTTGGTTTTTGTAGTACCCAATCCAAACGATTCATCATCTTTCATATTTATCGATCTACCCCTACTATGCTTAAACTACCCCTACTTCTCTTAATAATTCAAAATAAGCCTTCTTTTTAATCCAACCCCTAATTCTCTAAATGGCCCTTCCTTCCAAAAATTTCCCCTATTTTTTAAGTACTGTGAAGGGCTGGTTTTTGCAGCACCCAATCCAAACGCTTCTTCATCTTTCATATTTGTCGATCTACCCCTACTATGCGGAAACTACATCTACTTCTCTTAATACTTCGAAACAACCCTTCTTTTTAATCCTACCTCAAATTCTCTAAATAGCCCTTACTACCAACAATTACCCCTATTTTATAACTACTGTGAAGGGTTGATTTTTTCATCACCCAATGCAAATGATTCATCACCTTTCATATTTGTCGATCCAAACCTATTGATTCGTCATCTTTCATATTTATCGATCTACCCAAACTATGCTTAAACTGCCCTAACTTCTCTTAATACTTCAAAAAGGTCCTTATTTTTAATCCTACCCCTAATTCTCTACATAGCGCTTCCTTCCAACATTTAGTCCTATTATTTAACAACTGTGAAGGTTTGGTTTTTGCAACACCCAATCCAAACGATTCGCCATCTTTCATATTTGTCGATTTATCCCTACTATGCTAAAACTACCCCTACTTCTCTTAATCCTTCAGAAGAAACCTTCTTTTTAATCCTACGCCTAATTCTCTAAATATCCCTTACTTCAAACGATTACCCCTAATTTTTAATTACTGTGAAGGGTTGGTTTTTGCAGCACACAATCCAAACGATTCATCATCTATCATATTTGTCGATTTACCCTTACTATGCTTAAACTACCCCTACTTCTCTTAATACTTAAAAACAGCTCTTCTTTTTAAACCTACCCCTAATTTTCTAAATAACCCTTACTTCCAACAATTATGCCTATTTTTTTAACTATTGTGAAGAGTTGGTTTTTACAGCACCAAATCTAAATGATTCATCATCTTTCATATTTGTCGATCTACCCCTACTATGCTTAAACTACCCCTACTTCTCTTTGTACTTCAAAATAGCCCTTCTTTTCAATCCTACCCCTAATTCTCTAAATAGCTCTTACTTCCAATAATTACCCCTAATTTTTAACTACAGTGAATGTTTTTTTTGGCAAAATCAAATCCAAATGATTCATCATCTTTTATATTTGTCAATCTATCTCTAATATGCTTAAACTACCCCTACTTCTCGTAGTACTTCAAAACAACCCTTATTTTTATTCCTTGTTCTAATTCTATAAATAGCCCTTACTTCCAAAAATTAGCCCTTTTTTTAACTATTGTGAAGGTTTGGTTTTTGCAGCACCCAATCCAAACGATTTATCATCTTTCATATTTGTCGATCTACCACTACTACGCCTAAACTACTCCTACTTCTCTTAATACTTCAAAACAAGTCTTCTTTTCAAACCTACCCCTAATTCTCTAAATAGACCTTACTTCAACCAATTACACCTATATTTTAACTACTATGAAGAGTTGGTTTTTACAGGACCCAATCTAAATGATTCATCATCTTTCATGTTTGTCGATCCACCCCTACTATGCTTAAACTACCCCTACTTCTCTTAGTACTTCAAAATAGCCCTTCTTTTTAATCCTACCCCTAATTCTCTAAATTGCCCTTACTTCCAATAATTTCCCCTATTTTTTTTAACAACAGTGAAGGGTTGTTTTTTGCAATATAAAATTCAAATGATTCATCATCTTTTATATTTGTCAATCTATACCTACTACGCTTAAACTACCCCTACTTCTCTTAGTACTTCAAAACAACCCTTATTTTTAATCCTTGCCCTAATTCTCTAAATAGCCCTTACTTCCAACAATTACCCCTATTTTTTAACTACTGTGAAGTGTTGGTTTTTGCAGCACACAATCCAAACGATTCATAATATTTCATATTTGTCGATCTACCCCTACTATGCTTTAACTACCCCTACTTCTCTTAATACTTCAAAAGATTCCTTTTTAATCCTACCCCTAATTCTCTAAATAGCCTTTGCTGCCAACAATTACCGCAATTTTTTATCTACTATGAAGGGTTGGTTTTTGCAGCACCCATCCAAAAGATTCATCATCTTTCATATTTTTGATCTACCCCGACTATGCTTAAACTACCCCTACTTCTCTCACTACTTCAAAACCGCCCTTCTTTTTAATCCTACCCCTAATTCTCTAAATAACTATTCCTTCCAACAAATTCCCCTATTTATTAACTTCTGTGAAGGGTTGGTTTTCGCAACCCCCAATCCACACGATTCATCATCTTTCATATTTGCCGATCCTCCCCTACTATGCTTAAACTACCCCTACTTCTCTTAATACATCAAAACAGTCCTTTTGTTTAATCCAACCCTTAATTTTCTAAATAGCCCTTACTTCCAACAATTACCCCTATTTTTAACTACTTTGAAGGGTTGGTTTTTGCAGCACCCAATCTAAATGATTCATCAACTTTTACATTTGTTGATATACCCCTGCCATGCTTAAACTACCCCTACTTCTCTTCATACTTCAATACAACCCTTCTTTTTAATCCAACCCCTAATTCTCTAAGTAGCCCTTCCAACAATTACCCCTATTTTAACTTCTGTGTAGGGTTGGTTTTTGCAGCACCCAATCCAAACGATTCATCATCTTTCATATTTGTCGATCTACCCTTACTATGCTTAAACTACCACTACTTCTCTTAATACTTCAAACCAGCCATTCTTTTTAATCCTACCACTAATTCTCTAAATAGCTCTTACTTCAAACAATTACCCCTACTTTTTTACTACTGTGAAGTATTGGTTTTTGTAGCACCCAGTCGAAATGATTCATCATCTGTCATATTTATCGATCTTCCCCTATTATGCTTAAACTACCCCTACTTCTCTTAATACTTCAAAACAACACTTCTTTTTGATCTAACCCCTAATTCTGTAAATACCCCTTCCTTCCAACAATTACCCTTATTTTTTAGCGGTTGTGAAGGGATGGTTTTTACAGCACCCAATCCAAACGATTCATCATCTCTCATCGATCGACCCCTACTATGCTTAAACTACCCCTACTGCCCTTACTTCTAACAATTACCCCTATTTTTTAACTTTTGTGGAGGGTTGGTTTTTGCAGTAGCCAATCCAAAGGATTCATCATATTTCGTATTTGTCGATCTACCCCTACTATGACTAAACAGCCTATACTTCTCTTAATACTTTGAAACAACCCTTCTTTTTAATCCTACCTCTAGTTCTATAAATAGCCCTTATTTCCAACAATTACACCTATTTTTTAACTTCTGTGAATGGTTGGTTTTTGCAGCACCCTATCCAAATGATTCATCATCTTTCATATTTATTGATCCAATCCAAATGATTCATCATTTTTCATATTTGTCGATCTACCCCAACTATGCTTAAACTACCCAAACTTCTCTTAGTACTTCAAAACAGTCCTTCTTTTTAATCCTACATCTAATTCTCTAAATGGCGCTTCCTTCCAACAATTAGCCCTTTTATTTAACTACTGTGAAGGGTTGGTTTTTGCAACACCCAGTCCAGACGATTTGTCATCTTTCATGTTTGTCGATCTACCCCTACTATGCTTAAACTACCCCTACTTCTCTTAATACTTCAAAACAACCTTCTTTTTATTCCTACACATAATTCTCTAAATAGACTTACTTCCAAAAAATACCTCTATTTTTTAACTACTATGAAGGGTTTGTTTTAGTAGCACCCAATCCAAACGATTCATCATCTTTCATATTTGTCGATCTACCCCTACTATGCCTAAACTACCTCTACTTCTCTAAATACTTTGAAACAATCCTTCTTTTTAAACCTACCTCTAGTTCTATAAATATTCCTTACTTCCAACATTTATGCCTATTTTTTAACTTCTATGAATGGTTGGTTTTTGCAGCACCCAATCCAAATAATTCATCATCTTTCATATTTGTCGATCCAAAACAAATGATTCATCATCTTTCATATTTGTTGATCTACCGCTACTATGCTTAAACAACCTGTACTTCTCTTAATACATCAAAACAAACCTTCTTTTTAATCCAACCCCTATTTCTCTAAATGGCCCTTCCTTCCAACAATTACCCTATTTTTTAACTACTGTAATGGGCTGGTTTTTGCAGCACCCAATCCAAATGATTCATCATCTTTCATATTTGTCGATCTACCCCTACTATGCCAAAACTACATCTACTTCTGTTAATGCTTCGAAACAACCCTTCTTTTTAGTCCTACCTCTAATTCTCTAAATAGCCCTTACTGCCAATAATTACCCCTATTTTTTAACTTCTGTGAAGGGTTCGTTTTTTCAGCACCCAATCCAAATGATTCATCATCTTTCATATTTGTGGATCCAATCCAAATGATTCATCATCTTTCATATTTATCGATCTACCCGAACTATGCTTAAACTACCCAAACTTCTATTAATACTTCAAATATTACCGATGAAAGACTTAAGTTTTGAACATCTTTTGTCGATCTTTTTATCCAAACTCTCGAGTTTGTTGTCGGTACGTTTAAGTCTCGCTTCGAGGAGGAATTGGTTCCGTGCAATTTGTGCTAGTGAATCCTTAGTTGACGAGGAAGGTTGAAGGAATTTGTCTTCTTCCGGTTTAGGCTTGGGAGTCGTAGAAGAAGTGGTTTCTTGAGGACCTTGCTTTTGGTATTGTTCAAAAGGAATGATTTTCACACAAGGTTCAGGGAGGTTCATTCTCTTTTTATTTGCTTTGTCGACGCACTTTGGCTTGGAGATTTTAGACTCACAAGACTTGACACCACAATCTAGTAAAAGTCTCATAATGTATTCATTGTAGAATATGTGTGGCCTTGTGTAACAACCCGTATTTTTAAACAACACGTTATAACTTAAAACAGGGAAGAATTAAATGTTAAAATCTGAATCAGGGGAAACGGGCTGTGCCATTGCCTTCGTCTCTGAAAAATACGCGAAATAGAGTCCGAGTTTTCGAAAAATGGAGCCCGTATGACCAAGATATGACCCGTCAATTTTTTCAGAAAATTTCAAAAACAGTTCAAATTTAAATTCGGAATTCAAATTCAGCCAAAACAGACGGGGCGGGAAAATTCCCGCCCAGACAGGTCGACGGGGGGTCGACACTAGGGTCGACCTCCCCCCCAACGAGGTCTACACTAGAGTCGACCTGGGGGTCGACCTCCCTGGTCCACCAGGTCGGCCTGGTGCGATTATTTTGGCTGTTTGGACCTGTTTCGTTTGCCAGTGACGTGATTTGATGGCTCAGATTTGATTTAGGGTTAATCCTATGGCTAAAACTAATCCTAAACTCTATAAAAAGACCCTTAAGCCTACCATAAACTCACACAAACTAATCCTACAACTAAGTGCTGCCAAAATGCTCTCTAATCATGGCCTCCACCTTCTTCATGAGAGCATGAGTGTTCCAAATCAAATCCAATTCCAAGAAGCTATCTTTCTTAGTTCAAAGAGCCATCTTTCTTCTTCATAGAAGCTATTTTACTTATTTCTCAAGGCTTAGAGTGGAACATATTATTTTCTTTGCGGATTTGCTAGTGGCTTCGTCTCAATCATATATTCTAAATCACTTAGCCACGAATTGTAAGCCCTATTCTACTCTTAGATTTAAACTATGAAGTTAAATATGACATGTTGCAAGTTTGAGTTTAGGCCTAAGTATGATTTGTGCTTTGAATCTATAATGTTATGCATAGATTTGTTCTATGTATGTTTGTAAAGCTATCACCTTGACTTTGTGGATAGAAAGCTATGAGCTTTATTTGTTGGTTACGCATAATGCAACATAAAGCTTGGTAGTTATGCATAAATGCAACATAGAACCATCTCATAACCTTTATGTTAACTTGCATGTAACACCCCGTAATTTTATAACATTAATATTCACAAATTAAAGTATACTTAATTTGTAGAAAGAATTAAGTGAAATGGGTTGCGCAGAGAAATATATATATATTGATATATATATATATATATATATATATATAAATTAAAAATTAAATAAATAAATATGCGAAAAATTTCAAAACACCGAATTGGGAAGGGAAATGACCGAACCGGCCCATTTTTGAGGTCGACCCAAGCCCCGCTAGGTCGACTAGGGATTAATCCAGGGTGTCTGGCTGTCAACCCATGGGCCGATTCGCTCAAATGCAGATTTTGCATTTGATTGTATCTCATGGTTCAGGGTTAATCTAATGGTCCTAAATAACTTCCTACACCTATAAATACATCCTAATGCTAACCCTAAACCTAATTAAAATAGAATAGTTACCGTCGCCATGGAAATCAATGGAGCCACCGCCAACTAAGAAAGAAGAAAAGCAAATTCAATTCTAGTTCTCTCAACCCTAAAGCAAAGCAAAACTCTCTCTTTTCTTCTCTAAATTGTGAGTATGATGAACTTAACAAGATTATTATCATTTTAATTAGGTTGAGTTATGAATGGATGATGAGTAGATGATGTGAATTATCATATATGTTGTTATAAACCCCTTTTGCTATCATGTATATTGTAAATCCAATGTTACGTGATGATGATATCTTATATGTTGTAAATCATGCTATGATGATGTTATGTATGTTGAAAGTTTCTATGCTAAGTTGTGATGAATCATACATGTTTAAAAGGCCATGATGTTACCATCTATGCTAGTTAGTTCATATTAATTAAATCATCATGTTTGGGTTATGTTGATCTATATGACAAGTCACATATGCAAGTTAGATAGATTAGAAAAGTTATGAACATATGCCATGACATCTATTATGACATCTAGAATTATGCTATGATATATGTGATATCTATGCTAGTTCACACCATCATTATGTTGCCTAAAAACCCCATATGCAAGTTTATGTATATATTTGGACTATGATCATATCATGTAAATTGAGACATTTAACAAGTTGACACCTTTTGATCCTTAACATGTGTAGTTTATACAAGTTTCACCCCTATTATGATTAGATTTATTTTAATTGTCTATATGTTGTGATAATTTATCTTTGTGCTAGGTTTTAGACTATACAAGTCTAGCCTATATTATGCGTTGAATAAGCGAACGTATAAACGTGGGGTAGGGGTAATATTAAGGATTTAATATTAAAAAGTAGGGGTGCAATTAATATGATTTTGCATGCCATAAGTGGATGGCCATAATAGAGTCAATTATGGACATCATTAAAAGTTGACTTAATTAATAATTTAAAAGTGTTAATCAATGCTTAGGACACGAGGTTGGACCCGTTTGTGACGTAAACATGCCCGGACCCGCCCGGCAAATCCAGTTGTCACAAATGTCAGCCCAATGTGAGAGGTCCTAGGCCTAAACTAAAGCATAAAGGTTGTAAAGACACGAGGTTAGACTCTTTTATGGTGTAAGACTGCCCGGACCCGCCCGGCAAATCCAGCTGCCATAAATGCCAGTCTAATGTGAGAGGTCTTTATGAGGTTATGGCCTGAATGAATTAAAAAATACTCAACCAGATAAACATGTAAGGTGGGACATGGGGGTTAAGTAGGTGCCTTGGGTGGCATGAGGAATCTATG
Source organism: Allium sativum (assembly GCA_030737875.1). Classification (NCBI taxonomy): domain Eukaryota; kingdom Viridiplantae; phylum Streptophyta; class Magnoliopsida; order Asparagales; family Amaryllidaceae; genus Allium; species Allium sativum. The sequence goes on along the minus strand of CM060923.1, from coordinate 730,107,030 downwards.
GGGTGCCCTTATTGGCATGTAAAATACGATTAGTAAGACTTAACCAAACACACATGTAAATGAACATGACTAAGAGGGTTAAGTGGGATATACTAGTGACAAGCTTAGGTGGGTAGCTTGTGGGGGCCCATTTCAACCAGTATCCCAAACGTATCTTTGTGGGCTCGATCCAAGTCGAGGACGGGACACGCATGCTAGGTTTGACTGTAAGAGGCCAAAACGGGTAGCGGTGGCAACGCAAGTCCAACGGGTTTCATATGCATGTGTGGACCCGGGCTGGTAGGTAAGACGTTGTTGCATCGTGTAGGTATAAGCCGTGCATTCTCAAGTTGTATCGGGTTGCCACTTTAGGGGAGTGATACACCCCACTGTGGGGCCAGCACGGGTATCTACGAGTAGGGAGCCGATCGAAAGTGGGTATTGGGGTACACCTAGTGGAGATAGGGGGAGACGGCACCTATGTAGTCAGCTAGGGGTACGTAAGGCTATTTATAAAGTTTCTGTGCGAAGCAAGTGGGATTAAACAATAGGGTGACTGGTGTGGTGCAGTGTAGTAATGTGCGGTGCAGTGTAGTAATCATTCGTTAGTAATTAGGTGTGCCTTTGCCGTTATATTTAACGTTATCTTAAACGCTATCGTTATCTTCCTTAGAGTTCATAGGCATTTGCTTGCCTTCCAGCTTATGCCATAGTCTAGTTATTTTGATAATAGTATTGTTAGAATTATCATACTCGCCAGACTTTATGCCTGACCCCCTCTATTTCTATCCTTTTCCCCCTCCAGGTCCCCATGTTGGGCCCAGCTCTAGTGGAGTTTGATTGAATTGCTTCATCTCTCTTTGGAAAGCTTGGACCGTTGAAGTAAAGTCCAGTTTGTTATCTTTTTAATGGCTATTTATGTAATGGGATTATGTATTTTGTTTTTATGAAGATGGATATGGTACTTGGTTATGATCTATGGTTTTATGATGTAACAAACATGTTTAATTTCCGCTGCAATAAAATGAAGTTTTAGATTTCCAAGTACTATTTACTGTCTGTCTTGTTGTAATTTTTCTGTTCTATGTTCACTTATAACCTCCATGGAAGTTAATGCATTCCCTTTGTGAGTGACATTAATGGACGTGGGTTGTTACACGTGGTATCAGAGCTTAAGGTTACCAGAACAGATAAAAATACTTTAGAAAAATAGTTATTTTTGGAAGAAGTGCTTTCAAAAACATGTTTTAATGAGAAACTTAAAGAGAAAAGTTTTTAAGAAAAAAAAATAATCCCCAATAACCATATACCTTTATCTTTCGAATTCTCCATTTTGAATCTTTCCTTGTTCGTTTCAGCATGGCTGAAGATCTTAATCTACCCGACGGTGTAACGATACCAGGATGGTATAGGAGGTCATTAGAGGCTAGGGCCACTGCAAGTCTAGCCAATGTTCCTCCACCACCAGTTGCACCCGTTCCTCCTCCTCCTCCTCGCGTAGATACTTTTGCAAAGACGTGCAAGGAATTCAAGGCTATGGGAGGAAAACGATTTCAAGGGTCAGAAACGTTTTTGGAAGCTAGAGATTGGCTTAAGGAGGTGGAAGAATAGCTAGAAATCTTTGAAGTAGAAGAAGGGAAGAGAATTCGTTTAGTAGCTTGGTTGATGAAGGGAGAGGCCTCGTTTTGGTGGGAGGTCACTAATGGGGAGCGTCCTGTTGACTCTTGGTCGGATTTCAGACGTAGGTTCGAGGCGAAGTTTCTCTCAAGGGCAGAAGAAAATCTATATACGGAAAGGTTCTTGACATTGAAGCAGGGAAGCTCATCAGTGAAAGAATATATCAATAAATTTAATCAGTTAGCAAGGTTTGGCTTGGACTTAGTGAACATGCCGGAGAAGAAGGCGCTGAGGTTCGTGAATGGCTTGAATGAACCATTGCAAGGGTTGGCTATGACCCACATCCCTATGGGGGCCACCTTTGAGAAGTTAGTAGAAATGGCACTTATGCATGAGAAGAAAAGCGCTAAAGCTGATAAGGCACCCGAGAAGAATGGGGATCAGAAGAAACCACAACAGCAAAACAAGAAGGGTGGGAAAGACAACAGTGGGAAGGGAAAGAAGAAGTACTTTAACTGTGGAACCCCAGGCCATCTCAGCAAGGATTACCGAAAGAAAAAGAAGACAGGTTGTTTTCGTTGTGGCGATGCGGGACATTTAGTGAAGGACTGCCAAAAGAAGTGGCAGAGGGCAGGAGCTACCTCGGGAGGACAGGTGCAGGGTCTTATAGAACCAGGGCAGGCAAGGGGACAAGTTCAGGCTCTCGCGGTCCCACTGCTGCAAGAACGAGGTAGAACCATTTCTGTTGAAAGCTTAGTTTTTCTGTTTGATCATCCTGTCCGTACCTTTTTCGATTCGGGCGCATCACATTCGTTTTTCTCTACATCATTAGTTGAATCACTGCACTTAAACACCAGTTTAGTAGAGGATCCCTCAGTTGTTTCGAATCCAATTGGGGGCTCAACTTATTTGTCTATAATGTGTTTGGATTTGAAAATTTCCATACTTAGCGTTGAAATTAGATGTGATGCTTATGTGTTGGTCTTCACGGTCTATGGTCTAATTTTAGGAATGGATTGGTTATCCAGAAATGGGGCCGTTCTTGATTGTGAAAGGAGAGTAGTTAGGCTCGTGATTCGCCTTGGCAACACTCTCGAAATCTTTTGTAATCCCATAAATTCGGTTATGCTAAGTTATCTAGAATCGCTTGACGCGTCTGAGGAAAATCTACGATCTGATAGAGTTGTCCGAGAATATTCGGATGTGTTTTAGGAGGTGAAGGGCTTGCCTCCGAAGTGGGAGATAGATTTTCGAATATATCTTGTGGATAATGCTAAACCAGTATCTTTGCCAGTACGCCACATGGCTCCACGTGAAAGGAGGGAACTCGGTAAGCAAGTGAAGGAGTTGCTTGAGAAGGGGTTCATAAGACGAAGTATATCGGAGTGGGGTGCTCCAGTAGTATTTGCCCCGAAGTCGGATGGGTCCCTTAGACTTTGTGTGGACTATAGAGAACTTAATAAGCTTTCTAAGAAGAACAGACACCCACTACCGAGGATTGACGATCTCTTCGATCAGTTAGTTGGCTCCTCAGTTTTTTTGCAGTTGGACTTAATCACTGGTTTCCATCAGTTGAGAGTGGGTGAGGATAGCATTGACAAGACTGCCTTTTGGACTCCGGACGGTTTCTATGAATGGCTAGTGATGCCCTTCGGTTTGACAAACGCCCCCGCATACTTTGTTGATTTGATGAGTAAGGTGTTTAGGGAGTACCTTAACAAATTCATGGTAGTATTTGTAGATGACATCTTGATCTTTTCTAAGGATGAAGAAGAGCATGCCCTGCACCTTACGGAAGTGTTGGAGACCCTACGAGCGCATAGCCTTAAGGCTAAATTTTCTAAGTGTCACTTCTGGAGGAAGGAAGTACGGTTCCTGGGGCATGTGGTTTCCAAAGAAGGGATAGCTGTAGATCCCACGAAGGTGGTGGCCATCCAAGATTGGAAGGTTCCCAAAAATGCTACCGAAGTGAGAAGTTTCTTGGGGTTGGATGGCTACTATAGGAAGTTTATCAAAGACTTCTTAAAGATATCAGCTCCATTGATACGCTAGACGAAGAAGAACCCAGTTTTCACATGGGACGTAGATTGTGATGATGCGTTCCAACGTTTGAATAAAGCTTTGACTTTAGCCCCGGTCTTAGTATTGCCAAACGGGAGTAAGCCGTTTACCGTTTATACCGACGCTTGTGGGACAGGACTAGGCGCAGTCTTAATGCAAGAGGGCAGGGTAATAGCCTATGGTGGAAGGCAGTTGAGAGCGCATGAGAAGAATTACCCCACACATGACCTAGAGTTGGCCACTATTGTTTTCGCGCTTAAGTCTTGGCGTCATTATCTTCTTGGCGAGAAATTCGAACTATTCACTGACCACAAGTCTTTAAAATACCTATTCTCTCAAAAGGACTTGAACTTAAGGCAGCAAAGGTGGATGGAGTGCTTAGCGTCCTACGACTTTGAGATAGCATATACCCCTGGCAAGGGTAACGTGGTGGACGATGCCTTAAGTAGAAAAAGATTATCCTTAAGTCCTTTGATTGTTTGGAGGCAAAGTTTAGAATTCATTTCGATGTTTGACTTTAGACCTTCCGTTGACTTCGTACCCGGTTTACTAGCATCCTTGGAGGTCAGACCTACTCTTTTGGGACGTATTGGCGAGGCACAGCGAGACGACCCATAGTTAGTTGAGTTAGTAAAAAAGCTCAAAGGAGGGGAGTCATCAAGCTATCTCCGTAGGTATACCCTAGATGATAAGGGTTGGTTACGTAGGGACGGTAGAATTTGTGTACCAAAAGACGATGAACTAAGGAAGACTATTCTTGACGAAGCACATCGTTCGAAGATGACCATTCATCCCGGCGGGGACAAGATGTACAAAGACATGAAGAGAGTTTACTTTTGGGCCGGCATGAAGAAAGACGTGGCCGAGTATGTCGCTAGATGCTTGGTGTGCCAACAAGTAAAAGCAGAGCAAAAGAAACCCGGTGGGCTGCTTCACCCATTGGAGGTTCCACTATGGAAATGGGAAAGCATCTCGATGGATTTTGTGGATGGATTACCGCGATCGAGGAAGGGTAATACGGGAATTTGGGTTATTGTAGATAGACTTACTAAGAGCGCCCATTTTATTCCCGTGAAGACTAAGAGGACTGCTCCATGGTTAGCTTCTATATACGTTCGAGAGATAGTTCGTTTACACGGTGTTCCTTCTAGCATAGTGAGCGACCGCGATCCTATTTTCACTAGCGAATTTTGGAGAAGCTTACAAGAGGCGGTAGGGACTCAGTTATGTTTAAGCACTGCATATCATCCTCAGACGGACGGCCAGACCGAGAGGGTGAATCGCATTCTAGAGGATCTGTTGAGGCTATGTATCGTAGACTTTGTGGGTACATGGGAAGAGCATCTTCCATTGGTTGAGTTCACGTATAATAAAAGCTTTAAGTCCAGCATTGGTATGACACCATTCGAAGCTCTATATGGACGACCTTGTCATTCACCTACCTGTTGGTGGGAATCTACGGATAAGATCTTACTTGGGCCCGATATGATTAGGGAGACTTCGGAGAAGATCGACTTGATTCGAAGGAGGATGAAAGCAACGCAAGATAGGCAGAAATCTTATGTGGATAAGAGGAGGACAGATCTCGAGTTTGAAGTTGGGGACATGGTCTTTGTCAAAGTGTCTCCATTACGAAACGTTGTTCGCTTTGGGTCCGTTGGGAAATTAGCACCAAGGTTTGTAGGGCCGTTTCATATTAAGGAGAGGATTGGACGGATGGCATATAGAGTGGAGTTGGCCGAGAGACTTAGTGGTGTACATGACGTATTCCATGTGTCACATTTGAGGAAGTGCTTGCACGAGACCGCGGAAGTGGTAGAGCCGAGCTTGCTTAGAGAGGTGGAGATAGAGCGTGATGTGATAATTCGACGAGCTCCTACGCACATTCTTGGGTCAGAGATCAAGAGGTTGAGGAATCGAGAGGTCAGACTAGTCAAAGTGCAATGGGGAGATGATGAGAGCAACGCTACTTGGGAGACGGAAGAGAAGATGCGTTCATGACACCCTTTTCTTTTTTAGGGTATTTCCTTTAATTTCTCCTTTATTGCTTAGCTTGTACTTATCTTATCTTTAGTATATCCTCTCGCTAGTATCTTTGACCTTTAGTTAGGATAATCCTATGGTTGAAACATGTGTTTGAGACATGTTATGTATGGTGGATGCAAAGTGGATGCAAGTGTTTGCTAGTGGTTGCTCATGGACGCATATACACGCACTAGATCGGCTCAGTCACTTCATACTGCATATTGCATATAAATGGCTGTATTTAGTAAAATGGATGTATAATGGTTGTGCTGTCATATGGATACCGCATTTTGGTGGATGTTTGTGCACGCATATAGAATTAATATGTATCATTAGGAATCTTTTGCATACATATTGGACGCATGGCACTATCATGGATTGCACTAAGGAGGTCGATTGAATCAGTAGACCGCCTAATTTTGCATTAGATATGGACATATACACACACTGTGCATATAAACATTGAAGCATTAGAAGTCTTTTAAGGACAATGGATGCTGGTGTTTGATGGTTGAGTAGATGGACGATTAGATGGTAGGATATACATTCTTCTTGACTTGGAGATTTCGGGGACGAAATCCTTTAAGGAGGGGAGAATGTAACACCCCGTAATTTTATAACATTAAAATTCACAAATTAAAGTATACTTAATTTGTAGAAAAGAATTAAGTGAAAAGGGTTGCGCAGAGAAATATATATATATATTGATATATATATATATAAATAAATTAAAAATTAAATAAATAAATATGCGAAAAAGTTCAAAACAGCGAATTGGGAGGGGAAATAACCGAACCGGCCCATTTTTGAGGTCGACCAAAGCCCCGCTGGGTCGACTAGGGGTTAATCCAGGGTGTTTGGCTGTCAACCCGTGGGCCGATTCGCTCAAATGCAGATTTTGTATTTGATTGGTTCTCATGGTTCAGGGTTAATCTAATGGTCCTAAATAACTTCCTACACCTATAAATACATCCTAATGTTAACCGTAAACCTAATTAAAATAGAATAGTTACCATCGCCATGGAAATTAATGGAGCCGCCGCAAACTAAGAAAGAAGAAAAGCAAATTCAATTCTAATTCTCTCAACCCTAAAGCAAATCAAAACTCTCTCTTTTCTTCTCTAAATTGTGAGAATGATGATCTTAACAAGATTATTATCATTTTAATTAGGTTGAGTTATGAATGGATTATGAGTAGATGATGTGAATTATCATATATGTTGTTATAAACCCCTTTTGCTATCATGTATATTGTAAATCCAATGTTATGTGATGATGATATCTTATATGTTGTAAATCATGCTATGATGATGTTATGTATGTTGAAAGTTTCTATGCTAAGTTGTGATGAATCATACATGTTAAAAAGGCCATGATGTTACCATATATGCTAGTTAGTTCATATTAATTAAATCATCATGTTTGGGTTATTTTGATCTATATGACAAGTCACATATGCAAGTTAGATAGATTAGAAAAGTTATGAACATATACCAAGACATCTATTATGACATCTAGAATTATGCTATGATATATGTGATATCCTATGCTAGTTCACACCATCATTATGTTGCCTAAAAACCCCATAAGCAAGTTTATGTATAGATTTGGGCTATGCTCATATCATGTAAATTGAGACATTTAACAAGTTGACACCTTTTGATACTTAACATGTGTAGTTTATGCATGTTTCACCCCTATTATGATTAGATTTATTTTAATTGTGTATATGTTGTGATAATTTGTCTTTGTGCTAGGTGTTAGACTATACAAGTCTAGCCTATATTATGCGTTGAATAAGCGAACGTATAAACGTGGGGTAGGGGTAATATTAAGGATTTAATATTAAAAAGTTGGGGTGCAATTGATATGATTTTGCATGCCATAAGTGGATGTCCATAATTGAGTCAATTATGGACATCATTAAAAGTTTACTTAATTAATGGTTTAAATAGGGAATTATTAAAACTGGGGTAAAAGATTTTAAGTGTTAATCAATGCTTAGGACACGTGGTTGGACTCGTTTGTGACGTAAACCTGCCCGGACACGCCCGACAAATCCAGTGGTCACAAATTTCAGCCCAATGTGAGAGGTCCTAGGCCTAAGCTAAAGCATAACGGTTGTAAAGACACGAGGTTAGACTCTTTTATGATGTAAGACTGCCCGGACCCGCCCGGCAAATCCAGCTGCCATAAATGCCAGTCTAATGTGAGAGGTCTTTATGAGGTTATGGCCTGAATGAATTAAGAAATACTTTACCAGATAAACACGTAAGGTGGGACATGGGGGTTAAGTAGGTGCCTTGGGTGGAATGAGGAATCTAGGGGGTGCCCTTAGTGGAATGTGAAATACGATTAGTAAGACTTAACCAAACACACATGTAAATGAACATGACTAAGAGGGTTAAGTGGGATATACTAGTGACAAGCTTAGGTGGGTAGCTTGTGGGGGACCATTTCGATCAGTATCCAAAACGTATCTTTGTGAGCTCGACCCAAGTCGAGGACGGGACACGCATGCTGGGTTTGACTGTAAGAGGCCAAAACGGGGAGCGGTGGCAACGCAAGTCCAACGGGTTTCATATGCGTGTGTGGACCCGGGCTGGTAGGTAAGACGTTGTTGCATCGTGTAGGTATAAGCCGTGCATTCTCAAGTTGTATCGGGTTGCCACTTTAGGGGAGTGATACACCCCACTGTGGGGCCAACACTGGAATCTACGGGTAGGGAGCCGATCGAAAGTGGGTAGTGGTGTACACCTAGTGGAGATAGGGGAAGACGGCACATACGTAGTCAGCTAGAGGTACGTAAGGCTATTTATAAAGTTTCTGTGTGAAGCAAGTGGGATCAAACAATCGGGTGACTGGTGTGGTGCAGTGTAGTAATCATTCGTTAGTAATTAGGCGTGCCTTTACCGTTATCTTTAACATTATCTTAAACGCTATTTTTATCTTCCTAAGAGTTCATAGACATTTACTTGTCTTCCAGCTTATGCCTTAGTCTAGTTATTTTGATAATAGTATTGTTAGAATTATCATACTCGCCACACTTTATGTCTGACTCCCTCTATTTCTATCCTTTTTCCCCCTCCAGGTCCTCAGGTTGGGCCCAGCTCTAGTGGAGTTTGATTGAATTGCTTCATCTCTCTTTGGAAAGCTTGGACCGTTGAAGTAACGTCCAGCTTGTTATCTTTTTAATGTCTATTTATGTAATGGGATTATGTATTTTGTTTTTATGAAGATGGATATGGTACTTGGTTATGATCTTTGGTTTTAAGATGTAACAAACATGTTTAATTTCTGCTGCAATAAAATGAAGTTTTAGATTTCCAAGTACTATTTACTGTCTGTCTTGTTGTAATTTTTCTGTTCTATATTCACTTATATCCTCCATGGAAGTTAATGCATTCCCTTTGTGAGTGACATTAATGGGCGTGGGCTGTTACATTGCATATGGTGTTATACGCGAATCACGAGTTATCATCCTATGCCATCTATGACCATGTATCACCTATTTGCTAAGTTTGATGTCATGCATGTTTTGAGGCTTATAATGTAATATGCATGTTTAATGAACACATTGTGCCTCATGTGCCACCATGTTTAACTTGTGGCCAAATCCTATCACCTTATGCCCATTTTTGTCATACTTCTAAGTTCCCTCTTTTAATCCATTTTGTGTTGTGATGAAACGTACATGCGATGGGGATGCGTATGGGTAGTTAGGTAACTTGAATGACATAAAAACATGGTTTTGAAATATGACTTGTGATTATGCTTGAAAAATATGAACATGGACATGACATGTAGAAAACATGAAAGTGGCCAACTCGAGGTTGGGATGAGTTTGTAGCATAAATCTACCAGAAATCGACCGGCCTAACTAGTAGCTACAAACAATAGGACCCAATGTGAGTAGTTGGTCGTGTCGCGCTTAAAACCCGAGGTTAGACTAAGTTGTGGTGTAACGCTACCAGGACTAGCCCGACTTAACTAGTAACCACAACAAGGTCTAATGTGAGAGGTTGGTTGCATTTAATTAATTAATGCCACATGATAGGGTTAAGTCATGGACCACTTGAATACTTAACCAATTAAACACGATGGGTTGATAGGGTTAAGTCATAAACCTTGGGTAAACTTAACCAACTTGATACATGATGGGATAGGGTTAACCACACTTAACCCGTTAGAAACCCTAGTTACGCGGTCCTTTTCAGCAGTAACCCTCTTGGATGTATCAACGATACCCTAGGGACTAGGCTAGGGTGGGGCACGATTACTGGGCTGATTGTAAGCGACCAGAACAACGACTGAGTTGGTGCGCCGGTGTGGGTTCAGGCGGACTATGGTCATGCACATAGTCCGGAGTTGAAAAAGCAGGCACGGGCACCAGTAGGTTTAGACTGTGCATGCTTGATTCGTGTCATTGGTTGGCACCCTAGGACTTGATACACCATAGGGTGGACCTAGCACAGTTTGACTACATTCTGTGATTGGGCCGTATGACACCGACACTTGACGAATTAGGCTTGTAGGGAGCCGATCGAGTAGACCGAGTGGTTGGACCTTGATTTAGGTCATCTCATGATGTTAGGCCAACTTTGGGCCAAGGGATCATTTCTTGTTTATACTTGACATGAATTAGAATACTAGTACACTTTTTGAAACTTAACCTTGTATATGCGATGCCACACTTGATCTATATTGTTAACTTTTCACCATGCCAGTTATCATCCTATGTTTCATCTCGGTTTTACATGTCCAGTTAACTTTATTAGTTTTTATACTAATAGTAGGTAGGACTTACAAGTCTTTTTGACTGACCCGTTTTTTTCGCTTCTTTTCTTCCGTTCCCCCCCACCCCCCCAGGTTCTCAGAGTGGGAATACTAGCACCTAGCTTGGATCTTTAGCTTGCTTACTGGATAGCTCATGTACGGTTTGGACTTGAGCTCGCTATGGCTTTATCACTTCTACTATGGGGAATAGTTTACTTTATGTTATTTCTTGTTTTCAGTTTGTGTTTCTAGACTTGTAGTAGTTGGAAAATAATGACTCAGTACTTTGATGTAACTTTATTATGGTTTTGAAATAGTAGTTTTATCCGCTGCTTTACTTACTCTATTTTACTTATAGTTTATGTCTTGTGATATCTTTATGCATGTTTACCTTGTCCAACACCCCTCCAAAGCTAGTGTACTTGCAAGAGTGACCCTGGCGGAGGTGGGTTGTTACATTTGGTATCAGAGCATAAGGTTTTACTAGACCGGACAAAAGTTTTAAAACTTACCTTTTGAAAAGCTATTTTCAAAACCAACTAAGTATTTTCCAAGAAATGTCTAGTTTATTTTAAAAGGCTATTCCCCAAAAGCCATTAGCACTATCCTTTGTTTCCTCGTTCTAATCCTATCTTTCCTTTTTCACCATGGCCGATCTTAACCTTCCTGAGGGAGTAACCATACCCGGATGGTTCCGGAGGTACTTGGAAGCTAGGGCCAACGATGCGGGCCCAGCAAACACTCCCACCGTAACTGAGGTTCCTCCTCCTCCTCGTCCTCCTCCTCCTCAGCGCCTACAAGCGGATTTCGCAAAGAGTTTCAAAGACTTTAAGGCGATGGGTGGCAAGAATTTTATTGGGACGGAGACTTTTGTTGAGGCAAGAAATTGGTTAAAAGAAACTGAAGACCTCTTCGCCATATTTGATGTGGAAGACCGTAGAAAAGTTCTGTTGGCAGTATGGCTATTGAAAGAGGAAGCTGCTTATTGGTTGGAGGTCACCAACGCTACTAGGCCTATAGAGACATTGGCCGACTTTAGGGTAAGGTTTGGGCTTAAGTTTCTATCATCTGATGAGGAGAATCTTCAAATGGAGAAATTTATATCTTTGAAGCAAGGGGACATGACAGTGAGGGAGTATGTGAATAAGTTCAACCAGGTTGCTCGATTCGCTTTGGACATAGTTAACACACCCCAGAAGAAGGCTCTACGCTTTGCACGAGGATTGAATGAGCCATTACAAGGTTTAGCCATGTCTCATATACCCATGGGGGCTACTTTTGAGAGCCTAGTAGATATGGCATTGCTTCAGGGAGATGATAAGAATGGCAAGAAAGAAGTCAAGCCTAATGAGACTCAAACCAAGAAGACGGACTCCAAGTGGGGAGGAAATCAGAGCAACCAGAACAACAAGAGCAACAAGAACAACAAGGGTAACAAGACCAACAACAACAAGGCAAAGGACCCAAGAAAGTGCAACTTCTGTGGGATTGTTTGACACATAGGCAAAGATTGTTGGAAGAAGAAGAGGAAGTTGGGAGAATGCTTTCATTGCGGAGAGACTGGACACTTCAGTAAGGATTGCCCAAAGAAGCAAGGGAAGGGGCAAGGACAGGCTCAGCGAGCAGGACCTTTTGGAGGGCATATCCATGCTCTTAACACTGCTCCAGTTCCGGACTGAGGTAGTATTTCTGTAGAAAGTCTTGTTTATATTTCTGGTTTTCCTGTTCGAACTCTATTTGATTCTGGTGCATCGCATACCTTTATATCTTCTGACATTGTTGAAAGGTTGCACCTAAGTACTAGTCTTGTTGAGGATCCCGTTAGTGTTTCAAATCCAATTGGGGGTTCCGCCCATTTATCTATGATTTGTATGGATTTGAGGATTTCTATCTTGACCATAGAATTCACATGTAATGCTTATGTTCTCGGGTTCATGGGATATGGGTTGATTTTGGGCATGGATTGGTTGTCCAGTTATGGAGCCATTCTTGATTGTGAGCGTAGGGTGGTGAGGCTCAAGAATCGCCTCGGTAATACCCTAGAAATTTCTTGTAACCCTCTGGATCCCGTCATGTTATGTTATCTTGAATCTCTTGACTCGTCCATCGATGATCTTCAATCTGTGAGGGTGGTCCGAGAATATCCTGATGTTTTTGATGAGGTGAAGGGGTTGCCCCCTAAACGCGAGACAGACTACCGTATTTATCTGGTTGATAATGCCAAGCCAGTTTCATTGCCTATTAGGCACATGGCCCCGCGAGAAAGAAGAGAGCTTAGCAAGCAAATCAAGAAGTTGCTTGAGAACATTTTCATTAGGCGAAGCATTTCAGAATGGGGTGCTCCGGTGGTATTCGCTACTATGGCGGATGGTTCGCTTCGTCTATTTGTTGATTATCGTGAGTTGAACAAGCTGACAAAGAAGAATAGACACCCGTTACCGAGGATTGATGATCTATTTGACCAGCTTGTTGGTGCTTCTGTTTTCTCTCAGCTCGGTCTAGCCACCAGATTCCATCAACTTAGGGTGGCTGAGGATAGTATTGATAAGACTGCGTTTAGGACTCCAGATGGATTCTTTGAATGGCTAGTCATGCCGTTCGGTTTGACTAATGCACCTGCATACTTTGTTGATTTGATGAGTAGGGTGTTCAGGGAGTTCCTTAACAAGTTTGTGGTTGTCTTCGTGGATGATATGCTGATCTTCTCTAAGGACGAGGAAGAGCATGCTACACACCTCAAGGAGGTTATGGATACGCTTAGAGCTCATCAGTTGAAAGCCAAGTTCTCTTAATGCCATTTCTGGAGAAAGGAAGTTCAGTTCCTTTGGCATATAGTTTCTAAGCAAGGCATAGCTATGGATCCCGCTAAAGTGGTGGCGGTACAAGACTAGAAAGTTCAGAAAAATGCAACTGAAGTGAGAAGCTTTCTCGGTCTGGCAGGCTACTATAGGAAGTTCATTAAGGACTTCGCTAGGATTTCAGCTCCTCTTACTAAGTTAACGAAGAAGAACTTAGTCTTTGCGTGGGACTTAGAGTGTGAGCTTGCTTTTCAAAGGCTAAAGAAAGCCCTCACCACAGCTCCAGTTCTAGCATTACCCGATGGAGGGAAGTTGTTTATCGTGTACACCGATGCATGTGGCATGGGATTGGGTGTTGTCCTGATGCAAGAAGGGAGAGTGATATGCTTTGGGGGTAGGCAACTTAAAGTTCATGAGAAGAACTATCCCAATCATGATTTGGAGTTGGCGGCTATCGTCTTTGCACTCAAATCCTGGCGCCACTATCTTCTAGGCGAAAGGTTTGAGTTATATACTGATCACAAGTCGCTCAAGTACCTCTTCTCGCAGAAAGATTTGAATCTAAGGCAGCAAAGGTGGATGGAATTCTTGGCATCATATGACTTCGAGATAGCTTATACCCCTGGCAAGGGTAATGTTGTGGCAGATGCGCTAAGCAGAAGAAGGTTAACTTTGAGTCCCTTGTTTGTTGAGATGAAGAGCCTAGAGTTCTTGGCAACCTTTGATTTTTCACCTGCTATTGGGTCGATGACTGGTTCGTTATCATCCCTTGAGCTTAGACCTACACTCCTTGGTCAAGTTGGGGCTACACACAGGGAAGACTCGCAGGTAGTCGAGATCATGGACAAGTTGATTCGGGGTGAGACGTCAAGTCACCTCGCTAGACATACTATTGATGACAAGGGATGGCTAAGGCGTGATGAAAGACTATGTGTCCCCCGAGTGGGAGACTTAGTAAATAGGGTTCTTGAGGAGGCGCATCACTCGAGGATGACCATACATCTCGGAGGGGATAAGATGTACCGGGATATGAAGCGCATTTTCTTTTGGGATGGGATGAAAAAGGATGTGGCAGAGTTTGTTTCTAGATGCATTGTTTGCCTACAAGTGAAGCCCGAGTCGAAGAAGCCCGGTGAGCTATTACATCCATTGGAGGTCCCGCAATGGAAGTGGGTAAGTATCTCGATGGATTTCGTGGATGGATTGCCTAGGTCAAGGAAGGGAAATACGAGCATATGGGTCATAGTTGATAGACATATGAAGAGTGCTCACTTTATTCCGGTGAAGAGCAAGAGGACCACATCATGGCTAGCATCTGTTTATCTTCGAGAGATAGTTTGATTGCATGGAGTCCATTCTAACATAGTTAGCGATCGTGACCCAATCTTCACTACCCAGTTCTGGAATAGTTTGCAAGAAGCGATGGGTACGCGTTTGAATCTAAGTACGGCCTATCACTCACAGACGGATGGCCAGATTGAGAGGGTGAATAGGGTACTAGAAGATCTGTTGAGGCTATGCATCCTTGACTTTGCTGGCACTTGGGAAGATCATCTTCCTCTAGTGGATTTTGCTTATAATAACAGCTATCAGGCAAGTATAGCAATGGCACCATTCAAAGCTTTATATGGGAGGTCGTGCAAGTCACGAATGTGTTGGTAGGAGACGACGGATAAGCTTATACTTGGGCCCGATATGATAAGGGACACATCCGAGAAAGTTGAATTGTTGAGAAGACGGATGAAGACGGCCCAAGATAGACAGAAATCCTATGCAGACAAGCGAAGGACAGACTTAGAGTTTGAAGTTGGAGATATGGTCTTTGTGAAGGTTTCCCCTATGCGAAATGTGGTTCGTTTTGGAGCAGTTGGGAAGCTGGCACCAAGGTTCGTAGGACCCTTCCCTATCGTCGAGAGGATTGGGCAAATGGCTTATAGAGTGGAATTGCCCAAGAAGCTGGCCGGAGTGCACAATGTTTTTCATGTCTCGCATCTCCGAAAGTGCCTACATGAGTTAGCCGAGGTAGTTGAGCCTAGCATTCTTAAAGACATGGAGGTAGAGAAAGAGGCAACTTTGAGACGAGCTCCGATTCGTATCTTGGGAACGGAGATCAAGAAACTGAGGAATCGAGAAGTAAAGTTAGTAAAGGTTCAGTGGAGTGAAGCCGATGAAGATGCAACTTGGGAAACCGAGGAGAAGATGCGTGAGCTTTATCCATTTCTTTTTGAGGGTACATTTTCAATCTCTTTTCCTTGTTGGCATATCTTTCTTTTGCTATCCATGTTTATCTAGTTTATCTTGTTTCGTAAATCTTGTCATGAGAACCTTAGGTAGGAACCCTTTGGTCGAAACATGTATTTGAAACATGTTATGCTCGATGTTTGCAAGTGGTTGCAAGTGTTTGCACGTGGTTACTCGTGGATGCATGGTACACGTAAGGCACTAAGATTGGCTCACACACTTTCATACCGCATATGCATGAGTGTTTATGCTTATTCATGGATGAAACTTGTTATGTTATCACGTGGATGTTGCATATGGATGAATGTTATGTGCACTCATACAGAGATTATGAATTATGTTAGGGATTCACATACATATTGGACGCATTTCACTAACATAGTTTGCATTAAGGAGGTGTACTGAATCAGTAACCGCCTGACTTTCGCATTAGATAGGTACATATACACACACCTTTGCATATGTTCATACAACATTTAGAATCTTTTAAGGACAATGACTGCTCGTGGATGATGTTTTGAGTAGATGGATGATGGATGGTAGGATACGTTCTTCCTTGAAGATTTCGGGGACGAAATCCTTTATGGTGGGGAGAATGTAACAACCCGTATTTTTAAACAACACGTTATAGCTTAAAACAGGGACGAATTAAATGTTAAATTTTGAATCAGGGGAAACGGGTTGTGCCATTGCGTTCGTCTCTGAAAAATACGCGAAATAGAGTCCGAGTTTTCGAAAAACGGAGCCCGTATGACCAAGTTATGGCCCGTCAAAGTTTTCAGAAAATTTCAAAAACAGTTCAAATTTAAATTCGGAATTCAAATTCAGCCAAAACAGACTGGGCGGGAAAATTCCCGCCCAGACAGGTCGACAGGGGGGTCGACACTAGGGTCGACCTCCCTCCAACCAGGTCGACACTAGAGTCGACCTGGGGGTCGACCTCCCTGGTCGGCCAGGTCGGCCTGGTGCAATTATTTTGGCTGTTTGGACCTGTTTCGTTGGCTAGTTACGTGATTTGATGGCTCAAATTTGATTTAGGTTTAATCCTATGGATAAAACTAATCCTAATCTCTATAAAAAGATCCCTAAGCCTACCCTAAACTCACACAAACTAGTCCTACAACTAAGTGCTGCCAAATGCTCTCTAATCATGGCCTCCACCTTCTTCATGAGAGCATGAGTGTTCCAAATCAAATCTAAGTCCAAGAAGCTATCTTTCTTAGTTCAAAGAGCCATCTTTCTTCGTCATAGAAGCTATTTTACTTATTTCTCAAGGATTAGAGTGGAACATATTATTTTCTTTGCGGATTTGCTAGAGGCTTCTTCTCAATCTTATATTCTAAATCACTTAGCCACGAATTGTAAGCCATATTCTACTCTTAGATTTAAACTATGAAGTTAAATATGACATGTTGCAAGTTTGAGTTTGGGCCTAAGTATGATTTGGGCTTTGAATCTAACATGTTATGCATAGATTTGTTCTATGTATGTTTGTAAAGCTATCACCTTGACTTTGTGGATAAAAAGCTATGAGCTTTATTTGTTGGTTATGCATAATGCAACATAGAGCTTGGTAGTTATGCATAAATGCAACATAGAACCATCTCATAACCTTTATGTTAACTTTCTTATGATGTTATGTGTGAATCACTAGTTGTCATCCTATGCCATCTATGACCATGTATCACCTATTTGCTAAGTTTGATGTCATGCATGTTTTGAGGCTTATAATGTAATATGCAAGTTTAATGAACACATTTTGCCTCATGTGCCACCATGTTTAACTTGTGGCCAAATCCTATCACCTTATGCCCATTTTTGTCATGCTTCTAAGTTCCCTCTTTTAATCCATTTTGTGTTGTGACGAAACGTACATGCGATGGGGATGCGTCTGGGTAGTTAGTTAACTTGAATGACATAAAAACATGGTTTAGAAATATGGCATGTGATTATGCTTAAAAAATATGAACATGGACATGACATGTAGAAAACATGAAAGTGGCCAACTCGAGTTTGGGTTGAGTTTGTAGCATAAATCTAACCGGAACTGACCGGCCTAACTAGTAGCTACAAACAATAGGACCCAATGTGAGTAGTTGGTCATGTCGCGCTTAAAACCCGAGGTTAGACTAAGTTGTGGTTTAAAGCTACCTGGACCGGCCCGGCTTAACTAGTAACCACAACAAGGTCTAATGTGAGAGGTTGTGTGCATTAAATTAATTAATGCCACATGATAGGGTTAAGTCATGGACCACTTGAATACTTAACCAATTAAACACGATGCGTTGATAGGGTTAAGTCATAAACCTTGGGTGCACTTAACCAACTTGATACATGATGGGATAGGGTTAACCACACTTAACCTGTTAGAAACCCTAGTTACGCGGTGCTTTTCAGCAGTAACCCTCTTGGATGTATCAACGATACCCTAGGGACTAGGCTAGGGTGGGGCACAATTACTGGGCTGATTGTAAGCGACCAGAACGACGGCTGAGTTGGTGCACCGGTGTAGGTTCAGGCGAACTATGGTCGTGCACATAGTCCGGATTTGAAAAAGCAGGCACGGGCACAAGTAGCTTTAGACTGTGCTTGCTTGATTCGTGTCAGTGGTTGGCACCCTAGGACTTGATACACCCTAGGGTGGACCTAGCACAGTTTGGCTACATTCCGTGATTGGGCCATATGACACCGACATTTGACGAATTAAGCTTGTGGGAGCCGATTGAGTAGACCGAGTGGTTGGACCTTGATTTAGGTCATCTCATGATGTTGGGCCTACTTTGGGCCAAGGGATCATTTCTTGTTTATACTTGACATGAATTAGAATACTAGTACACTTGGTGCAACTTAACCTTGTATATGCGATGCCACACTTGATCTATCTTGTTAACTTTTCACCATGCCAGTTATCATCCTATGTTTCATCTCTGTTTTACATGTCCAGTTAACTTTATAAGTTTTTATACTAATAGTACGTAGGACTTACCAGTCTTTTTGACTGACCCATTTTTTCCCTTCTTTTCTTCCGTCCCCCCCCCCCCCCCCAGGTTCTCAGTGTGGGAATACTAGCACCTAGCTTGGATCTTTAGCTTGCTTACTGGATAGCTCATGTACGGTTTGGACTTGAGCTCGCTATGGCTTTATCACTTCTACTATGGGGAATAGTTTACTTTATGTTATTTCCAGTTTTTAGTTTATGTTTCTAGACTTGTAGTAGTTGGAAAACAATGACTCAGTACTTTGTTGTAACTTGACTATGGTTTTGAAATAGTAGTTTTATCCGCTACTTTACTTACTCTGTTTTACTTATACGTTCTGTCTTGTGATATCTTTATGCATGTTTACCTTGTCCAACACCCCTCCAAAGCCAGTGTACTTGCAAGAGTGACCCTGGCGGAGGTGGGTTGTCACACATTGTGCGTTCATTGACAAGCAAAATCTCGTCGAAAATCATATTTATCCAATTTATCTCAATATCCCCATAAATTGCATATAATGCCTTGAAGTTTTCTTTATATACGACATCAAAATTACCAACCCTTGGCAATAAACAGCGTGTGATGAAATGATGTAAAACATGAGCTGTAGGCCGTAAGTTAATCTCCTTAGTGCTAGTTTTATGATCCTCGATAAAAAGATGGCTGATTTTATCACCATTATTGATAGTGCAGAAATCCAAAGAAAATTCTCTTCCACTATTTGGCGAATTGAGAACCATGGCCATTCGTTCCTTTGAAATGGAAACATGCTGAACACAAACTACAGACCAAAGACAATTAGAAGAATTCTCTGGTTTGAATTTTGGTAGGTTAAGATTGGCAAAGAACAACCGAATCATAATATGATTAATTTCTACGTTGTTCTTATCAAAGGTAAGAAGTGATTTAATACGAGCCTTATCCAGTAGTTCTTCAACATCATAGAGGATAAAAGCAGAAAGATTTATGAAAGAACCTTCGTGAATGGTGTAATCCTTCATAGCATTCCAACGTTTCAGTGCAATAGGATCCATGAGCCATTGTTTGATGTTAGAATCTATGGGTTGGAGTGAAGTGGAACTTAATTTTTTGTGTTTCTTTTGAGGTGGTGCCATCGATTATAGAGAAATTGATTTGGGGGTGTTTGTTTTTCAGGGATTTGAGAGAAAGGAGATAAATAAATAATGAGTGAAGAGGTGGGATATATGAATCGACATGTGAATTCGTAGTTGAAAAAACTGAAAAACGCGTAACCGGTCGACCGTTAGGGTTGGAACGGTCGAATGGTATTTGGAAGTTTTAATTCCATAGAACTTTATCGGTCAACTGGTCGAATTATACCGGTCGACTGGTATCTGAAACACGAATTTCCAAAGAAGATTGTCAGTCGACTGGTGGGATATAGACCGGTCGACTGGTTGACTTTTGAGTTGAAATTTTTCCAAAGAGTTTAATGGTCGACTGGTAATTTTTCTGGCGGTCGACCGGTTCCAAAATATAAATATTTCCAGAGATTTGATCGGTCGACTGGTCCATTCCTAACGGTCGACCGTTTCTATGTACATTTGTTTTTCTGGATTTATGAGTATATTAAAATTATATTTATTTCAACTCAACATGAATTCGAACAAAGATCATGAAAACAAGTAAAAAAAATAAAAATAAAAATAAACTTATTTTGCAACAAATACCATAAAAACGATATAAATTAATGAGAGGTAGATGACTTATCATCGGATATTTCTTTAACATTCGAAACTCTCGGCATCCATAGCGACCAATTTTCTCTAGCCCCTTCAATTCTCGCGTAATTACGATCCCATGAGTTAGGATTTCGAGATGTAGATGGAGGAGGTGGCATTGGTTCGTGAACCCCGTGTCTATCCGTGCTACAGAAAAATGACGCCATTCATTCTAAGACAGTTAAACGATCAGATGTGAGTTTTTGTTCATAATGAAATTGACGCTGGAGATCAATCTGATGTTTAGTGCAGTGATGAATTTCACTAATCTTCTCTCTTGTTCATGGAGAACACAATAATGCTTTCTTAGCACGTTTGGGTTTTGGTGTATCTCTGGGAGCATGCGAACATTCCTGTCTACTCATTGGTGTTTCCGTAGAGTAGTATTCTTCAGGTTCGGAATTAGTGACCGAGATATGTGATCGTTGTGCACATTCGTCACATATGTGTGCCATTATATAAAGAAATTATGAACTTGTATACAAATGTTTAAGGATGGAGATGCAGAAAACAATAGTAAAGGAGTAAGTATATATATAGGATTTACGAAATTTAAAGCAATGGTTAAAACACTCAGAGAATATAAGCCACTAAAAGATTGTAAAGCTCACAATTATTTGCTAATAATAGCAAAATCCTATTAACCAGCTAAGTTAATAAGAATATATGTGTCGTGTAGATAAGAACTCAATCATTACAGTGTATATTATACATCGAGTTCAGTTCTAGAAATTAAGCCGAGCTCTCTACATAAAGAAATAAAACTAGATTCGAGGAGAGGCGTAGTAAAAATGTCTGCTAGTTGGTTGTCAGTCTGTATATATTCGGGACATATTGTTCCTTTTTCAATATTGTCTCTTAAGAAATGATGTCGAATATCAATGTGCTTTGTTCGGGGATGATTGACTTGGTTTTTCGATAAATTGATTGCGCTTGTGTTATCATAGTATATGATGGATTTTGATAAATGTATATCAAAATCTCGAAGTGTTTGTTGCATATATAATACTTGAGTACAAGCTAAAGTTGCTGATATGTACTCAACTTCACATGTCGAGAGCGAAACGCAATTTTGTTTCTTACTAAACCAAGAGACAAGTGATTTTCCAACAAAATGGCACGTACCACTTGTACTCTTCCTATCCATGCGAGAGCCACCAAAATCAGCATCGCTATATGACACTAATTCAAATGGACAATCTTTTGGGTAGAAAAGACCAAAGTCTTTGGTGTTATTAAGATATCGTATTATTCATTTTATAGCTTTTAAATGTGATTCTTTAGGATTAGCTTGAAACCTTGCACACAAACAAACACTCATCATAATAGTTGGACGACTTGCGGTAAGGTACAGGAGAGAACCAATCATGCTTCGATATAACTTCTGGTCAACATTCTTACCATGTTCATCTTTTTCAAGATATGTGGTCGTACTCATTGGAGTTGGTTTACCAGAGGTATTTTCTAAACAGAAACGTTAGACTAGATTTCCGCAGTAGTTCTCTTGACTAATAAAAATAACATTAAAAAGCTGTTTGATTTGAAGACCAAGGAAATACGATAGTTGTCCCATATGAGACATTTCAAATTCTTTGGTCATAATATGTGCAAACTCTTTGCAGAGTTTATAGTTTGTTGAACCAAAGATAATATCGTCTATATATATCTGGATGATTAATATATCTTTCTGAGAATATTTTATGAATAGAGTCTGGTCAACTTTACCAATTTAAAAACCAGAATCAATAAGATAGCTTCGTAATCGTTTGTACCAAGCACGAGGTGCTTGTTTTAATCCATATAAAGCTTTCTTAAGTTTATATACGTGATCAGGATATTTCTCATGTACGAACAAGGGAGGTTGTTCGACATATACATTCTCTTTGATAAACCCATTTAAGAATGCACTTTTGACATCCATTTGATAAAGTTTAAAATTATGATGACAAGCAAAGGACAATAAGATTCGAATAGCTTCTAATCGAGCTACGGGTGTAAAGGTTTCTTCATAATCGATACCTTCTTCCTGATTATATCCTTGTGCTACTAATCTTGCCTTATTTCTGGTTATATTTCCTTGTTCGTCAGCTTTATTTTTATAAACCCATTTCGTACCAATGACTGACTGATCAGTCGGTCTTTGAACAAGTTCCCACACATCATTGCGCTCGAACTGATTTTGTTCTTCCTGCAAGGCAATGATCCAGTAATCATCAGTAGCAGCTTCTTTAGGATTCTTAGGTTCGATATTTGAGAGAAACGCGAGATGACCCATTTGATTTAGTTGACTCCTTGTTCTTATTTGTGATGTTACTTCTGCAATAACATTTTGAACCGGATGATCTCTTAGAATTCTAGGAGGAGATTTAAATCTTGGTGGAGAAGGTACCACAGTAGGTTAAGGAATATCGTCAACAATTTCTGAGTCAGAGTCATTATTTGTGATGATAGGATTATTAGTGACTATGGTTTCTTCGTCATCTGAGACAATATGAGATGCTTTATAGAATTCATCATAAGGGACATGAAGTGATTCTTCAATAGTTTTAGTTCTCTTGTTAAATATACGATAGGCCTTGCTTCTTTCCGAATATCCGACAAATATACCTTTATCGGATTTTGAATCAAAATTTCCAAGATGGTCTTTCGTATTCAAAATAAAGCATTTAGAACCAAAAACTTTGAAATATGAGATATTTGGCTTTCTTTGATTAAATAGCGCATAGGATGTATTCTTGGTCAGAGGTCGAATGGATACACGATTCAAAACATAACATGCAGTTGCAATAGCTTCTGCCCAAAATGTTTTGGTAGAGTGGATCCATTTAATAATGTTCTTGCACATTATTGTAAAGTTCGATTTTTCCATTCTACAACCCTGTTTTGTTGTGGAGTTCTAGGAAATGAAAAATTATGATTTATAGCTTTCTTTGTACAAAAATGTTCAAACTCATTATTTTTGAATTCTCCGCCATGATCACTTCTTATTTTTTTAACCTTAAGTCCTTTTGACTTTTGAATTCTCTTAACGAAGGATTTGAAATGTTTGAACGTGTCACTTTTGTTTTTCAAGAAAATCGCCCATGTATAACGGGAGTAATCGTCAACTATTACAAGCACATAGCGATTATGGTTTATTGACTGAACCATTGTTGGTCCAAATAAATTCATATGTAATAGCTCAAGTGGTTGTAACGTAGATATAACTTTCTTGGATATGAAAGCCGATTTAGTCAATTTTCCTAATTTACATGCATTACAAAGATTATTAACCGTAAAACTAATTTTGGGTAGGCCTTTAACTAGATCATTTTTAGCTAGCTTGTCAATAGTTCTGAAGTTTATGTGACAGAAACGTTTGTGCCATAGCCATGGATCATTATCATTTTCTACAAGACACATATCTGAGTTATGATTGATATTCATATTCAGAATATAGATATTTATGTCTCTATAGCCTTCAAAAACTAGATTTCGATCTTTATCTAAGACACTACAATTATTGTCCGAAAAGGAAGTAGTAAAACCTTTGTCGCACAATTGACTGATATTTAGTGTGTTATGTTTCAAATTTCAAACTAGCATGACATTAGTAATAAGAGGTAAGTTAGATGTACCATAATTGCTCACATCGCATTTGCCGATGATATAGCCTTTTATATTATCTCCAAAAGTGACTGAGCCACCATCTGAATAAGTGATATTTGGTAAGAAGCTCTTGTCTCCAGTCATATGCTTCGAGTAACCACTGTCCAGTATCCACTTTCCTCTTTTCTTGAGTGGGACCTAAAAAAATCAAATTAAGTCCATGGTACCCACTTTTTTATAGGGTCCTAAGAGTTAGATCTTAGGAGTCCAAACCCATACGGGTCCGGTATCCCCTTTATACATATAATTTGGATTGTGATGCACATAATTCAGAAAATTTTGAATGTACTTGTTCCTAATCAAATTGTTATTTGTTTTAGGAACCCATATTTTTGTAGACTTGACATTCTTCTTTTGAAATTTCACAATCGGTTTTAGTTTGGAATATAATAAACTAAGATTTATCTTAGCTTCAGTTTCTTGTACTAACTTATTTTTCAATTTTTTTTATTACCAAGAAGTTTCTTGATAACTTGTCTCTTATATCCCAAGCCATGTTTATTTGTAGCAGATTGTGAACTTTCAATAATTTTTGTCAAATTTTCTCGACCTTTGTTAAATTTAGAAACATTTTGAGTAATGTCATCTAACTTTGTTTGTAAACTAGCTTTTTCAAGGTCTAACATTTTGACTTTTGCCTTAAGCTCATGATTTACGGTAGTAAGAGCATCATTTTTCCTTTTTTGAGTTTCAATTTCTTGACTCAAAAGAGATAGTTGAGAATCAATATTAGATGATGATTCTTGAGCTTTTTCAAGTTCTTCCTCTAATATTTTCTTTTCATCTTTTAGCATATCTCGTTCAAATTCAGCTCTACTTAAATCATCTTAAGCTTGTTTGCATTGTCGTTTCATATCTTTAAATTTATATATCAGTTCAGCATTTATATCAAGAACTTCTTCAAAAGAAGGAATTTGTACCTCATCTTCTTTAGCCATAAAACATATATTTGCTTGTTCATCATCTGAGTCACTTTCACTATCAGATGAAGATGAGTCTGAATCATCCCATGTCACTGAGAATGCTCGTTTCTTTGACTTGTCCTTCTTGTGTTTGAATTTTTCATTTTCTGACTTCTTCTTTTGCTCCGGACAATCTTTGTGCATGTGTCCCTTTTTGTGACAGTTAAAGCATTCTACATTTGAAGATGATGGTTTATTTGATCCGAACTTCTTTTTGTTGTATCGACTAGCTTTTCATTGCTTTAAGAATTTCTTGAATCCTTTCGCAATGAATGCTAGATCCTCATCTTCGGAATCTGAGATGTCTTCATCTTTCTCGGCATGAAAAGCTACATTTTTCTTTTCTTCTTTTTGTTCTTTTCGAGCTTGCAAGTTAGCTTCATAGGACATAAGATTTCCTATCAATTCGTCTAGCTTCATGGTGGAAAGATCATTAGCTTCTTCTATTGATAATACTTTTCCTTCACATTCATTAGTCAGAGAATGTAGCATTGTTGAAACTACATCAAAATCAGAATATTTTTGTCCTAATCCGATAAGTGCATGATGAATGGTTTGAAACCTTGAATACATCTCATTGATAGTTTCATTTGGTTTCATTTTGTAATTTTGAAATTGACTTTTCAGCAAAGCTTTTTTTGCTTGTTTAACCTTGTTAGTACCTTCATGAGTGGTTTTTAGTGTTTGCCAAATTTGATATGAAATGGTACAGATACTAACACGGTTATATTCATTTTGATCTAATGCACAAAACAACATATTGATTGCTTCTGCATTTACAGCAGCTGCGGTTTTCTCAACAGCCGTCCATTCTGCATACTCAGTCGTTGGATTGACTATTTCTTTCTGAGTAGCATTACAAGCATCATAGTTAGTTGATTGCATGTAAAAAGCCATACGTGTTGCCCAATAACTATAGTTAAGACCATTAAAGAAAGGAGGTCTTTGTGTTGATTGACCTTCTGTGTAAGTAGTTTTCGTGCTACTACTTGGGTTATCTGCCATATTACTAGAATATATCAAATAACTGTGTTACAGTTATGTGATGACCGTGCTCTGATACCAATTGAGAATGCGAGTGTGTATGTGCTAAGTATAATACACACAAGGATCGTGTAGTATGACAAACAATATTCAAGTATAAAGTAATAGCTAGTCACAGATAAGTAAATATAGTAAATGCAGGAAAAAAAATTTTCACACCAGAGATTTTTATACTGGTTCGGAGCACCATCGTACGTCCAGTCCCAGATCTCCTATCTAGAACTTCACTAAACAACTACCTCACTTCACCCGGAGGAACAGGTTCCCAACACCCGAGCAGCCGAACGCGATTTCACGCCTCTATCAACACAGGGACTTCACAACTTGCCTCCTACAACACTGAGGACTTCAGACAAGATAATTAAACTTGTAATT
Organism: Allium sativum; assembly: GCA_030737875.1. Taxonomy (NCBI): domain Eukaryota; kingdom Viridiplantae; phylum Streptophyta; class Magnoliopsida; order Asparagales; family Amaryllidaceae; genus Allium; species Allium sativum. The sequence goes on along the minus strand of CM060923.1, from coordinate 730,080,784 downwards.
TGACAATGTGTGTTCTCAATAACACAAATTTGTCAATTCTGGTACACGCTTCCTATAATCTTATCCTAAAATATGATCTTGTGATTATGAAGATTTGGAAGATGATATCATTGTTTGAATCTAAAGAACAATATATAGATTCAAGGATTCAAATAACGATATGTGAGAATTATGAGCTTTTGAATGCTTTTAGAGAGCAAGAATGAAATCAGCAATTAGATAGCAAGAATAGAAAGAACTATTGTATTTAAAATGGTGATTTCATGTTGCTTTTATAGAGGATGGAGAGTCGTAATCATTGGTAAAGAGAAGCAATGAATAGAGATGATTTTTGTCGAAGAGAAAAGGAAACAACCCTTCATAAATAAGAGTGTCTATTCGAAAAGTTATTTCAGTTCGTAGACCAGTCGACTGGGTAAAAATGACCAGTAGACTGGTATTTGAATATATGTATGTTATATATATGTCTGCACGTTCATTGTGCATTTCTGCCCAGAAACGGTCGACCGCCCAGAATGAAATCGGTCGACCGGTTTCCGATAGTATGCACAATGAATGTGCATACATATATATACATATATATATATATATATATATTCAAACCATTGAGGTATATGATTATTTGAGGATAGATTTTAACATTTATAACCTAATTAAAACTCGAAATAATCAACCTCTAATATTAAATACCATTGAATCTCTTCTTTTTGTCGATCTTGAACTTCTCCTTGTCATTTAATCAAAACGCCGTGAATTCCTTGATTCAACAGAAATTACAGATCGTGGTTTAAGAAATTGAGATGCAAAGTTGAATCTATAAACTAGTAGTCGAATTGTTGAATCGTTGAATCATGATTTGATTGTAGAAGCAAATCCCCAAATATGCAATTCCTGGCCGTAGTCTTCAAGAAATAGTCTTCGCGATTTAATTTAATTTAATTTAATTTAAAGGAAGAAGAAGAAGCCATGTCCATCAATAATTTATGCAGCATAAGTTTAGAGAAGAATGGTGTAAAGAGAATGAGGCTAGGAGGCTGTTTATATAGGATTAGGCGGATGAATCTGGTCACGAAACAAGTCTAATTACATCAGAATGCACCAGGTTCAGAAATTGGGTGCGGGAGGCAGGTCGACCCCCAGGTCGACACTATGGTCGACCTGGTCCCTGGGAGGTCGACACTATGGTCAACCACTAGGTCGACCTGGTCCTGGGCGGGAAATTTCCCGCCCAGCCTATTCTGGGTTTTGAATTCGAATTTTCGAGCAGTTTTTTATTCTGAAAATTCCTGAAATTTCGGAGGGTCATATCTCCCTCATACGGACATCGTATCTCACAAATTCGGACTCGTTTCCAAGAAGAATTTCGAGACTAACGCAATGGCGCAACCCGTATCCCTTGGTTCTTATTTTAAAATTTAATTCTGCCTTGATTTATGGTTTTAACACGTTATTAAAATTCGGGTTGTTAAACAATCCAAACAATTCGTCATCTTTCATATTTGTCGATCTACCCCTACAATGCTTAAACTACCCCTACTTCTCTTAGTACTTGAAAACAACCCTTCTTTTTACTCCTACCCATAATTCTCTAAATAGCCTTACTTCCAACAAGTACCCCTACTTTTTAACAACTATTGTAGTAACCCGGATTTCGAGCGACTTTGGTTTTCGACGTAAGCTCGACGTCGATAACCAAAACATCAAAAAATCCCGGTAATTAATGAAAGAAATTAGAAGGTGAGAATAGATAAGATAGAAACTTAGAATAGAAGAAGAAGAAGAACACAACATCAGAGTAACACGAACCTCACAGCGGAACGAATAACATATAGTAGATAACATAACTTTGAAATATAACAGTTATGTATACAATAACACTTATCAGAGTACAACACTTACAACACAGCGGAAATAACTATAGCTATATGATCTTGAAGCCTCCTGCTCCACGCTTTTCCAGTATATCTGTAGATTCCTGACTACTTGACTGCCCGTACAAAATTAGGCACCAAAGAGTTTAGGGAAAACAAAACAAATAAACTCCGGGTCAGTCATGGGACCGGTATGAGTAAAACAGTTTAAACAGGTATATGAACAAGTAAACGATATCTCATAAGACCACGCCGCAGAACGGAACGGGTTTTTCCCTTATGAAAATCCAAAATATCTTTATATCAAAAACCTTTTGATATTATAATAATGTCTATATACAAATAGATATCAACTAGTAGAAACGCTTTTATCTCACGTTCTACATATATAGTATACAATCAAAATCGCAAGCACGTATTGGATAATGGATTTCCAACTATGCCAAGGTATGGAACCACCTTCTGATCAGTGTACTCTAGGAACAATACACTGGAGTTCAACAAGAACATCTTGTAACTCAGCCACACATGACCGACCACTCATTTCGCTTGAGTGTATCGAATGTACATCACCAACGGTTGGGATCAGCAACCGTTCCCGTATATATATGGGACAGCATTGATAGATTTAAGAAACAAATGAATATTCACTAGATAGGTGATTATACACCCTACTTCGGTGCGACCGACTTAGCCATGCTGCCTGCCCGATTTCTGTCATTTACCGGTTGTGAGGCTAGAAGCAACGCTTTATCATCACAATAGATTCACTTCGAATGCCACATTGTCAGATCCATCGAAAATCACTAATTGACGTCTACAACAATACATTACGTGTCAGCTAAAAGAAGTTTCCTTCTCCGCTTCCACTCTTGGTACGGTTGAAGAAATCAATGTACGTGACTTTTCTGGAAATACTCTGTCAGACATCCATCTTCATTCACTTAAAATGTCACATCGTCATACCCGCCAAATCACAAATTGACTTATTCAAAAATAACACGGGTATACAGCTAAGAGAAACGAATTCCTCCGCCACCAAACGTGAATACGTTTGAACAGATCAACTTACGCGATCCATTAGATATACTCTGTCAGACCTTCGTCCATACAAGTTGTCCTGGGACTGGACAAACCGAAGGCACTATTCTGTAAACAGGATAGCCCTTGCATTTTACTCCGTCTTCAATTATCTTTGGCATATATGATTCGCGACGTTTATGCCAATACAGAGTGGTTCTTTGGATAAAAATCCAACCGGTCTCTCCATATTAACAACGTTAAAATGGTCAAAAACTTCGATAGTCGGTGAGTTAACTATCAAAGAAAATAAGTGTGCAAACAACGATATTATTTCGAAATGGAAATTATATCGAACAAACTTCATTTAACCTAAATCTCTTTAGTTCATTTACTTATCTCCTGTTTCCCTATATTCTAAATTCTTATTTTTCTTTTATCAGAAAATATTTCTGATTCTCGTTTGGAAAACATTTCCAAAACTCTTTTATGATCAAACCTTACCATTTCTTAGTTAAGAAGGAAGTCACTCAAGTTGGGCTCTCTGACCTTAACTGAACAACGTTATAACTTCGAAATGGTCAAAGTTTATCTTTTAATCTTTAACAACTTCTTTACGCCTTTCTCGAATTCAATTTTACTAGTCCACTTCTATATTTAAAACATTGGTTATAACGATAACGTTATAATCCCTACTTTCGAATTATCTAACTTTAATTATAACTTCTATTCTTATTAGTGAATAATTAACCTAACACTTATTTATTTATAAATAAATAAATCTCTATTTAGACACTGGAAAGTATAAGTACTTTCCCGAATTCGATATAATCGAATTTGCCGATTAACTCTCTTCGAGAAATCTCTATTTGATTAACTCTTCTTTGAATAACCTATATTCGATTACTCCTTCTCGAATAAACGATATTCGATAATCTCTCTTCGAATAACTAATATTCGATAACTCTTCCTTTTCAAATATCTCATATTTGAAAATCTCATTTCGATTAAACTATAATCGATAACTCCTTCCGATGAAACTAACATCGATAACTCCTTTCGATGAAACTAACATCTATTTATTTAACTCGACGAACTTAACTCGACTAACTTAACTTGACTCGACTAACTCGACTTACTTGGTTCGACCAATTCGATTCGATTAACTAGGCTCGACTAACTTGACTCGACTTACTTGGTTCGACCAATTCGATTCGATTAACTAGGCTCGACTAACTCTATTGGTTTAACTCTAATCGATTAGTTCTATGGTTTAACCCTAATCGATTAATTCTATTTGACTAACCCTATTCGGCTAACTCGACTAACTTGGATCGACCGACCAGGTTTGATTAACCTGACCCATTTGGTTTGACTGACCAGGTTTGGCTAACCTGACCCATTTGGTTTGACTGACCGTGTTTGGCTAACCTGACCCATTTGGTTTGACTGACCGTGTTTGGCTAACCTGACCCATTTGGTTTGACTGACCTTGTTTGGCTAACCTGACCCATTTGGTTTGACTGACCATGTTTGGCTAACCTGACCCATTTGGTTTGACTGGCCTTGTTTGGCTAACCTGACCCATTTGGTTTGACCACTGGGCTTGACTACTTGGTTCGACCACTTGGTTTGACCATTTGGTTCGAATACCATATTCGACTAACTCCTCTCGATTCATTAAAATCGATTAACTCATCTCGATTGACTAAATCAATTAACTCCTATCGATTAACTAAATCGATAAACTCCTTTCGATTAACTAAGTTTGATTTGATGTACTCGACTGACCAAGTTCCACTAACTTGACCAGCTTGGTTGTACTGACCAGGTTCGACTAACTTGACCAGCTTGACTCGATTGGTTCGACTCGACTAGCTCGACTCGGTTGGTTTGACTCGACCATCTTGACTCGATTGGTTCGACTCGACCATCTTGACTCGATTGGTTCGACTTGACCAGCTCGACTCGGTTGGTTTGACTCGACCATCTTGACTCGATTGTTTCGACTCGACCATTTCGACTCGGTTGGGTTCGACTAGCTTGACAAGTTTGGTTCGACTAGTTTGGTTTGACCACTTAACTAACTTGATTCGAATATTTATATCCGACTAACTAACTTTTCTTTTATTTCTATTTATTTCCTAAATAGATTTCCTTTTGTATAATCTATTTATTTTCCTAAATAGATTTTCCTTTATAACTCTAATTATTTAATCCCTAATTAAATATCCTTTATTCTATTTATTTAATCTAAATAAATATTCCTTTATTTTATTTATTTATTTCTAAATAAATATCCTTTTATAAAATCCTTCGATTTTATAAATAGATTCATTTTCAATATAAATATTGAAAATCCCATTTTCTACATTTTCAGTGTTTTCTATTTTTTTAAACAACCAACTGTCAATGATCAATATCATCTAAACATATACAATCAACAACAGATTATATATCACAGTATATATCACAATATACAAATAACAGTAAAATAAATGTTGAGGAATCCAGTCGGATTCCTCCAACCTGTTTCCCTGCATCCACCGATGTTAAACAACGTATATAACATCACTTGCATTTCTAATGAAATACACTGATATCAAAATCACCGTTTAATAACGATATATATATATATATATATATCCATACTGTTTTCAATCAATTATTTAACAGTCCAATCTACAGTCCAATTTAACAATACAACTTAACAGTCCAAATTAACAGCACATAACTAGCAGTCAAATACAGAAAAAAAATACAATTTATATTAAAATATAAATTTGAGGAGAGTTAGTGAGTTTTTACTCACTTTTGCGCGTTAGCCGTTAAATAACGGTTTGCGTTATTTGATTCAATCGGACAATTTATTTCGCCATAAATTGTAACGAGCTCGGATTCACTCCCGGTCAGTGTCATTGTGTTGCTCCCGTCTATACGATCCCAACGCCACTTGCGGTTCTCGATTCTGACCTCGTATGACCAAGATATGATTTTACGAAGTTGAACACTATTTAATTAAATTAACTTGGATTTAAATAAAAATAGATGGGCTTTACCTAACACTCTTTGGCCCATTTCCCTTCTACTTGAACCCGACCCATTTGTACTCCTTCTCCCTCAAACAAACGGCCGTGACCCCCTTGTACAAACTCCACCCTTCTCGTTCGTTCCTCCTCCATTATCTCCACCTCCATCACCTTTAAATTCAATTAAAAATAACCACAATACTCCTCATCAAATCCTCCATCTCGTGACCCCTGTGTACTCGAGCTCGACTTCACCTTCTCCAATCCGTCGTTCACCCCAACAGTAAACCACCGCCACATTTTTATCATCGAACTCGCCCAAAACAACCCCAGACTCTCGAAATCTCCTCACAAACCCATATACACACTTAGATTTCCAAATCGGTGCACCAATATCCCACAAAAATCCAACCCTAGCCTACTGTAAAAAAAACCAGCGAGCATATGTGGTATTCGAACTGAAGAAACCCCATACCAAACAGCAGAGAACCTCACCAGAAAACTAAATAAGCTTGTTTTGGATTTCTAAAATTTTCCTTTGATTTGTTTGGGGATTTTGAAAGACCATGAAAATGTTTTAGGGAAAAAGAACTGGCGGCTACGCATTTTGATCAAAGAAAATATCTGATTAGGGTTTTAGAGGGTAATGGTATTTTATAGGAGAAAAAGTATTATTTTTATATTATATTTTTATTTTCCATTTAAGTCCATCGCTGCTTGAATTTGTCCTCAAAAATTCCTGTGACCACATACGATACTCAAAAATCACGAAAACTGGCATGCAGTTACAGTTCGACATTACGGCCCCAACGAAACTGGTTTCGTCGAATTCCGACTCCGTATGCTCACACAGCATATTTTTAACTGTCAAAATACTAACTGTTTCTCACTCTAACAACCCGTACGGCTACACAGTGACTCTAAAAATCACGAAAATGGAAATCTAACACCTATTTGACATTGCGGATCCAACAAAACTGGTTTCGTCGAATTCCGGCTTCGTTTGCAAAAATGGCTATTTTTAACGCTTTGAATAACCCATTTAAATATATAAATATATTTAAATAAATTTAAATATTAATAATTTAATATTATCGTTTATATTCACATATGATATCGTACAGCTCCAGAATATCATATCAGAATATACAGTTTGATATTTCAGATTTTAGATTATCTCGTTATTCAGTCCATATCGAAAATCCTTTTATCACGTATATAAAGCGTCGCAAATTATAAAGGAATTCTACAGCGACTTTTCCGAAATTTGATTTGGACGTACATCAAAATCTACACGATTAAATCCCGATTTTTCTCTTCCACTAGAAAGATATACTCCACCAGCTCCACACGTTTCTTGTTTCATAGAAATCCGGCTTAAAACGAATCCTGTACATTCAGTTGAAGTTCAAATCGCCAAATAGCTAACTGCAGCGCCATTTCGAGCTCGTTTATAAACATATTATAAACTATACGTTCAACTGTCGTCGATTCAATATAATCGTTATTATATTTCGAATCGAAACTCCACCAAATCTCGTATGCTATTCAATTTACACGATATTGTGAATTTCACTATTTCTGACTATTTCGACATTATAATATATTTTATTATATTATAATTATTAATTAAAATTCAATATTATTTAATTCACGTTCTCGATATCGATAAATTGATATTTAATAATTAAATAAATAAATTATTCAACAGCTAAAAATGCGGGTTACTACAATCTTCCCCCCTTAATAAAATTTCGTCCTCGAAATTGCTAAGCTAGGGGATGACCCTATCTTCTGGGTAAAAATTTATCTGTTTACCTCTTGTCTCCGGTTTCAACTGAACCAATTAATATCGACTAAAATATTAATTTATTCTGATTAACTAAATTTTCAAAAATTCTGAAAATTTTCTAACACCTTAACTTTTCGAAAAATTTTGCCAGCACCTCCTTTGTACTGGTCAATATCTCAAACTCCAACTCCCCTCTCTGGGCCTTCTTTAATCCAAAAGAAAATCAAACAGCCAAGCGGCTTGCCAATTCGGCTCATAAATCTCATATCCATATATAATATAAACTGGTACCTTTTTGTCGGGAATATCAACTCTATCACTTCCATATGCTATCAACTCAGCATATACCAGTGTTATTTCCATCAAATTCCAATCAGTTCATATCCTCCAAACCAAATCGAATTTCATTCGAACCCGAATATCAAATTTCAAATTCTTAACTCATCAACCCAATTCCATAGCAGATTATTCTCTAATCCAATTCAATTCTATTTAACTCAGTTCAAGTTAATATTTCAATTTTTTTTTCTACTATCTTATTCTATTTAACTTCATAAGTTAAAATTAAATTCCGAAACTTAATTTCCTGGGTCTATTTCAAATCAATTTGAAATTACAATGCCAATTCAAAACCTTTGAATTTCTAAACAACTTGTTTTCTCAAAACAATTCAAAAACAAAACCTTTGGTAGTAGTCCGTCACTTAACTTGAAAATGAACACTGATGATGTCGCGATTAATCATCAGAATCTATTTTCCAGCTATCGAAGTGAGTTCAATACTATATCACCTTTAGTTTGAAAAACGTTTTCAAAATCTCCCAGGAACTTAAAATTTCCTTATTTTAATTCCAATCTGATTTAAATTCAGATTTTTCTTCATTTTATTTCATATACTTTACTTATATGAATTCTGATTAGTCATTTATAATCATTTTACCTTTTTATAATCTTACTCGATTATAATAACAACCAACACAACCAATATACTATATCAAATATATTCGGGTAAAATTATTCCATTTACCCTCTTTCAAAACATACCATGACGGTTCATCGTATTCGAGTGTTTAGTAACCCCTATCGATACAGTGGATCAAACCGATCGACCAGAATTTACAAACAACTCAACCAATAAAACTCCACAATATAAAATCATTTTATATTAACTAACAAATACGTTCACTCGTATATATACACTCAAACTCAGTCTAGGATATTACTAATCCCATCTCTACTGAATCATGCCACAGAGCTAAGGTAATAACTAAACCTTGCTCTGATACCAACTGTAGTAACCCGGATTTCGAGCGACTTTGGTTATCGACGTAAGCTCGACGTCGATAACCAAAACATCGAAAAATCCCGGTAATTAATTAAAGAAATTAGAAGGTGAGAATAGATAAGATAAAAACTTAGAATAGAAGAAGAAGAAGAACACAACATCAGAGTAACACGAACCTCACAGCGGAACGAATAACATATAGTAGATAACATAACTTTGAAATATAACAGTTATGTATACAATAACACTTATCAGAGTACAGCACTTACAACACAGCGGAAATAACTATAGCTATATGATCTTGAAGCCTCCTGCTCCACGCTTTTCCAGTATATCTGTAGATTCCTGACTACTTGACTGCCCGTACAAAATTAGGCACCCAAGAGTTTAGGGAAAACAAAACAAATAAACTCCGGGTCAGTCATGGGACTGGTATGAGTAAAACAGTTTAAACAGGTATATGAACAAGTAAACGATATCTCATAAGACCACGCCGCAGAACGGAACGGGTTTTTCCTTTATGAAAATCCAAAATATCTTTATATCAAAAACCTTTTGATATTATAATAATGTCTATATACAAATAGATATCAACTAGCAGAAACGCTTTTATCTCACGTTCTACATATATAGTATACAATCAAAATCGCAAGCACGTATTGGATAATGGATTTCCAACTATGACAAGGTATGGAACCACCATCTGATCAGTGTACTCTAGGAACAATACACTGGAGTTCAACAAGAACATCTTGTAACTCAGCCACACATGACCGACCACTCATTTCGCTTGAGTGTATCGAATGTACATCACCAACGGTTGGGATCAGCAACCGTTCCCGTATATATATGGGACAGCATTGATAGATTTAAGAAACAAATGAATATTCATTAGATAGGTGATTATACACCCTACTTCGGTGCGACCGACTTAGCCATGCTGCCTGCCCGATTTCTGTCATTTACCGGTTGTGAGGGTAGAAGCTACGCTTTATCATCACAATAGATTCACTTCGAATGCCACATTGTCAGATCCATCGAAAATCACTAATTGACGTCTACAACAATACATTACGTGTCAGCTAAAAGAAGTTTCCTTCTCCGCTTCCACTCTTGGTACGGTTGAAGAAATCAATGTACGTGACTTTTCTGGAAATACTATGTCAGACATCCATCTTCATTCACTTAAAATGTCACATCGTCATACCCGCCAAATCACAAATTGACTTATTCAAAAATAACACGGGTATACAGCTAAGAGAAACGAATTCCTCCGCCACCAAACGTGAATATGTTTGAACAGATCAACTTACGCGATCCATTAGATATACTCTGTCAGACCTTCATCCATACAAGTTGTCCTGGGACTGGACAAACCGAAGGCACTATTCTGTAAACAGGATAGCCCTTGCATTTTACTCCGTCTTCAATTATCTTTGGCATATATGATTCGCGACGCTTATGCCAATACAGAGTGGTTCTTTGGATAAAAATCCAACCGGTCTCTCCATATTAACAACGTTAAAATGGTCAAAAACTTCGATAGTCGGTGAGTTAACTATCAAAGAAAATAAGTGTGCAAACAACGATATTATTTCCAAATGGAAATTATATCGAACAAACATCATTTAACATAAATCTCTTTAGTTCATTTACTTATCTCCTGTTTCCATATATTCTAAATTCTTATTTTTCTTTTATCAGAAAACATTTCTGATTCTCGTTTGGAAAACATTTCCAAAACTCTTTTACGATCAAACCTTACCATTTCTTAGTTAAGAAGGAAGTCACTCAAGTTGGGGTATAATTACCTCTCAGACCTTAACTGAACAACGTTATAACTTCGAAATGGTCAAAGTTTATCTTTTAATCTTTAACAACTTCTTTATGCCTTTCTCGGATTCAATTTTACTAGTCCACTTCTATATTTAAAACATTGGTTATAACGATAACGTTATAATCCCTACTTTCGAATTATCTAACTTTAATTATAACTTCTATTCTTATTAGTGAATAATTAACCTAACACTTATTTATTTATAAATAAATAAATCTCTATTTAGACACTGGAAAGTATAAGTACTTTCCTGAATTCGATATAATCGAATTTGCCGATTAACTCTCTTCGAGAAATCTCTATTTGATTAACTCTTCTTCGAATAACCTATATTCGATTACTCCTTCTCGAATAAACGATATTCGATAATCTCTCTTCGAATAACTAATATTCGATAACTCTTCCTTTTCAAATATCTCATATTTGAAAATCTCACTTTGAGTAAACTATAATCGATAACTCCTTTCGATGAAACTAACATCGATAAATCCTTTCGATGAAACTAACTTCGATTTATATAACTCGACGAACTTAACTCGACTAACTTAACTTGACTCGACTAACTCGACTTACTTGGTTCGACCAATTCGATTCGATTAACTAGGCTCGACTAACTTGACTCGACTTACTTGGTTTGACCAATTCGATTCGATTAACTAGGCTCGACTAACTCTATTGGTTTAACTCTAATCAATTAGTTCTATGGTTTAACCCTAATCGATTAATTCTATTTGACTAACCCTATTCTGCTAACTCGACTAACTTGGTTCGACCGACCAGGTTTGACTAACCTGACCCATTTGGTTTGACTGACCAGGTTTGGCTAACCTGATCCATTTGGTTTGACTGACCGTGTTTGGCTAACCTGACCCATTTGGTTTGACTGACCATGTTTGGCTAACCTGACCCATTAGGTTTGACTGACCATGTTTGGCTAACCTGACCCATTTGGTTTGACTGACCATGTTTGGCTAACCTGACCCATTTGGTTTGACGGACCTTGTTTGGCTAACCTGATCCAATTGGTTTGACCACTGGGCTTGACTACTTGGTTCGACCACTTGGTTTGACCATTTGGTTCGAATACCATATTCGACTAACTCCTCTCGATTCATTAAAACCGATTAACTCATCTCGATTGACTAAATCAATTAACTCCTATCGATTAACTAAATCGATAAACTCCTTTCGATTAACTAAGCTTGATTTGCTCGACTCGACTGACCAGGTTCGACTAACTTGACCAGCTTGGTTGTACTGACAATGTTCGACTAACTTGACCAGCTTGACTCGATTGGTTCGACTCGACTAGCTCGACTCGGTTGGTTCGACTCGACCATCTTGACTCGATTGGTTCGACTCGACCATCTGGACTCGATTGGTTCGACTCGACCAGCTCGACTCGGTTGATTTGACTCGACCATCTTGACTCGATTGGTTTGACACGACCATTTCGACCCGGTTGGGTTCGACTAGCTTGACTAGTTTGGTTTGACCACTTAACTAACTTGATTCGAATATTTATATCCGACTAACTAACTTTTCTTTTATTTCTATTTATTTCCTAAATAGATTTCCTTTTGTATAATCTATTTATATTCCTAAATAGATTTTCCTTTATAACTCTAATTATTTAATCCCTAATTAAATATCCTTTATTCTATTTATTTAATCTAAATAAATATTCCTTTATTTTATTTATTTATTTCTAAATAAATATCCTTTTATAAAATCCTTCGATTTTATAAATAGATTCATTTTCAATATAAATATTGAAAATCCCCTTTTCTACATTTTCAGTGTTTTCTATTGTTTTTAAACAACCAACTGTCAATGATCAATATCATCCAAACATATACAATCAACAACAGATTATATATCACAGTATATATCACAATATACAAATAACAGTAAAATAAATGTTGAGGAATCCAGTCGGATTCCTCCAACCTGTTTCCTTGCATCCACCGATGTTAAACAACGTATATAACATCACTTGCATTTCTAATGAAATACACTGATAACAAAATCACCGTTTAATAACGATATATATATATATATATATATATATATATATATATATATATATATATATATATATATATCCATACTGTTTTCAATCAATTATTTCACAGTTCAATTTAACAATACAACTTAACAGTCCAAATTAACAGTACATAACTAGCAGTCAAATACAAAAAAAAATACAATTTATATTAAAATATAAATTTGAGGAGAGTTAGTGAGTTTTTACTCACTTTTGCGCGTTAGCCGTTAAATAACGGTTTGCGTTATTTGATTCAATCGGACAATTTATTTCGCCATAAATTGTAACGAGCTCGGATTCACTCCCGGTCAGTGTCATTGTGTTGCTCCCGTCCATACGATCCCAACGCCACTTGCGGTTCTCTATTCTGACCTCGTATGACCAAGATATGATTTTACGAAGTTGAACACTATTTAATTAAATTAACTTGGATTTAAATAAAAATAGATGGGCTTTACCCAACACTCTTTGGCCCATTTCCGTACTACTTGAACCCGACCCATTTGTACTCCTTCTCCTTCAAACTAACGGCCGTGACCCCCCTGTACAAACTCCACCCTTCTCGTTCGTTCCTCCTCCATTATCTCCACCTCCATCACCTTTAAATTCAATTAAAAATAACCACAATACTCCTCATCAAATCCTCCATCTCGTGACCTCTGTGTACTCGAGCTCGACTTCGCCTTCTCCAATCCGTCGATCACCCCAACAGTAAACCACCGCCACATTTTTATCATCGAACTCGCCCAAAACAACCCCAGACTCTCGAAATCTCCTCACAAACCCATATACACACTTAGATTTCCAAATCGGTGCACCAATATCCCACAAAAATCCAACCCAAGCCTGCTGTAAAAAAAACCAGCGAGCATATGTGGTATTCGAACTGAAGAAACCCCATACCAAACAGCAGAGAACCTCACCAGAAAACTAAATAAGCTTGTTTTGGATTTTTCAAATTTTCCATTGATTTGTTTGGGGATTTTGAAAGACCATGAAAATGTTTTAGGGAAAAAGAACTGGCGGCTACGCATTTTGATCAAAGCAAATATCTGATTAGAGTTTTAGAGGGTAATGGTATTTTGTAGGCGAAAAAGTATTATTTTTATATTATATTTTTAATTTCTATTTAAGTCCATCGCTGCTTGAATTTGTGCTTAAAAATTCCTGTGACCACATACGATACTCAAAAATCACGAAAACTGGCATGCAGTTACAGTTCGACATTACGGTCCCAACGAAACTAGTTTCGTCGAATTCCGACTCCGTATGCTCACACAGCATATTTTTAGCTGTCAAAATACTAACTGTTTCTCACTCTAAAAACACGTACGGCTACACAGTGACTCTAAAAATCACGAAAATGGAAATCTAACAACTATTTGACATTGCGGATCCAACAAAACTGGTTTCGTCGAATTCCGGCTTCGTTTGCAAAAATGGCTATTTTTAACGCTTTGAATAGCCCATTTAAATATATAAATATATTTAAATAAATTTAAATATTAATAATTTAATATTATCGTTTATCTTCACATATGATATCGTACAGCTCAAGAATATCATATCAGAATATACAGTTTGATATTTCAGATTTTAGGTTATCTCGGTATTCAGTCCATATCGAAAATCCTTTTATAACGTATATAAAGCGTCGCAAATTATAAAGGAATTCTACAGCGACTTTTCTGAAATTTGATTTGGACGTACATCAAAATCTACACGATGAAATCCCGATTTTTCTCTTCCACTAGAAAGATATACTCCACCAGCTCCACACGTTTCTTGTTTCATAGAAATCCGGCTTAAAACGAATCCTGTACATTGAGTTGAAGTTCGAATCGCCAAATAGCAAACTGCAGCGCCATTTCGAGCTCGTTTATAAATATATTATAAACTATACGTTCAACTGTCGTCGATTCAATATAACCGTTATTATATTTCGAATCGAAACTCCACCAAATCTCGTATGTTATTCAATTTACACGATATTGTGAATTTCACTATTTCTGACTATTTCGACATTATAATATATTTTATTATATTATAATTATTAATTAAATATTCAATATTATTTAATTCACGTTCTCGATATCGATAAATTGATATTTAATAACTAAATAAATAAATTATTCAACAGCTAAAAATGCGGGTTACTACAACTATGAAGGGTTTGTTTTAGTAGCACCCAATCCAAATGATTCATCATCTTTCATATTTGTCGATCTACCCCTACTATGCCTAAACTACCTCTACTTCTCTTAATACTTTGAAACAACCCTTCTTTTTAATCCTACCTCTTGTTCTATAAATAGCCCTTACTTCCAACAACTACCCCTATTTGTTTAGTTCTGTGAATGGTTGGTTTTTGCATCACCCAATCCAAATGATTCATCATCTTTCATATTTGTCGATCCAATCCAAATGATTCATCGTCTTTCATATTTGTCGATCTACCCCTACTATGCTTAAACCACTCGTACTTCTCTTAATACTTCAAAACAAGCCTTCTTTTTAATCCAACCCCTAATTCTCTAAATGGCCCTTCCTTCCAAAAATTACCCCTATTTTTTTAACTACTGTGAAGGGCTGGTTTTTGCAGCACTCAATCCAAACGATTCATCATTTTTCATATTTGTCAATCTACCCCTACTATGCCTAAACTACATCTACTTCTCTTAATACTTCGAAACAACCCTTCTTTTTAATCCGACCTCTAATTCTCTAAATAGCCCTTACTACCAACAATTACCCCTATTTTTTAGGTTTTGTGAAGGGTTGGTTTTTACAGCACCCAATGCAAATGATTCATCATCTTTCATACTTGTCGATCCAATCCAAATGATTCATCATCTTTCACATTTATCGATCTACCCGAACTTTGCTTAAACTCCCCAAACATCTCTTTATACTTCAAAAAAGTCCTTCTTTTTTATCCTACCCCTAATTCTCTAAATAGCGCTTCCTTCCAACAGTTAGCCGTAATGCCCTATTATTTAACTATTGTGAAGGGTTGGTTTTTGCAACACCCAATCCAAACGATTCGTTACCTTTCATATTTGTCGATTTACCCCTACTATGCTTAAACTACCCCTACTTCTTTTAATACTTCAAATCAAACCTTCTTTTTAATCCTACGCCTAATTCTCTAAATAGCCCTTATTTCCAACGATTACCCCTATTTTTTAATTACTGTGAAGGGTTGGTTTTTGCAGCACCCAATCCAAACGATTCATCATCTTTCATATTTGTCGATCTACCTCTACTATGCCTAAACTACCCCTAGTTCTCTTAATACTTCAAAACAGCTCTTCTTTTTAAACCTACCCCTAATTCTCTAACTAGCCCTTTCTTCCAAGAATTATGCCTATTTTTTAAATACTGTGAAGAGATGGTTTTTACAGCACCTAATCTAAATGATTCATCATCTTTCATATTTGTCGATCTACCCCTTCTATGCTTAAACTACCCCTACTTCTCTTAGTACTTCAAAACAACACTCCTTTTTAATCCTACCCGTAATTCTCTAAAAAGCCCTTACTACAAATAATTACCCCTATTTTTTAACTACAGTGAAGGGTTGTTTTTTGCAACATCAAATCTAAATGATTCACCATCTTTTATATTTGTCAATCAATTCCTATTATGCTTAAACGACCGCTACTTATCTTTGTACTTCAAAATAACCCTTATTTCTAATCCTTGCCCTAATTCTCTAAATAGCCCTTACTTCCAACAATTATCCCTATTATTTAACTATTGTGAAAGGTTAGTTTTTGCAGCACACAATCAAAACGGTTCATAATCTTTGATATTTGTCGATCTACCCCTACTATGCTTTAACTACCCCAACTTCTCTTAATACTTCAAAACAGTCCTTTTTAATCGTACCCCTAATTCTCTAAATAGCCCTTGCTGCAAAAAATTACCCCAATTTTTTAACTACTATGAAGGGTCGGTTTTTGCAGTAAGCAATCCAAATGATTCATTATCTTTCATATTTTCGATCTACCCCAACTATGCTTAAACTACCCCTACTTCTCTTAATACTTCAAAACAGCCCTTCTTTTTAATCCTACCCCTAATTCGCTAAATAACCATTCCTGCCAACCATTACCCCTATTTATTAACTTCTGTGAAGGGCTGGTTTTTGCAACCCCCAATCCAAATGATTCACCATCTTTCATATTTGCCGATCTACCCATACTATGCTTAAACTACGCCTACTTCTCTTAATACTTCAAAGCAGTCCTTCTTTTTAATCCAACCCTTAATTCTCTAAATAGCCCTTAATTCTCTAAATTGCACTTAATTCCAAAAATTACCCCTATTTTTTAACTACTTTGAAGGGTTTGTTTTTGCAGCACCCAATCTAAATGATTCATCATCTTTTATATTTGTCGATATACCCCTTCTATGCTTAAACTACCCCTACTTCTCTTAATACTTCAAAACAACCCTTCGTTTTAATCCAACCCATAATTCTCTAAGTAGCCCTTCCAACAATTACCAATATTTTAACTACTTTGTAGGGTTGGTTTTTGCAGCACCCAATCCAAAGGATTCATCATCTTTCATATTTGTCGATCTACCCCTACTATGCTTAAACTACCCCTAATTCTCTTAATACTTCAAAACAACCCTTCTTTTTAATCCTACCCCTAATTCTCCAAATAGACCTTACTTCCGACAATTACCCCTACTTTTTAACTACTGTGAAGTGTTGGCTTTTACAGCACCCAATCCAAATGATTCATCATCTGCCATATTTATCGATCTTCCCCTACTACGCTTAAACTATTCTTACTTCTCTTAATACTTCAAAACAACTCTTATTTTTAATCCAAACACTAATTCTCTAAATAGCCCTTCCTTCCAACGATTACCCCTATTTTTTAGCTACTGTGAAGAGATGGTTTTTGCAGCACCCAATCCAAACGATTCATCATCTCTCATATTTGTCGATCGACCCGTACTATGCTTAAACTGCACCTACTTCTCATAATACTTCAAAACAACACTTGTTTTTAATCCTGCCCCTAATTCTCTAAATAGCCCTTACTTCCAAAAATTACCCCTATTTTTTAAATTTTGTGAAGGGTTGATTTTTCTAGCTGCCAATCCGAATGATTCATCATATTTCATATTTGTCGATCTACGTCTACTATGCCTAAACTATCTCTTCTTCTCTTAATACTTTGAAACAACCCTTCTTTTTAAACCTACCTC
Source organism: Allium sativum (assembly GCA_030737875.1). Classification (NCBI taxonomy): domain Eukaryota; kingdom Viridiplantae; phylum Streptophyta; class Magnoliopsida; order Asparagales; family Amaryllidaceae; genus Allium; species Allium sativum. Next base: position 730,062,675 of record CM060923.1, on the reverse strand, counting down.
TAGTTCTATAAATAGCCGTCACTTCCAACAATTGCCCCTATTTTTTGACTTCTGTGAAGGGTTGGTTTTTGCAGCACCCATTCCAAATGATTCATCATCTTTCATATTTGTCGATCCAGTCCAAATGATTCATCATCTTTCATATTTGTCGATCTACCCCTACTATGCTTAAACTAACCGTACTTCTTTTAATACTTCAAAATAATCCTTCTTTTTAATCCAACCCCTAATTCTCTAAATGGCCCTTCCTTCCAACAATTACCCCTATTTTTTAACTACTGTGAAGGGCTGGTTTTTGCAACACCCAATCCAAATGATTCATCATCTTCATATTTGTCGATCTACCCCTACTATGCTACATCTACTTCTCTTAATACTTCGAAACAACCCTTCTTTCTAATCCTTCCTCTAATTCTCTAAATAGCCCTTACTAAAAATAATTACACCTATTTTTTAACTTCTGTGAAGGCTTGGTTTTTGCAGCACCCAATCCAAATGATTTATCATCTTTCATATTTTTCGATCCAATCCAAACGATTCATTATCTTTCATATTTATCGATGTACCCGAACTATGCTTAAACTACCCAAACTTCTCTTAATACTTCAAAAAAGTCCTTATTTTTAATCCTACCCTAATTCTCTAAATAGTGCTTCCTTCCAACAGTTAGCCCTATTATTTAACTACTGTGAAGTGTAGGTTATTGCAACACCCAATCCAAACGATTCGTCATCTTTCGTATTTGTCGATTTACTCATACTATGCTTAAACTATCCCTACTTCACTTAATACTTCAAAACAAACCTTCTTTTTAATCCTACGCCTAATTCTCTAAATAGCCCTTACTTCCAACGATTACCCCTATTTTTTAATTACCGTGAAGGGTTGGTTTTTGTAGCACCCAATCCAAACGAATCATCATCTTTCACATTTGTCGATCAACCCCTACTATGCCTAAACTACCCCAACTTCTCTTAATACTTCAAAACAGCTCTTCTTTTAAAACCTACCCCTAATTCTCTAAATAGCCCTTACTTCCAACAATTACGCCTATTTTTTAACTACTGTGAAGAGTTGGTTTTTACAACACCCAATCTAAATGATTCATCATCTTTCATATTTGTCGGTCTACCCCTACTATGCTTAAACTACGCTTACTTCTCTTAGTACTCCAAAACTACTCTTCTTTTTAATCCTACCTCTAATTTTCTAAATAGCCCTTACTTCCAAAAATTACCCCTATTTTTTAACTATACTGAAGGGTTGTTTTTTGCAACATCAAATCCAAAAGATTCATCATCTTTTATATTTGTCAATCAATTCCTACTATGCTTAAACTACCCCTACTTATCTTAGTACTTCAAAATAACCCTTATTTTTAATCCTTGCCCTAATTCTCTAAATAGCCCTTACTGCCAAAAATTACCCCAAATTTTTAACTACTACGAAGGGTTGGTTTTTGCGGCACCTAATCCAAATGATTCATCATCTTTCATATTTTCGACCTATCCCAACTATGCTTAAACTACCCCTACTTCTCTTAATAATTCAAAACAGCCCTTCTTTTAAATCCATCCCCTAATTCTCTAAATAACCATTCCTTCCAACAATTACCCCTATTTATTAACTTCTGTGAAGGGTTGGTTTTTGCAGCGCCCAATCCAAACGATTCATCATCTTTCATAATTGTCGATCTATCCCTACTATGTTTAAACTACCCCTACTTCTCTTAATACTTCAAAACAGTCCTTCTTTTTAATCCAACCCTTAATTCTCTAAATTTCCCTTACTTCAAACAATTACCCTTATTTTTTAACTATTTTGAGGGGATGGTTTTTGCAGCACCCAATCTAAATGATTCATCATCTTTTTATTTGTCGATATACCCCTGCTATGCTTAAACTACCCTTACTTATCTTAGTACTTCAAAACAACCCTTCTTTTTAATCCAACCACTGATTCTCTAAGTAGCCCATCCAACAATTAGCCCTATTTTAACTTCTGTGTAGGGTTGGTTTTTGCAGCACCCAATCCAAACGATTCATCATCTTTCATATTTGTCGATCTACCCCTACTATGCTTAAACTACCCCTACTTCTCTTAATACTTCCAAACAACCCTTCTTTTAATACTACCCCTAATTCTGTAAATAGCACTTACTTCCAACAATTACCCCTACTTTTTAACTACTGCGAAGTGTTGGTTTTTGCAGCACCCAATCCAAATGATTGATCGTCTGTCATATTTATCGATCTTCCCCTACTATTCTTAAACTACCCCTACTTCTCTTAATACCTGCAAACAGCCCTTCTTTTTAATCCAACCCCTAATTCTCTAAATAGCCCTTCCTTCAAACAATTACCCCTAATTTTTAGCTACTATGAGGGGATGGTTTTTGCAACACCCAATCCAAATGATTCATCATCTCTCATATTTGTCGATCGACCCCTACGATGCTTAAATTACCCCTACTTCTCATAATACATCAAAACAACCCTTCTTTTTAATCCTGCCCCTAATTCTTTAAATAACCCTTACTTACAAGAATTACACCTATTTTTTAACTTCTGTGAAGGGCTGGTTTTTGCAACAGCCAACCCAAATGATTCTTCATATTTGACCTTTGTCGATATACCCCTACAATGCCTAAACTAACTCTACTTCTCTCAATACTTTGAAACAACCCTTCTTTTTAATCCAACCTCTAGTTCAGTAAATAGCCCTTACTTCCAATAAGCCCTGTTTTTTAACTTTTCTGAATGGTTGATTTTGCAGCACCCAATCTAAATGATTCATCATCTTTCATATTTGTCGATCCAATCCAAATGATTCATCATCTTTTATATTTGTCGATCTACCCAAACAATGCTTAAACTACCCAAACTTCTCTTAATACTTCAAAACAGTCCTTCTTTTTAGTCCTACACCTAACTCTCTAAATGGAGCTTCCTTCCAACAATTATCCCTTTCATTTAACTACTATGAAGGGTTGGTTTTTGCCACACCCAATCCATACGATTCGTCACCTTTCATATTTGTCGATCTACCCCTACTATGCCTAAACTACCCCTGCTTCTCTTAATACTTCAAAACAACCCTTCTTTTTAATCCTACCCATAATTCTCTAAATAGCCGTACTTCAAACAAATTCCCGTATTTTTTAACTACTATGTACGGTTTGTTTTAGTAGAACCCAATACAAACGATTCATCATCTTTCATATTTGTCGATCTACCCCTATAATGCCTAAATTACCCCTACTTCTCTTAACACTTCAAAACAGTTCTTCTTTTTAATCCTTCGCCTAATTCTATAAATAGCCCTTACTTCCAAGAATTACGCCTATTTTTTAACTACTATGAAGAGTTGGTTTTTGCAGCAACCAATCTAAATAATTCATCAGCTTTTATATTTGTAGGTCTATCACTACTGTGCTAAAACTACCCCTACTTCTCTTAGTTCTTCAAAATAGCCCTTCTTTTTAATCCTACCCGTAATTCACTAAATAGTTCTTACTTCCAATGATTACCGCTATTTTCAACTACTGTAAAGGGTTGTTTTTTGCAACACCCAATCCAAAAGATTCATCATCTTTTGTATTTGTCGATCTACCCCTACTATGCTTAAACTACCCCTACTTCTCTTAGTACTTCATAACTGCCCTTTTTTTAAATCCTACCTCTAATTCTCTAAATAGCCCTTACATCTAACAATTACCCCTATTTTTTTACTATTGTGAAGCGTTGGTTTTTGCAGTATCCAATCTAAATGATTCATCATCTTTCATATTTGTCGATCTACCCGTACTATGCTTAAACTACCACTACTTCTCTTAATTCTTCAAAACAGTCCTTTTTAGTCCTACCCATAATCTAAATAGCCCTAACTTCCAACAATTACCCCTTTTTTAACTACTACGAAGGATTGGTTTTTGCATCACCCAATCCAAATGATTCATCATTTTTCATATTTGTCGATCTACCCCAACTATGCTTAAATGACCCCTACTTCTCTTAATACTTCAAAACAACCCTTCTTTTTAATCCTACCTCTTATTCTCTAAATAGTGCTTACTTCCAACAATTACCCCTTTTGTTTAACTACTATGAAGTGTCGGTTCTTGCATCACCCAATCTAAATGATTCATCAACTTTCAAATTTGTCGATATACCCCTATTATGCTTAAACTACCCCTACTTTTCTTAATACTTCAAAACAACCCTTCTTTTTAATCCAACCCCTAATTTTCTAAGTAGACCTTCCAAAAATTACACCTATTTTTTTCAACTTCTGTGAAGGGTTGGTTTTTGCAGCACCCAATCCAAACGATTCACAATCTTTCATATTTGTCGATCTACCCCTACTATCCAAAACAACCCTTCGTTTTAATCCTACCCCTTATTCTCTAAATATCCATTACTTCCAACAAATATCCCTACTTTTTAACTACTGTGAAGGGTTGGTTTTTGCAGCACCTAATCCAAACAATTCATCATCTTTCATATTTATCAATCTACCCCTACTATTCTTAAACTACCCGTACTGCTCTTAATACTTCAAAAGAACCCTTCCTTTTAATCCCACCCCCAATTCTCTAAATAGCCATTCCTTCCAATAATTACCTCTATTTTTTAACTACTGTGAAGGGTTGTTTTTGCAGCAATCAATCCAAATGATTCATAATCTTTCATATTTGTCGATCTACCCGTACTATGCTTAAACTACCCCTACTTCTCATAATACTTTAAAACAACCTATCTTTTTAATACTACCACTAATTCTTTAAATAGCCTTTACTTCCAACAATTTCCAATATTTTTAACTTTTGTTAAGGGTTGGTTTTTGCAGCAACCAATCCACATGATTCATCATCTTTCCTATTTGTTGATCTACCCCTACTATGCCTAAACTACCTCTACTTCTCTTAATACTTCGAAACAACCCTTCTTTTTAATCCTACCTCTAATTCTCTAAATAGCCCTTACTTCCGACTATTACCCTTATTTTTTAACATCTTTGAAGGGGTGGTTTTTGCAGCACCCAATCCAAATGATTCACTATCTTTCATACTTGTCGATCCAATCCAAATGATTGATCATCATTGAGTTAGATTCCTTCATCAAGTATTGCCCTAAATTCTACGATACACCACCAATAGAAGACATGCATGTATCTAGACTTTCCCACGTACCTATCATGAAACGTATTCGATGCCTAACCCGCACACCTATCGTGTGCGTGCCCGAGTTCCATGGCAGGGCTACACAAGAAACACGGAACTCGGTCTGGAGCTTTCCTCATATTTGTACAGGCCCGCCTTCAACAGCATCTCATACAAATATCCCTAAGGTCTATTTTCTATGGTGACTATTGCCTCACCTCAGTTGTAACACCCCACTTCCGTTAAGGACACTCACAAAGGGAATGCCTTAACTTTGGTGGAGCATTTTAGTAAACAGAACAGAAACTTACAAGACAGATAAAACAGTACTTGAAAATTTTATAGCTTTATTACAACAGAAACCGAAATAAACTTGGTTACATCCTTTCAAATCATAATATCAGAATTCAAGTACAAAATATCAGTCTTGTACAAAAGCCTTCAGAATGCACAGTTTAAAATCGTATTCCCCACAGAAGAAGACAAGCCATACTTTAAGCACTTCAAGCGGAAGAAATCTGGATCAGGCTAGATTACTCCCTTCTACAAAACCTGGGGGGGAAACGGAAGAAAGGAGGAAAAACAACAAGGGTCAGACAAAAAGTTTTGCAAGTCCAGTGATTTTCAGTTATGAACAAATAATAATAACATGACATGAAAATAAAACTGGATGGGAGATAACAGTAACAGGTGTAGCGGATATTATAGAAGAACAGAATGACATAAGTTATTTCTTTACACTTCTCTGCACTAATACTAGTATAACAAAATTAGGTGTCACCCTAATGTCTAAACTGAAACAGAAACGGGTACAGAATAATTTCCACATAAGAGAGTGCTAGTAATGGGCCTTAACCATCCGAACATAAACAAACAGAAGCAGAAACAGATTAATCCATACGGAAAAAAAATGTAGAATTAGGGGTACACTAGTAATGGGCCTTTACCACCCCAACAATTGGTACCATGCAGAAACAGATAGTTGTTACCAACCAACAGAAACAGACGGTACCAACAGAAACAGACAGAACTAAGTGTACCCTAAAACACTACCCCAAGCGATCGGCTCCCTAATACATAAATACCCTGTGTAGGCCCCACCGTAGGGTGTATCACTCCCTAAAGTGACAACCAATTGGCATAGACCTCTTTACAGATGTCACGGCGTCTTACATCCTTAGAGGCAGGCCGGGATCCATGCACGCACATGACCCGGTTGGAATGCACCATCAACACTCCTCTCCATTATAAGAATGAACCGCTTATAATTAGTTCAGTAAGCGTGCCCAGACCGTACCTACTGTTGGGTCGTAGTTTTGATACCAGAAAGGGTTACTGACTAATATGGGTCCCAAACAACAGATGACACAAGTAAATTACCTCCTAACCTTGTGTCCCCAGACTAACAGATTTCAGATTAACTTGTTTACAAGTTCAGACATACAGAGATCAGATTTACTAGTTCACAGATCAGAAAATCAAATAAACAAGTTTTCAGACTAACGGATCAGGTGTACCGATTTAACAGAATTTCAGATTTGTCTAACTTTGTATTGGGCCTACTGATTCATGAAAGGGTTTATTATATATATTAGTCCAGTTGGTTTAACCCTATCCACCCAACACGTTTTGGACATCATTTTGATCTCAGATTTGAATAAATTAATTATTAATGCACAGACTTCTCACATTAGGTCGCTAGCTTGTGGCCGCTGGATGGGCCGGGCGGTTCCGGGCAGACTTCTGCCACAAGCCAGACCTAACCTCGTGTCTAAGCATATTATGACTAACTTCTCACATTAGAACCTATTGTTTGCGGCCACTGGATGTGCCGGGCGGTTCCGGGCAGGATTACGCCGCAAACTCATTCTAACCTCGAGTTAGCCATGTTCATCTTTGCGGCCAATTAATTAATAATTTACCATTTATGCCCACTCCTAATATACATGTCAATTATTCATAACTATAGCCAATTCAGATTATGTCAATAACAGACTAATTATATCAACTCAACAGATATAGCAGATAACAGATTTTGCAGATTAGGCGACTTAACAGATTTAGCACATTTAGCAAACTAGCAGATTTAGCAGATAACAGATTAGGCACCTCAACAGATTTAGTAGTTTAGGCATCTCAACAGATTTAGCAGTTTAGGCATCTCAACAGATTTAGTTTAACAGATTTGGCATTTTCAACAGACTTAACAGATGACAGATTTAGCAGATTTAATATTTCTAAAGGTTCTGTTTACATGCCTTGCTTAATCATAAATTAGGCCTAAATAATTATCATGATTCATAATATGATCATATACCCCATGTTTGCATAAATTTTCATAACACAGAATATGGACATAATTTACCATATAACATTTGTTCCCATTTTGGTTAAACTAGCATTGTACAGCAAATTCATCTATAAATTATACCAAATATTACAATGCATGCCATATATCCAAAAATCCCTATTTAGGTGTATTCACACTTAATAGTCCTCAAATCTTATTATAGATTTTAATTTCTACACCTAAGCCACATATCTTCCCCTTCTTAAAATGTGCCACGAATCTAGGTTTTAAACATGTATCATATTCTTAAAATCAGATATTGAATTATGTCCTCAAATCACAGATTATCATACATAGCTTGCTCAGATCCAGATCTATTTTACAACATGTAATATGTATCTAAACTAATTACATGGCTATGGTCAAATTTATGCCCCAATTCCTAAGTCACATGTCCAATGTAAATTTTATGCCTCAACTTCTCAAGTCGTATGTTCAATATTCTTTATGCCACAAATCTCAAGTCATAGGTTCAATTATATGCCTTAGATTTATGTCCTAAGTTCCAAGTTCTACCTATGTTCTTTCCTCAAATCAGTCACATATCGGTTATGCCCATTTCATGCATTATTCATTTTATTGTCCCAAATATTTTAGCGTATGTTAATCTCTTGTGAGATTGGCTCAGGCTCGTGGAAGCCTGGCTATAGAACAGAAAGCAGAAAGAAATACAGAATAACGTAGATCTAAACAGAACAGAACTGACATAATCTCATATTCAGATTTACAATTCATGTCACAATCAGAATTAACATTTATATCGGAAAATAACTGTACTTGCCTGGATTGGATTCTAAAAGAAAGATAGTTGTAGCGACGTTAGTTGATCTTTAACCGTCGTTGAAGTTTCAAGCTTGAATTTACTTGCTTAGGTTGATGTTGATTAGCTTCTAGTTTTGATTCCAGCAGAGTAGCGATGCCATTTTATTTTTATTTTTTAGAACAGAGGCAGAGTAGAAGCAGAATAGAAATGTGAGTACAGAAGGCTAGGTTTGGGGTTGTTTAAATAGGTTTAGGCCGACGAATCTAGGCAGAAAACGAGACCAGATACATAAGAATGCACCCAGGACCAAAACCAGGTTCAGGGACCAGGTCGACCCTTGGTCGGCTGCCCAGTCAACCTGGTCGGGTCGGTCGACTGCCCAGTCGACTCCCCAGTTGACTCCCCAGTCGACCTGGGTATTGGGCGGGAAATTTCCCGCCCAGTCTGTTATGGGTCTTGAATTCGATATTTGAATTCGAATTCGAGCTGTTTTGAACTCTAAAAATTCCTGAAACTTTGGAGGGCTATAACTTGGTCATACAGACTCCGATTCTCGCAAAATCGGACTCGTTTTCAAGCAAAATCCCGAGACGAACGCAATGGCGCAACCCGTTTCCCTTGATTCTCATTTTAAAAATTAATTGTTCTCTGATTTATTACTTATACGTTCACAGAAAGTATGGGGTGTTACATCAGCCCCTCCCTCAACTAGTAAAGACTACAAGATCTAAGAGACAAGCCCCTAAGCAAACAATCTAAACATCCATGTGGCGTCTCCCCTCAACCACCGTCCCGCAATAGTTAATGGTTAATGATACCTTGGGTCTAGCTCTTGTCTTTCCGCATCCTACTGGCTGCGGTGACAGGCACTCGACGACCTACTATCATTGTTGGTCATGACTCTACGCCTTCGTTGAGGCAGCCGCCAAATCACCTTGTCCGTCACCACGTATAGAATTCTGACTGCCAAGTTATTCTTGCAGTCAAGGCACACCCACCTAGTAGTTACGCATAGACCCAACCTCTACGGGCACAGCCTTAAACATCTGCCCACATACAGAGGACCACTAAGAGCACCTTTAACATCTCAGGAAGCCGCAAGTTACCCCTTCTAGTCCGTCAGAGCCGCCATAATAATCAGATGAACGTGTGCTCCCCTCATGCCTTATGACACCGTGATGATCTACCTCATTGGGTAATTCATCCTATAATGAACGGACTGCTCCAAGCGCCTCAGATTAATATGTCATTCGACCCAACGTCTAATCATTAATTACGAGCTTGCGCCACCTCTGTAGTCTTCTCATTTAACTTGGTTATTCTCATTCACATTGACTTCGTTTTCAAGTTTACAAAGTTATACTTGCATTTTAATTCCATTTATAACTTCACCCATTTAAGTTTGTTAATAAGCCTACAACATGTAATTCTCATAATCTATTCATTATTCCATCTTATGGTTACCATAACATGTTCTACTTAATTTATAATCAAGTACATATACATTGGTAAGAGAATAACTCCCTAAGTATCATCCCCGAAGACCGAAATCAACTTCAGATTGACATTCAGAGAATTACTCGACTCAACCAATCTCCTGTTATGTCCTAATCCCTTTCCATTCATATAGCATATGTTAACTTCATTTGCAGATTTATTCTTGCCTTTACAGATTACTTAATTTACAATTAAGTACAACTTATCTTATTACATAAGTTATTTCATTACCCTTATTGTTCCTTATAACTTACCTTATTTCATAAGTTATAATTCCCACTTGTCCCTAGGACAAGCCTACCTATTATCTTTCCTTTCCTTATTCAAGTTCATGCATGATAGGTTATTAGTATCATTCCCCATTTTGGCATTAATTAAGATCAACTTAACCCTTACTCAATAGTCAATTCAACGGGTTCATAACACCACTATAGGTTTAATTAGGTTAAGTATTCAAGTTTAACAATTTATCCATGCTGCTCATGTTACGCACTTAACCCCTTTATTATTCCCATGTCTTTACCACATGTCTTATCTTGGTTAAGTGTTCATTAATTCGTTGTACCCGTAATCGTGCAAGACCTCCCACATTAGATTACCATTTGCGGTTGCTGGATATGTCGGGTGGTTCCGGGCAGACTTCTACCGCAGACCAAATCTAACCTCGTGTCTTATCACTATTACGCATCTAATTTATGCCTTTGACCTCTCACATTAGATTACCGTTTGCAGTTGCTGGATATGTCGGGCAGTTCCGGGCAGACTTCTACCGCAAACCAAATTTAACCTCGTGTCCTAGGCGTTCATTATCTTTTCCTTAATTCATGCCCAATTTCAGTTCTTGTATTATAGTGAATACTAATTACCCATAATTTTCCAATTCAATTTATGCCTATAATCCCATGTATAAGTTATGCCCAATTTCCCATATATGCCTATGTCTTTCTACATGTAGTTAACATCATTTAAAATAACATGTAATTCTCAAATAGTGTACTTATTCCAATTCCACCAATTGTTCATATTCTTTACAGTTATGCCCCAAATTACAGTCTTATATTCTCAATTAAGCGATATCCCCATGTTCCCTTTTTTCATTATCATACCCAAACTTTTCCAATTATCTCAATTTCGCTCATGCCCATATTTCAACGAGATTGGGCTAGGCTCGAAAATAGCCTAGTCTTAAAAATAAATAGGTGAAATAGAGGGAGAAGAACAGAATAAACATAAAATTAAGACTGTAGTAATTAGCATGTTTATCAAATTAATCTTTACATAAATGGGGAAGGTCGAACGATAGGTATACTATTATTAAAAATTATATTTTAAACCCACTCACCTTGATTTGGTTTCCCAATTCTAAATAATCTTTTATTAAAGTTAATTCTCCTCTTCATCTCTTGAATAGTCTAAATTCTCTTTCTCTAATTCTGAAGTAGAAGAAGCCTAAATCTAATTTTTATTTTTGGAATAGGATTTGGAGGAGAAAAGAAGAGAATTGCTTGAGGAAGAAAAGAGCAGACTTTTGACATCTCTTCTGAAATTATGAGAGTGGAAGAAAACCTAGCCATCTATTTATAGGTGGATTAGAAGAACTAGGCCCTTAGAATTAAAAAAAAACTCATTTAAACCATGCACCTCACCCTAGGAGTGAACATTCTAGAACCTAGCCAACACAACCAGGGTGTGTTGCACCCGTAGACCATGTGCATAGGCATATGCTATTATTATTATTATCATTATTATAATATATATATATATATATTTATATATTCTCTTTTTGACTTGAAATTTTATTCATTGAACATAAATAAAATTTCAAGACAATCTTTTCTTTTTTTTGTTTGGTTGCTCCTTTGTTCGTGTGTAATGCTTGTTCTAACTTATATTTATTTATTTTCCACCTTTGTGCGTAAACTAAGTAACTGTATGTGAACAATTATTTGTCTTATTCTTCCTCTAATCAATTAGATGATTTAATTCTCTTTTTAACCACTGAATGCTCTTAAAAGAAACCGCCTTAACCCATTTCACACTTAGTGCTCTTTTAATTAAAAAGAAACCGCCTTATTTCTTTCTAATGAATGCATTACTTTACTACTTTTAACGTATAGTAAACTCTTTCCTTCATGCATTTAATTATTCGCTGTAATTATTTAATTGCTTTCTTTCTATTTTAATTGCACGCCCTAATTTCAAGCAATTTACTAATTCTTCTTTTTATTTCAATTTATGTTCATGCGCATGTGTAATTGCATGCATAAACAATATAAACTTCCATTTATTAATTTTATTCTTAGTTATGCATATATTCATATGCACGTAATTAATTGCATGCTCTAAATTCTTAACCGTCATGTGTATGTATGTGTGTGTGTGTGTATATATATATATATATTTTCACACACACACATGTCTTTCTTATTTTCACGTAATTAAATTTATTTATTAATTACTCATTACCTTCTTCTTCTTACACATCATCTTTTAATTAAACTGCGTTCACACTAAGCCACACTTTAGCCATTCCCCTAAAACAAAAAATATGGCACTGGCGGAGATCGAACATTGTACCTCTTGTATGCAAGTCACATGCTCTAATCAATTAGGCTACTTAGTCCTTTGTTAACAAGGCTGAGGACAATGGTAACCATTATTCTTTTTTTGTTCCTTTTTTCTTGTTTTGTTGCAATATTTAATTTAAAGATATCTCTTTCATTCTAAATTGGTTTTCTGCAAACCATAGGTCTAAATTGACCAGAAAATCGCCACAAATGCAATGACGCTAATCCCGTGACAAAATTCTGAAGCTCTTCAAATTTCCCTTTTTCTTTCCTTTAAATGTTCGCATTCATTTCTTCGCATTTCATGTATTGCACGTAATTTCTTTTATTAATATTTTTCTTTATTTCACTGCATGAACTTATTACATGCAATTTAACTGTCATTACCTTATTTTTCTCTTAAATATATATATGCATATAATATATATACAAATTTCCACATTTTTAATTTCATTAAAAATGCGGGGTTTTTCATTCTTCCACCCTTAAGAAATTTCATCTCCGAAATTTGATTGGGATTAAATAGATAATCCCTCGCATAATATCCATTCATCATGTGTGTATCCAATTTTTATAAGCATTGTGTACATGTGCAAAGTGAAATACAACATAGTAATGCATGTATGCTTAATTTGGTACCACCTATATGTATGCAAACTTTTAAAATCTCCTTCAAAACATGATGCCTACATCCTAAATATACTTGCAGTTCTATATGAATGCAATATTTTTGAATACCAAAATATCTTTTCATCCAAATTTTCCCACACTCTTATAAAATAAGAGCATAGTTTATCCAATTGTTGCATTCAAAACCCTACCAACCATGACTAAATTTCGAAATTTAGAAAAATCTATTTTTCTAAATTCTATTTCTTATGTTACAAAAAGGTATATAACGAAAAAAATTCAAATCTTCGGTTTTTCTTTTATGTACCTTTTCCAATTGTATTTTGATTTTATGTAACTAATCTATAAAAATCTCCTATTTTCCTATCCAAGCACAACCCACTTAAGAAAATTTTCTTTTCTTTTTCTACTTAACTTGGAAAATTTCCATTTTTATCCATCTTTTCTTAAAATTTTCATTTTCTTTTCTCGTCGCGTTTATTACTTCACTGAATTTGTTTTTCTTTTTTTATTAGGCTATTTTCTTTCTTAGCTTATTTGACTTGATCCAATTACTTAAATTTATTTTCCAAATAAGCTTTTCTGTTTTCAATTTAAAAAACATACTACACAGCTACTACCACGGGCCAAGAATCATAGGAGTATGTCACTTCCGACAACCACAAGTCCAAACAACATAATCTATATTCATACTTTCCCTTCACCACCTAGTAGTCACTACTAGTCCTTTCTGTGTATTACTAGCCTACACTTTTTTCAAGCAACAATTCTAGGCCTCACAATGCTTATGCGTTCTACAGGAAATTTTCCATTATTCCAAGATAACCCTTGCTATTTACTTCTTAGCCTCAAACTTTTTCTCATTCTTTCTAGGCCCTAATTCTTACCTACTCCATACTTTTCAAAACGTGGTTTGGCCTCTCTTTTTTTTTTAACATTTTCCTTCCAAAAAGTAAAAGTGTTAAAACTTTATTTTCTTCTCCAAAACTTTCTTTTGCCAAACCATAAAAAACATGTCACAATATAAAAAATGCAAAACTTTTTTCCAAATCGAAAAACTGGAGTAGACAAGGATAACTATTGGGTTACATTATTTATACCTACAATGTTGATTTTGACTGCTTTCTACAAGGTGTGAAAAAAACTACTCTATTCTTACTCTTTACAAATTATTTTGTTTACCCAATAAAATTTCTTTTTAAAACAATAATCATTATTTTAAAAAGTATACCCCTACTTTACTTTAAAACCCAATATCCATTTTTCAAACATGTTTCTTACATATCTCTTTCAAACATCAAAAATACTTTTAAGATTAAAACTTGAAAACACCAAAAATTCTTTCGCCAAAACTTATATAATTTCAAGTTCTTAAAAGTTAATCATTGGGTTAGACTCAAAGTGGGTCTCCAACTCAACTAGGGTTTCCAAGACACCCCCACAAATACAATTCTCTCAACTATATATATTCCTAATCCATTTTCATCTTTCTATTTAGTGGGTTCCTATAAGGATCTAGGTTATATATATATAATATTTAAATTTTGAAAACACAAATACGTTCACTCATTATCTATATAGGATCCTAAACCGAAGCTCTGATACCAGATGTAACAACCCGAATTCCGACAGACCGGCTTTTTTTTCAAAAACCCAATCCATCAAAACGCGAGTTGGTTTGCTCTGGTATCATGTAGAAAAGACAGAGACATAAAACATGTCAGAGTTCGAAAAATATCCCACATTGGAAGGAATAAAATATAATGTTATTAAAACATAGCTTTACCTTAATAACAATACTTCTATACCAGTATCCAAAGCTATAAAATCTCGGTCATGAACCTAACCTGCGAATGTTATGAGGAGGGGGGGGGGGGTCAGAACACAAGTTCTAGTGACTGGACTTAAATTACACTTCTGAATAATCCTACATATATCGTTCAATCAGATTTCTTATTTATTAGGTTATTTGTGTTATTAGTGCTCAAGGTTTACACACACACGTCGCACCCATTTACTCACTAGTAGATTAACCTAATATAATGTATATGTAGCTACCACTAAACAGAGGTACACCCCATGGTACCCCACTCGCATGGTCTCCTCCATAACACCACATTTATGTGCGCAGTCCATCATCTTATGCCATAGTAACGTACATATCTCTTTACATATATAACAACGCTACATCCGCACAGAACCACTATCGCTGTACTACGTAAGCGCACCGACTACTATCCTAAAACTTTTCATCGAGTTAGATTCCTTCATCGAGTAAAGCCCCAGAGTCTACGATACACCACCCAGAGCAGACATGCATGTATCTAGACTTTCACACATATGTATCATAAAACGTATTCGATGCCTAACCTGCACACCTATCGTGTGCGAGCTCGAGTTCCGTGGTAGGGCTACACAAGAAACACGGAACACGGTCGGGAGCTTTCTCCATATCTGTGCAGGCCTGCCTTTAAGAGCTTCTGACACAAGTATCCCTAGGGTCTATTTTCTATGGTGGCTATGGCCCCACCTCAGCCCCTCCCTCAACTAGTAAAGAATACAGGAGCTAAGCGACAAGCCTCTAAACAAACAATCTAAACATCCATCTGGCGTCTCCCCTCAACCACCGTCCCGCGATAGTGAACAGTTAATGGTATCTTGGGTCTAGGTCTAGTCTTTCCGCATCCTAGTGGCTGTGGTGACAGGCACTCGACGACCTACTATCCTTGTTGGTCCTGACCCCCCACCTCCGTTGAGGCTGCCGCCGAACCAACTTTTCCGTCACCGCGTACAGCATTATGACTGCCAAGTTATTCTTGCAGTAAATGCACACCCACCTAGTAGTTACGCGCAGTCCCAACCTCTACGGGCATAGCCTTAAACATCTGCCACCACGCAGAGGACTACAAGGAGCACCTTTAACGTCTTAAGAAGTCGTGTGCTTCCTCTTCCAGCCAGTCGGAGCCGCCAGAATAATCAGATGAACGTGCGCTCCCCTCGTTCCTTATGACACCGTGATGATCTACCTCGTTCATCTATTCATCCTATAACGTATGGATTGCTCTAAGAGCCTCAGTTTAACATGTCATTAGACCCTACGTCTAATCTTTAATTACGCGCTTGCAACACCTCTTCAGTCTTCTCATTTAACTTTGTTATTCTCATTCATATTGACTTCCTTTTCAAGTTTACCAACTTACCGTTGCTTATTAATTCCATTTATAACTCAACCCTTTTAATTTTATTGATAAGCATACAATATCTAATTCTCATAATCTATTCATTATTCCATCTTATGGTTACCATAACATGTTCTACATAATTTATAATTATGTACATATACATTGGTAAGAGAATAACTACCTAAGTATCAACCACGAAGACCGAAATCAACATCAGATTGACATTCAGAGAATTACTAGACTCAACCAATCTCCCGTTATGTCCTAATCCCTTTCCATTCATATAAATTATGTTATCTTCATTCCTAGATTTATTGTTGCCTTTATGGAATACTTAATTTACAATTAAGTACAACTTACCTTATTACATAAGTTATTTCATTTCCCTCATTGTTCCTTATAACTTACCATATTTCAAAAGTTATAATTCCCACTTGTCCCTAGAACAAGCCTACCTATTATCTTTCCTTTCCTTATTCAAGTTCATTTATAATAGGTTATTATTAGCATTCCCCATTTTGGCACTAATTAAGAACAACTTAACCCTTACTCAATTCAGGTGGTTCATAACACCACTACAGGCTTAATTAGGTTAAGTATTCAAATTTAACAATTTATCCTTGCTGCCCATGTTACCCACTTAACCCATTTATTATTCCCATGTCTTTACCATATGTCTTATCTTGGTTAAGTGTTCATTAATTCATTATACCCGTAATTGTGCAAGACCTCCCACATTAGATTATTGTTTGCGGTTGCTGGATATGCCGGGCAGTACCGGGCAGATTTCTACCGCAAACCAAATCTAACCTCGTGTCTGATCACTATTATGGATCTTATTTCTGCCTTTGACCTCTCACATTAGATTACCGTTTGCGGTTGCTGGATATGCCAGGCGGTTACGGGCAGACTTCTACCGCATACTAAATCTAACATTGTGTCTTAGGCGTTCATTATATTTTCTTTAATTCATGCCCAATTTCAAATCTTTTATTATAGTGAATACTAATTACCCATAATTTTCCAATACAATTTATGCCTATAATCCCATATATTATTTATGCCCAATTTCCTGTATATGCCGCATGTCTTTCTACATGTAATTAACATCATTTAAAATAACATGTAATTCTCAAATAGTGTACTTACTCTAATTGTACCAATCGTTCATTTTCTTTACAGTTATGCCCCAAATTAAAGTCTAATATTTTCAATTAAGCGATATCCCCATATTCCCATATTTTCATTTTCATACCCAAACTTTTCTAATTATCTCAATTTCATTCTTGCGCACATTTTAGCGAGATTGGACTAGGCTCGAAGGTAGCCTAGTCTTAAAAATTAAAAGGGGAAATGGAGGGAGAAGAACAGAATAAACATAAAATTAGGACTATAGTAATTAGCATGTTTATCAAATTAATATTTACATAAATGGGGAACGTCGAACGATAGGTATACTATTATTCAAAATTATAATTTAAACCTACCCACCTTGATTTGCTTACCCAATTCTGAATAATCATTTATTAATGTTAATTCTCCCCTTCAGCTCTTGAATAATCAAAATTCTCTTTCTCTAATTCTGATGCAGAAGAAGCCTAAATCTAATTTTTATCTTTAGAATAGGATTAGGAGGAAAAAAGAAGAGAATTACTTGAGGAAGAAAAGAGCTTTGTTTTGACATCTCTTCTGAAATTATGAGAGTGGAAGAAAACCTAGTCATCTATTTATAAGTGGGTTAGAAGAACTGGGCCCTTAGGTTTAAATGAAAACTCTTCTAAACCATACACCTCGCCCTAGAAAAGAACATTCCAGAACCCAACCAACACAGCCAGGGTGCATTGCACCCATAGATTATGCGCAGGGGCATATGCTATTATTATTATTATTATTATTATTATTATTATTTATTATTATTATTATATATACTCTTTTTGATTTGAAATTTTATTCATTGCACAAAAATAAAATTTCAAGACAATCTTTTCTTCCTTTGTTTGGTTGATCCTTTTTTCGCTTGCAATGCTTGTTCTAACTTATATTTATTTATATTCCACCTTTGTGCATAAACTAAGTAATTTTATGTGAACAATTATTTGTATTATTCTTTCTCTAATATATTAAATGATTTAATTCTATTTTTAACCACTGAATGCTCTTAAAAAAACCGCCTTAACCCTTTTCACACTTAGTGCTCTTTCAATTTAAAAGAAACCGCTTTATTTCTTTCAAGTTAATGCATTACTATACTATTTTTAACGTATAGTAACATCTTTTCTTCATGCATTTAATTCGTCGCTGAAATTATTTAATTGCTTTCTTTCTTTTTTAATTGCACGCCCTCATTTCAATCAATTTACTAATTCTTCTTTTTATTTTAATGTATGTTCATGCACATGTATGATTGCATGCATAAACAATAAAAACTTTCATTTATTAATTTTATTCTTAATTATGCGTACATTCATATGCACGTAATTAATTGTCTGCGTTAAATTCTTAACCGTCATGTGTATATATGTATATATATAAATATATATATATATATATAGACACATCTTTTTTATTTTCACGCAATTAAATTTATTTATTAATTGCTCGTTACCTTCTTCTTTTTACACATCATCTTTTAATTTAACTTCGTTCACACTAAGCCACTTTTTAGCCATTCCCCTAAAACAAAAAATATGGCGCTGGCTGAGATCGAACTCTGTACCTCTTGTATGCAAGTCACATTCTCTAACCAATTACGCTACTTAGTCTTTTGTTAACAAGGCTAAGGACATTGGTTACCATTATTATTTTCTCATTCCTCTATTTCATGTTTTGTTGCAATATTTAATTCAAAGATATCTCTTTCATTTTAAATCGGTTTTCTGCAAACCAGAGGTCTAAATTTCCCAGAAAATCGCCAAAAATGCAATGACGCTAATCCCGTGACCAAATTCTGGAAGCTCTTCAAATTTTCCTTTTTCTTTCTTTTAAATGTTCGCATTCATTTCTTCACATTTCATGTATTGCATGTTATTTCTTTTATTAATCTTTTTCTTTATTTCACTGCATGAACTTATTACATACAATTTAATTGTCGTTATTTAATTTTTCTCTTAAATATATCTATGTATATAATATATATACATATTTCCATATTTTTAATTTCATTAAAAATGCAGGGCATTTCATAACCCCTATTTTTTAATAACTGTGAAGGGTTGGGTTTTACAGCACACAATTGTGAGGACCCGTAACTTATCCGTGAAGGAAAGTGCGGATACTTTGAGAACAACACACAAAAGAACGCAGATGGAAGAACATTTCTTTGTTATTACAACAATTCCATTAGATACAAGAATATACAAAGTATAAATGAATAAATTACATTCGATAAATATCAGAGATTACAATAAATTACATAGCAGCGGAAAAATAATATAAAACACAAATGAAAGTAATACACGGATACAGAGCTTTCCGAGCATCGTTCCAGCTGTAAATCAGGATCCTATGAATATAAATCTGCAAAACCAAAACTACTAGCTGCCCGTGCGGAAAATGAGGGCACCCAGAGTTTAGGTTAAAACAATAAACTCCAGGTCAGTCATGTGACATGTGTGAGAACTAAAACAGTTATTTAAAACTTGACTTTCAAAGAGAGTAATTCAAGGGACCACACCGTATAACACGAAATGGGTTTCGTCCCAAGAATACTAGTGCATAGAGAAAACAACGCAATGCTTTTTCGAAAAATGAAGCTATTATAAGACCCAGGTCCGATCACACAATGCAACGCAAGCCGGAGGATAGGGTTTTCCCTTATAATAGCCAAACATGCTTGGTACGTTTTAAAAACAAATCATTTGATACTATAATAAGTGTATAGTGTCAAAACAATTTCAATCATAAATATCAATCCTAGGAGGCATGGGTACCATCTATCATGTCGCCATACTAGGCTCAACAAATAAAACCGAGATATCTCGTATTGGAAATTGGATTTCCGTCATGAGTCGAGGCAAGGGGAAAGCTCCTCTCCGCTTTCGAGACACTCTAGCAAATGTCCCATGGCTACGCACTCTGGGCAACACTTGGATGCTTCAGGTCCGGTCCTCTCTGACGTTTGAGGATTAATTATGCCTGAACACACGTTTCCCGGTCCCTACAGACCTAAAATCGAGGCGCCTCATCCAACAACCACATAGGTGAAAAGTATTTAAATGTCAGGGCTGGTAAGTCACTGACACCACCAAAGCTAGAAAGAAACGTCGTGCTCTCCCTGCAGTCCTTATCCCGTTTTTAACTCATACCGAGGTGTGAGGCTCACGAATTCACTCTATACACAAAGCTACGCCACAGAGGCCGTGCTTTAATCATCAACCAAAAGACTTGGCTTTTCAACTGAAGCCTTGATCCATGCAACTCAGCATGCCATACAGGCAATTCATGCCATGCGATTGATATCTATCGATATATAACCTCTAAGCTCGTACGTCTCAGAGAAGGGCGTTAAGCAAGAAAATAAATTCTCTGCTGCCAAACAGATATATATTTAACAGAAATCAATCAACACAGAATAAAATCCAATGTCAGACACACAATCCATTTACATGTTCGCTCTGGGTCTGAACGAAACCGGAGGCACTTTCCTCGCATATCCATCCATCTCCAAGTACGTCTGGACGACCACCAACTGATTTCCTCATCTTGGGTGTACAGCCCAATCAAGATCATCAGTAATCACCCAAACGATGTGAAGACTTCCGGTCTTTGACCACCGTCTTCATCTTCGACATAGCGTCGAATCGGTTATTCAGAATGGGCATAAACCCGGCCTTTCCGAACAACCGACTTATATTAAAAACAAATGTTACACAAAAACAACATACGCCTCATTCCAATTCAGCAGCAACTAACCGCAAATTAGCAAGAGAACAATTTTCCAAATATTAACCCCGAAGGCCGAAACCTACATCAGACCAATATCCAGGAAACCATTCTTCTTAACTAACCTACAGCTAGTTTCCAAATTTCATATTCTTAGGAAAAGGTTCCCATTAATTTTATCCAAGATAAATTCTTTAAATTTATTCTTTAATCTTCTTTTGGATGTCATTTCAAACCAAATTATGGTTTTCGAAACTAGTCGAGATTAGCGAATCGCACCGAAGTAATTATTTATTTTATTTCCCAATCCCAACGTATTCATCCCATGAAGCAAAACTGGTAATACTCCATAACTAACACCACAGTGTTATCGGTAAAATTAATTACCATTTCACGTTCAAATCCAATTAAAGATTTGACTATCGTTTTGGAGCAAAACTGGTGATACTCCATTCTCGCTCATTTTCCAAATTTGATAATTTAGATTATCAATTCACATTCATTAAAACTCCTTTTACTGGGTTAAAGAACTAATGTCATTTAAAACACATTTTTTGATAAACCCACAAATCAATTCTATTTAAAACCCATTTCAAATCCAACTTATTTATTTAAAAATAAACGTGTTTAATTTTAGTTCAAAACTAGTTCATTTCGATAAAAATTTATTTTTATCTTTCCAAATAGGGAGTTTTTCTTCCCAATTTTTCCCAAATCATTTCTTATGATTTTACGCAAATTATTACTATTTTTAATAATTTTATCAAGGCCCGTATAGTCGATTTCCAACAATGGCCATCGAACTGCACTAACAACGACCTTTTCCAAATTTGATTTGGACGTATCTCCAAATCTAACCATTAGACTTCAAATTTCTAATATTTATTAGAAAGCTCTTTTCGATACGAACCCAACGGTTCCGATTTAAGGAGAATCCGACGGTCGGATCTCCCGTAATGTCCGTTCGAAGTCAATGGTCGAAATTCGCGAACTGCCACGGCGCGACGCGTTCTATTCAGGCCATTATATAATATATATATATATATATATATATATATATATTATATTTCATCGATTTTCCTTTTTAAACGAATTTTTTAAATTGTTTCAAATTTGTTTCAAAAACAATTTCAACATTCATTTCAAATTCAAATCGATTTCAATTCTATTTCAAATTCGTTTTCTATTCAATTCAAATTAAATTTGTTTTCTATTCAATTCAAATTAAATTTGTTTTCTATTCAAATCAAATTCAATTCGTTTTCTATTCAAATCAAATTCAATTCGTTTTCTATTCAAATCAAATTCAATTCGTTTTCTATTCAAATCAAATTCAATTCGTTTTCTATTCGATTCAATTCAAATTGGTTTTCTATTCGATTCAATTCAAATAGTTTTCTATTCGATTCAATTCAAATTGGTTTTATATTCGATTCAATTCAAATTGGTTTTCTATTCGATTCAATTCAAATTGGTTTTCTATTCGATTCAATTCAAATTGGTTTTCTATTCTATTTACAAAAACGAATATAATCGATATAAATATTGTTCACGTCAAAATAGCGCATCTCTAATCAACACGGCTTTATATATTTCAATAATTCCGTTATTCTATTTAACAAATGAATATTTATCCTATTCAATACGTGAATCTAAATATTTCGTTCAACACATGACTAATCTCAACGGATGAGTACGGTCAGCACATGAACCTTTATTTTATAATGATAATGATGTAAATTTTATTGTTAAAATATTTCGTTCAACACATGACTAATCTCAACGGATGAGTACGGTCAACACATGAACCTTTATTTTATAATATTCTTTATTTTCCCAATTGGAATGAGGCCCAATCAATTACCATATAACGTTAATTATATGGATTCCATACACACATGTATAAAATAGCAACGATAAATAATCAACCATCATCCAAAGTGCACTACACTGTATAAGCATCAAATCTAGATATCTAACGCTTATAACAGCCTGTCAATCAATCGATCGACATACAACTAGTTATTGGGATTAGTGTATGTCATTTATTATCCCAATACCCGTGTGGGGTTTCAAACAATCAAACACAGATTTTATTCGTGCAGTTTGGCGATGTGTAAAATTTATCGACCCAATCAATATCAGTCAAATCAGTGTATACAAACAAATAGGCCAATTTGTTTATAATTATTTATTATTCACATTCACGTTAAAAATTATATTTTTAACGATAATTAATTTATTTCAACACATTAATTTGTATTATCGATTTCACATCAACAACACAAACAAATTTCACAACACATCAATCAAACAAACAAGCCATCCATGGTCTGTGGATGACGGTTGTCGGGTGCTACTAAACACCGTCTGCATCATAGTATATATATATAACTAGAAAAAGAAATTTAGAGTGAGAAGTTCTCACCGATAGCTAATCCAATACCATGACTCTTCTTTTATAAAAATCTTCGTCGTTCTCGCCTCTTGACACTTTCGTTGCCCGTAGCCACTACATATATAAAAATCACATTTTCATATACTGATGTCTTTAAAATAAAAATCACATTTTTAATTGTTCACTTCCAATTTAGAAATCATATTTTTATAATCACTTCATATATTTAAAAATCAAAATTTTACTTCGCTATTCAATATATAAAAATCGAATTTTTACTTCGCTATCCAATATATATAAAAATCGAATTTTTACTTCGCTATTCAATATATAAAAATCGAATTTTTACTTCGCTATTCAATATATAAAAATCGAATTTTTACTTCGCTATCCAATATATAAAAATCGAATTTTTACTTCGTTATTCAATATATAAAAATCGAATTTTTACTTCGCTATTCAATATATAAAAATCAAATTTTTACTTCGCTATCCAATATATATAAAAATCAAATTTTTACATCATTACTCTATAGATAAAAATTCCGCCCTTTCACATATAAAGAATTCACCTTTAACTTCTACTCCTAATATAAAGATTGAATTTTTATTCACTACATATATAAAGGTGATATTTTTACTATCTTACCTATATAAAAATTATATTTTTATACTTCTACAATATAAAAGATTATATTTTTATTATTTATATAATATGAAAATTATATTTTCAACCTTTACATACGATAAATGTAGTAAACCGAAAATCCGGTGGAATTTGAGCTGACTAAATAACACAAGTCCAACCCAAATCGCACTGGAAATTCAAGAAACTAATAGAAAGAAGACAGAGGGTGAGGATAGATAAGATAGAAACTTAGAATAGAAGAAGAAGAAGAAGAACACAACATCATAGTAACACGAACCTCACAGCGGAACGAATAACATATAATAGATAACATAACTTTGAAATATAACAGTTATGTATACAATAGCACTTATCAGAGTACAGCACTTACAACACAGCGGAAATAAACTATAGCTATATGATCCAGAAGCCTCCTGCTCCAGCTCTTCAAGAGTATCTGTAAAATCCCGACTACTTGACTGCCCGTACAAATTTAGGCACCCAAGAGTTTAGGGAAAACAACAAAGTAAACTCCGGGTCAGTCATGGGACTGGTGTGAGTAAAATAGTTTAAACAGGTATATGAACAAGTAAACGATATCTCATAAGACCACGCCGCAGAACGGAACGTGTTTTTCCCTTATGTGAATCCAAATATCTTTATATCAAAAACCTTTTGATATTATAATAATGTCTATGTACAAATAGATATCAACTAGCAGAAATGCTTTCGTCTCACGTTCCACATATATAGTATATAATCAAAATTGCAAGCACATATTGGATAATGGATTTCCAACTATGACAAGGTATGGAACCACCTTCCGATCAGTGTACTCTAGGAACGATACACTGGAGTTCAACAAGAACATCTTGTAACTCAGCCACACATGACCGACCACTCATTTCGCTTGAGTGTATCGAATGTACATCACCAACGGTTGGGATCAGCAACCGTTCCCGTATATAAATGGGACAACATTGATAGATTTAAGAAACAAATGAATATTCACTAGATAGGTGATTATACACCCTACTTCGGTGCGACCGACTTAGCCATGCTGCCTGCCCGATTTCTGTCATTTAACGGATGATGAGGCTAGAAGCTACGCTTTATCATTACATCAGATTCACTTCGAATGCTACATTGTCAAATCCATCGAAAATCACTAATTGACGTCTACAACAGTACATTACGTGTTTGCTAAAGAAGTTTCCTTCTCCGCTTCCACTCTTGGTATAGTTGAAGAAATCAATGTATGTGACCGTCTGGAAATACCATGTCAGACATCCATCTTCATTCACTTAGAAATGTCACATCGTCATACCCGCCAAATCACAAATTGACTTATCCAAAAATAACACGGGTATACAGCTAAGAGAAACGAATTCCTCCGCCACCAAACGTGAATACGTTTGAACAGATCAACTTACGCGATCCATTGGATATACTCTGTCAGACCTTCGTCCATACAAGTTGTCCTGGGACTGGACAAACCGAAGGCACTATTCTGTAAACAGGATAGCCCTTGCATTTTACTCCGCCTTCAATTATCTTTGGCATATATGATTCGCGACGCTTATGCCAATACAGGGTGGTTCTATGGATAATAATCCAACCGGTCTCTCCATATTAACAACGTTAAAATGGTCAAAAACTTCGATAGTCTGTGAGTTAACTATCAAAGAAAAACAAGTGTGCAAACACCGATATTATTTCCAGATGGAAATTATATCGAACAAACATCATTTAACATTAATCTCTTTAGTTCATTTATTTACTTATCTCCGGTTTCCCTATATTCTAAATTCTTATTTTCTTTTATCAGAAAACATTTCTGATTCTCGTTTGGAAAACATTTCCAAAACTTCTTTACGATCAAACCTTACCATTTCTTAGTTAAGATGGAAGTCACTCAAGTTGGGGTATAATTACCTCTCAGACCTTAACTGAACAACGTTATAACTTCGAAATGGTCAAAGTTTATCTTTTAATCTTTAACAACTTCTTTACGCCTTTCTCGGATTCAATTTTACTAATCCACTTCTATATTTAAAACATTGGTTATAACGATAACGTTATAATTCCTCCTTTCGAATTATCTAACTTTAATTATAACTTCTATTCTTATTAGTGAATAATTAACCTAACACTTATTTATTTAAATATAAATAAATTTCTATTTAAACACTGGAAAGTATAAGTACTTTCCCGAATTTGATATAATCGAATTCGCCGATTAGCTCTCTTCGAGAAATCTCTATTTGATTAACTCTTCTTCGAATAACCTATATTCGATTAACTCCTACTCGAATAAACGATTTTCGATAATCTCTCTTCGAATAACTAATATTCGATAACTCTTCCTTTTCAAATATCTCATATTTGAAAATCTCACTTCGATTAAACTATAATCGATAACTCCCTTCGATGAAACTAACATCGATAACTCCTTTCGATGAAACTAACATCAATAACTCCTTTCGATGAAACTAACATCGATTAATTTAACTCGACGAACTTAACTCGACTAACTTAACCTGACTCGACTAACTCGACTTACTTGGTTCAACCAATTCGATTCGATTAACTTGGCTCGACTAACTTGGTCGAACCACCCGATCAACTCAACTTATTTAACTTAACTTATTTCTCAAATCGATCAACTCGATTAACTCCTATCGAATAACTAATACTCGATTAAACTCCGTTCGCTTGACTCTTGATCGCAGCGATCACAATGGTTACGCCTGACTCCCTCAGGAAACATCCAACCGCCGTAGGCTATTTACAGCCTTGCGAATTACGCTAGCAGTCGTACAAGATGGCAACTTACCCTGAATACTATGTTTGACTAACTCTGTCTCAAATAACTATATTTGATTAACTCTAGTTCGTTTTAACTCTAGTCGATTAACTCTAACTAATTAACTCCAACTGGTTAACTCTAACTGATTAACTCTAACTGGTTAACTCTATTTGACTAACTCGAACTTGACTAACCCCTTTCGAATAACACATTCGATTAACTAACTTTCGAATACCATATTCGATTAACTAACTTCGAATACCATATTCGATTAACTTTATTCACTTTATAAAGATTTCCTTTTTAACAACGTTTTATTCATTTGAAAAGATTTACTTTCAAATAACGGTTCTACACTTTAAAAATGATTTCCTTTTTATAATGTTCCTTTTCCATTTCTATTTGTAAATGGTTTACAAATATTTCCTTTTCAAATTTATTCTTCAAATATTTTAACTCCTTAAATTCCCGGGAAAATTCGCCATAACCTCCTTTGTATCGGGAGCATCGGGAAAATCCCCAAACTCGCCACACAGGCCTTTCCATTCAAACAGAAATGTTTTGAATTTATTTCCTTTTCAAATATCTCCTATTTATAAATATTCCAATTTATAAACATTTCTTATTTATAAATATTCCACTTTATAAATATCTCTTATTTATAAATATCTCATTTTATAAATATGCTATTTTCAATATCACTTTGAAAATCTCCTTATCAACATCCCGTATGTTATGGTATTCAATCATATCAAATCACGATGTTCAATATCGTCTAAGCACATATATTCGCCTACAGATTTTATATCACATCATATAACAATTGTTGGCTTGCTTTTTGACCAAGCCACCCAGGATCATTCATAAGAAGAAAGCATGGAACCACGTTCTCTAAGAATATGAAGGAATGGATCGCATCATCGACTCGCCCGATGACGGATCGCACCTCGACGGATCGCCCCTATTTCATCAGCGAAACGACACCTCTATGCGATCCGATCCATACATATGTTGTTGCCCAGTATTGATCGATCCGATCCCCTGATGCGTGGCGAACCTTCTGACCTGTTCAAGCGTGAGCTAGTCTTCAGCGATCCGAGATGCACGGATCTAGCGACACATGTCCCTAACCGTCATTTGGACCAATTCTCCCCATCTGCACGATCCGATTTTCAAGCAGATCGCGACACCTGTCCACAATGGCTAATTTGACTATTTCCTCAACGATGGCGATGCGATCCGATGTTCTCGGGATTCGTGCCACGTGTAACCACGACCCGCCTGACAAAATCAGCTATAAATAGCCCGGAGCTTGGCATTTTTTGGGATTCTTTTTGGCAATATTGAGTACTGAATCCGCCATTGTTGTCAAAATACTAGAGTATTGAGAGGAATCCTTGATTGTATCAGCTTTCAAAGTATAATCAATAATATATAAAGTGGACGTAGGCTCGTTAACGCCGAACCACTATAAATTCTGTGTGTTGTTTCCTTTTTTCTCATTCTTCAGTTGAAACTCTATAAGCTACAGAACAATTTGGGTGTTAGGTCCAAATTTTGATCTAACATTTTGGTGCTTTCACTGAGAAGACAATCCTAAAGTTTCACTATTCGGTTCTTTGAAGATTCCAGCGATTCGGATATCATGGCTGGAAAAAGATCTAAGGAAGCACGAGCTTCACAGACCAACGAAACAATTGAAGAAAGTGTGCCCGAGCTGGGCAATGAAGAAACTCTGGATCGCAGGGCGCAGGGGGCGAACCGATCCGACGAAGACACCACGCTCCGAGTCGACGAAAACGAAGCGATACGGACTGCTGAATGGGTTGTTACTCGATTCCGAGGGAACGCCTCGCACCCTCCGCACACTGCGACCGCGAATCGACCTCAAGGGGGCGCTGCGAGCCGCCACCCACGAACCGCAGCGATCCGAATTGATGATCAGACCACAACTTGACCTGGAAAGGAGCCTATGGCTCGCTCCTACCATCCTGGCCCCTCTGCTTGACCCAGCTCAAGCTCTTTGCGCATAAGAGAAGGTGATGACGATCAATATGATCCTGCTGCTCCCGTTACTGAGGGGGATCTCTCTCGCTTTTCTGAAATGTGGGAGAGGTTGTTTGATGAATTGGCTGCCCAAAGGCAGGAAAGCTCCGTCCTGCGACAAAATTTGACTGCTATGGATAGAAGACTTGATGAGCTTGCAAGGCAAAGAACATCGCCGGTTCGTCCACTCACTCCAGGATATTCTTCTTCGTCTGAAGAATCACCGAGACCTCCGCGACGACCGTATGAGAGAGCCGAAAAAATAGAGCAGTTTCGGTTCGGAACCCTGCCATCACGGGAAAAAGAAGCGCAGGGGGCGGGGCCCTCAAACCGTAATGTGAACGATCAAGCCGCAGCTCCCAGGGCTCGAGATGTGGATAGTCCCGTACGTAACAGACTACCTCAGCCCCGTCGCCGCACACATACTCATGATAACAGGGGGCAACGAAGCCCTATCCGAGCCCCGGACTTCTTGACAGCTCCCGGAAGAGAGATTACAGAACCCCGCCGAGCCAGAGGCACTGATCCTGAACCTAAACTGAATGAAGATTGGGGGATAGCCGTGATCCACCAGATTCTGGCAGATAGCCGTGGACAACGGAATGAAGATTGGGGGAGCGACTGCAGTCACACCCCTTTCACTGATGATATTTTGGATGCGACTTTTCCAAGGCGTTTCAACATGCCACAAATGAACCGATATGCGGGTAGGTCTGATTCTGTCCAGCATCTGATGAGATACTCTTGGTCAATGACCGCTGCCGCAGCCTCTGACGCTGTGAAGTGCAAAGCGTTTCCCATATTCCTGGAGGATGTGATTTTGTTATGGTTTACTCGCTTGCCGGCGAGATCGATTTCTAGCTTCAGGGAGTTGAGCGAGAAGTTCGTAGAACAATTCCGTATCTACGCACATAAGACAAAAAGTGTGATTGATTTGTTCCTTGTCGAGCGGCGACCAGGCGAGAGTTTAAGGGTGTACCTGGATCGTTTCAATTTGGCCGCTACTGAGGTTAAAGATCCCCATGAACCGACCGTTGTCGCAGCACTGATTGACGGAGTAGATAAGGACACTGAATTCGGGAGGTACCTGGCAGGCAAACCGCCCCACACTAGAGAGTTATTCTACGAGAAAGCCAACGTACATTTACGCCGGGAAGAGGTATATGCTAACCGAAAGGCAAAAACGGCCAATAAGGAGGAAATGCAGAGCAATGTCGCCATTAAGCAGACGGGAGACAGCTCGGGGAAAGCTGAAGTAAATGTCGGAAATCAGAATCAGGGTGGTCGTCAGCCAGGTAACAACAATAATAATTGTAACGGCAACAACCGAAAGAGGAACCGAGGGAACGAATCCCAGAGAAGGACTCGTCCCAGGGCCTTAGAAAGTTATACACCAATAAATGATACTCTGGAAAATATCTTCATGGATGCGTATGAAGTCCTCCAGAATAAGAGGCCACCTCCCAGAGAGTCGACGGAGAAAGAGCATGAAACAGGGAAGTTTTGTCTCTTTCATCAGATTCACGGCCATTCGACAAATGAATGCCGTCACCTAAGAGATGTAGTCGAAAGGCTGCTTCGAGAAGGAAAGTTAGATGAATACAGAGTAACGCCCAGAGACAGGGGGCAAGCAGTGCAGGCCCCAAATCAGAACCAGAATCAACTTGCTGCTAGGCCGACTGCCCAGCAAAAGGGAAACAACATTGTTATCAATACCGTAATCGGAGGACTTTATCTCGCCGGGCATAGTTCCAAGGCATTGGATCAATACGTCAATGCAGCCAAACAACACCTTGAGGTAGGGGAGTGTAGCAACCCCGAGGACAGTATCCTGGTGAAGCAGCAAAAGATGATGACCGACGATGTCGTCTTCCGAGAACGAGAAAGCATTGGACTCCATGCTCCGACAGAAGATCCATTTGTAATTACAGTACCTATTGGTCCAGCCACTGTCCATAAGGTTTTAGTGGACAACGGGAGTTCTGTCAACATTCTTTTCAAAAGGACATTTGACCAGATGAACCTCGAAATAAATGACTTGAAGCCCAGCCAAGGATGGATCCGTGGATTCAACGGAGCGTCTACCGCTCCAATGGGTTATGTAGAGTTACCAGTTACACTTGGGGAAGGAGAACGCCAGAGAGTGAGAATCCTTCCCTTCGTGGTTTTGGATGTTGAATCGCCTTACAATGCCTTTTTGGGCCGACCGACGCTCGCAAAGTTTAGAGCCTGTATAGCCCCCTGGTGCATGTTATTGAAATTCCCCACAGAAGCTGGCATTGGTATCGTCAGAGGGGATCAAGTTGCTGCGAGAGCATGTTATGTTGCCGAACTAAAGTTACTTCGCAATGGAGGGGATATTGAAACTAAAGGCCCCTCTCCCCCTCCGGGGGCGGAGACCTTATAGCAACCAAAGAGGATATTCGTTGGAGAGTCGCCCAGAGAGATGCCCGAGGATATAGATCTCAGAGAGGTTCAAGAACCCGGGGGCAGAATGGCGACTCCCAACGAGACAACTGTGGATGTACCGATCGATGACAGTGACCTAGAGAAGGTCCTAAAGATTGGATCCCAGTTAAATCCAAATCTCGCTAAAGAATTGACGGATTTCTTAAGAAACAATTTGGATGTATTTGCTTGGACCCACGCGGACATGTGTGGGATATCCCCATCAATCATGAGCCATTCCTTAAGCATTGACCCTAAACATCCTCCAGTAAAGCAAAAAAGGCGAATGTTGGGCCCAGAGAGGTCCGCTGCCTTGAAAGAAGAAGTTGGAAAGCTAAAGAATAATGGATTTATCAGAGACTCGACCTACCCAGTCTGGATTTCGAATCCAGTCCTGGTAAAGATGGCCAACGGGAAGTGGCGAACGTGTATCGACTTCTAGGATTTGAACAAAGCCTGTCCAAAAGATAGTTTCCCGTTGCCCCGGATTGACCAGTTGGTAGACTCGACGGCAGGTCATGAGCTTCTCTCATTTATGGATGCTTATTCAGGATATAACCAGATTCCGATGCATGTTCCAGATCAAGAGCACACTAGTTTTATCACGGATCTGGGATTATATTGTTATGTGGTGATGCCCTTTGGCTTGAAGAATGCGGGCGCTACATATCAACGTTTGGTCAACAAAATGTTTTATAACCAGATTGGGAAAACAATGGAAGTATACGTCGACGATATGTTGGTTAAGTCCAAGCAATCTTCTCAACACACTACTGACTTGGCAGAGATGTTCGGCATTCTTCGAAAGTACGGAATGAAACTCAACCCAAAAAATGTTTGTTCGGTGTTGCCTCTGGAAAATTCTTGGGATTCATCGTCAGTTCCCGTGGTATTGAGATTAATCCAAACCAGATCGCGGCAATCAGAGACATTCAGGAACCTAGGCAAATTAGGGATGTGCAAAGCCTTGCCGAAAAAGTGGCCGCACTAAGCAGATTTATCTCCAGGGCTACGGATAAGTGCATCCCATTCTTCGAATTAATAAAGCGAGGAAAACGCCACTTCAAATGGACACCCGATTGCGTAGAAGCGTTTCAAAATTTACTCAGTCACCTAGAGAAACCTCCGATATTATCTAAGCCAATAGATCACGAGGACTTATTCGTGTATTTGGCGGTGTCATCCCATGCGATCAGCTCAGCATGGGTAAGGGAAGAAGATAAGGTCCAAAGACCTGTGTATTATGTGAGCAAAAAATTGATAGCAGCAGAGAGTAATTATCAACGGATAGAAAAGTTGGCGTATAGTTTGCTGATCGCCTCTAGAAAGCTTCGACATTATTTTCAGGCGCATCCTATCACCATATACACCGATCATCCACTCAAGCAAGTCCTACAGAGACCAGAGGCATCTGGAAGATTACTTAAATGGAATATTGAGTTAAGTCAATTTGATTTGAACTTTCTGCCCAGACGATCGATTCGAGGGCAAGTGATAGCCGACTTCATAGCGGAGTTTACCGTATCAGAGGAAGATATAGCTAATGAAGAGGACAATCCCTCAAAATTACTTTTCGATCCCAATGCCTGGGGATTGTATACTGATGGCGCTAGGAATGACGAAAGATCTGGCGCTGGGATAGTGCTTGAAACCCCCGAGAAACGATTGATAACCTATGCAATCCGAATGGAGTTTCATGCCACTAACAACGATTCCGAATATGA
This sequence comes from Allium sativum, assembly GCA_030737875.1. Taxonomy (NCBI): domain Eukaryota; kingdom Viridiplantae; phylum Streptophyta; class Magnoliopsida; order Asparagales; family Amaryllidaceae; genus Allium; species Allium sativum. The sequence goes on along the minus strand of CM060923.1, from coordinate 730,029,591 downwards.
AGCTCTGATAGCCGGATTAAAGATTGCAAAGGAACTAGAAGTCACAAAGCTGAACATCTTCCGCGACTCCAAGTTAGTTGTGAACCAATTCACTGGAAAATTCCAAGCTAAAAGTGCAAGATTGATTTTATACTTAAAGAAAGTGAAAGAATTGCTGAACGATTTTGATCACTACAGCATATCTCATATTTCGCGGTCAGAGAACCAGCAGGCAGACAAGTTGGCAAAGATGGCTAGTTCCGACGATCCTGAAGTGACTGGGCTAGCTCCCGTTGAAGTACTTCGGTCCCCTAGCATAGATCAAATGGAAATCGACCCAGTACTAGAGACGGAACCAGAAAGGGAGTCCTGGATGACCCCTCTAAAGAATTTCCTGATGAATGGAACGCTTCCGACCAAGAAAAGGGAGAGGCGTAAAGTAATTCGTAAAGCCGCCCGATACGTTCTACAAGGCGGAGTTCTTTACAGACAAGGGTTTTCAATGCCCCTCCTTCGGTGTGTAGCCCACGATGACATCAAACGTGTGCTGCAAGAAGTCCACGAAGGCAAATGTGGCGACCACACTAAAGGGCAAACTTTGGCAAAAAAGGTGATGCGGCATGGTTATTTCTGGCCTACCATAAACAAGGATGTAGCAAGATACGCACGACGGTGTGATGCGTGCCAGAGATTTTCAAAGACACCTAGAGCACCTCCTAATCAGTTAAAAACGATGATGAGTCCATGGCCTTTCGCTATGTGGGGAATTGATATCATTGGAAGTCTCCCCATAGCAAGGGGCGGAGCAAAGTTCGCTATTGTGGTCGTAGATTATTTCACTAAGTGGGTCGAGGCTGAACCACTAACTACAATCACAAACAAACGAGTGATCAACTTTATCGTGAGAAACATCATCTGTCGATTTTGGATTCCAAAGATTGTAATAACAGATAACGGAACTCAGTTCGATAGTGCTGAATTCAGAAACTTCTACCAAAAATACCACATCGAGAATCGATACACCTCTGTGGCGCACCCGCAATCGAACGGACAAGTCGAAGCGGCAAATAAAGTAATTAAGTCCATTCTGAAACGAAGAATGAAGCGGGCTAGAGCCATGTGGGCTGATGAATTGCACTTGGCACTATGGGCCTACAGGACAACATATAAATCGGCAACAGGACATACCCCGTTCTCCCTTGCTTTTGGAACGGAAGCAGTCATCCCGGTTGAGATAAAGGTACCTTCTCACCGGGTGACTTATTATGATCCAATGACCAATAATGAATTGCTCCTTGAGTCCCTGGATACGATCGAAGAAAAGAGGGATGAAGCAGACCTACGTGCCTTGAGATGCAAACAACAGGTCGCCCGATATTACAACAAAAAGGTTCGAGCCCGAACCTGGGAACCCAGAGACTTGGTTCTGAAACTTGTCTTCCCACCCCCAACTCATATGGGGGCGAAGTGGGAAGGACCGTACTCCATTCTGAGCAAGCTTGATAATGGAAACTTCAAGCTGGCAACCGTAGATGGAAAGGAAATCCCCAGAGTGTGGAATGCCCAACATTTACGGCCATATTAAACATGAAAGTTTCAAATTTATTCTTTTGCTTTGTTAAAAAACCATGTACAAGGCATGACTTGCCTAGAATAGTCTGAATCCTTAAAGCAAAAGATTATAAAGTGGACGTAGGTCATGATTCGACCGAACCACTATAAAATATTGTGTGTCATTTACCTTTATTGCATCTTTATTTATCTGCCTATTTATTTTTATGGAAATCAAAAGAATAATGCAGGTACCCGAAGTCTGTTGCCAACCGTTCCTCCCGTAGACTGTTTGGGGGAACTAAAAGCCTTGGCAAGAGCTCCAACTGCTTGTCCAACTGGTTTCAATCCTCGGAGCTTGGATTAAAATATACACCTAGGACGAGTTTGATGAACATACATGATTGCAGACTTCTTGATCCGTGACTCTAACTCTCCAGAATAGAGAGAGTATAAAGGACGCGAAGATGACGTCCATGAAACATGGCGGTGTACCATGATCGGAGCCGCCTGAGCAAAAGTTTAACCTCGGCGACCGCAAGGAGAATATAAAAGCGTCTCTGATTGAGCGCTGAGAAAGAGCTCCTTCCGCGCTGAAGGATCGGGGAGCGAATGTATCATTGAGCTCAAACTCTAACTCTCCAGAGAGAGAGAGTAAAAAAGCATCTCCGATTGAGCGCTGAGAAAGAGCTCCTTCCCCGCTGAAGGGTCGGGGAGCGAATGGATCGTTGAGCTCGAACTCTAACTCTCCAGAGAGAGAGAGAGAGTATAAAAGCGTCTCCGATTGAGCGCTGAGAAAGAGCTCCTTCCCCGCTGAAGGAACGGGGAGCGAATGGATCGCTGGGCTCGAACTCTAACTCTACAGAGAGAGAGTATAAAAGCGTCTCTGATTGAGCGCTGAGGAAGAGCTCCTTCCCCGCTGAAGGATCGGGGAGAGAATGGATCGCTGAGCTCGAACTCTAACTCTCCAGAGAGAGAGAGTATAAAAGCGTCTCCGATTGAGCGCTGAGAAAGAACTTCTTCCCTGCTAAAGGATCGGGGACCGACTGAACTACTGAATTCACACTCTAACCTTGGCAACCGTCAAGAGAGTACAAAGAAGTCTATGATTAAGCACCGCGAAAGGTGCCAAAAATTCGGTACCATTCGAACAATCATCCAATGAAATCTTCTAAGTCCCCCATATTCAGAAATAGGGGGCAACCTGCCGACAAAACTAACCAATCCTTAGTAAACCCTAGTCAGGTGCCATGATAACAACTGACTGGGGGCACATATACTGAACTTTAATACAGCAACGCAGCAGGAATATTTTTCTTTCTGTTGTTCGACTGATTTGTAATTAGATGGCCTATGACTAAACATGGAAAATTTATTTGAATACAGGTACATAAGGATGCAAAAAGAGATAAACTTTCATTTATATACTGTGAACCAACAAAGTGAAAAACAGCCTAGAAAAAAAAAAGTAAGGGCCAGTCTCACAATTACACTTCCTGGCCAGTGGAACACCTAAAGACAAAATATCAACAAACATCCTATTTACGCTTTGGCCTCTTCTCTTGCTTCTGCCTCTCCAGCCTCGCCTTGTCGGCATCAGATGAATCCCCTTTCTTCCTCTTCCTTTTGTCTATGAGGGGAACATTCGACTCCTCTGAAGATTCCTCTTCCACCTCTTTTCTCTTACTTCTACCAGAGAGGGAAGCCGGGAAGTCATCGGGGTTTGCAAAGTGAAGCTGTCGGCTGATGGATTTGGGCTGAATCTTCACAATCATCCCAGTTTTGGGATCGAATTCTGCAAGAGGGACTACGTCCAAAGCTTCATCTCCCGCCTTCTTCGAAGCCAACTCTTTCTCTTGTCTGGCTTTTCGGCTGGCCAAGGTTTCCTCATCATCATCGTCGGCCTTTTTGGCATTGATAATGTCTTCTTCATCATCTACATGGCGTCCATCCATGTCTTTCAAGGCTTCGATGGTCTTAGCATCTTTGGGTACATCAGTGCTAGGTGCCGGGATGCTTCTTTCTGCTGTTGTGACCTCGGCCTGCTTTGATACATCAATACCAGCACCTGGAAAGACAGCCTCCTTCTCCAATTCCTTTTCTTTTTCAGCACCCTTGTCGACGGGCTCACCACCTGTATCAGGAGGAACACACATTACTAATTCAATTGGTTGTTCTACCAGATGACGATAATTCACAATTGCTTTGACAAATTGTGGGGAAGTGAGAGAAATACCTTCAGCAGATGCTCCTTCTTGAGTAGTTGCAGAGGCCCCAATGACCATGGGAGTTCGACCCAAAGGGATTAATTGATCATCGGGATGGTAGTCCTCAACCCCGGAGGTCTTGGGCTCCACAGCCGAACTCGAGCCCTCATCATCTTTGCCTTTACCATTAGCCAGGGCCCTCTCCTTTTCCATCTTCGCCAGAATCAGGCGACGACCCTCTGCCAGGTCCTCAGGCTCATTGTCTCTTAAGATGCTCTTCAACAATTCATCCTCATCGATTTCTTCGACCCCCAATCTATGTTTTTCACCCTCCACAATGGCATCCCATAAATTTGCCAAAGTAACATGGTAATCCAGGATCAACGAGATGTTGCGAATTTTGAGAACCTGGCCAAGGAAATCGAAAATCATCTCTTCAAACCCCTCGATCTCCTTCTCTCTTGCGAGGAGCTTGTTGTTAGAAGCAGTGGCCAATTCGATGGCACTTTCAACGTTCTTTTCGGCGAGAGCTGCCCGTCTCTCCGCATCCGAGACCTGGTCATTTAAAATCACCTTTTCTGCTTTAGCCAAAGCCAAACTTTCTTTTAAATTTGCCTTTTCTGCCTCCCAAGCAGCTCTCTCAGCTTCAAAATAGCCTTGTACTGTTTTCAACTCGATGTTGGCCATTTTGAGATCTTCAATCTCCTTCTTTAAGGCCATTTTTTCTTGGCTATTGGAGTCAAGTTCCGAATGGAAGCGCTGCTTAGCATTTTCTAATTCAATCTTATAATTTTCAGCGTCCCTCCGTGCTAAAGCAAGCTGGGATTGAGCATCTTCCAGGTCCTTCTCCATCTTGGTCCTGGCCCTCTCGTTGTTCTCAAGTTTCGCCTTGGATCTGTGTGCTTCTATTTCAAGCGATTGGATGACTTTAGAAAGGTTAACGACATGTTTTTTCATCATCTCATATTTCCTGGCAACATGGCGAATATGCCCGACAACTTCGCTATCCCAGTTCTTGGGGACCGGTTCCAAGGCTGGGACAAATGTCATCCGGTCAAAGAATATGTCTGGGAATTATTCCCGAAGCTTTTCCAGCCTGCCTTGAATCTCGAGACCATGCATGTAATCCCGTGACCCTGGAGCAGCCAACTCTGGCTGGCTGGAGGGGACGATGTCACTCCTCTCCTTTTCAGATTCTTTGGATGCATCCTTGCCTTTATCTTTAGATTCTTGATGCCTTTCTGATGACCGGCTGTGGGACGGTGCACTCTTTGGAGGAGTTAACTCTTTAGGAAGTTTCTTTCCCCCTGTAGGAACTGCCGGGTAGGTGGAAGGTTTGGTAGAGGTCGATTTTGGTGGAGACCGAGGTTGCGAGGAAGTCGGCATGTGAGAAGGACCACGAGAGCGCTCAGTATCCGGAAGAAGGCTGGGTGTGCCCTCACGAAGAGAACGATACGAGTAAAATTTCCTGCGAGGCATCGTTCCTGCAAAAAAGAAAAGAGCATATTAAAACTTTGAATACCCACGATATAAGAGTGCAGGGTCAGATAGTGTGTGTGATGTGTGCATCCCATATAATTCCCCCTAACAGACCCGGACCTGAAGGCAGGCTCATTTGACCAGTTTATCGTCCTCTAGTTGGAGCAATGGTCTCTTCAGAAGCAGGGAAGAAAGGCCCCTCTTCAAAGTCCTTCTCTGTATATACATCATCGGGTAGAGGGATTTTATTCAGCTCGTCAAATAACTGCTCTTCTGTCAAATCATCGGGAGTAACGGTTTCGATTAGAGCAGAAATAGGAATTTCCTTCGACACGTCACCGCGGACCTCATCCCGTCTGTATATGTTCAGGTCTTCATCGTCTTGGATGACTATCGGAGAAGGACTCTTGCGAAATTTAGTTGTTTCTATCGCTTGTGAAGTTCCCTCTCCCTCTGTTGGGGGCACGTACTTATAAGGTTTGCCGCCAGTGCCAAGTCCAAATCTTCTATCCAGAAGACGATGCTTATGAAGATTGTCATCAGTAATGCATTTTTTGATCCTTAGAAAGTCGGATCTGCTTTGTAAAAGAATGGATAATCGATTGTTGTATAGTGGACCCTCCGTTTTCGGGAAGACAAGATCTGTTTGAGACAAAGAAAAAGGAGGGAGAATGTTAACGCCTAAACTTCTTGAACAAGATATTCGATTAGAAGCTTAAAAGTTTACTTGATTTGAGCCATCTTCGTGAGCATCCGGGCTGTTTTCTTATATAAAACCAATCAGACTTAGGATCCCCTATATTGCTATATCCATCGTACAGGACCTTCCTATTCGCCACCGATTCAAAGAAAGAGAAATTTGGAGTTGTCGAAGAACGGTGCTTGAAAAGAAAGAAAAATGTCAAATCTCTGAATTTAAGTTCGGCATGTAAGATCTCCGCGTATGCAATATATAGGGTATATAGTGATGCGTAGGCATTCAGATGAATTTGCATCGGAGCAATTCCCAGTCGTCTTAAAGTTTCGATGGCGATCGGAGGGAACGGAGGAATAGCTCCTACCAAGCACATGGTTCGGCTGATCGCCATATATCCTTCCGGAGCTAGGTGGGGTCTATCTTCGCTTCCGGGCGTCAAGACATCGTCCCAAGGAATCCCGTGCCTCAAGCAGATTCTTTTAAGCTTTATATCGTCGAGCTTAGATGCTAAAGAATCAGAAAATTTATCTATCCCGAGCGCCCCAGGAATCTCGTCGGGGGCTCGCCCATCTATCTCAGAATCGTCGCTAGACGAAGTACTTTCGGACGGATCTGATTCCGTGGCCTCGTACTCAGATCCAGAATCTTCACCTCCTGGATTAGTGGGAGGAATCTCGGGGTTGTATTTCTCAGGAACCTCGGATTCCGCTTCTATTGCGGATCTTGAAGAAGAGTGATTATTCGACATTACTGCTAGGACGAGAAAACATGATCAATGAGATTAATACTACCCGATCCCCGTGTGTGCAAGTGCCGGTGTGTGTACTTGTGTGTGCATTGAAAATAAAGCATGAAAGAAATCGTGATCATCAAAATATTAGTCGTCATATGCAGACGAATTATGTAGTCATTTAGTCCAGAGAGTCCAACATCAGAGCCCTAGCCTAACTGTTCAGAATTTTGTGGTGACAACGCGTCGATTAAAGTTTGAAATTTCTTCGCATCGTCAACTATGAGTCGGATCGCAAGGCAGAGGGATCACCCCCTTTCGGATCGCAAGGCAGAGGGATCGCCCCCCATCGAATCGCAGGGCAAAGGGATCGCTCCTTCACGAATCGTTGCAGCCCCCGCGATATGCGCCTTTGCTGTCACCACGATCTTCCGTCTCGCCACTCGCCTTCATCTTCTCCTCTATTTGCCCACGATCCGAACCGGCCTTCCCTCTTCTTCTTCCTCCTTCGTTTTCCACCTCTCCTTCCCATCCTCGAACTCCGAGCTCTACACCAATCAGCCATGGCGTCTTGATGATTCCTTCATAAAATCGCAAATTTCCGTCGTTTCTCCCTCAAATTAGTCGAAAAAGTTCATGAAAGAGTAGCGTTCACGAATTAGAATGCTTTTTGTGGAGTTACCTTTCTAAAAATTGAGGAAATGCTCGGATTTTCGAAGGTTTGAAAAGCTTGGGTTCGTTCTTTGACAGTGCAGGCGAAACGATGCGGCAGAAGAAAAAGAAGAAGGAAAGTGAAGAGGGGAGGGTCGGCTTATATAGGCAAAGAGGGCGACCGTTTGTCTCCCCTTCTTTGCCCTATTCGATCCACGAAAGACCGGCGGGCCGCGAACCAAAAAGCCCACCACGACTCGAGGAGGAGCCCATTTCGTTCCGAGGCCCAAGTGCACACCCAAGAACGGGACGAATGTCTCGCTAACGGACCGTGACCTGAGCTCGCGATCCGAATCGATAAATTCAGGAATAAGGATTCTGAAAAAATCCCAGAAAGAGAATCGTTCTGTGATCCGCGACTCGTTGAGAAAAGACGATTCTATAGCTTCGAAGCATGTTCCATCATCGATAAAACATACTTCGAGGGGGCAAAATGTTGGCTCGCTTTTTGACCAAGCCACCCAGGATCATTCATAAGAAGAAAGCATGAAACCACGTTCTCTAAGAATATGAAGGAATGGATCGCATCATCGACTCGCCCGATGACGGATCGCACCTCGACGGATCGCCCCTATTTCATCAGCGAAACGACACCTCTATGCGATCCGATCCATACATATGTTGATGCCCAGTATTGATCGATCCGATCCCCTGATGCGTGGGGAACCCTCTGACCTGTTCAAGCGTGAGCTAGTCTTCAGCGATCCGAGATGCACGGATCTAGCGACACGTGTCCCTAACCGTCATTTGGACCAATTCTCCCCATCTGCACGATCCGATTTTCAAGCAGATCGCGACACCTTTCAACAACGGCTAATTTGACTATTTCCTCAACGATGGCGATGCGATCCGATGTTCTCGGGATTCATGCCACGTGTAACCACGACCCGCCTGACAAAATCAGCTATAAATAGCCCGGAGCTTGGCATTTTTTGGGATTCTTTTTGGCAATATTGAGTACTGAATCCGCCATTGTTATCAAAATACTAGAGTATTGAGAGAAATCCTTGATTGTATCAGCTTTCAAAGTATAATCAATAATATATAAAGTGGACATAGGCTCGTTAACGCCGAACCACTATAAATTCTATGTATTATTTCCTTTTTTCTCATTCTTCAGTTGAAACTCTATTAGCTACAGAACAATTTGGGTGTTAGGTCCAAATTTTGATCTAACAACAATATATGAAAAACAATAAAATAACTGTTGAGGAATCCAGTCTGATTCCTCCAACCTGTTTCCCTGCATCACAGATGTTAAACAATAATATTAACATCGATTTCACTTCGATGTGAATTATTCTGATCAATAGAATCAACATATAAATATCTAACTGTTATATATATGTATACATGTATATATAAAATTTCCACTAACTTTCTAGCAGTTCAATCAAACAGTCAAACAGATAATATCTAACAGTTCTAAAAATACAACATGAAATTATAAATTGTTCAGAGTTGGTGAGTTTTACTCACTTTTGCGCGTTAACCGACAAATATCGGTTTGCGTTCATTGATTCAGTCGAACAATTTATTTCTCCATAAATTGTAATGAGCTCGGATTGACTCGCGGTCAGTCCCATTGTGTTGCTCCCGTTCATACGATCCCAACGCAACTTGTTTCGCTGAATTTCGTTTACGTATGACGAAGTTATGTCAATTTGAAATCAACGTACATTTAAATTGAAATAACACTTAAAACTTTAATTCTTTATTGGGCTCACCATTTCTTTTAGGCCCAAACCAAACGTTAATAGCCCAGACCCCCTCCTATACTTCTTCTTCCTCCGGCTAACTACCTGAACGCAAATCCTCCCCAAAACTCCAGACTTCAGAAAATCAAAGCCCTTCCACCAATATATTTAAATTCAAACTAACGCCACTACAATTCCTCACTCACTCTCCTCTTCAACCCCGTACCCCTGAAATCTAATCCGATGCCCAAAAAGGGAACCGCGAACGTCGAGCTCAGCTACAAGACATCGACAGAAATAGTTGTCGAACCCTCCAAATTTCCGCAAGTAGGTGCAGTATACTTTGCTAAACCCAAATCCAGTATCCATTGTCTGAATCGATGCCTTAAATCCGAGTATTAATCAACCCTAGGACTCGGCTTCAAAAACTGTAGCACCTGAACTGACGTCGAACTCACATTGGAGCATACTAGAATGAAGAGAATCCCTTCTAGATCTTGAATATCATTGAGTTGCGATTTATAGTAATTTATTTGGTTTTTACATGATTTTTGCCGCTCTCGATGATTGTTTTGAGGGTGGAAAAATTGACGGCTCAAACTGAAATTGAAAATTAGGTTTAGGCAGTGTTAAGAGGTGTATTTATAGTGGAAATAAATATCTAGATATTTTTTTTTTAAAAGAATATTCTCGGTATATTCTCTTTTACATATCCATTTTCCTTTCTAAAAATCCTCATGATTTCATACGATACTCAAAAATTACGAAACTGGACATGTAGCTAGTGTTCGACATTACGGTCCCAACGAAACTAGTTTCGTCGAATTCTGACTCCGTATGCTCACACAGCGTATATTTAAAGGTCAATATATCGACTGTTTCTCACTCTAAAAATCGCCACGGCCACGTACTGACTTCAAAAATCACGGAAATTGAAATCTAACAATAATTTAATATTGCCGACCCAACAAAACTGGTTTCGTTGAATTCCGACTTCGTTTGCAAAACTGGCTATTTTTAGACCCTTGAATAATCCATTTAAATATATAAATATATTTAAATAAAGAAAATTAAATATAAATAAATTTATATTATCGTATATATTCACAGTGGAATACCATACAGCTCCAGGAAAATTATATACTCTCTATTCCAAGTCCAGATTGAATCGATATTCACTTTACATTGAAAAATCCTTTTATAACGTATATAAAGCGTTACGAATTATAAAGGAATTCCATAGCGACTTTTTCTGAAATTTGATTTGGACATAAATTAAAATCTACACGACGAAATCTCGATTTTTCTCTTCAACTAGAAAGATATACTCCACCAGCTCCACACGTTTCTTGTTTCACAGAAATTCGGCTTAAAACGAATCCTGTACATTCAGTTGAAGTTCAAATCGCCAAATAGCGAACTACCGCGTCGTTACGCACTCTATTTTAATTATATTATAATTATACGTTCAAACTGTCATCGATTGAATATATTCTTCAATATAATCCAACTCTAAGTTGAATTATATCTTTGGGATGACCCCATTCACAGAATATTTGTATTTCCAATATTTTTGATTATTTCGACATTATAATTTACTTATTATATTATAATTATTAATTAAATATTCAATATTATTTAATTCACGTTCTCGATATCGATAAATCGATATTTAATAATTAAATAAATAAATTGTTCAACAGCTAAAATGCGGGTTACTACAATCTTCCCACCTTAATAAAATTTCGTCCTCGAAATTGCTAAGCTAGGGGATGACCCTATCTTCTGGGTAAAAATTTATCTGTGTACCTCTTGTTTCCGGTTTCAACTGAACCAATTAATATCGACTAAAATATTAATTTATTCCGACTAACTTAATTTTCAAAAATTCTGAAAATTTTCTAACACCTTAACTTTTCGAAATTTTTTGCCAGCACCTCTTTTGTACTGGTCAACATCTCAAACTCCAACTCGCCTCTCTGGGCATTCTTTAACCCAAAAGAAAATCAAACAGCCAAGCGGCTTGTCAATTCGGCTCATAAATCTCATATCCATATATAATATAAACTGGTACCTTTTTGTCGGGAATATCAACTCTATCACTTCCATATGCTATCAACTCAGCATATACCAGTGTTATTTCCATCAAATTCCAATCAGTTTATATCCTCAAAACCAAATCGAATTTCATTCGAACCCGAATATCAAATTTCAAATTCTTAACTCATCAACCCAATTCCATAACAGATTATTCTCTAATCCAATTCAATTCTATTTAACTCAGTTCAAGTTAATATTTCAATTTATTTCTACTATCTTATTCTATTTAACTTCATAAGTTAAAATTAAATTCTGAAACTTAATTTCCTGGGTCTATTTCAAATCAATTTGAAATTACAATGCCAATTCAAAACCTTTGAATTTCTAAACAACTTGTTTTCTCAAAACAATTCAAAAACAAAACCTTTGGTAGTAGTCCATCACTTAGAACTCGAAAATGAACACTGATGATGTCGCGATTCATCATCAGAATCTATTTTCCAGCTATTGAAGTGAGTTCAATACTATATCACCTTCAGTTTGAAAAATGTTTTCAAAATCTCCCAGGAACTTAAAATTTCCTTATTTTAATTCCAATCTGATTTAAATTCAGTTTTTTCTTCATTTTATTTCATATACTTCACTTATATGAATTCTGATTAGTCATTTATAATCATTTTACCTTTTTATAATCTTACTCGATTATAATAACAACCAACACAACCAATATACTATATCAAATATATTCGGGTGAAATTATTCCATTTACCCTCTTTCAAAACATACCATGACGGTTCATCGTATTCGAGTGTTTAGTAACCCCTATCGATACAGTGGATCAGACCGATCGACTAGAATTCACAAACAACTCAACCAATAAAACTACACAATATAAAATCATTTTATATTAACTAACAAATACGTTCACTCGTATATATACACTCAAACTCAGTCTAGGATATTACTAATCCCATCTCTACTGAATCATGCCACAGAGCCAAGGTAATAACTAAACCAATGCTCTGATACCAACTGTAGTAACCCGAAAATCCGGGGGAATTTGAGATGACTAAATAACACGAGTCCAACCCAAATCGCACTGGAAATTCAAGAAACTAATAGAAAGAAGACAGAGGGTGAGGATAGATTAGATAGAAACTTAGAATAGAAGAAGAAGAAGAACACAACATCAGAGTAACACGAACCTCACAGCGGAACGAATAACATATAATAGATAACATAACATTGAAATATAGCAGTTATGTATACAATAGCACTTATCAGAGTACAACACTTACAACACAGCGGAAATAAACTATAGTTATATGATCCAGAAGCCTCCTGCTCCAGCTCTTCAATAGTATCTGTAAAATCCCGACTACTTGACTTCCCGTACAAATTTAGGCACCCAAGAGATTAGGGAAAACGACAAAGTAAACTCCGGGTCAGTCATGGGACTGGTGTGAGTAAAATAGTTTAAACAGGTATATGAACAAGTAAACGATATCTCATAAGACCACGCCGCAGAACGGAATGGGTTTTTCCCTTATGTGAATCCAAATATCTTTACATCGAAAACCTTTTGATATTATAATAATGTCTATGTACAAATAGATATCAACTAGCAGAAACGCTTTCATCTCACGGTCCACATATATAGTATACAATCAAAATCGCAAGCACGTATTGGATAATGGATTTCCAACTATGACAAGGTATGGAACCACCTTCCGATCAGTGTACTCTAGGAACGATACACTGGAGTTCAACAAGAACATCTTGTAACTCAGCCACACATGACTGACCACTCATTTCGCTTGAGTGTATCGAATGTACATCACCAACGGTTGGGATCAGCAACCGTTCCTGTATATATATGGGACAGCATTGATAGATTTAAGAAACAAATGAATATTCACTGGATAGGTGATTATACACCCTACTTCGGTGCGACCGACTTAGCCATGCTGCCTGCCCGATTTCTGTCATTTACCGGATGATGAGGCTAGAAGCTACGCTTTGTCATTACATCAGATTCACTTCGAATGCTACATTGTCAAATCCATCGAAAATCACTAATTGACGTCTACAAGAGTACATTATGTGTTAGGTAAAGAAGTTTCCTTCTCCGCTTCCACTCTTGGTATAGTTGAAGAAATCAATGTACGTGACCGTCTGGAAATACAATGTCAGACATCCATCTTCATTCACTTAGAAATGTCACATCGTCATACCCTACAAATCACAAATTGACTTATCCAAAAATAACACGGGTATACAACTAAGAGAAACGAATTCCTCCGCCACCAAACATGAATACGTTTGAACAGATCAACTTACGCGATCCATTGGATATACTCTGTCAGACCTTCGTCCATACAACTTGTCCTGGGACTGGACAAACCGAAGGCACTAATCTGTAAACAGGATAGCCCTTGCATTTTACTCCGTCTTCAATTATCTTTGGCATATATGATTCGCGACGCTTATGCCAATACACAGTGGTTCGATGGATAATAATCCAACCGGTCTCTCCATATTAACAACGTTAAAATGGTCAAAAACTTCGATAGTCTGTGAGTTAACTATCAAAGAAAAACAAGTGTGCAAACACCGATATTATTTCCATATGGAAATTATATCGAACAAACATCATTTAACATTAATCTCTTTAGTTCATTTATTTACTTATCTCCTGTTTCCCTATATTCTAAATTCTTATTTTCTTTTATCAGAAAACATTTCTGATTCTCGTTTGGAAAACATTTCCAAAACTTCTTTACGATCAAACCTTACCATTTCTTAGTTAAGAAGGAAGTCACTCAAGTTGGGGTATAATTACCTCTCAGACCTTAACTGAACAACGTTATAACTTCGAAATGGTCAAAGTTTATCTTTTAATCTTTAACAACTTCTTTACGCCTTTCTCGTATTCAATTTTACTAATCCACTTCAATATTTAAAACATTGGTTATAACGATAACGTTATAATTCCTCCTTTCGAATTATCTAACTTTAATTATAACTTCTATTCTTATTAGTGAATAATTAACCTAACACTTATTTATTTAAATATAAATAAATTTCTATTTAAACACTGGAAAGTATAAGTACTTTCCCAAATTCGATATAATCGAATTCGCCGATTAGCTCTCTTCGAGAAATCTCTATTTGATTAACTCTTCTTCGAATAACCTATATTCGATTAACTCCTTCTCGAATAAACGATATTCGATAATCTCTCTTCGAATAACTAATATTCGATAACTCTTCCTTTTCAAATATCTCATATTTGAAAATCTCACTTCGATTAAACTATAATCGATAACTCCCTTCGATGAAACTAACATTGATAAATCCTTTCGATGAAACTAACATCGATAACTCCTTTTGATGAAACTAACATCGATAAATTTAGCTCTACGAACTTAACTCGACTAACTTAACCTGACTCGACTAACTCGACTTACTTGGTTCAACCAATTTGATTCGATTAACTAGGCTCGACTAACTTGGTCGAACCACCCGATCAACTCAACTTATTTAACTTAACTTATTTCTCAACTCGATCAACTCGATTAACTCCTACCGAATAACTAATACTCGATTAAACTCCATTCGCTTGACTCTAGATCGCAGCGATCACAATGGTTACGCCTGATTCCCTCAGGAAACATCCAACCGCCGTAGGCTATTTACAGCCCTGCGAATTACGCTAGCAGTCGTACAAGATGGCAACTTACCCTGAATACTATGTTTGACTAACTCTGTCTCAAATAACTATATTTGATTAACTCTAGTTCGTTTTAACTCTAATCGATTAACTCTAACTAATTAACTTCAACTGGTTAACTCTAACTGATTAACTCTAACTGGTTAACTCTATTTGACTAACTCGAACTTGACTAACCCCTTTCGAATAACACATTCGATTAACTGACTTTCGAATACCATATTCGATTAACTAACTTCGAATACCATATTCGATTAACTTTATTCACTTTATAAAGATTTCCTTTTTTACAACGTTTTATTCATTTGAAAAGATTTACTTTTAAATAACGGTTCTACACTTTAAAAATGATTTCCTTTTTATAATGTTCCTTTTCCAATTCCATTTGTAAATGGTTTACAAATATTTCCTTTTCAAATTTATTCTTCAAATATTTTAACTCCTTAAATTCCCGGGAAAATTCGCTATAACCTCCTTTGTATCAGGAGCATCGGGAAAATCTCCAAACTCGCCACACAGGCCTTTCCATTCAAACAGAAATGTTTTGAATTTATTTCCTTTTCAAATATCTCTTATTTATAAATATTCCAATTTATAAACATTTCTTATTTATAAATATTCCACTTTATAAATATCTCTTATTTATAAATATCTCATTTTATAAATATGCTATTTTCAATATCACTTTGAAAATCCCCTTATCAACATCCCGTATGTTATGGTATTCAATCATATCAAATCACGATGTTCAATATCGTCTAAGCACATATAATCGCCCACAGATTTTATATCACATCATATAACAATATATGAGAAACAATAAAATAACTGTTGAGGAATCCAGTCTGATTCCTCCAACGTGTTTCCCTGCATCACAGATGTTAAACGATAATATTAACATCGATTTCACTTCGATGTGAATTATTCTGATCAACAGAATCAACATATAAATATCTAACTGTTATATATATATATGTATACATATATATATATATATATATATATATATAATTTCCACTAACTGTCTAGCAGTTCAATCAAACAGTCAACACATAGTCAAACAGACAATATCTAACAGTTCTAAAAATACAACATGAAATTATAAACTGTTCAGAGTTGGTGAGTTTTACTCACTTTTCGGCGTTAACCGATAAATATCGGTTTGCGTTCATTGATTCAGTCGAACAATTTATTTCTCCATAAATTGTAACGAGCTCGGATTGACTCGCGGTCAGTCCCATTGTGTTGGTCCCGTCCATACGATCCCAACGCAACTTCTTTCGCTGAATTTCGTTTACGTATGACGAAGTTATGTCAATTTGAAATCAACGTACATTTAAATTGAAATAACACTTGAAACTTTATTTCTTTATTGGGCTCACCGTTTCTTTTAGGCCCAAACCAAACGTTAATAGCCCAGACCCCCTCCTATACTTCTTCTTCCTCATGCTAACTACCCGAACGCAAATCCTCCCCAAAACTCCAGACTTCAGAAAATCAAAGCCCTTCCACCAATATATTTAAATTCAAACTAACGCCACTACATTTCCTCACTCACTCTCCTCTTCATCCCCGTACCCATGAAATCCAATCCGATGCCCAAAAAGGGAACAGCGAACGTCGAGCTCAGCTACAAGACATCGACAGAAATAGTTGTCGAACCCTCCAAATTTCCGCAAGTAGGTGCGGTATACTTTGCTAAACCCAAATCCAGTAACCATTGTCTGAATCGATGCCTTAAATCGGAGTATTAATCAACCCTAGGACTCGGCTTCAAAAATGAAGCACCTGAACTGACGTCGAACTCACATTGGAGCATACTAGAATGAAGAGAATCCCTTCTAGATCTTGAATATCATTGAGTTGCGATTTATAGTAATTTATTTGGTTTTTACTTGATTTTTGCAGCTCTCGATGATTGTTTTGAGGGTGGAACAATTGACGGCTCAAACTGAAATTGAAAATTAGGTTTAGGCAGTGTTAAGAGGTGTATTTATATTGGAGATAAATATCTAGATATTTTTTTAAAAAAAGAATATTCTCGGTATATTCTCTTTTATATATCCATTTTCCTTTCTAAAAATCCTCATGATTTCATACGATACTCAAAAATCACGAAACTGGACATGTAGCTAGTGTTCGACATTACGGTCCCAACAAAACCGGTTTCGTCGAATTCCGACTCCGTATGCTCACACAGCGTATATTTAAAGGTCAATATATCGACTGTTTCTCACTCTAAAAATCGCCACGGCCACGTACTGACTTCAAAAATCACGGAAATTGAAATCTAACAATAATTTAATATCGCGTACCCAACAAAACTGGTTTCGTTGAATTCCGACTTCGTTTGCAAAACTGGCTATTTTTAGACCCTTGAATAATCCATTTAAATATATAAATATATTTAAATAAAGAAAATTAAATATAAATAAATTTATATTATCGTATATATTCACAGTGGAATACCATACAGCTCCAGGAAAATTATATACTCTCTATTCCAAGTCCAGATTGAATCGATATTCACTTTACATTGAAAAATCCTTTTATAACGTATATAAAGCGTTACGAATTATAAAGGAATTCCATAGCGACTTTTTCTGAAATTTGATTTGGACATAAATCAAAATCTACACGATGAAATCTCGATTTTTCTCTTCCACTAGAAAGATATACTCCACCAGCTCCACACGTTTCTTGTTTCAAAGAAATCCGGCTTAAAACGAATCCTGTAAATTCAGTTGAAGTTCAAATCGCCAAATAGCGAACTGACGCGTCGTTACGCACTCTATTTTAATTATATTATAATTATACGTTCAAACTGTCGTCGATTGAATATATTCGTCAATATAATCCAACTCTAAGTTGAATTATATCTTTGGGATGATCCCATTCACAGAATATTTGTATTTCCAATATTTTTGATTATTTCGACATTATAATATATTTATTATATTATAATTATTAATTAAATATTCAGTATTATTTAATTCACGTTCTCGATATCGATAAATCGATATTTAATAATTAAATAAATAAATTGTTCAACAGCTAAAATGCGGGTTACTACAATAAAAGTTATATTTTTAACTTCCTTATCATATAAAAATCATATCTTTAACTCTCCGATCGAATAAAAAATCTATCTCTAGTTTTCCTATCGAATAAATTCAGTTTTGAAATCAAATAAAATGATAACTGAAAATAGAAAAATAAAATAAAAACTTACATACAAATAGAAGGGAGAAGAGCAGCATTCACTGTCGGGGGGGGGGGGGAGGGGAGGGGGGTTGACTGTCGCAGAAGAGGAAAGTGAAGGGGGAGGGAGGAGAGAGGGGCAGCGGGTCAGAGGGAGGTGCGGTGGCCTTAGGTGTGGTGCGGTGGGGTCTGGGTTCGGATTGGGGGTTGGTCTTCGCGTCAGGAAGGAGCAGGGGAGGAGGAGGAAGAAGGAGGGCGGCGCAGCAGAGGATGGGGGGGGTGCCTATCGCGGCGGCGCGATGGAGGCTCTGTCGCACTCCTCGATCTCCCTTTTTTTTCTATCTGATTCGATTTGATTTTGAAGAGGGGGGGGCAACGGTTTTGAAGGGGAGAGGGTTATTTTTTATTTAATTAATTATTTAATTATGAAAAAGTTGACTTTTACATAAGACCTCAAAACAAAGCCCACTTCCTGTCGTCCATAGCTAATTACCCCCATTCTGAACACAATGGGATATGTATCGTAGGTTGATTCGATCGTTTCGATCAGTTTTCATCAAAATCAACATACAACGCTATATATTGAATTTGAACGTGCATATCAATTTACTGGGGTCACATACTAACTCTAAAAATTTCTGAAAAATATTTTCTAGCTTCGTATTGACGATACGGTCCTAACAAAACTAGTTTCGTCAAATTCTGAGACCGTTTGAAAAATGACCATTTTCCAGTCGATTAAAATCAACTAAAACTGGTCAAATGCGTTTTCTTTCGCCACGCTCACATATTGATTCGAAAAATTATGAAATTTGGAATCTAGCAATAATTTGACATCACGGATCCAACAAAACTGGTTTCGTCGAAATCCGAGGTCGTTTGCAAAATTCCCATTTTTACGGGCCTGAATTCCATAGCGACTATTCAGAATTTTCAACTGGACATATCTTTTGATCCCCGCTTTGAAATTTCGATTTTTCGGATTCGTTGGAAAGATATTATCAATTAAATCCTATTGTTTTTGGTTTCAGTAAAATCCGGATTGTTTTGCACCCGGTACATTCAATTGAAGTTTGAAATCGAATTATCGAACTACCCTGCCATTTTCAATTCCTTTTATAATTATTTATAATTATTCATATTCTAACAACGACGCGTATAAATATATACATTCGAATTCTATTCAAAATAAGTTTCTCGTCGATATTATTTTAAATATTTAAAATTCGCTAAAATTGCAAAAATAAATTTTTTAAACTGGCTTAGAATTTCCGGGTTATTACAACAATCCAAACGATTCATCATCTTTCATATTTTTCGATCTACCCCTACTATTCCGAAACTACCCCTATTCTCTTAATACTTCAAATCATCTCTTCTTCTTAATCCTATCCCTAATTCTCTTAATAGCCCTTCCTTCCAATAATTACCCCTATTTTTTAACTAATGTGAAGGATTGGTTTTTGCAACACGCAATCCAAACGATTCATCATCATTCGTATTTGTCAATCTACCCCTACTATGCTTAAACTGGACATACTTCTCCTTATACTTCAAAACAGCCCTTCTTTTTATTCCTACCCCTAATTCTCTAAATATCCCTTACTTCCAAAAATTACTTCTATTTTTTAACAACTGTGAAGGGATGGTTTTTGGAGCACCCAATCCAAATGATTCATCATCTTTCATATTTGTCGAACCAAATCCAAATGATTTATCATCTTTCATATTTGTCAATCTACCCCTACTATGGTTAAACTAACCATATTTCTCTTACTACTTCAAAACAACCCTTCTTTTTAATTCTACCCCTAATTCTCTAAATAGCCCCTACTTCCAACAATTTCGCCTATCTTTTTACTACTGTGAAGGGTTGATTTTTGCAGCAACCGGTCCAAACGATTCATAATCTTTCATATTTGTCGATCTACCCCTACCATGCTTAAACTACCCCAACTTCTCTTAATACTTCAAAACAGTCCTTTTTTTTAATCCTACCCCTAGATCTGTAAATAGTCCTTACTTCCAACAATTACGCCTATCTTTTTATTACTATGAAGGGTTGGTTTTTGCAGCACCCAATCCAAACGATTCATAATCTTTCATATTTTTCGATCTACCCCTACTATGCTTAAACTACCCCTACTTCTCTTAATTCTTCAAAATAGCCCTTTTATTTAATCCTACCCCTAATTCTCTAAATAGCCATTACTTCCAACAATTACCCTTATTTTTTGACTACTGTGAAGGGTTGGTTTTTGCCGCACCCAATCCCAACGATACAACATCTTTCATATTTGTTGATCTACCCTACTATGCTTAAACTACCCCTACATCTCTTAATACATCAAAACGGCTATTCTTTTTAATCCTACCCATATTCTCTAAATAGCCCTTACTTCCAACAATTACCCCTATTTTTTAACATTTGTGAAGGGTTGGTTTTTACAGCACCCAATCCAAATGATTCATCATCTTTCATATTTGTCGATCAAATCCAAATTATTCATCATCTTTCATATTTGTCGATCTACCCGCACTATGCTAAAACTACCCATACTTCACTTAATACTTCAAAACAACCCTTCTTCTTAATCCTACCTCTAATTCTCTAAAATACCCTTACTTCCTATAATTACGCCTATCTTTTTACTACTGTCAAGGGTTGGTTTTTGCAACAAGCAATCCAAACGACTCAGAATATTTCATATTTGTCGATCTACCCCTACTATTCTTAAACTACCCATACTTCTCTTAATTTGTCAAAATAGTCCTTCTTTTTAATCCTACTCCTAATTCTCTAAATAACCCTTACTTCAAACAATTACGCCTATCTTTTTACTACTGTGAAGGGTTGGTTTTTGCAGCACCCAATTCAAACGATTCTTAATCTATCATATTTGCCGATATAACTATGTTTTGCTTAAACTACCCCTACTTCTCTTAATACTTCAAAACAACCCCTCTGTTTAATCCTACCCTTAATTCTCTAAATACCCATTACTTCCAAAAATTACCCCTATTTTTTAACTACTGTGAAGGTTTGGTTTTTGCAGCACCCAATCCAAACAATTTATCATGTTTCATATTTGTCGATCTACCCCTACTATTTTTAAACTACCCCTACTTCTCTTAACACTTCAAAATAGTCCTTACTTTTAATCTTACCCCTAATTCTCTAAATAGCCCTTACTTCCAACAATTACGCCTATCTTTTTACTACTGCGAAGGGGTTATTTTTGCAGCACCCAATCCAGACGATTCATAATCTTTCATATTTGTCGATCTAACCCTACTATGCTTAAACCTCCACTACTTCTCATAATCCTTCAAAACAGCGGTTTTGTTTAATCTTACCCCTAATTCTCTAAATAGCCATTACTTCAAAGATAACCCTATTTTTTAACTACTGTGAGGGATTGGTTTTTGTAGCACCCAATCCAAACAATTCATCATCTTTCATATTTGTCGATCCACCCCTACTATGCTTAAACTACCCCTACTTCTCTTAATACATTAAAACAACTATTCTTTTTAATCCTACCCCTAATTCTCTAAATTGCCCTTACTTCCAAAAATTACACCTATTTTTTAACATTTGTGAAGGGTTGGTTTTTGCAGCACCCAATCCAAATGATTTATCATCTTTCATATTTGTTGATCCAATCCAAATGATTCATCATCTTTCATATTTGTTGATCTACCCCTACTATTCTTAAACTACCAATACTTCACTTAATACTTCAAACCAACCCTTCTTTTTAATCCTACCCCTACTTCTCTAAATAGCCCTTACTTTCAACAATTATGCCTATCTTTTTACTACTGTGAAGGGTTGGTTTTTATAGCAACCAAACCAAACGATACATAATCTTTCAAATTTTTCGATCTACCCCTGCTATGCTTAAACAACCCCTACTTCTCTTAATATGTCAAAACTATCCTTCTTTTTAATCCTGCCCCTAATTCTCTAAATAGCCCTTACTTCCAACAATTAAGCCTACCTTTTTACAACTGTGAACGTTTGATTTTTGCAGCACCCAATCCAAACGATTCATAATCTTTCATATTTGTCGATCTACCCCTACTATGCTTAAACTACCCCTAATTCGCTTAATACTTCAAAACATCCCTTCTGTTTAGTCCTACCCATAAATATCTAAATACCCATTACTTACAACAATTACCCCTATTTTTTAACTACTGTGAAGGGTTGGTTTTTGCAGCACCCAACACAAAAGATTAATCATCTTTCGTATTTGTCGATCTACCCCAACCATGGTTAAACTACACCTGCTTCTCTTAATAATTCAAAATAGTCCTTGTTTTTAATGCTACCCCTAATTCTCTAAATAGCCCTTGCTTCCAACAATTACGCCTATCTTTCTTCTACTACGAAGGGTTGGTCTTTGTAGCACCCAATCCAAACGATTCATAATCTTTCATGTTTGTCGATCTACCCTACTATGCTTAAACTACCCCTACTTCTCTTAATTCTTCAAAATAGGCCTTTTATTTAATCCTACCCCTAATTCTCTAAATAGCCATTACTTCAAACAATTACCCTTATTTTTTAACTACTGTGAAGGGTTGGTTTTTGCAGCACCCAATCAAAACGATACCACATCTTTCATATTTGTCGATCTACCCTACTGTGCTTAAACTACCCCTACATCTCTGAATACATCAAAACGACTATTATTTTTAATCCTACCCCTATTCTCTAAATAAACCTTACTTCTAACAATTTCCCCTATTTTTTAACTTCTGTGAATGGTTGGTTTTTGCAGCACCCAATGTAACACCCCACCTCCGCCAGGGTCACTCTAAGCAAGTACACTGACATTGGAGGGGTGTTGGTCAAGGTAAACATGCATGAAGATATCACAAGACGGAACATATAAGTAAAACAGAGTAAATAAAGTAGCGGATAAAACTACTATTTCAAAACCATGGTCAAGTTACATCATAGTACTTAGTCATTATTTTCCAACTACTACAAGTCTAGAAAACATAAACTGAAAACTGGAAATAACATAAAGTAAACTATCCACAAAGTAGACGTGGTAAAGCCATAGCGAGCTCAAGTCCAAACCGTACATGAGCTATCCAGAAAGTAAGCTAAAGATCCAAGCTAGGTGCTAGCGTTCCAACCCTGAGAACCTGGGGGGGAAACGGAAGAAAAGAGGCGAAAGGAAAACATGTTAGTCAAAAAGACTGGTAAGTCCTACCTACTATTAGTATAAAAACTAATAAAGTTAACTGGACATGTAAAACAGAGATGAAACATAGGATGATAACTGGCATGGTGGAAAGTTTACAAGAGTGGTATCGCATATACAAGGTTAAGTTGCACCAAGGATGTACTAGTATTCTAATCCATGTCAAGTATAAACAAGAAATGATCCCTTAGCCCAATGTTGGCCCAAACTCATGAGATGACCTAAATCAAGGTCCAACTACTCGGTCTAGTCGATCGGCTCCCTATAAGCCTAACTCGTCGTGTATCGGTGTCATATGGCCTAATCATGGAATGTAGTTAACTATGCAAGGTACATCCTAGGGTGTATCTAACCCCAAGGTGTAAACCACAGACACAAATCAAGCACGGACAGTCTAAACCTACCGGTGCCCATGTTCAACTCCGGACTTAATGTGCACGACCATGGTCCGCCTGAACAACCGGTGCACCATTCAGACGTATCTTTTGGTCTCTTACAATCAGTCAGTAATCGTGCCCGACCCTAGCCTAGTCCAGGGTATCCAGATACTCCCAAGTAGGTTACTGCTGAAAAGGACCCCGTAACTAGGGTTTTAAATGGGTTAAGTGTGGTTAACCCTATCCTAACCATGTATTGAGTTGGTCAAGTGTATCCAAGCAGTTCATGACTTAACCCTATCAATACATCGTGTTCAACTGGTTAAGTATATTCAAATAGTCCATGACTTAACCCTACCAATCCATCGTGTTTAATTGGTTAAGTATTCAAGTAGTCCATGACTTAACCCTACCATGTGGCATTAATTAACTTAATGCACCCCAACCTCTCACATTAGACTTTGTTGTGGTTACTAGTTAAGCCGGGCGGGTCTGGGTAGCTTTACACCACAACCTAGTCTAACCTCGGGTTTTAAGTGCGATATGACCAACTACTCACATTCGGTCCTATTGTTTGTAGCCACTAGTTAAGTCGGTCGGTTCTAGGTAGATTTATGCTACAAACTCAACCCAACCTCGAGTTGGCCACTTTCATGTTTTCTACATGTCATGTCCACGTTCATGTTTTCAAGTATAATCACATTTCATGTTTTCAATTCATGCTTCATGTCATTTAAGTTTACCCATAACGTAACCCCATCACACGTAAGTTCGCACAAACACAAATAAATCAAAAGAGGGAACATAAGAAGAGGACAAGGTGGGCATAAGATGGCAAAGTCTATCACAAGTTAAACATAGAGATATTTGAGCCAAAAAGGGGTTCAACATACTAGCTTATGGCCTCAACATGTATGATAGCATGAAAGGTGACTTGGTCTCAAACATATCAAATAGCATAAGGGTGCTTTGGCCTCAAGCATGAATAGTGGCATAAAGGTGCTTTGGCCTCAAGCATGCATAATAGCATAATTAGCAAATATGGTGGTAGCATGGTAATAGTTGACAAAGGGTGACAATCCTAACTTGTGCATAGCAAATAGGTTCAATATCGTCATATGCATGTTAAGGAACATGAGGGGTTAAGGTTTGTTAACATGCATAAGCCATAATCTATTTCATAGCATTTTTCCCAAAGGTCAACATGAATGGTACTAGGTTCATGATAGGTCCACAATCATAAATCAAGAGAGGCATGAATAGATCTATGCATACAATAATAGGTTCAAGGCAAATATTGCACTTAGGTCCAATTCAAATCTACACATGTATGGCATTAAACTTAGCAAATAGGGTGATAAACTTGTGATTAGCATATAGGTCCATCATGGCAAGTTAATACCAAGGTCATGAGGGTTCTATGTTGCATTTATGCACAATCACCACATAAAGCTCATAGCTTTCCACCCAAAAGTCAACATAAATGGTACTAGTTTCATGATAGGTAAACATTAGGTCCACAAACATAGATCAAAAGGGTCATGAATGAATCTATCCATGAAATCCAAGGCAAGCATAACAAAAAAGTCTCATTTCAACTTGCTACATGTCATATTAAGTTCATAGTTTAAATCTAAGAGTAGAATAGGGCTTAAAAAGCTAGGCTATGAAGACTAGAACAAAATAAACAAGATTGAGACGAAGCCACACTAGAAATCCCCAAATGAATACAGGCTCCAAGTTGTCTTGAGAAACAAGAAGCTCCTTTGATTTGTATAAAGAAACATCCTTGTTTTGATGAAGGAAGGTGGCTCTTTTACTAGCTTAGAACACTCAAACTTTCATGAAGAAGATGGAGGCCATGTTATGAAGATGGAGGCCATGATCAAGGAGCATTTTGGCATAACCTAGTTGTAGGATTGATTTGTGGTGATTTAGGGTAGGGTTTAGGGTGTTTTTATAGAGATTTAGGTTAGTTTAGGCTATAGGATTAACCCTATTTTAGATCCTAGCCATCAGAATTCGTCACAAGGCCAGAGACATGACTCAAAAGGACAAGCAGGGGCACCAGGCCAAACTGGCCCGACCACCCAGGTCGACACGGGTGTCGACTGGGCAGTCGGCACCACCTGGGGTGTGCCGACTCCCAAGTCGACTCCCCAGTCGACTTGGGGGTGGCGGGAATTTTCCCGCCTGTCCTGCTTGGCTGAATTTGAATTCTGAATTTAAATTTGAACTGTTTTTGAACTTGAAATTTTCTGAAAACTTTGACGGGCCATAACTTGGTCATACAGACTCCTATTTTCGAAAACTCGGACTCTATTTCGCGTATTTTTCCGAGACGAACGTAATGGCACAGCCCGTTTCCCTTGATTTCTAATTTATCATTTAATTCTGCTTTGATTTATGTTATAACATGTTATTCAAAATATGGGTTGTTACATTCTCCCCACCTTAAAGGATTTCTTCCCCGAAATCTTCAAGTTAGGAAGAACGTATCCTACCATCCATCATCCATCTACTCAAAACATCATCCACGAGCAATCATTGCCTTAAAGATTCTAAATGCTGTATGAACATATGCAAAAGGTGTGTGTATATGTACTTATCTAATGCGAAAATTAGGCGGTTATTGATTCAGTAAACCTCCTTAATGCAAAGTATGTTAGTGAAATGAGTCCATATGTATGCAAATTCCTATAATCTCTACATGAGTACACATAACATTCATCCATATGCAACATCCACGTGATAGCATAAAAAGTTACAGCCATGAATAAGTATAAGCACTCATGCATATGCAATATGAAAGTGTGTGAGCCGATCTCAGTGCCTAATGTGTGTCATGCATCCACGATTATCCACTTGCAAACAATTGCAACCACTTGCAGCCATCAAGCATAACATGTTTCAAATACATGTTTCATCGAAAGGGCTCCTACCTAAGGTTCTCATGACAAGATTATCGAAATAACAAGATAAATAAGATAAACATGGATAGCCAAAGAAAGATAGGCTAACTAGGAAAAGAGATTGAGAAAGTACCCTAAAAAAGGAATGGGTGAAGCGCGCGCATCTTCTCCTTGGTTTCCTAAGTTGCGTCCTCTTCGGCTTCACTCCACTGAACCTTTACTAACATGACTTCTCGATTCCTAAGCTTCTTGATCTCTGTTCCCAAGATACGGATCGGAGCTCGCCTTAGGGTTGCCTCTTTCTCTACCTCCACGTCTTCAAGAATGCTAGGCTCAACTACCTTGGCTGACTCATGTGGGCACTTTCGGAGATGCGAGTCATGAAGAACATTGTGCACTCCGGCCAGCTTCTTGGGCAATTCCACCTTATAAGCCATCTTCCCATTTCTCTCTATGATAGGGAAGGGTCCTACGAACCTTGGTGCTAGATTCCGAACTGCTCCAAAACGAACCACGTTTCGCAAAGGAGAAACCTTCATGAAAACCATATCTCCAGCTTCGAATTTCAAATCTGTCCTTCGCTTGTCAACATAGGATTTCTGTCAATCTTGGGTCGTTTTCATCCATCTTCGAATAAACTCTACATTCTCGGATGTTCCCCTTATCATGTCGGGCCCAAGTATAAGCTCATCCGTTGTCTCCCACCAACATGTTGGTGACTTGCACGACCTCCCATACAAAGCTTTGAATGGTGCCATCCCTATGTTTGCTTGGTAACTGTTATTATAAGCAAACTCTATGAGAGGAAGGTGGCCTTCCCAAGTGCCACCAGAGTCAAGAATGCATAGCCTTAACAGTTCTTCCAGTACCCTATTCACCCTTTCGGTCTGGCCACCCGTCTGTGGGTGATAGGCCGTACTTAGATTCAATCGCTTACCCATCGCTTCTTGCAAACTTTTCCAGAACTGGCTAGTGAAGATTGGGTCATGATCACTAACTATGCTAGAAGGAACTCCATGCAATCGCACTATCTCTCGAAGATAAACAGATGCTAGCCATGATGTGGTCCTCTTGCTCTTCACCGGAACAAAGTGAGCACTCTTCGTAAGTCTATCAACTATGACCCATATCCCACAGAGTCCAAATAGTTTGGTGAACTTAATGGACATCTTCACCCCAACTATATATCACAAACAGGCGAGTCATACTCCTTATGGGGTTTGCAACAGAACTAAGATTGAGAATAGGACCGAGAGGATATACTTAAAAGATAGCATGCGAGTAAGCTCTACAGAATAATAGGGATCAAGGATATACTCTTAGAAAGAGATGTAATGCGCGTATCTAGTCTTCAATCTTCTAAGCCGCATTTTCTTGAGCTTAATCCTATCGTGCCTTGACCGTCTTTTAACTTCACAATTTTGTAGCTCTTAATTCTTATTTCCAACATATGAGTTAGAACTCAATTCACCGTTGCCTCTCGTTCCACTTCCCCTTATTCTTTTCCTAAAATTCTTGGGTTAAACATAAACGCATGCTCACGGTTTCATGCAAGCTTTCCAAAATTCGTTAGTGAATCCTGGATCTCGTTTACATCCTATACGGTATTCCACGTAGAAGAACTATCTCTTGAAAACAAATGCCAATCCACGTTGCCAAATGTACTTACTAGGGTGATTTCTCTAACCCATGCTTAAGCGAAATGGACTATCCGCCCTAGTGGCGAACACTACTCGATTGGATTACAAATTTCCCATAAAGGTGCCAAGGGATTCTAGATAACTAATCATGACGGAACCCTAAAGGTCACACGAGATTTCAAGGGTATTACCGAGGCGAGTCATGAGCCTCGCAACCCTATGTTCAAAATCAAGAATGGCACCATAACTAGACAAAGAATCCATGCCCAAAATCAACCTGTATCCCATAAACCCGAGAACATAAGAATTACACATGAATTCTACGCTCAAGATAGAGATTTTCAAATCCATAAAAATCATAGATAGATGGGCGGAACCCCCAATTGGATTTGAAACACTAACGGGATCCTAAACTAGACTAGTACTTAGGTGCAAACTTTTAACAAGATCGGAAATAAAACTATGCGATACACCAGAATCAAATAAGGTACGAACAGGGAAATCAGAAATGTAAACATGACTTTTTATAGAAACACTACCTCGATCAAAAGCTAGAAGAGCAAGGAGGGCCTGCAACCGCCCTCCAGGGGGTCCTGCTCGCTGAGTTTGCCTTTTCCCTTATCCTCGCATTTTTGGGCAATCCTTACAATAGTGTCCAGACTCTCCACAATGAAAGCATATGCCCAGCTTCCACTTCTTCTTCTTACAGTCTTTAGCTATGTGCCCAGTGATCCTACAGAAGTTGCACTTGCTTGTCTCTCTTGCCTTGTTGTTGTTATTGTTATTGTTGTTTCCCTTGTTTCCCTTCTTTTTGTTCTTGTCTCCTTTCTCGAAATCTTCCTTCTTTCCTTGAGACTCATTTGTCGTGACCTCCTTCTTGCCACTCTTATCTTCCTCTTGAAGCAGGGCCATATTTACCAAACTCTCGAAGGTCGCCCCCATGAGTATGTGAGACATGGACAAACCGTTCAATGGCTAGTTCAATCCTAAAGCAAAGTGTAGGGCCTTCTTCTGAGCTGTGTTAACCAAGTCTAGGCCAAACCGAGCAAGTTGATTAAACTTATTTACGTATTCTCTAACGGTCATGTCCCCTTGCTTCAGTAATAGGAACCTCTCCATCTGAAGGTTCTCTTCTGCTGATGATAGATACCTTAGTCCAAACCTTCTCCTAAACTCATCCCAAGTCTGAATTGGCCTAGTAGTGGTAGTGACTACCCACATATATGCCGCTTCCGCTTTCAACAGCCATACCGCTAACAGAACTTTCCTACGGTGTTCTATATCAAAGATAGCAAAGAGGTCTTCAGTTTCCTTTAACCAGTTTCTTGCCTCAACAAAAGTCTCCGTCCCAATAAAATTCTTACCACCCATCGCTTTAAAGTCCTTGCAAATCTTCGCGAAATCCGCTTGTGGGTGTTGAGGAGGAGGAGGAGCAACCTTAGCTACGGGAGGAGGAGGAATGTTAGCCACGGGGGGAGGAGGAGGAATGTCCGCGGGGCCGGCTTCATTTGCCCTTGCCTCCATGTACCTTCTAAACCAAATAGGTACTGATACGCCCTCCAGAATGGCAAAATTATCGGCCATACTGAAACGAAGAAAAAGATAGACTCAGAACGCGGAAACAAAGGATTGTGCTAATGGCTTTTGGGGAATAGCCTTTTAAAATAAACTAGACATTTCTTGGAAAATACTTAATTGGTTTTGAAAATAGTTTTTTTTTTCAAAAGGTAAGTTTTAAAAACCTTTTGCTCAAATCTTGTAAACCTTATGCTCTGATACCAAATGTAACACCCCACCTCCGCCAGGGTCACTCTAAGCAAGTACACTGACTTTGGAGGGGTGTTGGTTAAGGTAAACATGCATGAAGATATCACAAGACAGAACATATAAGTAAAACAGAGTAAATAAAGCAGCGGATAAAACTACTATTTCAAAACCATAGTCAAGTTACATCATAGTACTTAGTCATTATTTTCCAACTACTACAAGTCTAGAAAACATAAACTAAAAACTGGAAATAACATAAAGTAAACTATCCCCAAAGTAGATGTGTTAAAGCCATAGCGAGCTCAAGTCCAAACCGTACATGTGCTATCCAGAAAGCAAGCTAAAGATCCAAGCTAGGTGCTAGCGTTCCCACCCTGATAAACTGGGGGGAAACGGAAGAAAAGAGGCGAAAAGAAAACAGGTCAGTCAAAAAGACTGGTAAGTCCTACCTACTATTAGTATAAAAACTAATAAAGTTAACTGGACATGTAAAACAGAGATGAAACATAGGATGTTAACTGGCATGGTGGAAAGTTAAGAAGAGTGGTATCGCATAAACAAGGTTAAGTTGCACCAAGGATGTACTAGTATTCTAATCCATGTCAAGTATAAACAAGAAATGATCCCTTAGCCCAATGTTGGCCCAAACTCATGAGATGACCTAAATCAAGGTCCAACTACTCGGTCTAGTCGATCGGCTCCCTACAAGCCTAACTCGTCGTGTATCGGTGTCATACGGCCTAACCATGGAATGTAGTTAACTGTGCAACGTCCACCCTAGGGTGTATCCAGCCCTAAGGTGTAAACCACAGACACGAATCAAGCACGCACAGTCTAAACCTACCGGTGCCCATGTTCAACAACGGACTTAATGTGCACGACCATGGTCCGCCTGAATAACCGGTGCACCATTCAGCCGTTTCTTTTGGTCTCTTACAATCAATCAGTAATCGTGCCCCACCCTAGCCTAGTCCAGGGTATCCAGATACTCCTAAGTAGCTTACGGCTGAAAAGGACCACGTAACTAGGGTTTTAAATGGGTTAAGTGTGGTTAACCCTATCCAAACCATGTATTGAGTTGGTCAAGTGTATCCAAGCAATTCATGACTTAACCCTATCAATACATCGTGTTTAACTGGTTAAGTATATTCAAGTAGTCCATGACTTAATCCTACCAATCCATCGTGTTTAATTGGTTAAGTATTCAAGTAGTCCATGACTTAACCCTACCATGTGGCATTAATTAAGTTAATATACCCAACCTCTCACATTAGACTTTGTTGTGGTTACTAGTTAAGCCGGGTGGGTCCGG
The DNA here is from genome assembly GCA_030737875.1 of Allium sativum. NCBI lineage: Eukaryota > Viridiplantae > Streptophyta > Magnoliopsida > Asparagales > Amaryllidaceae > Allium > Allium sativum. The sequence continues at coordinate 729,998,336 of CM060923.1, read as the reverse complement.
GTAGCTTTACACCACAACCTAGTCTAACCTCGGGTTTTATGTGCGATATGACAAACTACTCACATTGGGTCCTATTGTTTGTAGCCACTAGTTAAGTCGGTCGGTTCCGGGTAGATTTATGCTACAAACTCAACCCAACCTCGAGTTGGCCATTTTCATGTTTTCTACATGTCATGTCCACGTTCATATTTTCAAGTATAATCACATGTCATGTTTTCAAGTCATGTTTCATGTCATTTAAGTTTTCCCATAACGTAACGCCATCGCATGTAAGTTCGCACAAACACAAATAGATCAAAAGGGGGAACATAAGAATATGACAAGGTGGGCGTAAGATGGAAAAGTCTATCACAAGTTAAACATGGTGATATTTGAGGCAAAAAGGGGTTCAACATACTAGCATATGGCCTCAACATGTATGATCGCATAAAAGGTGACTTGGCCTCAAACATATCAAATAGCATAAGGGTGCTTTGGCCACAAGCATGCATAGTGGCATAAAGGTGCTTTGACCTCAAGCATGCATAGTAGCATAATTAGCAAATATGGTGGTAGCATGGTAATAGTTGACATAGGGTGACAATCCTAACTTGTGCATAGCAAATAGGTTCAATATCATCATATGCATGTTAAGGAAAATGAGGGGTTAAGGTTTGTTAATATGCATAAGCCATAATCTATTTCATAGCATTTTTTTCCAAAGGTCAACATTAACGGTACTAGGTTCATGATAGGTCCACAATCATAAATCAAGAGAGGCATGAATAGATCTATGCATACAATAATAGGTTCAAGGCAAATATTGCACTTAGGTCCAATTCAAATCTACACATGTATGGCATTAAACTTAGCAAATAGGGTGATAAACTGGTGATTAGCATATAGGTCCATCATGGCAAGTTAATACCAAGGTCATGAGGGTTCTATGTTGCATTTATGCACAATCACCGCATAAAGCTCATAGCTTTCCACCCAAAAGTCAACATAAATGGTACTAGATTCATTAGAGGTAAACATTAGTTCCACAAACAAAGATCAAAAAGGTCATGAATGAATCTATGCATGAAATCCAAGGCAAACATAACACAAAAGTTTCATTTCAACTTGCTACATGTCATATTAAGTTCATAGTTTAAATCTAAGAGTTGAATAGGGCTTACAAAGCTTGGCTATGAAGACTAGAACAAAATAAACAAGATTGAGACGAAGCCACACTAGAAATCCCCAAAAGAATACAAGCTCCAAGTTGTCTTGAGAAACAAGAAGCTCCTTTGATTTGTATGAAGAAAGATCCTTGTTTTAATGAAGAAAGGTGGCTCTTTTACTAGCTTAGAACACTCAAACTTTCATGAAGAAGATGGAGGCCATGTTATGAAGATGGAGGCCATGATCAAGGAGCATTTTGGAATAACCTAGTTGTAGGATTTATTTGTGGTGATTTAGGGTATTTTTATAGAGATTTAGGTTAGTTTAGGTCATCGGATTAACCCTAGTTTAGATCCTAGCCATCAGAATTCGTCACAAGGCCAGAGACATGACTCAAAAGGACAAGCAGGTGCACCAGGCCAAACTGGCCCGACCACCAAGGTCGACAGGGGTGTCGACTAGGCAGTCGACACCACCTGGGGTGTGTCGACTCCCAAGTAGACTCCCCAGTCGACTTGGTGGTGGCGGGAATTTTCCCGCCTGTCCTGCTTGGCTGAATTTGAATTCTGAATTCAAATTTGAACTATTTTTTAACTTGAAATTTTCTGAAAGCTTTGACGGGCCATAACTTGGTCATACGGACTCCGATTTTTGAAAACTCGGATTATATTTCGCGTATTTTTCCGAGACGAATGTAATGGCATAGCCAGTTTCCCTTAATTCATATTTTATCATTTAATTATGCCTTGATTTATGTTATAACATGTTATTCAAAATATGGGTTGTTACACCCAATCCAAATGATTCATCATCTTTCATATTTGTCGATCAAATCCAAATTATTCATCATCTTTCATATTTGTCGATCTACCGCTACTATGCTTAAACTACCCATACTTCACTTAATACTTCAAAACAACCCTTACTTCCAACAATTACACCTATCTTTTTACTACTGTGAAGGGTTAGTTTTTGCAGCAACCAATCCAAACGATTCAGCATCTTTTGTATTTGTCGATCTACCCCTACTATGCCTATACTACCCCGACTTCTCTTAATATGTAAAAACAGTCCTTCTTTTTAATCCTTCCCCTAATTCTCTAAATAACCCTTACTTCAAAAATTTACGCCTATCTTTTTTCTACTGTGAAGGGTTGGTTTTTGCAGCACCCAATCCAAACAATTATTAATCTTTCATATTTGTCGATATAACCCTGCTATGCTTAAACTACCCCTACTTCTTTTAATACTTCAAAACAGCCCTACTGTTTAATCCTAACCTTAATTCTCTAAATACCCATTACTTCCAACAATTACCCCTATTTTTTAACTACTGTGAAGGTTTGGTTTTTGCAGCACCCAATCAAAACGATTTATCATCTTTCATATTTGTCGATCTACCCCTACTATGCTTAAACTACCCCTACTTCTCTTAATACTTCAAAATGGTCCTTCCTTTTAATCTTACCCCAAATTCTGTAAATAGTCCTTACTTCCAACAATTACGCCTATCTTTTTATACTGCGAAGGGTTGATTTTTGCAGCACCCAATCCAAACGATTCATAATCTTTCATATTTGTCGATCTAACCCTACTACGCTTAAACTACCACTACTTCTCATAATACTTCAAAACTGCGCTTTTGTTTAATCCTACCCCTAATTCTCTAAATAGCCATTACTTCCAACATACCCCTATTTTTTAACTACTTTGAAGGGATGGTTTTTGCAACACCCAATACAAACGATTCATCATCTTTCATATTTGTCGATCCACCCCTACTATGCTTAAACTACCCCTACTTCTCTTAATACATTAAAACAGCTATTCTTTTTAATCAAACCCCTAATTCTCTAAATAGCCTTTACTTCCAAAAATTACCCCTATTTTTTAACTATTGTGAAGTGTTGGCTTTTGCAGCACCCAATCCAAATGATTTATCATCTTTCATATTTGTCGATCCAATCCAAATGATTCATCATCTTTCATATTTGTCGATCTACCCCTACCATGCTTAAATTACCCATACTTCACTTAATACTTCAAAACAACCCTTCTTTTTAATCCTACCCCTAATTCTCTAAATAGCCCTTACTTTCAACAATTACGCCTATCTTTTTACTACTGTGAAGGGTTGGTTTTTGTAGCAACCAAACCAAACGATACATAATCTTTCATATTTTTCGATCTACCCCTACTATGCTTAAACTACCCCTAATTCTCTAAATATGCCAAAACAATCCTTCTTTTTAATCCTGCCCCTAATTCTCTAAATAGCCCTTACTTCCAACAATTATGCCTACCTTTTTACTATTGTGAAGGTTTGATTTTTGCAGCACCCAATCCAAACGAATCATAATCTTTCATATTTGTCGATCTACCCCTACTATGCTTAAACTACCCCTACTTCGCTTAATACTTCAAAACAACCCTTCTGTTTAATCGTACCCCTAATTCTCTAAATGCCCATTACTTACAAAAATTACCCCTATTTTTTAACTACTGTGAAGGGATGGTTTTTGCAGCACCCAATCCAAAAAATTCATCATCTTTCATATTTGTCGATCTAACTCTATTATGCTTAAACTATCCCTACTTCTCTTAATACTTCAAAATAGTTATTCTTTTTAATCCTACCCCTAATTCTCTAAATAGATATTACTTACAACAATTACCCCTATCTTTTAACAACCGTGAAGGGTTGGTTTTTGTTGTACCCAATCCAAGTTATTCATCATCTTTCATATTTGTCGATCCACCCCAACTATGCTTAAACTACCCCTACTTCTCTTTGTACTTTGAAACAGCCCTTCTTCTTAATCATACCCTATATTCTCTAAATATTCCTTACTTCTAACAAGTACCCCTATTTTTTACCTACTATGAGGGGTTGGTTTTTGCAGCACCAATCCAAATAATTCATCATCTTTCATATTTGTCGATCTACCCCAATTATGCTTAAACTACACATAATTGTCTTTATACTTAAAAACAACCCTTCTTTTTAATACTACCCCTAATTCTCTAAATATCCCTTACTTCCAACAATTACCCCTATTTTTTAATAACTATGAAGGGTTGGGCTTTATAGCAAGCAACCCAAATGATTAATCATCTTTCATATTTGTCGATCTACACCTACTATGACTAAACTTCCGTTACTTCTCTTGGTACTTCAAAACATCCCTTCTTTTTAATCCTACCCCTAATTCTCTAAATAGCCCTTCTTTCCAACAATTACCCCTATTTTTTAACTAATGTGAAGGATTGGTTTTTGCAGCACCCATTCCAAACGATTCGTCATCATTCATATTTGTCGATCTACCCCTACTATGCTTAAAATACTCCAACTTCTCTTTATAGTTCAAAACAACCCTTCTTTTTAATCCTTCTCCTATTTATCTAAATAGCTGTTACTTCCAACAATTACCCATATTTTTTAACTATTGTGAAGGGTTGGTTTTTGCAGCGCGTAATCTGAATGATTCATCATGTTTCATATTTGTCGATCTACACATACATGCTTAAACTACCCATACTTCTCTTAATAACTCAAAACAGTCTTTCTTTTTAATCCTACCCCTGATTTTCTATACAGCCCTTAAATCCTACAATTAATCCTATTTTTTTACTTCCATGAAGGGTTGGTTTTTGCAGCACCCAATCCAAATGATTCATCATCTTTCATATTTGTCGATCTACCCCTTCTATGCTTAAGCTGCCCCTACTTCTCTTAATACTTCAAAACAACCCTTCTTTTTAATCCTACCACTAATTCTCTAAATAGCCCTTACTTCCAGTAATTACCCCTATTTTTTAATTACCATAAAGGTTTGGTTTTTGCAGCACACAATCCAAATGATTTATCATCTTTAATATTTGTCGATCTACCCGTACTATGCTTAAACTGCAACACTTCTCTGCATACATCAAAATAACCCGTCTTTTTAAAACTACCCTAATTCTCTAAATAGCCCTTACTTCCATCAATTATCTCTATTTTTTAACTACTGTGAAGGGTTGGTTTTTTAGCACGTAATTTAAATGATTCATCATCTTTCATATTTCTTGATCTATCCCCTATTATGCTTAAACTACCCCTTCTATTCATCACTACCCCTACTTCTCTTAATACTTCAAAACAGTCCTTCTTTTTAATCCAATCCCTAATTCTATAAATAGCCCTTACTTCCAACAATTACCCCTATTTTTTAACTACTGTGAAGGATTGGTTTTTTAGCACCCAATCTAAATGATTCATCATCTTTCACGTTTGTCGATCTACCCCTACTTTGCTTAAACTATCCCTACTTCTCTTAATACTTCAAAACAACCCTTCTTTTTAATCCTACCTCTAATTCTATAAATAGCCCGTACTTCCAATAATTACCCCTATTTTTTAACTTCTGTGAAGGGTTGGTTTTTGCATCATCCAGTCAAAATGATTCGTCATCTTTCATATTTGTCGATCTACCCCTATTATGCTTAAACTACCCCTACTTCTCTTAACACTTCAAAACAGTCCTTCTTTTTTATCCTACCCCTTATTCTCTATATAGCCTTTACTCCCAACAATTATGAATATCTTTTTACTACTGTGAAGGGTTGGTTTTTGCATAACCAAATCAAAACGATTCATAATCTTTCATATTTGTGGATCTTCCCCTAGTATGCTTATACTACCCCTACTTCTCTTAATACTTCAAAACATCCCTTCTTTTTAACCCTACCCTTAATTCTCTAAGTAGCCCTTCCAACAATTACGTCTATCTTTTAACTACTGTGTATGGTTGGTTTTGGCAGCACCCAATCCAAACGATTCATAATCTTTCATATTTGTCGATCTACCGCTATTATGCTTAAACTACCCCTACTTCTCTTAATACATCAAAACAGTCCTTCTATTTAATCCTACCCCTAATTCTCTAAATAGCCCTTATTTGCAACAATTATGCCAATCTTTTTACTACTGTGAAGGTTTGGTTTTTGCATCACCCAATCCAAACGATTCACAATCTTTCATATTTGTCGATCTACCCCTACTATGCTTAAACTACCCCAACTTCTCTTAATACTTCAAAATAGCCCTTCTTTTTAATCCTACCCCTGATTCTCTAAATAGCCATTACTTGCAACAATTACACCTATGTTTGAACTACTGTCAAGGGTTGGTTTTTGCAGCATCGAATCTAAACGATTCATCATCTTTCATATTTGTCGATCTACCACTACTGTGCTTAAACTACCCCTACTTCTCTTATTACTTCAAAACAGCTATTCTTTTTAATTCTACCTCTAATTCTCTAAATAGCCCTTCCTTCCAACAGCTGCCCCTATTTTTTAACTAATGTGAAGAATTGGTTTTTGCAGCACCCAATTCAAACGATTCATCATCATTCATATTTTTCGATCTACCCCTCTATGCTTAAACTGCACCTACTTCTCTTTATACTTCAAAACAGACCTTCTTTTTAATTCAACCCTAATTTTCTAAATAGTCCTTACTTCAAACAATTACACCTATTTTTTAACTACTGTGAAGGGTTGGTTTTTGCAGCACCCAATCTAAATGATTCATCATCTTTCATATTTGTCGATCTACACCTACTTGGTTAAACTACCCATACTTCTCTTCATAATTCAAAATAGTCTTTCTTTTTAATCGTACCCCTAATTCTCTATATAGCCCTTAAATCCAACAGTTAGCCCTATTTTTTTACTTCTGTGAAGGGTTGGTTTTTGCAGCCCCTAATCCAAATGATTCGTCGTCTTTCATATTTGTCGATCTACCCCTACTATGCTTATGCTACACTGCTTCTCTTAATACTACAAAACATCCATTCTTTTTAATATTACCCCTAATTCTCTAAATAGTCCTTACTTCCAACAATTACCCATATTTTTTAATAACCATGAAGGGTTGGTTTTTGCAGCACACAATCCAAATGATTTATCATCTTTAATATTTATCGGTCTAACCGTACTATGCTTAAACTGCACCTACTTCTCTTTATACTTCAAAACAGTCCTTTTTTTTAGTACAACCCCTAATTCTCTAAATATCCCTTACTTCCAACAATTACCTCTATTTTTTAACAACTATGAAGGGTTGGTTTTTGCAGCACCCAATCTAAATGATTCATCATCTTTCATATTTCTCGATCTACCCCCTACTATGTTTAAACTACACCTTCTTTTCTTAACTACCCCTACTTCTTTTCATACTTCAAAACAATCCATATTTTTAATCCATCCACTAATCCTCTAAATAGCCCTTACTTCCAACAATTACCCCTATTTTTTAACTACTATGAAGGATTGGTTTTTGCAGCATCCAATCTAAATAATTCATCATCTTTCATATTGGTCGATTTACCCCTACCATGCTTAAACTATCCCTAATTCTCTTAATACATCAAAACAACCCTTCTTTTTAATCCTACCACTAATGCTCTAAATAGCCCTTACTTCCAATAATTACCCCTAATTTTTAAATTCTGTGAAGGGTTGGTATTTGCATCATCCAATCTAAATGATTCGCCATCTTTCATATTTGTCGATCTACCCCTACTATGCTTAAATTTCCCCTACTTCTCTTAAAACTTCAAAACAGTCCTTCTTTTTAATCCTACCCCTAATTCTCTAAATAGCCTTTACTTCCAACAATTATGCATATATTTTTACTATTGTGAAGGGTTGGTTTTTGTAGAAACGATTCATATTCTGTCATATTTGTTGATCTTCCCCTAGTATGCTTAAACTAACCCTACTTCCCCTAATACTTCAAAACAACCCTTCTTTTTAATCCTACCCTTAATTCTCTAAGTAGCCCTTCCAACAATTACGCCTATCTTTTTACTACTATATGTGGTTGGTTTTTCCAGCACCCAACCCAAACGATTCATAATCTTTTATATTTGTCGATCTACCCCTATTATGCTTAAACTACCCTTACTTCTCTTAATACTTAAAAATAGTCCATCTTTTTAATCCTACCCCTAATTCCCTAAATAGCCCTTACTTCCAACAATTAAGCCTATCTTTTTACTACTGTGAAGGGTTGGTTTTTGCATCACCCAATCCAAATGAGTCATAATCTTTCATATTTGCCGATCTACCCCTACTATATTTAAACTACCCGAACTTCTCTTAATACTTCAAAACAGCCCTTCTTTTTAATCATACCCCTAATTCTCTAAATAGCCTTTACTTCCAACAATTACCCCTATATTTGAACTATTGTCACGGGTTGGTTTTTGCCGCATCCAATCTAAATGATTCATCGTCTTTCATATATTTCTTACTTACATCAATTATACCTTTTTTTAACTACTGTGAAGGGATGGTTTTTGTAGCACCCAATCTAAATGTCGAAAACGTGTGCGTGTACTTGCCAAGTATAATATAGTACACTCGGATCGTGTAATATGGAATAACGCACAACTACTTGTCCAATACAATAGTTATGCAAATAAATATAAAGTAGAATAAGATATCACAGATGTGTAAATGGAGTAAAGGAAAAATCACACCAGAGATATTTATACTGGTTCGGAGCACCGTCCTACGTCAAGTCCCAGACTTCTATCTGGAATTTCACTAATCAACAACCTCAGTTAACCCAGAGGAAATAGGTTCACAACACCCGAGCAGCCGAATGGGATTTCATGCTTCTATCAACATGAGGACTTCAATACTGCCTCAAATAACACGGACGACTTCAAACAAGACGAGTATACTCGTAATTTAACAATGTGTGTTCTCAATACCACGAATTTGTCAATTTTTGTACAAGCTTCCTATAATCTTATCCTCAAATAGAATTTGTGTTTGTGAAGATTTTGAAGATGATATCATGTTTGAATCAAAAGAATAATATATAAATTCTAGGATATTCAAGAACGATATTGTGAAGAATATGAGTGTTTGAGTGCTTGAGAGTTCAAAAATGAAATCAATAAAATAGAGAATAGATATAAAGAATTGGTGATCAGAATTGATGATTTCAAAGTGTTTTTATAGGAGATAATTATTTGTAACCTTTGGTAAAGAGTTACAATCAATAGATATGATCATCGATGAAAGGAAGGAGAAGCAACCCTTGGAGGAATGGAAGTGACTATTCAAATAGTTGCTTCTGTTTATTTACGGTCGACAGGTCAAAAAAGGAGCAGCAGACAGGAATTTAAATATATTTACGTTATATGTATATGTGTGCACGTTCATTGTACAAACTGGGTAAGAACGGTCGACCGGTCTGTTTTGGACGGTCGACCGTAGCCCAGTTTGCACAATTTATGTGCATACATATAAAGAAGTGTACATATATAAACATTGATTATTTGAGGATAGATTTTAACAATAATGAACACTATTATCATACCAAATAATCAATTTCTAATGACTAATACCATATGAAGCTCTTTATCAACGAACGTTGTAACACCCCACGTCCATTAATGTCACTCACAAAGTGAATGCATTAACTTTCATGGAGTATTTTTAGTGTATATAACAGAAAATAACAAGACAGATATAAATATTGGCACTTGAAAAATTTTAAACAACTTTTATTGCAGTGGAGAAATAGTTTGATTACATCAACCTCAAAAACCCAATCATAATATCAAGTACACTTAATATCCATCTTGCCAAATTAATCTCTGAGTACATAAAATAAAAAGCATAACCCCAACATAAATAGCCATAAAAGAGACAGGCTGAACTTTACTTCAGCAATCCAAATCCAAGTGCTTCGAAAAGAGATCCAAATCAAGCTCCACTAGTACAAGTCCCACCTAGAGAACTTGGGGGAGAGGGGGGGAAGGAAGAAAAGAGCCGAAAACAAAGTGGGTCAAACATAAAGTCTGGCGAGTCTGATAACTCTAACAACATAATTATTAAAGTAATACGATAAGATATAAGCTGGAAAATAAAGAATGACTGTGTAAACCACATGGGCATGGCAAAGTAAACGAGAGGAATAAGACAACTTTAATTGCACTTCCCTATTACTATAGGGTAATTACTATACCGCACCCCTAATACTAGTCACACCTAAAGATGATCCCGCCTATTGAGCTTAATAATCATAACGGTAGTTTCGTGTACCTCTAGTTGTCTTCACAGGTGTCGCCTTCTCCTATCTCCACAAGTTGCACCCACTACCCCCAAGCGATCGGCTCCATAACTCGTAGATACCTATGCTGGTCCCATAGTGGGGTGTATCACTCCCCAAAGTGGCAACCCGATACAACTTAAGGATGCACGACTTATACCTACACGATGCAACAACGTCTTACATACCAGGCCAGGCCCACGAATGTACATGACCCCGTTGGACTTGCGTTGCCACCGCTAACCCGTTTTGCCACTTATAGTCAAGCCCAGTATGTGTGTCCATTCCTCGACTTGGGTCGAGCTCACAAAGATACTTATGGGTTACTGGTTTCAAACGGGCCCCCATTACTTGACACAAGCTTTCCACCAAAGCTTGGTCCCCACTAAGGTTTCTCCCATAACCCCTTCTTAATCATGTCTTCTTACATGTTTCAATCTGGTTAAGTGTTTCTGCTCATATTTCACAAGCCACCCAAGGCACCCACTTAACCCCCATGTCCCAGTTACATGTTTATCTTGGTTAAGTGTTTCTTAATTCATTTAGACTGCAACCTTGCAAGACCTCTCACATTAGACTGGCATTTGTGGCTACTGGATTTGCCGGGCGGGTCCGGGAAGTCTTATACCGCAAACAAGTCTAACCTCGTGTCTTTGCAATAATCACACATTTTATTCATGCCTTTGACCCCTCACATTAGGCTGACGTTTGTGGTTGCTGGATTTGCCGGGCGGGTCCGGGCAGTCTTATACCACAAACGAGCCTAACCCAGTGTCTTAGGCGATTAATTAATTAGTCTTAATTAATTCACCCCATTATGGATTAATATCCCTATTCAAAATTTCTATTTCAAATAATGTCCATAATTGCCACTTAAATTATTTCCATTAATGCACATTAATTACTAATTAATGCCTTAATTTAATTCTATGCCTTTAAGGCAATTTTACACCAATTTCATAGTGTCAAATATTAATATTTACCCAATCCCCACGTTATTCGTACGCGAAATTTATGGAATATATTAGGCTAGCCAAATTGCCTAAATTTATAAAACGTCACAATTTGCATAATACTTAAAAATAGATCTAAATATCACAATTAGCATGTCACATAAAAATAGATCTAAATAGATAAACTTGTATGATTGGCATAATTTACATAATCCATAACTAACATAAATGTAGCCACAAACTAGCACGGACTAAATTACGTACACGGTGTGATTTGCATAGATTATTATGCATAAAGGTGAACTTGCATAGTGTATAGACGTATAAATCACAATCTAGCATAAACTATGTATTACAATACATCTAAACATAGATCTAATCATAGATCTAAATATCACAATTAGCATGTCACATAAAAATAGATCTAAAAAGATAAACTTGCATGATTGGCATAATTTGCATAATCCATAACTAACATATATGTAGCAACAAACTGGCATGGACTAAATTATGTACACGGTGTGATTCGCTTAGATTATTATGCATAAAGGTAAACTTGCATAGTGTATAGACCTCTAAATCACAATCTAGCATAAACTATGTATTTCAATAGATCTAAACATAGATCTAATCATAGATCTGAATATCACATACTTGCATATGTATACTAACATAAGATTGACACATATGATTCACTTGCAATTTTACATATGATTCACAAATGAACTTGTTATGACTAATATCCCACTTGCATAAAATTCCAATGTTCTAACATAATCAAATTACACATGTAGGATTAGGCATAAGGAATAGATTCACTACATTAACTAACTTGTTTATATGTTGTAAAGACCCGCAACCTCCCCGTAAAGGAAAGCGTCGGATAGTTCGAGAACAAACCACAACAGAACGCATACAGAAGAACATTTCATTGTATATTACAACAATGCATCAGATTACAAGAATATACAGAGTATAAATGAATATTACACAGAAATATCAGAGATTTAAATTACATTTAAATACATAGCAGCGGAAAATAATACAATACACAACTAGAAGAGATATACGGATACAAAGCTTTCCGGATATCGTTCCAGCTGTAAACCAGGATCCTGTGAATATAAATCTGCAAAACCAAAACTACTAGCTGCCCGTGTCGAAAATAAGGGCACCCAGAGTTTAGGTTAAAACAATAAACTCCAGGTCAGTCATGTGACTGGTGTGAGAACTAAAACAGTTATTAATCTTTATTTTTAAAGCTAGGTAAATCAAGGGACCACGCCGTATAACACGGAACGGGTTTCCTCCCAAGAATACCAGTGCATAAAACCAGCAGCGCAATGCTAAATAAAGAAAAATGAAGCTGTTATAAGACCCAGGTCCCATCACACAATGCAACGCAGCCGAGGATAGGGTTTTCCCTTATAACAGCCAAACATGCTTGATACGTTTAAAACAAATCATTTGATACTATAATAAGTGTATAGTGTCAAAACAACTTCAATCATAAATATAAATCATAGACGGCATGAGTGCCCCATCCCACTATGTCGCCATACTAGGCTCTACAAATAAAGCCGAAATACACGTATCGGAAATTGGATTTCCATCATGGTGGCTCCTGATTCGAAAGATCGCTCGCGTAGTACAAATCACCGCGGCTTACGTCTCAGCGAGAGAAAACACCGCTATGCACATCCGCACTTTTGGGGACTCAAGTATCACCGCGGCTTACGTCTCAGCAAGAGAAAACACCGCTTACTCTATCCCTCCGAGCACGAAGCTCAATATCGGTCGACCGAATCCACTACACTAAAAAAAATGTATACTGATCAAACCATCAGTTTACCACCATCCCGGGCTGTGAGGCTCGCGGATCAACGCTATACACAAAGCCATGCTATATCAGCTGCGCTTTGATCATCAACCACCAAACTTTGCTTTTCAACAAAAGTTTGGATCACTGCATCTCAGTATGCCACACTATCAATCCATATCGTACCACTGATTTCTGCCAATATATAACCTCTGAGCTCATATGTCTCAGAGAAGGGCGTTAAGCAAGAGAATAAATTCTCCGCCGCCAAACAGATATATATTTAGCAGAGATCAACAAATACAATATAAAGGAATACAATGTCAGACACACCATCCATTTACAAGTCCGTTCCAGGTCTGAACGAAACCGGAGGCACCTAGTACCCCGCATATCCATCGATCTCCAAGTACGTCTGGACGATCACTAACTGTTTCCATCTTCTTGGGTGTACAACCCAATCAAGATCATCAGTAATTACCCAAACGACGTGAAGACCTCCGGTCTTCGACCATCGTCTTCATTTTCGACTTATCGTCGTATCAGTTATTCAGAATGGGATAAACCCGGACTTTCCGAATAACTCGCGTATATTTTAAATAAGTGTTACACAAACACAACATACGCCTCATTCCAATTCATCAGTCACTAACCGTAAATTAATCAAGAGAATAATTCCCCAAACATTAACCCCGAAGGCCGAAACCAACATCAGATCAATATTCAGAAAACCATTCTGCTTAGCTAACCGACAGTTAGTTTCTAATTTTCACATTCATAGGGAAAGGTTCCCATTAATTTTATCCAAGGTAATTTCCTGAATTTATTCTTTTATCATCCTTTGAATTTCGATTCAACTAGTCGGGATTAACGAAATTTATCGAAGTAATCATTTGTTTTAATTCCCCAATCCCAACCTATTCATCCCATGAAGTAAAACTGGTAATACTTCATATCTAACACCACAGTGTTATCGGTAAATTCAATTACCATTTCACGTTCAAATCTAATTAAAGATTTAACTATCGCCTGGAGCAAAACTGGTGATACTCCATTTTCGATCAATTCAATCTAATTAAAGATTCATTAAAACTCCACTTAGTTTTAATCTTTAACCGGGTTAAAGAATCCGTGTCATTTAAAACACGGTTCACGATAAACCCAGAGTCACATTCATTAATTATCGGGTTAAAGAACGAGCGTTATTTAAAACACTGTCCACGATAAACCCAAAAATCAATATCAATTCAATTCCAATTAAATATTGTTTAATTGGTACACTTCATTAAATCTAAATAAAAAGATTTAATCTTTTCTCAACTGGATTCAAGAACAGTGTTAGTGAAGACACCATTCACGACAAACCCAAATCACATTCGATATTCAATACAAGGCTCTGAATAGAAAATATATCGGCTTATATTCAATATCAAATTCTACGACTAACAAATGTCGTATTGGAAATAACGATATAAAGATATATCTTTCAAATTTCCATAACAACATCTGTATAATCACGAATTCCAACATCGAAATATTCCGAAGACAATTTCGATTCAAATCCACTCCAATGCAATCATTGGAAATTTTGGTTATCTTTAAAACCCTTTTCAAATTCAATTTATTTATTTAAAAATAAATAGAATTATAATTCTAGTTCAAAACTAGTTCATTTCGATAAAAATCTATTTTTATCTTTTCAAATATGGAGTTTTTCATCCCAATTCTTTCTAAATCATTTCTTATGATTTTACACAAATTATTACTATTTTTAATAATTTTATCAAGGCCCGTACAGTCGATTTCCATCAATGGCCATCGAACTGCACTTACAGCGACCTTTTTCGAATTTGATTTGGACGTATCTCCAAATCCAACCGTTAGATTTCAAATTTCTAATATTCCTTAGAAAGCTCTTTTCGATACGAACCCAACGGTTCTGATTTCAGGAGAATCCGACGGTCGGATCTCCCGTAATGTCCGTTCGAAGTCAATGGTCGAAATTCGCGAACTGCCGCGGCGCGGCGCGTTCTATTCAGGCCATTATATTATATATAATATATATAATATATATATTTCGTCGATTCCTATTTAAAACGAATTATATAAATAGTTTTGAATTCGTTTCAAAAACATTTTCAACTTCCATTTCAATTCAAATCAAAATTGAATTCTTCTTTATAAATTCGTTTTAAAAATTCATTTCTATTCAATTCGAATTTCAATT
This sequence comes from Allium sativum, assembly GCA_030737875.1. Classification (NCBI taxonomy): domain Eukaryota; kingdom Viridiplantae; phylum Streptophyta; class Magnoliopsida; order Asparagales; family Amaryllidaceae; genus Allium; species Allium sativum. The sequence goes on along the minus strand of CM060923.1, from coordinate 729,983,073 downwards.
CAATTCATTTCGAATTCGTTTTCAATTCAATTCATTTCGAATTCGTTTTCAATTCAATTCATTTCGAAATCGTTTTCAATTCAATTCATTTCGAAATCGTTTTCAATTCAATTCATTTCGAAATCGTTTTCAAATCATTTTATTTCGAAATCGTTTTCAATTCATTTCATTTCGAATTCGTTTTCAATTCAATTCATTTCGAATTCGTTTTCAATTCAATTCATTTCGAATTCGTTTTCAATTCAATTCATTTCGAATTCGTTTTCAATTCAATTCATTTCGAAATCGTTTTCAATTCAATTCATTTCGAAATCGTTTTCAATTCAATTCATTTCGAAATCGTTTTCAATTCAATTCATTTCGAAATCGTTTTCAATTCAATTCATTTCGAAATCGTTTTCAATTCAATTCATTTCGAAATCGTTTTCAATTCAATTCATTTCGAAATCGTTTTCAATTCATTTTGAATTCAATAAAATCGATATAAATATCGTTCACGTCAAAATGGCGTCAATCTAATCAACACGGCTTCATAAATTTCTATTTTCAAAATAGTTGTTATTATCAAAATATTTCGTTCAACACATGACCAGTCTCAATGAATGAGTACTGTCAACACATGAACTTTTATTTTATAATATTATTTATTTTTCAAATTGGAATGAGGCCCAATCAATTACCATATAAAGTTAATTATATGGATTTTCATACAACACATGTATCTCATAGCATTGAAAAATAATCAACCATCAACCAAAGTGCAATACACTGTATAAGCATCAAATATAGATATCTAACGCTTATAACAGCCTGTCAATCAATCGATCGACATATTTAATCAATCAGGATGAGTGAACTTCAAATTTCATCCTAACACCCGTGTGGGGTTTCAAACAATCAAACACATATTTTATTTGTGCAGTTGGGCGATGTGTAAAATTTATCGTCCCAATCAATGTCATTCAAATAGGTGTTCATAAACAAACCATCCGGTTTGTAAATGAATATTTTATTCTATTCACTTTCACTATATTCATATTCACGTTAAAAATTATATTTTTAACGATAAAACATTTTATTCCAACATATGAATTTCTATTATTCATTTACACAATAAAATGATATTTTTATTTTCTAACATATTTTAGAAAATTTCGGCGGCATAACGGCACGATACTAGAAACGGGACGAGGCCTAGCCTTATCCCCGGTCTAGTGAAGGCCCACGCCATTCACACATCAATCAAATCAATTTCATCTCACCAAACAATTCAATTCAAACAAATAATCCAACTAGTCTATGCAACCAAACAAACAAGTCCATGGTTTGTGGACGATTGTGTCGGGTGCTACTAAGCACCGTCTGCATCCTAGTATATATATATAAATAGAAAAGAAATCGAAAGGTGAGAAATTCTCACATATAGCTATCCAGCTCCACGGCTCTTCATTTGCAGAAGTCTTCCTCGTTATCGCCTCTTCGTCATCTTCGTTGCCCGTAGTCACTATATATATAAAAATCGAATTTTTACTTCAAAGTTCAATATATAAAAATCGAATTTTTATTTCAAAGTTTAATATATAAAAATCGAATTTTTACTTCAAAGTTCAATATATAAAAATCGAATTTTTAGTTCAAAGTTCAATATATAAAAATCGAATTTTTAGTTCGCTATTCAATATATAAAAATCGAATTTTTATTTCGATGTTCAATATATATAAAATCATATTTTTACTTCGAAGTCTAAACATTTCATATGTAAAAACCATGTTTTTATTTCACGCATTTTTATTTTTCAAAGCAAATACATTTTATTTTTCAAAGCAAATACATTTTATTTTTCAAAGCAAATACATTTTATTTTTCATAGCAAATACATTTTATTTTTCATAGCAAATACATTTTATTTTTCATAGCAAATACATTTTATTTTTCAAAACAAATACATTTTATTTTTCAAAGCAAATACAAAAATCTAAACTTTTATAAATTAAAAATCCTAAAAATAAATAAACAAAGCTATATATATGTAAAAATTCTCTTTTTAAAACACTGATATATATTTTCCATTTTAAATACTGATTTATATTTTCTGTTTTCAGTTTCAGAGATTTTTTTTTTTCCTAAACAATAAGATTATATAAATAAACAATTAAAAATCTTACTGTTCATTGTCGGGCTGCCCAAACCCGCCATCCTTTGCTAGGGTTGGAAATCGCGACGCCTACATCTAGCTTGGCGTTGATCTGAAGCTTCCATCCCAACCTCCTACGAAGACCGCACCACCCCCCAGAGTTCTGATGAACTCGGCAGCTCCAGTGGCTCAGAATCGCCTTCGAAGGCGAGCCCTTTTTAGCCCTAAATCCCAGCGCCTCCGGCGATATTTTCCAATCATGACCGTTGGATTCCTCCCCCCCACCAAGCGCTTCCATTTCCTTTTGGTTGATTCGAAGCTGATAGAGCGGATTGGAAGATTTTTGAGGGGGAAGATCGAACGCTAATCGTCGTTCATGAGATGGAGGCGGGTTTTGACCCAGTTGACCGCGGAATTAAAATGATAGGGCTTCTGAAAATCCAAGGGTTTTTATATAAAATTATATTAATATTTAATTCAAAAATTATTCGTTTATCGTTCGAACTCCTAATCGACTCCAACGACTGACGCCCCTAGCGTTTTACCCCCATCCCGGACACAATGGAATATGCTTCATAAGCCAATTCGGCTGTTACCATCAGTTATTCTTCAAATTAAAGTATAAAACATTTAATTTCTGTTTTGAACGTACATTTCAATTTGCCGGGGTCACATACTAACTAGAAAAATTCCAGAAAAATATTTTCTAGCTTCGTATTGACGATACGGTCCTAACAAAACTAGTTTCGTCGAATTCTGAGACCGTTAGAAAAATGGCCAATTTCCAGTCGATTAAATTCAACTGAAAATGGTCAAACGCATTTTCCTTTGCCACGCTCACATATTGATTCGAAAAATTATGAAATTTGGAATCTAGCAATAACTTAACATCACGGACCCAACAAAACTGGTTTCGTCGAAATCCGAGGTCGTTTACAAAATTGCTATTTTTAAGGGCCTTATATATATAAAAATATATATAAATTCCACAGCGACTATTTCTAATTTTAAACTGGACATATCTTATCATTTCTAAAATGAAATCTCAGTTTGTTAACTTCGTTACAAAGATATAGTTATACAGATTCAAATATTTCTTGTTTCGTTCAATTCTGACTTATATTGAATTCTGTATATTCATTTGAAATTAGAAATCGAATTTTCGAACTACCGCGCCATTTTCAATTCCTTTTATAATTATATATAATTATTATATATTCTAACGACGACGTATATAATATATACGTTCTAATTATATTCAAAATAGATTTCTCGTCGATATTATTTAAAATAATCTATTTTAAATATTCAAAATTCGCTAAAATTGCCAAAATAAAAATTTTAAACTGGCCCAGATTTTCCGGGTTGTTACAATCTTCCCCACTTAAAACTTTTCGTCCCCGAAAAGGAACAAAGTCGAAAGTGGTTTGATTAATCAACTCTATGTTCGATCTGGCTTTCATTCTCCAACTCTTTAGTTTCTGAGAATTTTCAAAATTTCAAAAATTTGGCTAACACCCTAAATTTTTGAAAAATTTCGCCATAACCTCCCCTGCACCGGGAGCATCGGGGAATTTCAAATAGCTTCCCCGGTCCTTCAGATCTCAAAAAGAAAAAGAAAAAGCCAAGCGGCTAGCCAATAGGCTCACAAAATCATCATCACCCAAACAAAACAGGAAATTATGTAGTAAACATGTACCTATTTGTCGGGCAAACAAATTTTATTCTCTGGCTCTAGCCTCCTTGCTATGACCTGTTCAATGTAAGTATATGCATATGCAAGCAAATGCAACCAATTTTCAATACAATTCAATATTTCATTCAATTAGGCATAATGGTTCAAAATTAGCAAACAAATGAACAAACAACACAAACATCAATCAATTAGTGAATTTAAAGTTTCAAATTCATAATTTTGATACATAGATAAAAATCAGATTTTTGATGCTAAATCACAACAATAGGCCCTATCTAGTTTCGGTTCTCACACCAGTCTATATGGAAATATATAGATAACCCACTCTCGCCAGTCGAACACAACACAGATGACGATGCCTCATCATCAGAATCATCCCCGGGCAACTAGAATGTGATTCTATATCTACCCAATATATTAAAACTTCGAATACAAGCCGCTAAGCGTGTATGCAAAATCTTTATATACTCGATTGCCCAAATTCAATTTAAATAGACTATTCAAATACGAATACTTAAGATTTGAATTTCCAAAACAAAGTGGGTTTTCACTTTTATTTTCAAAAACAACACTCTTTCGACTCGTTCTAGGACACTACTGATCCCATCTCTAACGAGTCATCCTCATTGGATATTACTAATCCAATATCTGATGAATTCTTTCGTATGGTTCTAATGTGCCTTGTTCTCTAGCTTTGTAAACCAAAGCTCTGATACCACGTGTAAAGACCCGCAACCTCCCCGTAAAGGAAAGCGTCGGATAGTTCGAGAACAAACCACAACAGAACGCATACAGAAGAACATTTCATTGTATATTACAACAATGCATCAGATTACAAGAATATACAGAGTATAAATGAATATTACACAGAAATATCAGAGATTTAAATTACATTTAAATACATAGCAGCGGAAAATAATACAATACACAACTAGAAGAGATATACGGATACAAAGCTTTCCGGATATCGTTCCAGCTGTAAACCAGGATCCTGTGAATATAAATCTGCAAAACCAAAACTACTAGCTGCCCGTGTCGAAAATAAGGGCACCCAGAGTTTAGGTTAAAACAATAAACTCCAGGTCAGTCATGTGACTGGTGTGAGAACTAAAACAGTTATTAATCTTTATTTTTAAAGCTAGGTAAATCAAGGGACCACGCCGTATAACACGGAACGGGTTTCCTCCCAAGAATACCAGTGCATAAAACCAGCAGCGCAATGCTAAATAAAGAAAAATGAAGCTGTTATAAGACCCAGGTCCCATCACACAATGCAACGCAGCCGAGGATAGGGTTTTCCCTTATAACAGCCAAACATGCTTGATACGTTTAAAACAAATCATTTGATACTATAATAAGTGTATAGTGTCAAAACAACTTCAATCATAAATATAAATCATAGACGGCATGAGTGCCCCATCCCACTATGTCGCCATACTAGGCTCTACAAATAAAGCCGAAATACACGTATCGGAAATTGGATTTCCATCATGGTGGCTCCTGATTCGAAAGATCGCTCGCGTAGTACAAATCACCGCGGCTTACGTCTCAGCGAGAGAAAACACCGCTATGCACATCCGCACTTTTGGGGACTCAAGTATCACCGCGGCTTACGTCTCAGCAAGAGAAAACACCGCTTACTCTATCCCTCCGAGCACGAAGCTCAATATCGGTCGACCGAATCCACTACACTAAAAAAAATGTATACTGATCAAACCATCAGTTTACCACCATCCCGGGCTGTGAGGCTCGCGGATCAACGCTATACACAAAGCCATGCTATATCAGCTGCGCTTTGATCATCAACCACCAAACTTTGCTTTTCAACAAAAGTTTGGATCACTGCATCTCAGTATGCCACACTATCAATCCATATCGTACCACTGATTTCTGCCAATATATAACCTCTGAGCTCATATGTCTCAGAGAAGGGCGTTAAGCAAGAGAATAAATTCTCCGCCGCCAAACAGATATATATTTAGCAGAGATCAACAAATACAATATAAAGGAATACAATGTCAGACACACCATCCATTTACAAGTCCGTTCCAGGTCTGAACGAAACCGGAGGCACCTAGTACCCCGCATATCCATCGATCTCCAAGTACGTCTGGACGATCACTAACTGTTTCCATCTTCTTGGGTGTACAACCCAATCAAGATCATCAGTAATTACCCAAACGACGTGAAGACCTCCGGTCTTCGACCATCGTCTTCATTTTCGACTTATCGTCGTATCAGTTATTCAGAATGGGATAAACCCGGACTTTCCGAATAACTCGCGTATATTTTAAATAAGTGTTACACAAACACAACATACGCCTCATTCCAATTCATCAGTCACTAACCGTAAATTAATCAAGAGAATAATTCCCCAAACATTAACCCCGAAGGCCGAAACCAACATCAGATCAATATTCAGAAAACCATTCTGCTTAGCTAACCGACAGTTAGTTTCTAATTTTCACATTCATAGGGAAAGGTTCCCATTAATTTTATCCAAGGTAATTTCCTGAATTTATTCTTTTATCATCCTTTGAATTTCGATTCAACTAGTCGGGATTAACGAAATTTATCGAAGTAATCATTTGTTTTAATTCCCCAATCCCAACCTATTCATCCCATGAAGTAAAACTGGTAATACTTCATATCTAACACCACAGTGTTATCGGTAAATTCAATTACCATTTCACGTTCAAATCTAATTAAAGATTTAACTATCGCCTGGAGCAAAACTGGTGATACTCCATTTTCGATCAATTCAATCTAATTAAAGATTCATTAAAACTCCACTTAGTTTTAATCTTTAACCGGGTTAAAGAATCCGTGTCATTTAAAACACGGTTCACGATAAACCCAGAGTCACATTCATTAATTATCGGGTTAAAGAACGAGCGTTATTTAAAACACTGTCCACGATAAACCCAAAAATCAATATCAATTCAATTCCAATTAAATATTGTTTAATTGGTACACTTCATTAAATCTAAATAAAAAGATTTAATCTTTTCTCAACTGGATTCAAGAACAGTGTTAGTGAAGACACCATTCACGACAAACCCAAATCACATTCGATATTCAATACAAGGCTCTGAATAGAAAATATATCGGCTTATATTCAATATCAAATTCTACGACTAACAAATGTCGTATTGGAAATAACGATATAAAGATATATCTTTCAAATTTCCATAACAACATCTGTATAATCACGAATTCCAACATCGAAATATTCCGAAGACAATTTCGATTCAAATCCACTCCAATGCAATCATTGGAAATTTTGGTTATCTTTAAAACCCTTTTCAAATTCAATTTATTTATTTAAAAATAAATAGAATTATAATTCTAGTTCAAAACTAGTTCATTTCGATAAAAATCTATTTTTATCTTTTCAAATATGGAGTTTTTCATCCCAATTCTTTCTAAATCATTTCTTATGATTTTACACAAATTATTACTATTTTTAATAATTTTATCAAGGCCCGTACAGTCGATTTCCATCAATGGCCATCGAACTGCACTTACAGCGACCTTTTTCGAATTTGATTTGGACGTATCTCCAAATCCAACCGTTAGATTTCAAATTTCTAATATTCCTTAGAAAGCTCTTTTCGATACGAACCCAACGGTTCTGATTTCAGGAGAATCCGACGGTCGGATCTCCCGTAATGTCCGTTCGAAGTCAATGGTCGAAATTCGCGAACTGCCGCGGCGCGGCGCGTTCTATTCAGGCCATTATATTATATATAATATATATAATATATATATTTCGTCGATTCCTATTTAAAACGAATTATATAAATAGTTTTGAATTCGTTTCAAAAACATTTTCAACTTCCATTTCAATTCAAATCAAAATTGAATTCTTCTTTATAAATTCGTTTTAAAAATTCATTTCTATTCAATTCGAATTTCAATTCAATTCATTTCGAATTCGTTTTCAATTCAATTCATTTCGAATTCGTTTTCAATTCAATTCATTTCGAAATCGTTTTCAATTCAATTCATTTCGAAATCGTTTTCAATTCAATTCATTTCGAAATCGTTTTCAAATCATTTTATTTCGAAATCGTTTTCAATTCATTTCATTTCGAATTCGTTTTCAATTCAATTCATTTCGAATTCGTTTTCAATTCAATTCATTTCGAATTCGTTTTCAATTCAATTCATTTCGAATTCGTTTTCAATTCAATTCATTTCGAAATCGTTTTCAATTCAATTCATTTCGAAATCGTTTTCAATTCAATTCATTTCGAAATCGTTTTCAATTCAATTCATTTCGAAATCGTTTTCAATTCAATTCATTTCGAAATCGTTTTCAATTCAATTCATTTCGAAATCGTTTTCAATTCAATTCATTTCGAAATCGTTTTCAATTCATTTTGAATTCAATAAAATCGATATAAATATCGTTCACGTCAAAATGGCGTCAATCTAATCAACACGGCTTCATAAATTTCTATTTTCAAAATAGTTGTTATTATCAAAATATTTCGTTCAACACATGACCAATCTCAATGAATGAGTACTGTCAACACATGAACTTTTATTTTATAATATTATTTATTTTTCAAATTGGAATGAGGCCCAATCAATTACCATATAAAGTTAATTATATGGATTTTCATACAACACATGTATCTCATAGCATTGAAAAATAATCAACCATCAACCAAAGTGCAATACACTGTATAAGCATCAAATATAGATATCTAACGCTTATAACAGCCTGTCAATCAATCGATCGACATATTTAATCAATCAGGATGAGTGAACTTCAAATTTCATCCTAACACCCGTGTGGGGTTTCAAACAATCAAACACATATTTTATTTGTGCAGTTGGGCGATGTGTAAAATTTATCGTCCCAATCAATGTCATTCAAATAGGTGTTCATAAACAAACCATCCGGTTTGTAAATGAATATTTTATTCTATTCACTTTCACTATATTCATATTCACGTTAAAAATTATATTTTTAACGATAAAACATTTTATTCCAACATATGAATTTCTATTATTCATTTACACAATAAAATGATATTTTTATTTTCTAACATATTTTAGAAAATTTCGGCGGCATAACGGCACGATACTAGAAACGGGACGAGGCCTAGCCTTATCCCCGGTCTAGTGAAGGCCCACGCCATTCACACATCAATCAAATCAATTTCATCTCACCAAACAATTCAATTCAAACAAATAATCCAACTAGTCTATGCAACCAAACAAACAAGTCCATGGTTTGTGGACGATTGTGTCGGGTGCTACTAAGCACCGTCTGCATCCTAGTATATATATATAAATAGAAAAGAAATCGAAAGGTGAGAAATTCTCACATATAGCTATCCAGCTCCACGGCTCTTCATTTGCAGAAGTCTTCCTCGTTATCGCCTCTTCGTCATCTTCGTTGCCCGTAGTCACTATATATATAAAAATCGAATTTTTACTTCAAAGTTCAATATATAAAAATCGAATTTTTATTTCAAAGTTTAATATATAAAAATCGAATTTTTACTTCAAAGTTCAATATATAAAAATCGAATTTTTAGTTCAAAGTTCAATATATAAAAATCGAATTTTTAGTTCGCTATTCAATATATAAAAATCGAATTTTTATTTCGATGTTCAATATATATAAAATCATATTTTTACTTCGAAGTCTAAACATTTCATATGTAAAAACCATGTTTTTATTTCACGCATTTTTATTTTTCAAAGCAAATACATTTTATTTTTCAAAGCAAATACATTTTATTTTTCAAAGCAAATACATTTTATTTTTCATAGCAAATACATTTTATTTTTCATAGCAAATACATTTTATTTTTCATAGCAAATACATTTTATTTTTCAAAACAAATACATTTTATTTTTCAAAGCAAATACAAAAATCTAAACTTTTATAAATTAAAAATCCTAAAAATAAATAAACAAAGCTATATATATGTAAAAATTCTCTTTTTAAAACACTGATATATATTTTCCATTTTAAATACTGATTTATATTTTCTGTTTTCAGTTTCAGAGATTTTTTTTTTTCCTAAACAATAAGATTATATAAATAAACAATTAAAAATCTTACTGTTCATTGTCGGGCTGCCCAAACCCGCCATCCTTTGCTAGGGTTGGAAATCGCGACGCCTACATCTAGCTTGGCGTTGATCTGAAGCTTCCATCCCAACCTCCTACGAAGACCGCACCACCCCCCAGAGTTCTGATGAACTCGGCAGCTCCAGTGGCTCAGAATCGCCTTCGAAGGCGAGCCCTTTTTAGCCCTAAATCCCAGCGCCTCCGGCGATATTTTCCAATCATGACCGTTGGATTCCTCCCCCCCACCAAGCGCTTCCATTTCCTTTTGGTTGATTCGAAGCTGATAGAGCGGATTGGAAGATTTTTGAGGGGGAAGATCGAACGCTAATCGTCGTTCATGAGATGGAGGCGGGTTTTGACCCAGTTGACCGCGGAATTAAAATGATAGGGCTTCTGAAAATCCAAGGGTTTTTATATAAAATTATATTAATATTTAATTCAAAAATTATTCGTTTATCGTTCGAACTCCTAATCGACTCCAACGACTGACGCCCCTAGCGTTTTACCCCCATCCCGGACACAATGGAATATGCTTCATAAGCCAATTCGGCTGTTACCATCAGTTATTCTTCAAATTAAAGTATAAAACATTTAATTTCTGTTTTGAACGTACATTTCAATTTGCCGGGGTCACATACTAACTAGAAAAATTCCAGAAAAATATTTTCTAGCTTCGTATTGACGATACGGTCCTAACAAAACTAGTTTCGTCGAATTCTGAGACCGTTAGAAAAATGGCCAATTTCCAGTCGATTAAATTCAACTGAAAATGGTCAAACGCATTTTCCTTTGCCACGCTCACATATTGATTCGAAAAATTATGAAATTTGGAATCTAGCAATAACTTAACATCACGGACCCAACAAAACTGGTTTCGTCGAAATCCGAGGTCGTTTACAAAATTGCTATTTTTAAGGGCCTTATATATATAAAAATATATATAAATTCCACAGCGACTATTTCTAATTTTAAACTGGACATATCTTATCATTTCTAAAATGAAATCTCAGTTTGTTAACTTCGTTACAAAGATATAGTTATACAGATTCAAATATTTCTTGTTTCGTTCAATTCTGACTTATATTGAATTCTGTATATTCATTTGAAATTAGAAATCGAATTTTCGAACTACCGCGCCATTTTCAATTCCTTTTATAATTATATATAATTATTATATATTCTAACGACGACGTATATAATATATACGTTCTAATTATATTCAAAATAGATTTCTCGTCGATATTATTTAAAATAATCTATTTTAAATATTCAAAATTCGCTAAAATTGCCAAAATAAAAATTTTAAACTGGCCCAGATTTTCCGGGTTGTTACATATGTTTACAACATAAGTGATAATAACTAACTATGCCACATGAATCAACAGACAAAATCTCATAATCCAAATATAAACCCTTCAATATTAATTTAAGAATTGTCTTGTTAATGAAATCATACTCACATATGTCTTAGCATATACTTTAGATCCAAACTTACATATAAAATAGGTGTCATAAATAAAATTAAACGTACAAAGTTACATATGATTCTCATTAAACTTGCATATGATTCATGTATAAATTAACATATCCAAACTTGCATATCAAGTTAAACATGATTTAACATATGAATTAGATCCACTAACATAACAAAACAAGCATATGAAGCATCATTATGAATCGATTGTACGTAAGCCAACAACTAACATAGGTTTACAACATAGATAATATCATAGCAGTCAATGATTCACAATCACAAACTTATAATACAACATATAAACATATCATGATTAATTTAACAATTATTTTGTTAAAGAAATCGAACTCACTACTCAAAGAAGGTCTTGAGTTCTGAAATTGATTAAGCCCTCCTTTGAAGTAGACCAATTGGTTGTTGTTTATATTAGAGCTGAATTGAATTGAGTTGATTAGCTTCACTTTTCCTCTAGTTGTGACGGCTACTCTAGGTTGCAAGGTGACAGCATGATGGCTGTTGTAATGACCCGCATTGGCAGAGGTATTATAATTAATTTATTTAATTATATATATAGTGATATAGTGAATTAAATGGTCGTGGAATTAAATAATGGTGAATATTTAATTAAAGTAATAAATTAAATAATATATTTCATTCTGAAATAATCAGAATTGGCTGAAATGGCGGTATGATGTGAACTGGATCATATGTGATATTTAATTCATTTTAGAATTGAATTAGAATAACGAATATATTTAAATAACGATAGTTTAAACGTATAATTATATTATAATTATAATCGAGCTTGAAATGGCGCTGTAGTTCGTAAATTGGCGATTCGAACTTCAACTGAATGTACAGGGTTCGTTTTAAGCCGGATCTCTGTGAAACAAGAAACGTGTGGAGCCGGTGGAGTATATATTTCTAGTGGAAGAGAAAAATCGGGATTTCGTCGTGTAGATTTGATTTACGTCCAAATCAAATTTTAGAAATGTCGATGTGGAATTCCATTATAATTTATAAAGGAATTATATCGAGTTAGAAATACATATAGGATTTTTCTGAAGCTGTATGGTATTCCAATGTGAATATATATGATAATATAAATTTATTTATATTTAATTTAATTATATTTAATTATATTTATATATTTAAATGGGTCATCCAGAGCTTTAAAAATAGCAAGTTTTGCAAACGAAGTCGGAATTCAACGAAACCAATTTTGTTGGATCTGCAATTTCAAATAGTTGTTAGATTTCCAGTTTCGTAATTTTTAGAGTCATTGTGTTGTCGTACGGATTTTAAGAGTGAGAAACAGTCAGTATTTTAACAGTTAAAAATACGCTGTGTCAGCATACGGAGTCGGAATTCGACGAATCCAGTTTTGTTGGGACCGTAATGTCGAACTGTAGCTGCATGTTCAGTTTCATGATTTTTGGGTATCGTATGTAATCACGAGGATTTTTAGAAAGCAAAATCGATATATAAAAGAGAATATACCGAGAATATTCTTTCTATAAAATATCTAGATATTAATTTTCTCTATAAATATAGCATCTACCCTCCTTAACCTAGTTTCAACTCCCTCATAAGCCAAACCAAGTTCCGCCATAATATTTTCATTTCAGGAAATTGGTTGGATCAAAATAAATTCAAAGAAAAACCAAAAGAAATCCCATAAATCGTAAAATAAGTATGCTTTGAATCATATGGAGTAGCTCTTCGATCCGGTGTACATATTAAAGGGTTCGACTTCTTTTTTCGGCGCTGAGAAAAAGGACAATGAAACTAGGGTTCCTCTTTCATTGAAATTGAAGCATCGATCTTTCGAATGGAGTTTTGATTCGGGTTCCTGGTGATGTTTAGCAGCCGTCAGAAATTTCTAGGGGTATTCGATCATTATTTGGGTCGATCGAATCTCTGTACGGTGGGTTTTGAGCTGAGGACGGAGGCGCCTAATGGCGTTCGAGTTTTGAGAAGAGGGTAGTGGAGGACCGAGCACGGAACAAGGAGGAGAGTGGTACTATCTATTTTCGAATTCATGATGGAATAAGGGAGCGTGGAAATGTTGATGTCGGCCGGTGTACAATACTAGAGCATGGCCATTTTGTTCAGGGAAGAAGCTTTTTACGGGGTGGGCTCTTTAAATTTGGGGTTGGACCGGGTTCAAGGAGAGGTAAAAAAGGGTGAAGGCCCAAATCAAATCATTATCTATGTTTTATTTAAAATAAAATAGTATACTAACTTATAAACGCTATATCTAGCTCGTACGAAGCCCGATTGACGAACCGTAAGTTACGTTAGGATCGTATGAAGGGTGGCTACCCAATGGTACTGACTGGGAATGAATATGAGCTTGTTAAAATTTATAGTGAAATAAATTTTCCAATCTGAATCAATTACAATTATCGTTATTAGCGATGATAGTCCAATGTGAGTAAATCTCCCTAACTCTGAACAGTTTATAATTTCATGTTGTATTTTTAGAACTGTTAGATATTGGATGATTGACTGTGTGTTGACTGTTTGATTGAACTGCTAGTCAGTTAGTTTAATTTCTATATTTGTTTCTGTTTAACAGAGTATATCATATGGAACTGAAAGTGATGTTATCTATATTGTTTAACATCTGTGATGCTGGGAAACAGGTTGGAGTAATCCAACTGGATTCCTCAACATTTATTTTACTGTGATTCGTATATTGTGATATATGATGTGATATATAATCTGTTGTTGATTGTGTGTGTTTGGACAATATTTATCGTTGTTATATGGTATGTTAAATACCATAAGAAATACTGGATATGGGAAAGAGGATTTTCAAAGTGTATTTTGAAAATGAATTATTTATATAAAATCGATGGATTTTATATAGAAAAGGAAAAGGATTTTTATAAAAGAAATATTTATAAAAATCAAAGGATAAGTAGAATAAAAGGAAATCATTTGTAAAGTGAAGAACCGTTACTAAAAGTAAATCTTTATGAATGAATAGTTTATTCGAAAAGGAGTTAATCGGATTAGTTATTCGAATAGAATAAAGGAGTTTATCAGATATAGTTTATTCAAATAGAGTTAATCGAATATTAGTTTTTCGAATTAGGTTAAACCAGTTAGGGTAAAACCATTAGAGTTAAGAAGTTAGTGTTAATCAGTTAAAGTAAATCGATAGTGTTATATCGAAGTAGAATTTATTGAATAAAGTTAAATCGAACTAGAGTTATTTAAATAGAGTAATCGAATATTGTTTACTCAAATAGAGTTAAATAGAAGGAGTTATCGAATCTAGTTATTCGAAAAGAGTTATCAAATCTTGTTAATTAAAAGTAGTTATCGAATATAGTTTATTCGAACAGAGTTAGAGGAGTTAATAGAGTATAGTTATTCAAATAGAATAAAGGAGTTATTCGAATATAGTTATTCGAATAGAAGCAAAGGAGTTAATAGAATATAGTTTATTCGAAAGGGGTTAAGTGAATAGAGTAAATCAAATAGAATAAATCGAATAGAGATTTATTCGAATGAGAGTTAAGCAAAGAAGTTAGTTAAAGAAATATTAAGTGAACTTTGCCTATTTCAAAGTTAGAAATGTCGTTCAGTTAAGGTCTGAGAGGTAGTTCTACCCCAACTTGATTGGCTTCGTTTTTAACAAAGGGATTGTTAAGGTTTGGCAGTAAAGGAAATGGTTTGAGTTGGCATCGCGATGGTTTGTTTAAAACATCTGTCTAAGTCCAATGAAGAAGCTTTGGAAATGTTTTCCAAATAAGAAACTAGAAATGTTTTCTAATAAAGAAAACAAGAAATGGAAATGTTTTCCATTGTTAATAACGTATATTTTCCAAATTTAGAAAATAAGAAATATTGAATATAGAGAAATAGGAGATAAGTAAATTTATGAAATAAAGAGATAAATGTTGAATGATGCTTGATCGATATAAATTTCCATCTGGAAATAATATGGTTGTTTGCACACTTGTTTTTATTCGATAGTTAAATCACAGACTATCGAAGTTTTGACCATTTTAACGTTGTTAATATGGAGAGACCGGTTGGATTATTATCCAAAGAACCACTCTGTATTGGCATAAGCGTTGCGAATCATATATGCAAAAGGAAATTGAAGACGGAGTTATGCAAGGGCTATCCTGTTTACAGAATAGTGCCTACGGTTCATCCAGTTCCTGGATGACTTGTATGGATGGATGTATGACAAAGTATTTCTAGACGATCACGTATATTGATTTCTCCAACCGTACCAAGAGTGGAAGCGAAGAAGGAAACTTCTTTTAGCTAACACATAATCTATGGTTGAGGATGTCAATCGATGATTTGATGGATTTGACGATGTGGCATTCAAAGTGAATCTAGTGTGACGATAAAGCGTAGATTCTAGCCTCATCATCTGGTAAATGACAGAAATCGGGTAGGCAGCATGGCTAAGTCGGTCGCACCGAAGTAGGGTGTATAATCACCTGATCTAGAGTTTCATTTACTTCTAAAAATCTATTGTTGATGCTGTCCCATTCGGGAAACGGTTGCTGATCCCAACCGTTGGGGATATACATTCGATACACTCAAGCGAAATGAGTGGTCGGTCATGTGTGGCCGGATGGCAAGATGTTCTTGTTGAACCCAGTGTATTCCTCTCTAGAGGTACACTAGCAAAAGGTGGTTCCATACCTTGTCATAGCTGGAAATCCATTACCCAACACGTGCTTGCGGTTTTGATTATATACCATATATGTAGAACATGAGATGAAAGCGTTTCTGCTAGATGAATATTATACTTTGGTTGATAGACATTATTTTAATATCAAAGGGTTTTTGATATAAAGATATTTTGGATTCTCATAATGGAAAAACCCGTTCCGTTACACGGTGTGGTCTTATGAGATATCGTTTACTTGTTCAAACTGTTTTAAACTGTTTTACTCATAACAGTCCCATGACTGACCCAGAGTTTATTTTGTTTTGTTTTCCCTAAACTCTTGGGTGCCTAAATTTGTATGGGCAGTCAAGTAGTCGGGATTTACAGATATACTGGAAGAGCTTGGAGCAGGAGGCTTCAGGATCATATAGTTATAGTTATTTCCGTTGTGTTGTAAGTGTTGTACTTTGATAATGATATGTATATTCAAGTACAGATTTGTATTTCAAAGTTATGTTATGAAATATATTTATTCATTCCGCTGTGAGATTCGTGTTACTCTGATATTTTGTTCTTATTCTTCTTCTATTCAAAGTTTCTAACCAAAGTGGCTAAAAATTCCGGGTCATTACAGTTGGTATCAGATTTTAAGCTAAGAATTACCTTGGCTCTGTGGCGTAACTCAGTAGAGATGGGGTTAGTAATACCCTTGATTGAGTTGATTGTATGTATACGAGTGAGCGTATTTGTTATTGATATAAAAATTTGTTTTATATTGTAGAGATTCGTTGGTTGAGTTTTTTATGAGTACTGGTCGATCAGTTTGATCCACTGTATCAGTAGGAGTTACTAAACACTCGAATACGATGGGTCGTCACGATATGTTCTGAAAAGAGGGTAAATAAAAATAATTTTACCCAAAGTATATTTTGATATATAGTGGATATATTGGTTATTAGTATAATCGAGTAATATTATAAATTAAATGGTTATGTAAATAACCAATTAGAATTCATATAATTAAAATACGTGAAATCAGATGAGTTAAATCTGAAATTTAACCAGAAATGGAGTTAAAACTCTGGAGAATTGGATATGTGTTTGTAAATGGATTTGGATTAAAGGTAAGGAAAATTTAAGATCCTGGGGGAATTTAAATTGTTTTACAAGGCGTGTGGATTATATTTTGAAATGAATTTCAAAGTGGAAATGTTTAGAAATGGTTTTATAGTATTGAACTCACTTCGATCGCTGGAAAATAGATTCTAATGATGAGAGCTGCATCATCAGTATTCATTTTCGAGTTGTAAGTAACGAATTACTACCAGAGATAATGTTTTGAATTTGTTTTGGGAAAGACAAGTTGTGTTGAATTTCAAAAATGGGATTTATAATATAGAATTGGATGTATAGATTCAAATATAGAATTTGAATAAAGAGAATTCAAATATATTTAAATGTAGAATTTGGAATTCAATGGAATTTAAATAGAATTGAATATAGAAATTCAAAGGGAGTTTGAATATATGAAATTCAATGGAAGTGATATAGAATTTGAACAAGGAAATTGAAACGAAATTCAAATATAAAATTTGAATAAGTGATTTGAAATGAAATTCAAAAATAAAATTTGAATAAGGGATCTGAAATGAAATTCAAATATAGAATTTGAATAAGAGAATTGAAATGGAATTTGAATATAGGAAATTCAAATAGAATTGAAATGGAATTCAATTAGTTGATAAATAAGTTAAACTTATATTTGAACATGTATATTCAAATAAAAAGGTGAAATAGGTAAACCAGTTAATTAGCCATTAGTAAATAGATCTTGAATTTAAGTTGAACTTTAGATAAGTAAAGGGGGCTGGTAAATGTATATTCGAAATCGAATATAGAACTTAAATTTGAAATTTGGATTCAAATTAGTTAATAAGCAAGTTAAAATATATTTGAACATGTCATGTTCAAATATAAAAGTGAAATAGACTAAAGAGTTAATTAACGAATTGAGTTAAAACGATCAGGTATAGTTAAAATAGATTAGGCATGTATAAATATACATGAGATATGGATAAGGTATGAAGGTATATAAATAGAATGCTCGACGAAAAGGTATGTATTAAATTCATATATGAGATTTTATGCGCCGTATCGGTTAGCCGCTTGGCTTTTTTGCTTTTTTCTTTTGGATTGGTGAGGGCCATGGGAGGCTATTTGAAATATCCCAATGCTCCTAGTACAAAGGAGGTTATAGTTAATTCTTCCGGGAATTTAAGGAGTTAGAATATTTTTAAGATAATTTATAGTTAGAAATCAACGTAACGATATATATAGAAGTCGATAAGGAAACGAACTTAGAAATAGAATAGTAAAATCAAAAAAGGAAGGCTAAGAATAAAATCTAGTAAGAATAGAAAGAGGAAGCGTATACGTGTTTAAAAGTGAATAAATAGTTGTATGGTATTGATTATTCGAGTAAGTAGTCATATCTGTTTTGACGTTATAAATGTTATTCTGTCAAGGTCTGAGAGGTAGTTATACCCCAACTTGATTGATTTCATTATTAACAAATAAATAATAAGATTTCAGGCTCAAAGATCAATATTGAATAAGAGCTAGTTGAATATAGTATTTGGGTTGCCGTAACGATGTTTTACACAACATCTGTTTTGACCCAAATAAGTGTAAGTATAGAAATAAACGAGATCGGAAAAGAGATAAGTAATTGGAATATTTTCCAATTATAAACAGCATATATTTTATAAAGTTTAGAAAATAAAGGAAAGCGATATTCGGAAATGTTTTCCAAATAACGTGAAAGGCCAATATGGTTATTGAAAATATTTGGTTAACAAATATTGATAAAGAAATAGAGAAGTGATTTAACTAATGAAATATTAAGGGCTCAGTGACATGTTCAAAAGGGAAAATTTGATTTTTTGAAAAGAGTAAACTATTTGAAAACTCTCAGGGAAAGACGGTTTGAATTAAAGCCAAAATTTAACAAAAAGAAAATTTGAATCAAAGTAAAGCAAGTAAAGTGGTAACTGAGATTGAATTAGAATGATATCAAGACAAATTGGATTGTGAGATTCAAATTTTAAGTGTAATGTGATAATCAAGTTAAGAGTTGGGAATCGAGAAGAAACTCGAGTTGAATTGATATTTGGCTCGGATATAAGCGAATTGTTGTGTTGTGGATAAAAGCATATTGGAATTTGATTGGGATGACCCTTGTATCTGCTGAATTGATAACAGGTGGAAAGGATATAATGATATGCCGACAAAAAGGTACAAGTTTATATTTCTATTTGATATAAGATTTATGAGCCGAATTGGCAAGCCGCTTGGCTGTTTGATTTTATTTTGGGTTGGAGATGGCCCAGAGAGGCGAGTTGGAGTTTGACATATTGACCAGTACAAAGGAGGTGCTGGCGAAATTCTTCGAAGAGTTAAGGCATTAGAAAATTTTCAGGAATTTTGAAAATTTTCATTGATAAGAATTAATTAATAATTTAATTGAAATTAAATTGGTTCAGTTGAAACTGAAGTTAAAAAGTGAACAAATATGTTCTGACAAGTCGATGGGGTCGTTCTCTACCTTTTAGCAATTTCGAGGACGAAATTATTTTAAGTGGGAAAGATTGTAATGACCCACATTGGCAGAGGTATTATAATTAATTAATTTAATAATATATATATATATAGTGACATAGTGAATTAAATGGTCATGGAATTAAATAATGGTGAATATTTAATTAAAGTAATAAATTAAATAATATATTTAATTCTGAAATAATCAGAATTGGCTGAAATGGCGGTATGGTGTGAACTGGATCATATGTGATATTTAATTCAGTTTAGAATTGAATTAGAATAACGAATATATTTAAATAACGACAGTTTGAACGTATAATTATATTATAATTATAATCGAGCTTGATATGGCGCTGCAGTTCGTAAATTGGCGATTCGAACTTCAACTGAATGTACAGGGTTCGTTTTAAGCCGGATCTCTGTGAAACAAGAAACGTGTGGAGCCGGTGGAGTATATCTTTCTAGTGGAAGAGAAAAATCGGGATTTCGTCGTTTAGATTTTGACTTACGTCCAAATCAAATTTTAGAAAAGTCGCTGTGGAATTGCTTTATAAATTATAAAGGAATCAATTACATTTTAAAAAGGAATTTCAATATAAATAAAATATCGGGTTGACCCAGATTGAAATATCGAGTTAGAAATACATATAGGATTTTTCTGAAGCTATATGGTATTCCACTGTGAATATAAATTTATTTATATTTAATTTAATTATATTTAAATATATTTATATATTTAAATGGGTCATCCAGAGCTTTAAAAATAGCCAGTTTTGCAAACGAAGTCGGAATTCAACGAAACCAATTTTGTTGGATCCGCAATGTCAAATAGTTGTTAGATTTCCAGTTTCGTGATATTTAGAGTCACTTTGCGGTCGTACGGATTTTTAGAGTGAGAAATGGTCAGTATTTTAACAGTTAAAAATACGCTATGTGAGCATACGGAGTCGGAATTCGACGAAACTTGTTTCGTTGGGACCGTAATGTCGAACTGTAGCTGCATGTTCAGTTTCATGATTTTTGGGTATCGTATGTAATCACGAGGATTTTTAGAAAGCATAATGGATATATAAAAGAGAATATATTGAGAATATTCTTTCTATAAAATATCTAGACATATATTTTCTCTATATATATAGCATCTACCCCCCTTAACCTAGTTTCAACTCCCTCATAAGTCAAACCAAGTTCCGCCGTAACATTTTCATTTCAGGATATTGGCTGGATCAAAATAAATTCAAAGAAAGGCCAAAAGAAATCCCATAAATCATAAAATAAGTATGCTTTGAATCATATGGAGTAGCTCTTCGATCCGGTGTACATATTAAATGGTTCGGCTTCTTTTTCCGGCACTGAGAAAAAGGACAGTGAAACTAGGGTTCCTTATTGAGTGAAATTGAAGCATCGATCTTTTGAATGGAGTTTTGATTCGGGTTCCTGGTCATGTTTAGCAGCCGTCATAAATTTCTAGGGGTATTCGATCATTATTTGGGTCGATCGAATCTCTGTACGGTGGGTTTTGAGCTGAGGACGGAGGCGCCTAATGTCGTTCGTGTTTCGAGAAGAGGGTAGTGGAGAATCCAGCTAAGAACGAGGAGGAGAGTGGTACTAGGTGTTTTCGAATTCATGATGAAATAAGGGAGCGTGGAAATGTTGATGTCGACCGTTGTACAATACTGGAGCGTGGCCATTTTGTTCGGGGAAGAAGCTTTTTACGGGGTGGGCTCTTTGAGTTTGGGGTTGCGCCGGGATCAAGGAGAGGTAATAAAGGGTGAAGGCCCAAATCAAATCATTGTCTAAGTTTTATTTAAAATAAAATAATATGCTAACTTATAAACGCTATATCTAACTCGTACGAAGCCCGATTGACGACCCGTAAGTTACGTTAGGATCGTATGGAGGGTGGCTACCCAATGGTACTGACTGGGAATGAATCTGAGCTCGTTACAATTTATAGTGAAATAAATTGTCCAATCTGAATCAATGACAATTATCGTTATTAGCGATGATAGTCCAATGTGAGTAAATCTCACTAACTCTGAACAGTTTATAATTTCGTGTTGTATTTTTAGAACTGTTAGATATTGGATGATTGACTGTGTGTTGACTGTTTGATTGAACTGCTAGTCAATTAGTTGAATTTCTATATTTTTTCTGTTTAATAGAATATATCATATGGAACTTAAAGTGATGTTATCTATATTGTTTAACATCTGTTATGCAGGGAAACAGGTTGGAGGAATCCAACTGGATTCCTCAACATTTATTTTACTGTGATTCATATATTATGATATACGATGTGATATATAATATGTTGTTGATTGTGTGTGTTTGGACAATATTTATCATTGTTGTTAGACCGAAAGTTGGGCCTAACACCCAAATTCAGTGTGAAATCCTCACAATCACAGAACAAATGCAGAGAAAGCAGTAAAAACAGGGAACACACGAGATTTTTATAGTGGTTCGGCTCAATCCAAGCCTACGTCCACTTTATAGTTTCTTAAATCCTAAGAAAACTATTACAATGCTGTTTGTTTGCGGATTATACACGAAATCCTCGTGTTTACAGTATGAAAGAGGAGATTAGAGAGTGAATTTATACACGATAGCCTCGTGTTAGAATGATTTTGGAAGCACAAAGTCCTTGCACTATTGTAATGGAGGAAGCTCCAATGGAGAAGAGCCAAAAGTCCCTTGAAATGTCCACGTGATGGTGTATTTATAGGCGTGGGGAAGGTCCTGGGAGACCCGAATCGGTTCGGATCGGGTATGACGTGGCGTGCTCTGAGGCAATTTCGGAGATAGTGGCGAAGTGGGTCTTCAGATAGTGCTAGGACAGGTGGCAACCGATCCGGATAAGTAGGAGACGGTTATGGCTAGAGAACAGGTCAAAGCTGGAGTGTAGCAGCAGGTCGAGGCGGTTCGGTTCGGATCCTCTTCCTTCCGAACCGATCCGGAGCTTCTAACCGAAGTCAAGACGAGACGATGAATCTCTGGAGCAAGGCGGGTTAGGTTCGATCCGAACCGAGTTGGAGTGATGCAGGTTTGCTGAAATGCTAGAGGCCCAGTTTGAGTTTCCTACGCTGATCCGATCCGGGGGGTCCGATCCGACCTGGAGTGTCTCCTATGCCAAAATCCAAGTTTCCGGTTCTACATGCGTTCACGGAAACGAGCGTAACTTTCAAACCGTAAGTCCGATTGAGCCAAACCGAAGGTCAAACTGAAGCTCATTCAGAGGGCTACAAGGTTTACGGTGCTCAGCAACGTAACTGCTGCTTTCGGGCCCAGAAAAGGTCATCTAGTAGGAGTTCCGGGCATTTCTTTGTTGATGATGCGACTTTGACCAAATCGCTTCCTGTCTTCTGACGATATTCCCAATACTTGAGCGTATTGTTGGGAAGAGATTCTTTGTGTGACTGCTTTGACTAAAAAGCAGGTCAACATTTTGCCCCCCAGAACATATCTTGTTGAATGAAGGAAGATGTGTTCTGGACAATCCAAGAAATCCAAGGCCACGCCGGGCCTGCCAGCCGCAAGTGTAAACCATACCTGCGAAGGAAGAGAAAGCAGATAGGTGTGTTAAATCCTAACAAAACTGATTACACTTTCGAGCATAAACCATGCTTGGGCGTTTGTTTGAGCCTAAACCATACTCAAAGGACGATCGAATCATCCTGCCAAAACCTGACGAGGGACCTAACCTTCCGGGTATAAGCCATACCAAGAAGTTTAAACTGAGCATAAGCCATACTCGAGTTTTATTGAGTTCCTTTGCCAAATCTTGGCAAGACAATAAGCCATTCCAGAGTATAACCCATACTTAGAAATGTAGTAGAGTACAATCCATACTCATTCCGAGATGGAGCTATACTTGCCAAAGCCTGACAAGATAGTCCGTCCCTAAGCATAATCCATGCCTAGGGGTCCGAGATAAGTATAAGCCATACTTTAGTTGAGATTGAGAATGCTGCCACAACCTGACAAGATACTTAAATTGCCAAACATAATCCATGCTCGGAAAGTCCTTCCTTATTCAATCCAAAGTACAAAACCAAAGCAAATCCTGATTGGTTTGTCATCGAGTGCAGAGCACGATTTGGAGCTAAATCCTAACCCCGAACGTGTGTACTCCGATTTAGCCAATCGGAAAACCTAAAGAAAGCAAAGAGACATATCTTAAATCCTAAGAAATGCTGAAAACGCAGAGTGATCCAATCCAGATCAGTTGATGACGAGCCGATGGGAGCTCGTTCCAGGGTCATTCCCTCTCCGGGGAGCAGGTGGTGGCAGCACAGGTACAGGTGATGTTGGTTGTTTCACATACTCGGTTAGCTCTCCACGTCTAACCCGTTCCTCAATCAGATCTCGCAAGTGTCTACAGTCATTTGTGTCATGACCGTCCGTATCGTGAAATATGCAATATTTCCCAGAATCGCGTTCTCTTTGTGATGGCTCCCTCCTAGGAGGCTTTGGATGGGAGACGTCACCGTTTGTGTTCACGGAGATGTCGGTTAGCGACGAATTGAGTTCTGTGTACTTTTCATATCTGGGCCCTCTCCGGGGCTGAGCGTTGCGGTCATTCTTGATGGCAGCTTTTCCTTTGCCTTTGTCAGAATCAGACGGTTCTCCATCTTTGAGCATGTTAACATCGAGAACTTTCTTCTCGGAGGTTGCGTCTTCTTCACGCAAAAACCTATCCGATTCAAGGTAGAATTCGCTGAGATTCCTTGGCGGGTCCCGGTACAAGGATATTTTGAACTCCGAGTTGTCTAGAACGCCAGATACTGCCGCCATTAATACCATAGATGGCTCGGGTCGATCAACTGATGCTGCTGCAACGTTGAATCTTTCCAGAAATGACCGCAGAGTTTCTTTAGGCCTCTGCTTGATCGTAGTTAGTGACATTACATTCTTGGGTCGAGCAATATGGACCCGAAACTGTTCAATAAAGCGAGCGACCAACATGTTCCAGCTGTTGATCGATTCAGATTCCAGCTGCCGAAACCACATAGCAGCAATATCAGTCAAAAAGAGGGGAAAGCATTTAGCCATGACGTTTTCCGACGCTGATTGAACTTCCATATGCCATTTATATCGCATTAGGTGCACGGTAGGATCTACCCTGCCGTTGTAGGGTTCCAGTTGTGGAAGTTTGAAATCTGGAGGATTGCGGGAATTCCTGATTTCCTGTGTGAATGGATTGTGATTGACATCATCCATGTCATTCTAATAAGTGCGGCCTCTCGAGAGGCGGTCAATAAGGCTGGCGAGCCGATCGCCTTCAAAGAGCTGTTGCAAGTTGGCAAGTCCAGAGCTGGTGCCCCCAGCGTTGAGTTCAGAAGAGTGTGGAAGAGTATAAGGAGCTTGGCAGGTCATCCGGTTCGGTTCAGAGGTGCCCCCTTGCTGCGGTTCGGAGAAGCGAGGGAGGTTTTGGAGAGGTGCACGGTTCGAATCGGAGGTGCCGATCCGAATAGGTTCGCCTGTTCCGAATCGGGGAGCTTGATGCTGAATTTGTGTGGAATTTCCGACCCGAACCGGTGCGGATGTAGGTCGAACAGGAGCGAAGCCTTGATTTCCAGAGGGGAGGCTGCTGCCCCCAGGCTCATGCAAGGTTGCTGTTCGGATCGGGTCCGAACCGATCCGATGGGGATTGTCCCCCATTTCCATCTGCGTTGGATTCAGATTTTCGCCCTCGGTTCGGATTGGATCGGAACCGATCCGGTTCGTTATTCCTGCTGGATCCATTTCTGTACCATTTCCAGTGAGTTACGCATTGCCGCTCAGCCTTCCTTCCATCCGAGCGAAGAATTGGTCGATCATCTCCTGTTGTTTGCGGAGCAGATCATCTTGCCTTGCCATTTGAGTTCTCAATTCAGCGAGAACGCCATCCATTTCATCTCTGGTTTAGTATGCTAATGGATTTTCATGAGAGGAAGCCTCCTGGCTTGCCTCGTTCCTTGTGCCTTCAGTGCCAACATCCTCAGCACGAGAGAAGGTTCCGTCTTTCTTTCGCTTGACCATTGATCGAATAGCCAAATAATCCGCTTCCTTTCAAGCTAGTAGAAGAAGTTGTGTCGTGTGCCCCCCCTTCCTGGCGCGCCAAAATGTTAGACCGAAAGTTGGGCCTAACACCCAAATTCAGTGTGAAATCCTCACAATCACAGAACAAATGCAGAGAAAGCAGTAAAAACAGGGAACACACGAGATTTTTATAGTGGTTCGGCTCAATCCAAGCCTACGTCCACTTTATAGTTTCTTAAATCCTAAGAAAACTATTACAATGCTGTTTGTTTGCGGATTATACACGAAATCCTCGTGTTTACAGTATGAAAGAGGAGATTAGAGAGTGAATTTATACACGATAGCCTCGTGTTAGAATGATTTTGGAAGCACAAAGTCCTTGCACTATTGTAATGGAGGAAGCTCCAATGGAGAAGAGCCAAAAGTCCCTTGAAATGTCCACGTGATGGTGTATTTATAGGCGTGGGGAAGGTCCTGGGAGACCCGAATCGGTTCGGATCGGGTATGACGTGGCGTGCTCTGAGGCAATTTCGGAGATAGTGGCGAAGTGGGTCTTCAGATCGTGCTAGGACAGGTGGCAACCGATCCGGATAAGTAGGAGACGGTTATGGCTGGAGAACAGGTCAAAGCTGGAGTGTAGCAGCAGGTCGAGGCGGTTCGGTTTGGGTCCTCTTCCTTCCGAACCGATCCGGAGCTTCTAACCGAAGTCAAGACGAGACGATGAATCTCTGGAGCAAGGCGGGTTAGGTTCGATCCGAACCGAGTTGGAGTGATGCAGGTTTGCTGAAATGCTAGAGGCCCAGTTTGAGTTTCCTACGCTGATCCGATCCGGGGGGTCCGATCCGACCCGGAGTGTCTCCTATGCCAAAATCCAAGTTTCCGGTTCTACATGCGTTCACGGAAACGAGCGTAACTTTCAAACCGTAAGTCTGATTGAGCCAAACCAAAGCTCAAACTGAAGCTCATTCAGAGGGCTACAAGGTTTATGGTGCTTAGCACCGTAACTGCTGCTTTCGGGCCCAGAAAAGGTCACCTGGTAGGAGTTCCGGGCATTTCTTTGTTGATGATGCGACTTTGACCAAATCGCTTCCTATCTTCTGACGATATTCCCAATACTTGAGCGTATTGTTGAGAAGAGATTCTTTGTGTGACTGCTTTGACTAAAAAGCAGGTCAACAATTGTTATATGGTATGTTAAATACCATAAGAAATACTGGATATGGGAAAGAGGATTTTCAAAGTGTATTTTGAAAATGATTTATTTATATAAAATGGATGGATTTTATATAGAAAAGGAAAAGGATTTTTATAAATGAAATATTTATAAAAATCAAAGGATAAGTAAAATAAAAGGAAATCATTTGTAAAGTGAATAACCGTTACTAAAAGTAAATCTTTATGAATGAATAGTTTATTCGAAAAGGAGTTAATCGAATTTGTTATTCGAATAGAATAAAGGAGTTTATCAGATATAGTTTATTCAAATAGAGTTAATCGAATATTAGTTATTCGAATTAGGTTAAAGCAGTTAGGGTAAAACCATTAGAGTTAAACAGTTAGTGTTTATCAGTTAAAGTAAACCGATAGTGTTATATCGAACTAGAATTTATTGAATAAAGTTAAATCGAACTTGAGTTATTTAAATAGAGTAATCAAATATAGTTTATTCGAATAGAGTTAAAGAGAAGGAGTTATCGAATCTAGTTAATCGAAAGGAGTTATCAAATCTTGTTAATTAAAAGTAGTTATCCAATATAGTTTATTCGAATAGAGTTAGAGGAGTTAATAGAGTATAGTTATTCAAATAGAATAAATGAGTTATTCAAATATAGTGATTCGAATAGAAGCAAAGGAGTTAATAGAATATAGTTTATTCTAATAAAGTTGGAGTAGTTATCGAATATAGTTTATTCGAAAGGGGTTAAGTGAATAGAGTAAATCAAATAGAGTAAATCAAATAGAATAAATCGAATAGAGATTTATTCGAACGAGAGTTAAGGAAGTTAGTTAAAGAAATATAAAGTGAACTTTGCCTATTTCAAAGTTAGATATGCTGTTCAGTTAAGGTCTGAGAGGTAGTTCTACCCCAACTTGATTGGCTTCGTTTTAACTAAGGAATTGTTAAGGTTCGACAGTAAAGGAAATGGTTTGAGTTGGCATCGCGATGGTTTGTTTAAAACATCTGTCTAAGTCCAATGAAAAAGCTTTGGAAATGTTTTCCAAATAAGAAACCAGAAATGTTTTCTAATAAAGAAAACAACAAATGGAAATGTTTTCCATTGTTAATAACGTATATTTTCCAAATTTAGAAAATAAGAAATATTGAATATAGGGAAACAGGAGATAAGTAAATTTATGAAATAAAGAGATAAATGTTGAATGATGTTTGATCGATATAAATTTCCATCTGGAAATAATATCGTTGTTTGCACACTTGTTTTTATTCGATAGTTAAATCACAAACTATCGAAGTTTTGACCATTTTAGCATTATTAATATGGAGAGACCGGTTGGATTATTATCCAAAGAACCACTCTGTATTGGCATAAGCGTTGCTAATCATATATGCCAAAGTAAATTGAAGACGGAGTTATGCAAGGGGTATCCTGTTTACGGAATAGTGCCTTCGGTTCATCTTATTCCTGGATGACTTGTATGGACGGATGTCTGACAGAGTATTTCTAGACGATCACGTATATTGATTTCTCCAACCGTACCAAGAGTGGAAGAGGAGAAGGAAACTTCTTTTAGCTAACACATAATGTATGGTTGAGGACGTCAATCGGTGATTTGATGGATTTGACGATGTGGCATTCAAAGTGAATCTAGTGTGATGATAAAGCGTACTTCTAGCCTCATCATCCGGTAAATGACAGAAATCGGGCAGGCAGCATGGCTAAGTCGGTCGCACCGAAGTAGGGTGTATAATCACCTGATCTAGAGTTTCATTTACTTCTAAAAATCTATTGTTGATGCTGTCCCATTCGGGAAACCGTTGTTGATCCCAACCGTTGGTGATATACATTCGATACACTCTAGTGAAATGAGTTGTCGGTCATGTGTGGCCGGGTTGCAAGATGTTCTTATTGAACCCAGTGTATTCCTCTCTAGAGGTACACTAGAGAAAGGTGGTTCCATACCTTGTCATAGCTGAAAATCCATTACCCAATACGTGCTTGCGGTTTTGATTGTATACCATGTATGTAGAACGTGAGATGAAAGTGTTTCTGCTAGATGATTATTATACTATAGTTGATAGACATTATTATAATATCAAAAGGTTTTTGATATAAAGATATTTTGGATTCTCATAAGGGAAAAACCTGTTCCGTTATACGGCGTGGTCTTATAAGATATCGTTTAGTTGTTCAAACTGTTTTAAACTGTTTTACTCATACCAGTCCAATGACTGACCCGGAGTTTATTTCGTTTTGTTTTCCCTAAACTCTTGGGTGCCAAAATTTGTACGGGCAGTCAAGTAGTCGGGATTTACAGATATACTGGAAGAGCTTGGAGCAGAAGGCTTCAGGATCATACAGTTATAGTTATTTCCACTGTGTTGTAAGTGCTGTACTTTGATAATGATATGTATATTCAAGTACAGATTTGTATTTCAAAGTTATGTTATGAAATATATTTATTCGTTCCGCTGTGAGATTCGTGTTACTCTGATATTTTCTTCTTATTCTTCTTCTATTCAAAGTTTCTATCTTATTATTCCTCACCCTCTAATTTCTTTCACTAATTACTAGGATTTTTTGATGTTTTGGTTATAGGCATCGAGTTTATGTCAATAACCAAAGTCGCTAAAAATTCCGGGTCATTACAACTATGGTTCTAATTTTTATTTGATTTTAGGGTTTGAGTCTACATGTGTTTAAATAGAGTTTAGGATTAATTTAGGCCATCCGATCAACCTAGAATTAACCTCAACCATTCTGACCAGATCAGAACTATCCAGAAACCCTAATGACTCAGCAACCAGTCACAAAATCGTCATCACTCAAATCTACTCGGAGGGAGGGGGCAGGAGGGGGCAGGTGGACCCCTTGGTTTACCTGTATGGGTAGGTCGACCCCTTGGTCGACCTGACCCCTGGCGGGAATTTTCCGCCTAGCCCAATCTGAGTTTGAATTTGAATTTTTGAAATTTGTTTGAATTTTAATGAAACTTCCGATGGCCATAACTTCTTCGTACGAAGTCCAATTCACGCAAACTCGGACTCTATCTCAACCAAAATTCCGAGACGAACACAATGGCGCAACCCGTTTCCATTATTTCTCACATCTAAGATTAATTATTCTTTAATTTGTTAACATTAATATAAAAATTTACGGGGTGTTACAAACGTCGCCTTTTTCTTGATCATCGCGCATTACTTTGACATAAATCAAAATTCCTTGACTCAACAATTGATTCATCATCTTTCATATTTGTGGATCTAGTCTAACTATGCTTAAACTACCCCTAGTTCTCTTAATATTTCAAAACAACCCTTCTTTTAATCCGACCCCTAATTCTCTAAATAACCCTTACATCCAACAATTACTCCTATTTTATAACTTCTTTGAAGGGTTGGTTTTTGCATCACCCAATCTAAATGATTCGTCATCTTTCATTTTTGTCGATCTACACCTACTATGCTTAATCTACCCCTACTTCTCTTAACACTTCAAAACAGTCCTTCCTTTTAATCCTACCCCTAATACTCTAAATAACGCTTACTTCCAACAATTACGCCTATCTTTTTACTACTTTGAAGGTTGTTTTTTTGCAGAACACAATCCAAATGATACATAATCTTTCATATTTGCTGATCTTCCCCTAGTATGCTTAAACTACCCATACTTCTCCTAATACTTTAAAACAGCTCTTCTTTTTAATCCTACTCCTAATTCTCTAAATAGCTCTTCCTTCCAACAATTACCTCTATTTTTTAACTATTTTGAAGGATTAGTTTTTGCGGCACCCAATCCAAATGATTCATCATCTTTCATATTTGTCGATCTACCCCTACTATGCTTAAACTACCCATACTTCTCTTAATACTTCAAAATAGTCCTTCTTTTTAGTCCTACCCCTAATTCTCAAAATTGCCCACACTTCCAACAATTACCCTTATTTTTTAACTACAGTGAAGGGTTGGTTTTTGCAGCACCCACTATCCAATCCAAATGATTCATCGTCTTTCATATTTGTCGATCCAAACCAAATGATTCATCATCTTTCACATTTGTCGATCTACCCCTACTATGCTTAAACTACCCATACTTCTTTTAATACTTCAAAATAACACTTCTTTTTGATCATACCCTTAATTCTCTAAATAGCCCTAACTTCCAATAATAACGCCTATCTTTTTACTACTGTGAAGGGTTGATTTTTGCAGCAGCCAATCCAAACGATTCATAATCCTTCATATTTGTCGATCTACCCCTACTATGCTTAAACTACCCCTACTTCTCTTAATACTTCAAAACAACCCTTCATTTTAATTCTACCCCTAATTCTCTAAATAGACCTTACTTCCAACAATTACGCCTATCTTTTTACTACTGTGAAGGGTTGGTTTTTGCAGCACCCAATGCAAACGATTCATAATCTTTCATATTTGTCGATCTACCCGTACTATGCTTAAACTACCCCTACTTCTTTTAATACTTCAGAACAACCCTTCCGTTTAATCCTACCCATAATTCTCTAAATTTCCATTACTTCCAACAATTGCCCCTATTTTTTAACTACTGTGAAGGGTTGGTTTTTGCAGCACCCAATCCAAATGATTCATCATCTTTCATATTTGTCGATCTACCCCTACTTTGTTTAAACTACCCCTACTTCTCCTAATACATCAAAACAACCCTTCTTTCTGTTCCTACCCCTAGTTCTGTAAATAGCCCTTAGCTCCAATAATTACACTATTTTGTAACTATTGTGAAGGGTTGGTTTTTGCAGCATCCAATCCAAATGATTCATCATCTTTCCTATTTGTCGATCCAATCCAAATGATTCATCATTTTTCATATTTGTCGATCTACCCCTACTATGCTTATACTACCCATACTTCTCTTAATACTTCAAAACAACACTTCTTTTTAATCCTACCCCTAATTCTCTAAATAGCCCTTACTTCCAACAATTACACCCATCTTTTTACTACTATAAAGGGTTGGTTTTTGCAGCAACCAATCCAAACGATTCATAATCTTTCATATTTGTCGATCTACCCCTGTTATACTTAAAACTACCCCTACTTCTCTCAATACTTCAAAACAGTCCTTCTTTTTAATCCTACCCCTAATTCTCTAAATACCCCTTACTTCCAACACCTACACCTGTCTTTTTCATACCGTGAATGGTTGGTTTTTCCAAAACCAATCCAAATGATACATAATCTTTCATATTTGTCGATCTTCCCCTGGTATGCTTAAACTATCCCTACTTCTCTTAATACATCAAAACAACTCTTCTTTTTAATCCAACCCTTAATTCTCTAAATAGCCCATCCTTCCAGCAATTACCCCAATTTTTTAACTATTGTGATGGGTTGGTTTTTGCGGCACCCAATCCAAAGGATTCACCATCTTTCATATTTGTTGATTTACCCCTACTATGCTTAAACTACCCATACTTCTCTTAACACTTCAAAACAATCATTCTTTTTAGTCCTAACCCTAATTCTCTAAATAGCCCTTACTTCCAACAATTACCCCTATTTTTTAATTACTTTGAAAGTTTGGTTTTTGCAGCACCCAATCCAAATGATTCATCATCTTTCATATTTGTCGATCCAATCCAAATGATTCATCATCTTTCATATTTGGCGATCTATTCCAACTATGCTTAAATAACCCATACTTCTCTTAATACTTCAAAACAACACATCTTTTTAATCCTACCCCTAATTCTCTAAATAGCCCTTACTTTCAAAAATTACGCTTATCGTTTTACTACTATGAAGGGTTGGTTTTTGCCACGACCAATCCAAACGATTCATAATCTTTCATATTTGTCGATCTACCCCTACTATGCTTAAAACTACCCCTACTTCTCTTAATACTTCAAAACAGTCCTTCTTTTTAGTCCTACCCCTAATTCTCTAAATAGCCCTTACTTCCAACAATTACGCCTGTAGTTACCCGCATTTTTAGCTGTTGAATAATTAATTAATTTAATTATTAAATATCGATTTATCGATATCGAGAACGTGAATTAAATAATATTGAATATTTAATTAATAATTATAATATAATAAAATATATTATAATGTCGAAATAATAAAAAATATTGGAAATCACAATATTCTGTGAGCGGGGTCATCCCTAAGATGTAATTCAGCTTAGAGTTGAATTATACTGACGAATATATTCAATCGACGACAGTTTGAACGTATAATTATATTTTAATTAAAATCGAGCGCGTAACGACGCGGCAGTTCGCTATTTGGCGATTTGAACTTCAAATGAGTATACAGGGTTCGTTTTAAATCGGATCTCTGTGAAACAAGAAACGTGTGGAGCTGGTGGAGTATATCTTTCTAGTGGAAGAGAAAAATCTGGATTCCGTCGGGTAGATTTTGATTTACGTCCAAATCAAATTTCAGAAAAGTCGCTATGGATTTCCTTTATAATTTGCGATGCTTTATATACGTTATAAATCGATTTTTCGATACGAACTGAATATCGATCAAATCAGAATTCTGGAAATCAAGTCAAAAATTCTGGCAGGACATTCTGGAGCCGTACGACTTCATCTGTGGATATATACGAGAATATTAATTTATTAATATTTAATTTAATAATATTTAAATATATTTATATATTTAAAAGGGTTAGTTCAGCGCTTGAAAAATAGCCAGTTTTTCATACGACCTACGTTTTCGACGAAACTAATTTTGTTGGATCCGCAATGTCGAATTATTGTTAGATTCCAAGTTTCGTGATTTTTAGATTCACTGTCTGGCCGTACGGATTTTTAGAGTGAGAAACAGTCAGTATTTCGACAGTTAAAAATATGCTGTGTGATCAAACGGAGTCGGAATTCGACGAAACAAGTTTCGTTGGGACCGTAATGTCGAACTCTAGCCACATGTCCAGTTTCGCGATTTTTGGGTATCGTTATGTAATCACGAGAATTTCTAGAAAGAAAAAATGAATATATAGATGGGCATATCCCAGGAATATTCCTTTTATAAAATATCAAGATATTTATATTTGCCTATAAATACCACTACTAACACCTTCTAACCTAATTTACACTTCTCTGGTCAATGAGAAAACCGCCGTCACTCTTCCTTTTTCTTCACAGTAAAAATGAGAAGTTCAAAAATCAAATGAAAATAAAAAAAAAACTCTGTAAATCGAATCCTATACATTTTTGGATTCAGCAAGGGAAGCCCTTTAAGGCAGTAGCCTTTTTGGGGTATTCGACGTCTGTTCTAAGGGGATGGTTTTTTAAACCGCAACCTAGGGTTAGCATTGGTGGAATGTAGGGAGCGTCGAGTGTGGTTTTGAGGGCATTTTCGAGTTCATGATGCAAATCCGCATCTGGTGTGGTGATTTCGAAGGGTTCCAGTCAAAATTTCGTCGCACGCCTGTAGTGAGCTCGGAGGAATTGGTGGCCGTCGCATTCTCCTTGAGAGGTGCGAGTTGTGTCAAATTGGGTCAAGGTTGAAGAGGGTGTGACGAGAAGCATATTGGTGATTTTTGTTTCGGATTACGTGAAGTGGTGGGAGATCGATTTGGGTTTGAAATGGAGAAATGATGTTCGGTGCAAATACTGAAGTCGACGTTTTCAATTTGGGGAAGAAGAGTAATAAAGGGGAGCAGGCCTATTTTCATAGTGGGCCGGATTAAAAGGTCAAGGCCCAAGTGTTTTATAATTTAAGTTTAATTGAAATGAATTTAAAGTTTTTATTTTATTTAAAATAGTACACTAACTTATAAATGGTATATCGTACTCATACGATATCAGATTGACGAACCGTAAGTTGCGTTGGGACCGTATGGATGAGAGCTTCACAATGAAGCTAACTGGGAGTGAATCGGTGCTCGTCAAAATTTATGGCGAAATAAATTGTCCGACTGAATCAAATAACGCAAACCGTTATTTAACGATTAACGCGCAACAGTGAGTAAATCTCACTAACTCTGAACAGTTTATATTTTCATGTTATATTTTTAGAACTGTTAAATATTGACTGATTGATTGTGTGTTGACTGTTTGATTTGAACTGCTAGTCAGTTGGTTGAATTTCTATATTGATTCTGTTTAACAGAATATATCATATGGAACTGAAAGTGATGTTAATCTTATTATGTAACGTCTGTGGATGCAGGAAACAGGTTGGAGGAATCCGACTGGATTCCTCAACAGTTATTTTATTATTTTTCATATATTTTGATATATGATGTGAATCATAACCTGTTGTTGATTGTGTGTGTATGGACGATATTGAACATCGTGATTTGATATGATTGAACACCGTGACATACCGGAATATTGGAAAGAGAATATTTATAAAATCAAGAGGATTTTATAAAAAGAAAATATTTATAAATAAAATATTTATAAATAGAAATATTTATAAATGGAATATTTATAAATAGAAAATACGTCTAAGTGGAATTTTAAATGAAGGAAAGCCTTTATAAATGGAATATTTATAAAGTGAATTATTTATTTAGAATAAATAGATAAGATGCTTTAACATGGATTATTTATTTGTTAAATAAATAAAATATTAAATAGGATTATTTACTTAGAAATAAATAGGAGATATTCAAAAAGGAAATAAATTTCAAATCATTTTCTTTTTGAATGGAAAGGCTTGTGTAGCGGTTTGGGGATTTTTCCCGATGCTCCCGATACAAAGGAGGTTATGGCGAATTTTTCCGGGAATTTAAGGAGATAGAATATTTTTAAGAATAAATTAGAAAAAGAGAAATATTTGTAAAACATTTACAAATGAAATAAAAAGAGAAATATTTGTAAAACATTTACAAATGAAATAAAAAGAGAAATATTTGTAAAACATTTACAAATGAAATAGAAAGAGAAAATATTTGTAAAACATTTACGAATGAAATAGAAAGAGAAAATATTTGTAAAACATTTACAAATAGGATAGAAAGAGAAATATTTGTAAAATATTTACAAATAGGATAGAAAGAGGAATATTTGTAAAACCAATTACAAATAGAATTGAAAAGAAAATCATTTGTAAAGTGAAGAACCGTTACTAAAAGTAAATCTTTATAAATGAATAAACTTTGTTAAAAAGGAAATCCTTTTAAATGGATAAACGTAATTAGAAAGGAGTTAATCGAATATTAGTTATTCGAATAAGAGTTAACCAGTTAGAGTTAATCAGATAGGGTTAACCAGTTAGAATTAACCAGTTAGAATAAATCAGTTAGGGTTAACTAGTTAGAATTAACCAGTTAGAATAAATCAGTTAGAGTTAACCAGTTAGAGTTAACCAGTTAGAGTTAAACAGCTAGAGTTAAACAGTTAGAGTTGATCAGTTAGAGTTAATCGATTAGAGTTAATCAAATGGAGTTAAATCGAATATATTATTCGATAGGAGTTAATCAAGTCGAGTTAATTAAGTTGGGTTAGTCAAAAGGAGTTAATCAAACTGAGTTAATCCAAATGAGTTGATCCAAAGGAGTTAGTCGAATATTAGTTATTCGAATAGAGTTAAAGGAGTTATCGATTTTAGTTTGATCGAAAGGAGTTATCGATTAGTAAATCGAAAGGAGATTTTCGAATATAGCATATTCGAAAGAAAGAGATCGAATATAGTTTATTCTAAAGAGAGAGATTTCGAATATAAGTTATTCGACGAGAGATAATAGAATATAGGTTATTCGAAGAAGAGTTAATCAA
Source organism: Allium sativum (assembly GCA_030737875.1). NCBI lineage: Eukaryota > Viridiplantae > Streptophyta > Magnoliopsida > Asparagales > Amaryllidaceae > Allium > Allium sativum. Next base: position 729,946,510 of record CM060923.1, on the reverse strand, counting down.
ATAAGAGATTACTCAAAAGGGAATTATACGTCGAATTCAATTATAATGAATTCGGGAAAGTAATATTTACTTTTTGGTTTTTAAATCAAGAGTTTACACCAATAAGCTAGAGTAGGTTTAATTATTCGAATTAAATAATAAAAAGTAATAATTGAAGTTAGATATTGCGAATGTAGGGATTATAACGTTATCGTTATAATAAATGTTTTCAATCAAGAAGTGGATTCGTAAAATTGAATCCGAGAGTTACGTAAAGAAGTTGTTAAAAGTTTAAAAGATAAACAGTTACTATTTTGAAGTTATAACGTTGTTCAGTTAAGGTCTGAGAAGTAATTATACCCCAACTTGATTGACTTCCTTCTTAACTAAGGAATGGTAAGGTTTGATACTGATTGATGGTTAAGTGAATTCAGTAAATTGTTTGAGTTGGCATAGCGATATTTTATTTAAACATCAGTTTAAATACAATGAAGGAACTTTGGAAATGTTTTTTTTCAAATAAGAAATCAGAAATGTTTTCTAATATAGGAAACAGGAAATGGAAATGTTTTCCATTGTTAATAAAGTATATTTTCTAAAATTAGAAAATAAGAAACATTGAATATAGGGAAATAGGAGATAAGTAAAGTAATGGACTAAAGAGATAAATGTTGAATGATGATTGATTGATATAATTTCCATCTGGAAATAATAACGTTGTTTGCACACGAGTTTTTCTTTGATAGTTAAATCACAGACTATCAATGTTTTGACCATTCTAACGTTGTTAATATGGAGAGACCAGTTGGATTATTATCCGAAGAACCACTCTGTATTGGCATAAGCGTGCGAATCATATATGCCAAAGAAAATTGAAGATGGAGTAAAAGTACAAGGGCTATTGTATAAGTCTTAGATAACAGTGCCTAAGATGGATGTACTGAATAGTGTCTTCGGTTTGTCCAGTCCCAGGACAACTTGTATGGACGAATGTCTGACAGAGTATTCCTAACGAATCATATATGTTGATCTCTTCAACGTATTACCTTTGGTGGCGGAGCAATTCGTTTCTCTTAGCTTCATACCCGTGATACCGTTAGGGAAATCGATAATGATTTGGCGGGTATGACGATGTGGTATTTGTAAAGACCCGAAACTTCCCCGTAATGGAAAGCGTCGGATAGTTCGAGAACAAGCCACAACAGAACGCATACAGAAGAACATTTCATTGTATATTACATCAATGCATCAGATTACAAGAATATACAGAGTATAAATGAATATTACACAGAAATATCAGAGATTTAAATTACATTTAAATACATAGCAGCGGAAAATAATACAATACACAACTAGAAGAGATATACGGATACAAAGCTTTCCGGATATCGTTCCAGCTGTAAACCAGGATGCTGTGAATATAAATCTGCAAAACCAAAACTACTAGCTGCCCGTGTCGAAAATAGGGGCACCCAGAGTTTAGGTTAAAACAATAAACTCCAGGTCAGTCATGGGACGGGTGTGAGAACTAAAACAGTTAATCTTTATTTTTAAAGTTAGGTAAATCAAGGGACCACGCCGTATAACACGGAACAGGTTTCCTCCCAAGAATACCAGTGCATAAAACAAACAGCGCAATGCTAAATAAAGAAAAATGAAGCTGTTATAAGAACCAGGTCCTATCACACAATGCAACGCAAGCCGGGGGATAGGGTTTTCCCTTATAACAGCCAAAGAATGCTTGATACGTTTAAAACAACTCATTTGATACTATTATAAGTGTATATTGTATAAAACAACTTCAAATCATAAGTATCAATCATAGGCGGCATGGGTACCATATACCATGTCGCCACACTAGTTCTACAATTAAAACCGCACATGTCACGTATTTGGAAATTGGGTTTCCATCTATGAACCGAGGCAAAAGATAGTCCTCAACCGATTCGAGACGCTCTAGCCCGCCCCTCAGGAACAGCCGCAACTGCCCCTTGGATCCTCAGGGCCGGTCCACCGATGTGGATTATTATGTCTGAACACTACGTCTCCCCACCCTATGGGGTGTAAGTCTGGTCCGTCAGCCGACCAGAATGCGTCGGCCGAAACCGATATAACCGAGGCACCTCGCAACAGCAACAACCACATAAGTCAAACTCGTCAGGGCGTGTAAAACCATTGACGCCACTTCTAGCTAGAAAGAAACGCATGCCCTCCCTGACGTCCTCTCCCGTTTTTGGTTCATACCGGGTGTGAAACTCGCGAGGTAAACGTTACACAAAGCTACGCCACAAAGGCAGTGCTTTGATCATCACCACAAGACTTAGCTTTTCAACAGAAGCCTCGATCAATTGCCACTTAGCCATGCCACATAGGCAATTCACTCCATGCGTTTGATATCCATCAATATATAACCCCTGAGCCCGTACGTCTCAGAGAAGGGCGTTAAGCAAGAGAATAAATTCTCCGCCGCCAAACAGATATATATTTAATAGAGATCAATCACACAGACTAAAATCCAATGTCAGACACACAGTCCATTTACAAGTCCGTTCTGGGTCTGAACGAAACCGGAGGCACCTAGTACCCCGCATATCCATCGATCTCCAAGTACGTCTGGACGATCACTAACTGTTTCCATCTTCTTGGTTGTACAGCCCAATCAAGATCATCAGTTATCACCCAAACGACGTGAAGACCTCCGGTCTTCGACCATCGTCTTCATCTTTGACTTATCGTCGTATCAGTTATTCAGAATGGGATAAACCCGGTCTTTCCGAATAACTCGCGTATATTTTAAATAAGTGTTACACAAACACAACATACGCCTCATTCCAATTCATTAGTCACTAACCGTAAATTAATCAAGAGAATAATTCCCCAAATATTAACCCCGAAGGCCGAAACCAACATCAGATCAATACCCAGAAAACCATTCTGCTTGGCTAACCGACAGTTAGTTCCTAAATTTCACATTCATAGGGAAAGGTTCCCATTAATTTTATCCAAGATAAATTTCTTGAATTTATTCTTTAATCTATTTTTGAATATCAATTCAAACTAGTCGGGATTAGCGAACCTTACCGAAGTAATCATTTGTTTTAATTTCCCAATCCCAACCTATTCATCCCATGAAGTAAAACTGGTTATACTTCATATCTAACACCACGGTGTTATCGGTAAATTCAATTACCACTTCACGCTCAAATCTAATTAAAGATTTAACTATCGCCTGGAGCAAAACTGGTGATACTCCATCTCGATTATTTCAATCTAATTAAAGATTCATTAAAACTCCACTTAGTTTTAATCGTTAACTGGGTTAAAGAATCAGTGTCATTTAAAACACGGTTCACGATAAACCCAAAATCACATTCATTAATTATCGGGTTAAAGAACGAGTGTTATTTAAAACACTGTTCACGATAAACCCAAAAATCAATATCAATTCAATTCCAATTAAATATTATTTAATTGGTACACTTCATTAAATCTAAATAAAAAGATTTAATCTTTTCTCAACTCGGTTCAAGAACAGTGTTAGTGAAGACACCATTCACGACAAACGCAAATCACATTTGATATTCAATATAAGGCTCTGAATAGAAAATATATCGGCTTATATTCAATATCAAGTTCTACGACTAACAAATGTCGTATTGGAAATAACGATATAAATATATATCTTTCAAATTTCCATAACAACATCTGTATAATCACGAATTCCAACATCGAAATATTCCGAAGACAATTTCGATTCAAATCCACTCCAATGCAACCCTCTTCAAATTCAATTTATTTATTTAAAAATAAATAGAATTATAATTCTAGTTCAAAACTAGTTCATTTCGATAAAAATCTATTTTTATCCTTTCAAATATGGAGTTTTTCATCCCAATCCTTTCTAAATCATTTCTTATGATTTACACAAATTATTACTATTTTTAATAATTTTATCAAGGCCCGTACAGTCGATTTCCATCAATGGCCATCGAACTGCACTTACAACGACCTTTTTCAAATTTGATTTGGACGTATCTCCAAATCCAACCGTTAGATTTCAAATTTCTAATATTCGTTAGAAAGCTCTTTTCGATACGAACCCAACGGTTCCGGCTTTAGGAGAACCCGACGGTCGGATCTCCCGCAATGTCCGTTTGAAATAAATGGTCGAAATTCACGAACTGCCGCGGCGCGGCGCGTTCTATTCAGGCCATTATATTATATATATAATATATATATAATATATTTCGTCGATTTCTATTTAAAACGAATTATATAAACAGTTTTAAATTCGTTTCAAAAGCAATTTCAACTTTCGTTTCAATTCAAATCAAAATTGAATTCTTCTCTTTAAATTCGCTTTAAAATTCATTTCTATTCAATTCAAATTTCAATTCAATTTGAATTCATTTCGATTTGCTTTCAATTCAATTTGAATTCGTTTTCAATTCATTTCGAAATCGTTTTCAATTCAATTCATTTCGAAATCGTTTTCAATTCACTTCATTTTGAAATCACTTTCAATTCAATTCATTTCGAAATCGTTTTCAATTCAATTCATTTCGAAATCACTTTTCAATATTCATTTCAAAATGAATAAAATCGATATAAATATCGTTCACGTCACAATGGCGTCAATCTAATCAACACGGCTTCATATATTGATATTTTCAAATATTCCATTTCGAATATTTCTATTTCAAATATTTCTATTTTAAAACTGGAATGAGGCCCAATCAATTACCATATAAAGTTAATTATATGGATTTTCATACAACACATGTATAATAGCATTGAAAAATAATCAACCATCAACCAAAGTGCACTACACTGTATAAGCATCAAATATAGATATCTAACGCTTATAACAGCCTGTCGATCAATCGATCGACATATTTAATCAATCAGGATGAGTGAACTTCAAATTTCATCCCAACACCCGTGTGGGGTTTCAAACAATCAAACACAGATTTTATTTGTGCAGTTGGGCGATGTGTGAAATTTATCGACCCAATCAATATCAGTCAAATCAGTGTATATACAAACAAATCGGCCGATTTGTTTATAACTATTCATTTATTCACATTCACGTTAAAAATTATATTTTTAACGATAAAACATTTTATTTCAACCTATGAATTTCTATTCAATTCATTTACACAATAAAATGATATTTTTATTTTCTAACATATTTTAGAAAATTTCGGCGGCATAACGACACGATACTAGAAACGGGACAAGGCCTAGCATTATCCCCGGTCTAGTGAAGGCCCACGCCATTCACACATCAATCATATCAATTTCATTTCACCAAACTATTCAAATCAACCCAAACAATCTAACTAACAACACAGCCAAACAAACAAGTCCATGGTCTGTGGACGATTGTGTCGGGTGCTACTAAGCACCGTCTGCATCCTAGTATATATATATAACTAGAAAAGAAATAGAAAGGTGAGAAATTCTCACATATAACTATCCTAGCTCCACGGCACTTCATTGATAGAAATCTTCATCGCTATCGCATCTTCGTCATCTTCGTTGCCCGTAGCCACTACATATGTAAAAATCGAATTTTTACTTTGTTATTCAATATATAAAAATCGAATTTTTATTTCGCTATTCAATATATAAAAATCGAATTTTTAGTTCGAAGTTCAACATATAAAAATCAAATTTTTAGTTCGAAGTTCAACATATAAAAATCATATTTTTAATTCCTATCATGCAAAAATTATTTTTACTTCTCTACATAAACAAAAATCATATGTTTACATCTGCTACATAATAAAGATTATATTTTTGCAAGTTCAAATTTTTTTCTATTTAAAGATTAAACCTTTTTCTATTTCAAAGTTTAAACTATTTTTCTATTTTAAACCTTAAAATAAAATCAGTTTTCTTTTCCTTTAAAAATCAGTTTTTATATTTTTAAAAATCAGTTTTTATATTTTTTTAAAAATCAGTTTTTATATTTTTTTTTAAAATTCAGTTTTTTTTTTCAAATCAGTTTTAAAATCCCTAAAAAAAAAGTCAGTTTTAATTTTCTATTTATATAAAATAAAAATAAAACAAATAAAAAAAACGACTTACAGGGGGGGGGAGTCGCAGTGGTCGCCGGCTCCTGGAAGTGGTGGTGATGCGCCCTAGAAGTGGCTGTCGATTGGGGGGGCTTGGATTTGGACCCGCGGCTTCAGGGAGGGAGAAGAGAGAGGATGCGTGAGAGAGGGGAGAGAAAGAGCGGAGGCAGGCGCGGCACATGGTGGCGGAAAGGGAGGGGGTAGCTCGCGGATCTCGATGTGGGCGTGGGGTTTGGGGGATGAATGGAGAACGATGGAAGGGTTGATGGCGCGAGAGGGGGAGGAGGGTGGTTGGGTGAGGTGCGCCGCCGATCGACGCTGGCCAGGCGGCAGGGAGGGCTGGGCGGAGGGAGGAGTCGTGGTCAACGGGGAGGGATTTTTTTTTTATATATTTTTTTCTGAAAAGTGAAAGAGAGAGAGGGAAGGGTAGGGGTAGGATAATATATATATTTAATAATTTATTTAATTTCCTTTAAGTTACTTTTCCGTTCGAACTTCAATTCAAACCGAACGACTGTCGTCTCTAGCTAACTACCCCCATTCTGAACACAATGGGATATGTTTCGCAAGCCAATTCGATCGTTACAATCAGTTTCCGTTGAATTTAAAATATAACTCTATATATTCAATTTTAAACGTACATTTCAAATTACCGGGGGCACATAACAACTCTATAAATTCCATAAAAAATATTTTCTAGCTTCGTATTGACGATACGGTCCTAACAAAACTAGTTTCGTCGAATTCTGAGACCGTTGGAAAAATGGCCAATTTCCAGTCGATTAAAATCAACTAAAACTGGTCAAACGCGTTTTCCTTTGCCACGCTCACATATTGATTCGAAAAATTATGAAATTTGGAATCTAGCAATAACTTGACGCTGCGGATCCAACAAAACTGGTTTCGTCGAAATCCGAGGTCGCTTGCAAAATGTCCATTTTTAAGGGCCTGAATTCCATAGCGACTATTCAGAATTTTCAACTGGACATATCTTTTGATTCCCGCTATGAAATCTTGATCTTTCGGATTCGTTGGAAAGATATTCACTATTAGATTCTATTATTTTTGGTTTCACTAAAATCCGGATTGTTTGGCACCCGGTACATTCAATTGAAGTTTGAAATCGAATTATCGAACTACCGCGCCATTTTCAATTCTATTTATAATTATATATTAATATTTCTATTCTAACGACGACGCGTATAATATATACGTTCGAATTCTATTCAAAATAAATTTCACGTCGATATTATTTAAAATAATTTATTTTAAATAATCAAAATTCGCTATAATTGCCAAAATAAAAATTTTAAACTGGCCCAGATTTTCCGGGTTGTTACAATCTCCCCCACTTAAAACTTTTCGTCCCCGAAAAGGAACAAAGTCGAAAGTGGTTTGATTAATTAACTCTACGCTCGATCTGACTTCCATTCTCCAACTCTTTAGTTTCTGAGAATTTTCAAAATTTCAAAAATTTGGCTAACACCCTAAATTTTTGAAAAATTTCGCCATAACCTCCCCTGCACCGGGAGCATCGGGGAATTTCAAATAGCTTCCCCGGTCCTTCAGATCTCAAAAAGAAAAAGAAAAAGCCAAGCGGCTAGCCAATAGGCTCACAAAATCATCATCACCTAAACAAAACAGGAAATTATGTAGTAAACATGTACCTATTTGTCGGGCAAACAAATTTTATTCTCTGCTCTAGCCTCCTTGCTATGACCTGTTCAATGTAAGTACAAGTATATGCAAGCAAATGCGACCAATTTCAATACAATTCATTATTTGATTCAATTAGGCATAATAGTTCAAAATTATCAAACAATTAAACAAACAACACAAACATCAATCAATTTGTGAATTAGAGTTTCAAATTCATAATTTTGATACATATACAAAAATCAAATTTTGACGCCAAATCACAACAATGTATTCTAACTATATTAGTTTTGGTTCTCACACCAGTCTAATGGAATTATATAGAAATCACACCTTCGTCACTCGAAAATAAATGCTGATGATGTTTCGAACCACCATCAGAACATTGTCGGGCTACTAGAGTGCGGTTCTATATCTACCCGGTATATTAAAACTTCGAATATACGCGGATCAGACGTATACGCAAAATCTATATATACTGGATTGTCCAAATCAATATAAATAAATAATCAACTACGAATAATTGATTTAAATTTTCAAAACAAAATTTGTTTTCATTTAAAAAAATTCACCCTTCACACTCGTTCTAGGATACTACTGATCCTATCTCTAACGAGTCATTCTAATTGGATTTTACTAATCGAATATCTGATGAATTCTTTCGTAGGGTTCTAATGTGCCTTGTTCTCTGAGCTTTGTAAACCAAAGCTCTGATACCACGTGTAAAGACCCGAAACTTCCCCGTAAAGGAAAGCGTCGGATAGTTCGAGAACAAGCCACAACAGAACGCATACAGAAGAACATTTCATTGTATATTACATCAATGCATCAGATTACAACAATATACAGAGTATAAATGAATATTACACAGAAATATCAGAGATTTAAATTACATTTAAATACATAGCAGCGGAAAATAATACAATACACAACTAGAAGAGATATACGGATACAAAGCTTTCCGGGTATCGTTCCAGCTGTAAACCAGGATCCTGTGAATATAAATCTGCAAAACCAAAACTACTAGCTGCCCGTGTCGAAAATAGGGGCACCCAGAGTTTAGGTTAAAACAATAAACTCCAGGTCAGTCATGGGACTGGTGTGAGAACTAAAACAGTTAATCTTTATTTTTAAAGTTAGGTAAATCAAGGGACCACGACGTATAACACGGAACGGGTTTCCTCCCAAGAATACCAGTGCATAAAACAAACAGCGCAATGCTAAATAAAGAAAAATGAAGCTGTTATAAGACCCAGGTCCTATCACACAATGCAACGCAAGCAGGGGATAGGGTTTTCCCTTATAACAGCCAAAGAATGCTTGATACGTTTAAAACAACTCATTTGATACTATTATAAGTGTATAGTGTATAAAACAACTTCAAATCATAAGTATCAATCATAGGCGGCATGGGTACCATATATCATGTCGCCATACTAGTTCTACAATTAAAACCGCACATGTCACGTATTTGGAAATTGGGTTTCCATCTATGAACCGAGGCAAAAGATAGTCCTCAACCGATTCGAGACGCTCTAGCCCGCCCCTCAGGAACAGCCGCAACTGCCCCTTGGATCCTCAGGGCCGGTCCACCGATGTGGATTATTATGCCTGAACACTACGTCTCCCCACCCTATGGGGTGTAAGTCTGGTCCGTCAGCCGACCAGAATGCATCGGCCGAAACCGATATAACCGAGGCGCCTCGCAACAGCAACAACCACATAAGTCAAACTCGTCAGGGCATGTAAAACCACTGACGCCACTTCTAGCTAGAAAGAAACGCATGCCCTCCCTGACGTCCTCTCCCGTTTTTGGTTCATACCGGGTGTGAAACTCGCGAGGTAAACGTTACACAAAGCTACGCCACAAAGGCCGTGCTTTGATCATCACCACAAGACTTTGCTTTTCAACAGAAGCCTCGATCAATTGCCACTTAGGCATTCCACACAGCCAATTCACTCCATGCGTTTGATATCCATCAATATATAACCCCTGAGCTCGTACGTCTCAGAGAAGGGCGTTAAGCAAGAGAATAAATTCTCCGCCGCCAAACAGATATATATTTAATAGAGATCAATCACACAGACTAAAATCCAATGTCAGACACACAGTCCATTTACAAGTCCGTTCTGGGTCTGAACGAAACCGGAGGCACCTAGTACCCCGCATATCCATCGATCTCCAAGTACGTATGGACGATCACTAACTATTTCCATCTTCTTGGGTGTACAGCCCAATCAAGATCATCAGTTATCACCCAAACGACGTGAAGACCTCCGGTCTTCGACCATCGTCTTCATCTTCGACTTATCGTCGTATCAGTTATTCAGAATGGGATAAACCCGGTCTTTCCGAATAACTCGCGTATATTTTAAATAAGTGTTACACAAACACAACATACGCCTCATTCCAATTCATTAGTCACTAACCGTAGATTAATCAAGAGAATAATTCCCTAAATATTAACCCCGAAGGCTGAAACCAACATCAGATCAATACCCAGAAAACCATTCTGCTTGGCTAACTGACAGTTAGTTCCTAAATTTCACATTCATAGGGAAAGGTTCCCATTAATTTTATCCAAGATAAATTTCTTGAATTTATTCTTTAATCTATTTTTGAATATCAATTCAAACTAGTCGGGATTAGCGAACCTTCCCGAAGTAATCATTTGTTTTAATTTCCCAATCCCAACCTATTCATCCCATGAAGTAAAACTGGTTATACTTCATATCTAACACCACGGTGTTATCGGTAAATTCAATTACCATTTCACGCTCAAATCTAATTAAAGATTTAACTAACGCCTGGAGCAAAACTGGTGATACTCCATTTTGATTATTTCAATCTAATTAAAGATTCATTAAAACTCCACTTAGTTTTAATCGTTAACTGGGTTAAAGAATCAGTGTCATTTAAAACACGGTTCACGATAAACCCAAAATCACATTCATTAATTATCGGGTTAAAGAACGAGTGTTATTTAAAACACTGTTCACGATAAACCCAAAAATCAATATCAATTCAATTCCAATTAAATATTATTTAATTGGTACACTTCATTAAATCTAAATAAAAAGATTTAATCTTTTCTCAACTGGGTTCAAGAACAGTGTTAGTGAAGACACCATTCACGACAAACCCAAATCACATTTGATATTCAATATAAGGCTCTGAATAGAAAATATATCGGCTTATATTCAATATCAAGTTCTACGACTAACAAATGTCGTATTGGAAATAACGATATAAATATATATCTTTCAAATTTCCATAACAACACCTGTATAATCACGAATTCCAACATCGAAATATTCCGAAGACAATTTCGATTCAAATCCACTCCAATGCAATCATTGGAAATTTTGGTTATTTTCAAAACCCTCTTCAAATTCAATTTATTTATTTAAGAATAAATAGAATTATAATTCTAGTTCAAAACTAGTTCATTTCGATAAAAATCTATTTTTATCCTTTCAAATATGGAGTTTTTCATCCCAATCCTTTCTAAATCATTTCTTATGATTTTACACAAATTATTACTATTTTTAATAATTTTATCAAGGCCCGTACAGTCGATTTCCATCAATGGCCATCGAACTGCACTTACAGCGACCTTTTTCAAATTTGATTTGGACGTATCTCCAAATACAACCGTTAGATTTCAAATTTCTAATATTCGTTAGAAAGCTCTTTTCGATACGAACCCAACGGTTCCGGTTTTAGGAGAATCCGACGGTCGGATCTCCCGCAATGTCCGTTTGAAATAAATGGTCGAAATTCACGAACTGCCGCGGCGCGGCGCGTTCTATTCAGGCCATTATATTATATATATATAATATATATATAATATATTTCGTCGATTTCTATTTAAAACAAATTATATAAATAGTTTTAAATTCGTTTCAAAAGCAATTTCAACTTCCGTTTCAATTCAAATCAAAATTGAATTCTTCTCTATAAATTCGTTTTAAAATTCATTTCTATTCAATTCAAATTTCAATTCAATTTGAATTCATTTCGATTTGCTTTCAATTCAATTTGAATTCGTTTTCAATTCATTTCGAAATTGTTTTCAATTCAATTCATTTCGAAATCGTTTTCAATTCACTTCATTTCGAAATCACTTTCAATTCAATTCATTTCGAAATTGTTTTCAATTCAATTCATTTCGAAATCGTTTTCAATTCAATTCATTTCGAAATCACTTTTCAATATTCATTTCAAAATGAATAAAATCGATATAAATATCGTTCACGTCACAATGGCGTCAATCTAATCAACACGGCTTCATATATTGATATTTTCAAATATTCCATTTCGAATATTTCTATTTCAAATATTTCTATTTTAAAACTGGAATGAGGCCCAATCAATTACCATATAAAGTTAATTATATGGATTTTCATACAACACATGTATAATAGCATTGAAAAATAATCAACCATCAACCAAAGTGCACTACACTGTATAAGCATCAAATATAGATATCTAACGCTTATAACAGCCTGTCAATCAATCGATCGACATATTTAATCAATCAGGATGAGTGAACTTCAAATTTCATCCTAACACCCGTGTGGGGTTTCAAACAATCAAACACAGATTTTATTTGTGCAGTTGGGCGATGTGTGAAATTTATCGACCCAATCAATATCAGTCAAATCAGGGTATATACAAACAAATCGGCCGATTTGTTTATAACTATTCATTTATTCACATTCACGTTAAAAATTATATTTTTAACGATAAAACATTTTATTTCAACCTATGAATTTCTATTCAATTAATTTACACAATAAAATGATATTTTTATTTTCTAACATATTTTAGAAAATTTCGGCGGCATAACGGCACGATACTAGAAACGGGACAAGGCCTAGCCTTATCCCCGGTCTAGTGAAGGCCCACGCCATTCACACATCAATCATATCAATTTCATTTCACCAAACTATTCAAATCAACCCAAACAATCTAACTAACAACACAGCCAAACAAACAAGTCCATGGTCTGTGGACGATTGTGTCGGGTGCTACTAAGCACCGTCTGCATCCTAGTATATATATATATAACTAGAAAAGAAATAGAAAGGTGAGAAATTCTCACATATAGCTATCCTAGCTCCACGGCACTTCATTGATAGAAATCTTCATCGCTATCGCATCTTCGTCATCTTCGTTGCCCGTAGCCACTACATATGTAAAAATCGAATTTTTACTTTGTTATTCAATATATAAAAATCGAATTTTTATTTCGCTATTCAATATATAAAAATCGAATTTTTAGTTCGAAGTTCAACATATAAAAATCAAATTTTTAGTTCGAAGTTCAACATATAAAAATCACATTTTTAATTCCTATCATGCAAAAATTATTTTTACTTCTCTACATAAACAAAAATCATATGTTTACATCTGCTACATAATAAAGATTATATTTTTGCAAGTTCAAATTTTTTTCTATTAAAAGATTAAACCTTTTTCTATTTCAAAGTTTAAACTATTTTTCTATTTTAAACCTTAAAATAAAATCAGTTTTCTTTTCCTTTAAAAATCAGTTTTTATATTTTTAAAAATCAGTTTTTATATTTTTTTAAAAATCAGTTTTTATATACTTATTTTTAAAATTCATTTTTTTTTCAAATCAGTTTTAAAATCCCCAAAAAAAAGTCAGTTTTAATTTTCTATTTATATAAAATAAAAATAAAACAAATAAAAAAAACGACTTACAGGGGGGGGGGAGTCGCAGTGGTCGCCGGCTCCTGGAAGTGGTGGTGATGCGCCCTAGAAGTGGCTGTCGATTGGGGGGGCTTGGATTTGGACCCGCGGCTTCAGGGAGGGAGAAGAGAGAGGATGCGTGAGAGAGGGGAGAGAAAGAGCGGAGGCAGGCGCGGCACATGGTGGCGGAAAGGGAGGGGGTAGCACGCGGATCTCGATGTGGGCGTGGGGTTTGGGGGATGAACGGAGAACGATGGAAGGGGTGATGGCGCGAGAGGGGGAGGAGGGTGGTTGGGTGAGGTGCGCCGCCGATCGATGCTGGCCAGGCGGCAGGGAGGGCTGAGCGGAGGGAGGAGTCGTGGTCAACGGGGAGGGATTTTTTTTTTTTTTTTTTTTTTTTTCTGAAAAGTGAAAGAGAGAGAAGGAAGGGTAGGGGTAGGATAATATATATAATTTAATAATTTATTTAATTTCCTTTAAGTTACTTTTCCGTTCGAACTTCAATTCAAACCGAACGACTGTCGTCTCTAGCTAACTACCCCCATTCTGAACACAATGGGATATGTTTCGCAAGCCAATTCGATCATTGCAATCTGTTTCTGTTGAATTTAAAATATAACTCTATATATTCAATTTTAAACGTAAATTTCAAATTACCGGGGGCACATAACAACTCTATAAATTCCATAAAAAATATTTTCTAGCTTCGTATTGACGATACGGTCCTAACAAAACTAGTTTCGTCGAATTCTGAGACCGTTGGAAAAATGGCCAATTTCCATTCGATTAAAATCAACTGAAACTGGTCAAACGCGTTTTCCTTTGCCACGCTCACATATTGATTCGAAAAATTATGAAATTTGGAATCTAACAATAACTTGACGCTGCGGATCCAACAAAACTGGTTTCGTCGAAATCCGAGGTCGCTTGCAAAATGTCCATTTTTAAGGGCCAGAATTCCATAGTGACTATTCAGAATTTTCAACTGGACATATCTTTTGATTCCCGCTATGAAATCTTGATCTTTCGGATTCGTTGGAAAGATATTCACTATTAGATTCTATTATTTTTGGTTTCACTAAAATCCGGATTGTTTGGCACCCGATACATTCAATTGAAGTTTGAAATCGAATTATCGAACTACCGCGCCATTTTCAATTCTATTTATAATTATATATTAATATTTCTATTCTAACGACGACGCGTATAATATATACGTTCGAATTCTATTCAAAATAAATTTCACGTTGATATTATTTAAAATAATTTATTTTAAATAATCAAAATTCGCTATAATTGCCAAAATAAAAATTTTAAACTGGCCCAGATTTTCCGGGTTGTTACAGTATTCCAAGTAAATGAAGATATGATATGAAAAAGATATGCGTAGCTTCTAGCCTCACATCCGGTAAATGACAGAAATCGGGCAGGCAGCATGGCTAAGTCGGTCGCACCGAAGTATGGTGTATAATCACTTATCTAGAGAATATTCATTTGCTTCTTTAATCTATCAATGTTATCCCATATATATATATATACGGGAACGGGTGCTGATCCCAACCGTTGGTGATGTACATTCGATACACTCAAGCGAAATGAGTGGTCGGTCATGTGTGGCTGAGTTGCAAGATGTTCTTGTTGAACTCCAGTGTATCGTTCCTAGAGTACACTGATCGGAAGGTGGTTCCATACCTTGTCATAGTTGGAAATCCATTACCCAATACGTGCTTGCGGTTTTGATTATATACTATATATGTAGTAACGTGAGATGCAAGCATTTCTGTTAGACTGATATTTATTTGTATTTAGACATTATTATAATATCAGAATGATATTGCTTTGCAAAGTTATTTGGATTCTCATAAGGGAAAAACCCGTTCCGTATTCACGGCGTGGTCTTATGAGATATCATATACCTATTTTAAATGATTTGAGTTTATTCACACCAGTCACATGACTGACCCGGAGTTTATTTTGTTTTCCCTAAACTCTTGGGTGCCTAAATTTGTACGGGCAGTCAAGTAGTCAGGATTTACAGGTATACTTGAAGAGCTTGGAGCAGGAGGCTTCAGCAGTCGATAGACATTATTTATTCCGCTGTGATGTTATGTGTTGTACTCTGAAATGGTATGTATATACAGTTATAACTTTGTATTTCAAAAGTTATGTTATATTTTATTTGTTCCGCTGTGAGATTCGTGTTACTCTGATGACGTTGTATGTTCTTCTTCTTCTTCTATTTTAAGTTTCTATCTTATCTACCCACACCCTCTTCTTTCTATTAGTTTCTTGAATTTCCAGTGTAATTTGGGGTTGGACTTGTGTTATTGGTCAGCTCAAATTCCCCCGGATTTTCGGGTTACTACCGTTGGTATCAGAGCATTGGTTAAGTAATTACCTTGGCTCTGTGGCGTGATTCAGTAGAGATGGGATTACTAATATCCTAGACTGAATTTGAGTGTATATATACGAGTGAACGTATTTGTTATTCAATATAAAATGATATTATATTGTGGAGTTTTATTGGTTGAGTTGTTTATGAACTCTGGTCGATCAGTTTGATCCACTGTATCGATAGGGGTTACTAAACACTTGAAAACGATAGACCGACACGGTATGTTTTGAAAGAAGGGTAAATGAAATAATTTTACCCAAAATATATATATTGGAATTATAATATATATTGGTTGTGTTGGTTGATATTATAATCGAATAAGATTATAAAAAGTGAAATGGTTATAAATAACTAATCAGAATTCATATAAGTAAAGTATATGAAATAAGATGAAGTAAATCTGAATTTAAATCAGATTGGAATAAAAAAATGGAAATTTTAAGTTCCTAGGAGATTTGAAAATGTTTTCCAATTTGAAATAAATATAGTATTGAACTCACCTTGATGACTGGAAAATAATTCCGAGGATGGATCGATACATCGTCGGTGTGATTTTCGAGTTCCTAAGTGACGGATTACTACCAAAGGATTTTGTTTTTGAATTAGTTTGAGAAAACAAGTGTTTAGAAATTCAAATGTTTTGAATTGGTATTGTGATTTCGAATTAATTTGAAATGAACCCAGGAATTTATATTCTAGAATTAAAGTTTAACTAATGAAGTTAAATAGAATGAGATAGTAAAAGTGAACGAGGAATTTGAATTTAACTTGAACTAAGTTAAATTAAAAACTGGATTGGATTATAGAATAATCTGAATGAAATTAAGTTGATAAACTAAGAGATAAAATTTGATTTATAAGATAGGGATTTGAAACGATATTTGGTTGGGGAGTTATGGATTTGGAATCGAGAATAGAACTTTGAGTAAAAAGTTGAATTTGGCTCGGACAAACGAATGGGTGTGTTGAGGATAAACAGATCAGAGTTTGATTTGATTGATATTGGTATATGCTAAATTGACAGCAGGTTAAAGTGATAAGGGTAATATGCCCGACAAAAAGGTACAAGTTTATATTTTATATGAGTTTGGAATTTATGAGCCAATTTGTCAAGCCGCTTGGCTGTTTGATTTTCTTTTGGGTTGGAGAAGGCCCAGAGAGGCGAGCTGGAGTTTGAGATATTGACCAGTACAAAGGAGGTGCTGGCGAAATTTTTTGAAAAGTTAAGGCATTAGAAATTTTTTGAAAATTTAGTTAGTCAGAATAAATTAATATTTTAGTCGATATTAATTGGTTCAGTTGAAACCGGAGGTAAGAGGTAAACAGATAAATTTTTACCCAGTACGAAATTTTATTAAGGGGGGAAGATTGTAGTAACCCGCATTTTTAGCTGTTGAACAATTAATTTATTTAATTATTAAATATCGATTTATCGATATCGAGAACGTGAATTAAATAATATTGAATATTTAATTAATAATTATAATATAATAAAATATATTATAATGTCGAAATAATCAAAAATATTGGAAATCACAATATTCTGTGAGCGGGGTCATCCCTAAGATGTAATTCAGCTTATAGTTGAATTATATTGACGAATATATTCAATCGACGACAGTTTGAACGTATAATTATATTTTAATTAAAATCGAGCGCGTAACGACGCGGCAGTTCGCTATTTGGCGATTTGAACTTCAAATGAGTATACAGGGTTCGTTTTAAATCGGATCTCTGTGAAACAAGAAACGTGTGGAGCTGGTGGAGTATATCTTTCTAGTGGAAGAGAAAAATCTGGATTCCGTCGTGTAGTTTTTGATTTAAGTCCAAATCAAATTTCAGAAAAGTCGCTATGGATTTCCTTTATAATTTGCGATGCTTTATATACGTTATAAATCGATTTTTCGATACGAACTGAATATCGATCAAATCAGAATTCTGGAAATCAAGTCATAAATTCTGGCAGGATATTCTGGAGCCGTACGACATCATCTGTGAATATATACGAGAATATTAATTTATTAATATTTAATTTAATAATATTTAAATATATTTATATATTTAAAAGGGTCAGTTCAGCGCTTGAAAAATAGCCAGTTTTTCATACGACCTCCGTTTTCGACGAAACTAATTTTGTTGGATCCGCAATGTCGAATTATTGTTAGATTCCAAGTTTCGTGATTTTTAGAGTCACTGTGCGGCCGTACGGATTTTTAGAGTGAGAAAGAGTCAGTATTTCGACAGTTAAAAATATGCTGTGTGAGCAAACGGAGTCGGAATTCGACGAAACCAGTTTCGTTGGGACCGTAATGTCGAACTCTAGCCACATGTGCAGTTCCGTGATTTTTGGGTATCGTTATGTAATCACGAGAATTTTTAGAAAGAAAAAATGAATATATAGATGAGCATATCCCAGGAATATTCCTTTTATAAAATATCTAGATATTTATATTTGCCTATAAATACCACTACTAACACCTTCTAACCTAATTTACACTTCTCTGGTCAATGAGAAAACTGCCGTCACTCTTCCTTTTTCTTCACAGTAAAAATGAGAAGTTCAAAAATCAAATGAAAATCAAAACAAACTCTATAAATCGAATCCTATACATTTTAGGATTTAGCAAGGGAAGCCCTTCAAGGCAGTAGCCTTTTTGGGGTGTTCGACGTCTGTTCTAAGGGGATGGTTTTCTAAACCGCAACCTAAGGTTAGCATTGGTGGACTGTAGGGAGCGTTGAGTGTGGTTTTGAGGGCATTTTCGAGTTCATGATGCAAATCCGCATCTGGTGTGGTGATTTCGAAGGGTTCCACTCAAAATTTCGTCGCACGCCTGTAGTGAGCTCGGAGGAATTGGTGGCCGTCGCATTCTCCTTGAGAGGTGCGAGTTGTGTCAAATTGGGTCAAGGTTGAAGAGGGTGTAACGAGAAGCATGTTGGTGATTTTTGTTTCGGATTTCGTGAAGTGGTGGGAGATCGATTTGGGTTTGAAATGGAGAAATGATGTTCGGTGCAAATACTGAAGCCGGCGTTTTCAATTTGGGGAAGAAGAGTAATAAAGGGGAGCAGGCCTGTTTTCATAGTGGGCCGGATTAAAATGTCAAGGCCCAAGTGTTTTATAATTTAAGTTTAATTGAAATGAATTTAAAGTTTTTATTTTATTTAAAATAGTACACTAACTTATAAATGGTATATCGTACTCATACGATATCAGATTGACGAACCGTAAGTTGCGTTGGGACCGTATGGACGAGAGCTTCACAATGAAGCTAACTGGGAGTGAATCGGTGCTCGTCAAAATTTATGGCGAAATAAATTGTCCGACTGAATCAAATAACGCAAACCGTTATTTAACGATTAACGCACAATAGTGAGTAAATCTCACTAACTTTGAACAGTTTATATTTTCATGTTATATTTTTAGAACTGTTAAATATTGACTGATTGATTGTGTGTTGACTGTTTGATTTGAACTGCTAGTCAGTTGGTTGAATTTCTATATTGATTCTGTTTAACAGAATATATCATATGGAACTGAAAGTGATGTTAATCTTATTATGTAACGTCTGTGGATGCAGGAAACAGGTTGGAGGAATCCGACTGGATTCCTCAACAGTTATTTTATTATTTTTCATATATTTTGATATATGATGTGAATCATAACCTGTTGTTGATTGTGTGTGTATGGACGATATTGAACATCGTGATTTGATATGATTGAACACCGTGACATACCGGAATATTGGAAAGAGAATATTTATAAAATCAAGAGGATTTAATAAAAAGAAAATATTTATAAATAAAATATTTATAAATAGACATATTTATAAATGGAATATTTATAAATAGAAAATACGTCTAAGTGGAATTTTAAATGAAGGAAAGCCTTTATAAATGGAATATTTATAAAGTGAATTATTTATTCAGAATAAATAGATAAGATGCTCTAACATGGATTATTTATTTGTTAAACAAATAAAATATTAAATAGGATTATTTACTTAGAAATAAATAGGAGATATTCAAAAAGGAAATAAATTTCAAATCATTTTCTTTTTGAATGGAAAGTCTTGTGTAGCGGTTTGGGGATTTTTCCCGATGCTCCCGATACAAAGGAGGTTATGACGAATTTTTCCGGGAATTTAAGGAGATAGAATATTTTTAAGAATAAATTAGAAAAAGAGAAATATTTGTAAAAAATTTACAAATGACATAAAAAGAGAAATATTTGTAAAACATTTACAAATGAAATAGAAAGAGAAAATATTTGTAAAACATTTACGAATGAAATAGAAAGATAAAATATTTGTAAAACATTTACAAATAGGATAGAAGGAGAAATATTTGTAAAACATTTATAAATAGGATAGAAAGAGGAATATTTATAAAACCAATTACAAATTGAATTGAAAAGAAAATCATTTGTAAAGTGAAGAACCGTTAACTAAAGTAAATCTTTATAAATGAATAAACTTTGTTAAAAAGGAAATCCTTTTAAATGGGTAAACATAATTAGAAAGGAGTTAATCGAATATTAGTTATTCGAATAAGAGTTAACCAGTTAGAGTTAATCAGATAGGGTTAACCAGTTAGAATTAACCAGTTAGAATAAATCAGTTAGGGTTAACCAGTTAGAATTAACCAGTTAGAATTAACCAGTTAGAATAAATCAGTTAGAGTTAACCAGTTAGAATTAACCAGTTAGAGTTAAACAGCTAGAGTTAAACAGTTAGAGTTGATCAGTTAGAGTTAATCGATTAGAGTTAATCAAATGGAGTTAAATCGAATATATTATTCGATTAGGAGTTAATCAAGTCGAGTTAATTAATTTGGGTTAGTCAAAAGGAGTTAATCAAACTGAGTTAATCCAAATGAGTTGATCCAAAGGAGTTAGTCGAATATTAGTTGTTCGAATAGAGTTAAAGGAGTTATCGATTTTAGTTTGATCGAAAGGAGTTATCGATTAGTAAATCGAAAGGAGATTTTCGAAAATAGCATATTCGAAAGAAAGAGATCGAATATAGTTTATTCCTAAGAGAGAGATTTCGAATATAAGTTATTCGAAGAGAGATAAACGAATATAGGTTATTCGAAGAAGAGTTAATCAAATAAGAGATTACTCAAAAGGGAATTATACGTCGAATTCAATTATAATGAATTCGGGAAAGTAATATTTACTTTTCGGTTTTTAAATCAAGAGTTTACACCAATAAGCTAGAGTAGGTTTAATTATTCGAATTAAAGAATAAAAAGTAATAATTGAAGTTAGATATTGCGAAAGTAGGGATTATAACGTTATCGTTATAATAAATGTTTTCAATAAAGAAGTGGATTCGTAAAATTGAATCCGAGAGTTACGTAAAGAAGTTGTTAAAAGTTTAAAAGATAAACTGTTACTATTTTGAAGTTATAACGTTGTTCAGTTAAGGTCTGAGAGGTAATTATACCCCAACTTGATTGACTTCCTTCTTAACTAAGGAATGGTAAGGTTTGATAGTGATTGATGGTTAAGTGAATTCAGTAAATTGTTTGAGTTGGCATAGCGATATTTTATTTAAACATCAGTTTAAATACAATGAAGGAACTTTGGAAATGTTTTTTTTTCAAATAAGAAATCAGAAATGTTTTTAATATAGGAAACAGGAAATGGAAATGTTTTCCATTGTTAATAAAGTATACTTTCTAAAATTAGAAAATAAGAAACGTTGAATATAGGAAATAGGAGATAAGTAAAGTAATGAACTAAAGAGATAAATGTTGAATGATGATTGATTGATATAATTTCCATCTGGAAATAATATCGTTGTTTGCACACGAGTTTTTCTTTGATAGTTAAATCACAGACTATCAATGTTTTGACCATTTTAACGTTGTTAATATGGAGAGACCGGTTGGATTATTATCCGAAGAACCACTCTGTATTGGCATAAGCGTGTGAATCATATGTGCCAAAGAAAATTGAAGATGGAGTAAAAGTACAAGGGCTATTGTATAAGTCTTAGATAACAGTGCCTAAGATGGATATACTGAATAGTGTCTTCGGTTTGTCCAGTCCCAGGACAACTTGTATGGACGAATGTCTGACAGAGTATTTCTAACGAATCATATAAGTTGATCTCTTAAACGTATTACGTTTGGTGGCGGAGGAATTCGTTTCTCTTAGCTTCATACCCGTGATACCGTTAGGGAAATTGTGACGATCCCAAAATCCGAGAGGCGGTATTAAGGATAATCATTAGGAAATAACACATTAATCATCATAGCAGAGTACATATAATAGCAGAAACAATAAATAGAATAAATTTACATGGATATGACAGCGGAATCACAACATGTAGGAATATCAGAATAGCATAACGTGGGATATAACTTTGTAAATAAAAGGAAAGTGATCAGTCATCATTGCCAGAGGCGGAATACATACATGCAGTGAGACATAATAAGGGTATCAGTCTACATCGCCGAAGGCGGAATACATATACATATAGTGGGAAATACGGAAAGTAAATCAGTCTGCATCGCCAGTGGCGGAATCATAACATAAGTATAGTAATGGCGGAAAATGTCAAAGTCATCTCTGTGAAGTCAGCCTCGCCATAAGCCAAAAATGCACTCTATGCAGCAGTGCAGAGCCAAAAACAACCTGTCACCTATGTACTAGGCTGCCCATGTGAAAATAAGGGCACCCGCGTTTGCAAAGTGAAACAAACAACGAGTCAGTCATGGGGACTGGTATGAGGAATCTATTTAACAGTTTTACAATAGTAATAAGCAAATCATAGGACCACGCCACTTTCGCGGAACGGGTTTACTCCAGTGATTGCTAGTGCATTTAAAACAAAGTAAATTCTTTTAAAAAACGCAATGCTTTTTGAAAGAATGAAGCCATTATAAGACTCAGGTCCCATCACACAATGCAACGCAAGACGGAGGATAGAGTTTTACCTTATAAGGGCCAAATATGCTTGATACGTATAAAGCAAAATCATTTGATATTATTACTAGTGCATATATGTTTAAAAAATGAATAGCATCATAAATATCAATCATAGGCGGCATAGCTACCATCTACTATGTCTCCATACTAGTTCTACAATAAAGTCCGTTATTTCGTATTGGAAATTGGATTTCTGTCATGACTCAAGGCAAGGGGCAAGCTCCTCTCCGCTTCGAGACACTCTAGCAAATGCCTCGGGACTACGCACTCTGGGTAACCCCTGGATGCTTCAGGGCCGGTCCTCACTTACGTTAGAGGATTGACAATTCCTGAACACACGTTTCCCGGTCCTTACAGACCTATAATCGAGGCGCCTCGCATTCCAACAACCACAAAGGTGAAAAGTAGATATATATGTCAGGGCTGGTAAGTCACTGACACCACCATAGCTAGAAAGAAACGTCGTGCTCTCCCTGCAGTCCGTATCCCGTTTTTAACTCATACCGGGGTGTGAGGTTCGCGAATCTACGAAATACACAAAGCTAGGTCACGTAGACCTTGCTTTGATCATCATCCACAAGACTTTGCTTTGCAACAGAAGTCTTGATCACAGCATCTTGGCATGCCACATAGGCAGTCCACTCCATACGATTGATTTCCATCGATATATAACCTCTAAGCTCGTACGTCTCAGAGAAGAGCGTTAAGCAAAATAATAAATTCTCCGCCGCCAAACAGATATATATTTAACAGAGATCATTCAGTACAGAACAAAATCCAATGTCAGACACACAGTCCATTTACAAGTCCGTCCTAGGTCTGAACGAAACCGGAGGCGTCAAATTCCTCGTATATCCGTCCAATCAACACACACGTTCAGACGGCTACTACTTTCGTCCCTTTCCGGTAGCTACTCCGGTTAGGAACCTCAGTAGTGCCCATCCAACCGATACGAAGATTGTCGGTCTTGAATCGTCTTTGCATTTTCCAATTTGAATCGCTCGATAAATTATTTGAAATGAGGGTTAGCTCGGCCTTTTCAAATAATTCACGTCATTAGAATTTAAATCGATTCATTATATGGTTATATTATTCGACACCCATCTTTCAGTTATTTAGTGTTATTTTCATGTCATACACATACAACCATCAAATATCAAACAATTCAAGCCCATTTGGTTTATTCTCAATCAATATTGCTTATAATATTTTATAACAATTTTTCGCCATTTTTATTTATTTAAAAATGGCCATATTTAATTAAACGACGTTTTCAGGTCGTGCCGTGGCACTGGCGATGTTTTTCTTCTAATTTGTTTTACACATATCGGAAAATCTAACCGTTGGATTTCTACAAAGACTATATCAGTGGGAAGATATTCCCAAAGCGAACCCAACGGTTCCAGTTTTGTGAGAATCCGACGGTCGGATCTTCCACACTAGTCGTTTGAAGTTATGGTTTCAAAATTCGAACTGCAGCGTCGTTATTCGATTCAATTTAATTATATTTATATTTATATATAAATATAAATGATTCTGGCGCTGTTTTTCTTCAGATTTGAATTAAACATTCCGGACAATCCAACCGTTGGATTTTTACAAGGTTGGTGCCGTTAGAAAGATATTTCCAAGGCGAACTCAGCGGTTGCGGTTTCGGGAAAATCGGATGGTCGGATTTCTCGCACTAATCGTTTCAAATTACGATTCCGAAACACGAACTGCACGGCCTCTATTCCTTTTAATTATATTTATATTTATATATATAAATATAGTTCAATCTATAATTTCAACTATAGCTCATTCTATATTTTCAACTTCGTTTTCACTTCAAATATTTCACTAACGCCTTAATATTTCGAAAAATTTCGCCATAACCTCCTTTGTACGGGGAGGGGTTTAGAAATTTATTGGGCCGTATTAGGTACCCAATAAATCCTAAAAAGCATTCACATATTTATAGTGATATATTTTGGTGTTTACGGGGGAGCATGTACTGATAATCACTCCAGAGAATAAATTCCCGTCACCCCGTTTCCATGTGGAAATAAATAGTCCATGTGCCGTATCTAATAACTAGAGCGACGTGATTATTGTCAACTCCATACCCGTGTGGGGTTTTTATTAATCTGGCAATTTATCGTTATAATTTATATAGTCCATATCAGTCATCAGTTCGACCTGTAGTACATAGTCATCGCCATACTAGCCTCTTGCTTGTATGGTAAATCTTCCACCTCGTCACACAAGCTCCAATTGCTTATGTGGAATATGATGAAGTATGCCTATCATCAAGAAGTATGCCATGTAGTGTAGTTCAAAATTAATTATTACTATCCTATGGCGTTGTTTATTATTTCACACAGAAAAACCAGCACTCCGCATCCAATGGCATTCACAGGAGTTGATATACAAATAAAATTGCGCAGCCAACACATCAAGGTTTACCTATTTGTCGGGCACGCAAATAATTTCTTTACTCTACAGCTAATCCATTTTTCCTATTCAACACATGTATATATATGCAGAACAAAGCTAATAATAATATTTCTAGCAAACTATTATTTATTTCAACACGTGTGTATTTTTAACTAAGCGTATACATGATATAAGGAATATTTTTATCATCAAAAATTTTTATTCAACACATGTGTATTTTTATCTAAGCGTATACATGATAAAAGAAATATTTTTATCATCAAAAATATTTATTCGACACATGTGTATTTTTAACTAAGCGTATACATGATAAAAGGAATATTTTTATCAACAAAAATATTTATTCGACACATGTGTATTTTTAACACTTCATATTCACTATAAAAATATAGTTTTCATTGTCGATTCATTTTATTTTTAAAGGATGATAACATTCAACACATGAACTTCAACTCAACGAATGAATTGCAACTCAACACATGAATATTCTATATAGTTTGTATATATATAAAAACGTGATTTTTATCGCTAAAGCCATTTGTTTAAATTCGAATAATATTCAACACATGAATTTCAACTCAACGAATGAATTGCAATTCAACACAAGAATATTCCATATAGTTTGTATATATATAAAAATGTGATTTTTATCGCTAAAGCCATTTGTTTAAATTCAAATAATATTCAACACATGAATTTCAACTCAATGAATGAATTGCAACTCAACACATGAATATTCTATATAGTTTGTATATATATAAAAATGTGATTTTTATCGCTAAAGCCATTTGTTTAAATTCAAATAATATTCAACACATGAATTTCAACTCAACGAATGAATTGCAACTCAACACATGAATATTCTATATAGTTTGTATATATATAAAATGTGATTTTTATCGCTAAAGCCATTTGTTTAAATTCAAATAATATTCAACACATGAATTTCCACTCAACGAATGAATTGCAACTCAACACATGAATATTCGATATCGTTTGTATAATTTACTTCAACGAATGAAAAATATTCTAACACATAGATATTTCAGAAAATTTCGGCAGCATAACGGCATGGTAGTTAAAACCGGGACCGTCCCTAGTACGGCTCCTCGCTCTACCCTAAAACCTCGCGGTTTTTGACAATGGGGATCATGCATCTAGTTCGCACGCAGGCAGCATGTTTTATTTTCAATTCCACAATCCTATTCTATTTTGTTTCAACCACAAGAGTGTATTTTTCAACCACAAAGGTATTTTTCAACCATAATATCAACCACAAACAATTACTTCCAACCATTCGTCATACCATATAATATCACGTCAATCACAAGCAATAAATATCGTCCATGGTCTGTGGACGAGGGGAGTGTATATACATATATATATATATGTATGTATGTATAATATAATAATTCACTTGCATTTCATCACAATTCAAAGCATATATGTTTCATTCAACGCTTGTATAATTTATACATCGCTAATATAACTTATACAACACATGTACATGAGGTATACAATGCATATATAATTTATACTTCGCTTATATAATTTATACAACGTGATTTCATTCACACAAATAGTTTGGATTCCTCACATTGGTTATTGCAGTGGTAAAAATCGTAGGAAGGTCAGAAAAATCCGCGGCTTCTTCTAGAATGTAGAGAGCCTCCATGCGGTCACGGTGTCTCCTGTTTCATCGAATTTCGTTAATATAGCAAAAAGATACAATTTTTACAAGTTTGCAACGCTTCATAGTGTAAAAATCAGTTGAAAATGGTTTCAGCCGTATACCCTTTTTGATTTAGAAAACTAGGGTTAAACTTTTCGGCAAAACCACGAAGCTTTAGAACGAACGGTCAGCGCTGCATCAAGGAGGAAGGAAAGAGCTTCCCAAAGCTACCCAAGATGATCAACTCGGTGGCCTCCAGAACCCACGGCGGCGGCGCAAAGTTCGGGGTTTCCCGACGCTATAACTCCCTCAATACTCAACGATAATTCTTGAAATTACTATGGATTTGAAGATCTCTGAACGTTCTTCAAAATGGATCTGAGTTTGCTTGATTTCGTTGTGTGGTTGCGGAGAAATTTAAGAGAGAAGTTTCGGATCTCTTTTCCGCATCGCGACAGGAAGACAATGAGGAAGATGAATTGTGATTGGTCGATCCCCTTTTTATTTTAATTTTTAATTTATTTAATTCCGAAAATACCCCCTTCCACAGACGAACTCGAAATCACACCCAACGACTGTCGCCCCAAGCTAAATACCCCCATTTCGGACACAATGGGATATGTTTCGTTGGCCATTTCGACTGTTACAGTCAGTTATTTTTCAAATTAAAATATAAAACATTCGATATTTAATTTAAACGTACATTTCAATTTGCCAGGGCCACAAAATGAATCAAAAAATTCCAGAAAAATAAATCTAGCTTTGTTTTGACGATACGGTCCTAACAAAACCAGTTTCGTCGAATTCTGAGCTCGTTTGAAAAACGGCCATTTTTAGGTCGACCCATTTTAACAGAATTTGACCAAACACGTTATCTTTTGCCCTGCTCACATACTAGCTTCAAAAATTATGAAATTTGAAACTTAGCAATAATTTGACATCCCGAACCCAACAAAAGTGGTTTCGTCGAATTCCGAGGTCGTATGCAAAATCTCAATTTTCAAGGGCTATATATACTATATATCGACCTTTCTGAAAATTCATTTGGCCATAACTTTTGATTTCCGTTATGAAATTTCGATTTTTCATATTCGTTAGAAAGATATTGTTAAACAGATTTAAATATTTTCAGTTTCGTTAAAATCCGTTATATTTTCCACCCGGTACAGTCGGACAAAGTTTGTATTCAAAATTTCAAACTGCCATACCATACCAAATTCTATATTTTATTGAAATATGCTATTTCAACTATTCAAATTTCTTGGCAATAACCTAATTTAAAAATTTTAAACCGGTTCACATTTTCCGGGTTATTACAGAAATCGATAATGATTTGGAGGGTATGACGATGTGGTATTCCAAGTAAATGAAGATATGATATGAAAAAGATATGCGTAGCTTCTAGCCTCACATCCAGTAAATGACAGAAATCGGGCAGGCAGCATGGCTAAGTCGGTTGCACCGAAGTAGGGTGTATAATCACCTATCTAGAGAATATTCATTTGCTTCTTTAATCTGTCAATGCTGTCCCATATATATATACGGGAACGGTTGCTGATCCCAACCGTTGGTGATGTACATTCGATACACTCAAGCGAAATGAGTGGTCGGTCATGTGTGGCTGAGTTGCAAGATGTTCTTGTTGAACTCCAGTGTATCGTTCCTAGAGTACACTGATCGGAAGGTGGTTCCATACCTTGTCATAGTTGGAAATCCATTACCCAATACGTGCTTGCGGTTTTGATTATATACTATATATGTAGTAACGTGAGATGCAAGCGTTTCTGCTAGACTGATATTTATTTGTATTTAGACATTATTATAATATCAGAATGATATTGCTTTGCAAAGTTATTTGGATTCTCATAAGGGAAAAACCCGTTCCGTATTCACGGCGTGGTCTTATGAGATATCATATACCTGTTTTAAATGATTTGAGTTTATTCACACCAGTCACATGACTGACCCGGAGTTTATTTTGTTTTCCCTAAACTCTTGGGTGCCTAAATTTGTACGAGCAGTCAAGTAGTCAGGATTTACAGGTATACTTGAAGAGCTTGGAGCAGGAGGCTTCAGCAGTCGATAGCTATTATTTATTCCGCTGTGATGTTATGTGTTGTACTCTGAAATGGTATGTATATACAGTTATAACTTTGTATTTCAAAAGTTATGTTATATTTTATTCGTTCCGCTGTGAGATTCGTGTTACTCTGATGATGTTGTATGTTCTTCTTCTTCTTCTATTCTAAGTTTCTATCTTATCTATCCTCACCCTCTACCTTCTTTCTATTAGTTTCTTGAATTTCCAGTGTAATTTGGGGTTGGACTTGTGTTTTTGTTCAGCACAAATTCCCCCGGATTTTCGGGTTACTACAACGCCTATCTTTTTACTACTGTGAATGGTCGGTTTTTGCAGAACTAATCCAAACGATACATAATCATTCATATTTGTCGATCATCCCCTAGTATGTTTAAACTATCCATACTTCTCTTAATACTTCAAAATAGCTCTTCTTTTTAATCCAACCCCTAATTCTCTAAATAGCCCTTCCTTCCAACAATTACCCCTATTTTTTAACTATTGTGATGGATTGGTTTTTGTGGCACCCAATCCAATTGATTCACCATCTTTCATATTTGTCGATTTACCCCTACTATGCTTAAACTACCCATACTTCTCTTAATACTTCAAAACAGTCCTTCTTTTTAGTCCTACCCCTAGTTCTCTAAATAGTCCTTACTTCCAACAATTACCTCTATTTTTTAACTACTGTGAATGGTTGGTTTTGCAGCACCCAATCGAAATGATTCGTCATCTTTTTATTTGTCGATCTACCCCTACTATGCTTAAACTACCCATACTTTTCTTAATACTTCAAAACAATACTTCTTTTTAATCCTCCCCCTAATTCTCTAAATAACCCTTACTTCCAACAATTACGCCTGTCTTTTTATTACGGTGAAGGGTTGGTTTTTGTAGCAACCAATCCAAACAATTCATGATCTTTCATATTTGTCGATCTACCTCCACTATGCTTAAACTACCCCTACTTCTCTTAATACTTCAAAACAAACCTTCTTTTTAATCCTACACCTAATTCTTTAAATAGCCCTTACTTCCAACAATTTCTCCAATCTTTTTACTACTGTGAAGGGTTGGTTTTTGCAGCACCCAATCCAAACAATTCATAATCTTTCATATTTGTCGATCTAACCCTACCATGCTAAACTACCCCAATTTCTCTAAATACTTCAAAACAACCCTTTTATTTAATCCTACCCCTAATTTTCTATATAGCCATTACTTCCAACAATAACCCCTATTTTTTAACTACTGTGAAGGGTTAGTTTTTGCAGCACCAAATCCAAAGATTCATCATCTTTCATATATTTCGATTTACCCCTACTATGCTTAAACTGCCCCTACTTCTCTTAATACATCAAAACGACTATTCTTTTTTAATTCTACCCCTAAATCTCTAAATAGCCCTTACTTCCAACAGTTACCCCTATTTTTTAACATCTTTGTAGGGTTGGTTTTTGCAGCACCCAATCCAAATGATTCATCGTCTTTCATATTTGTCGATCCAATCCAAATGATTCATCATCTTTCATATTTGTCAATCAACCCCTACTATGCTTAAACTACCCATACTTCACTTAATACTTCAAAACAACACTTCTTTTTAATCCTACCCCTAATTCTCTAAATAGCCCTTACCTCCAACAATTACGCCTATCTTTTTACCATTATGAAAGGTTGGTTTTTGTAGCAAACAATCCAAATAATTCATAATATTTCATATTTGTCGATCTACACCTACTATGCTTAAACTACCACTACTTCTCTGAATACATAAAAACAGTCTTTGTTTTATATCCTATCCTTAATTCTCTAAATAGCACTTACTTCCAACAATTACGCCTGTCTTTTTACTACAGTGATGGGTTGGTTTATGCAGCACCCAATCCGAACGATTCATAATCTTTCATATTTTTCGATCTACCCCTACCATGCTTAAACTACCCAAACTTCTCTTACTACTTCAAAACAGCCCTTCTATTTATTCCTACCACTAATTCTCTAATAACCTTTATTTCCAACAATTACCCCTATTTTTGAAACTACTGTGAAGGGTTGGTTTTTGCAGCAACCAATCCAAAAGATTCATCGTCTTTCATATTTGTCGATATACCCCTACTATGCTTAAACTACCCCTACTTCTCTTAATACTTCAAAACAACCCTTCTTTCTGTTACTACCCCTAGTTCTCTAAATAGACCTTACTTCCAACAATTTCCCCTATTTTTTAACTACTGTGAAGGGTTTGTTTTTGCAGCACCTAATCCAAATGATTCATCATCTTTCATATTTGTCGATCCAATCCAAATGATTCATCATCATTCATATTTGTCGATCTACCCCTACTATGCTTAAACTACCAATACTTCTCTTAATACTTCAAAACAACATTTATTTATAATCCTAACCCTAGTTCCATAGATAGCCCATACTACCAATAATTACGCCTATCTTTATACTACTGTGAAGGGTTTGTTTTTGCAGCACCTAATCCAAACGATTCATAATCTTTCATATTTGTCGATCTACCCCTACTATGCTTAAAACTACCCCTACTTCTCTTAATACTTCAAAACAGCCCTTCTTTTTAAACCTACTCCTGATTCTCTAAATAGCCTTACTTCCAACAATTACGCCTATCTTTTTCCTACTTTGAAGGGTTGGTTTTTGCATAACCCAATCCAAACGATACATAATCTTTCATTTTTGTCGATCTTCCCCTAGTATGCTTAAACTATCCCTACTTCTCTTAATACTTCAATATAGCTCTTCTTTTTAATCCAACCCTTAATTCTCTAAATAGCCCTTCCTTCCAACAATTGCCCATATTTTTTAACTATTGTGAAGGATTGGTTTTTGCGGCACCCAATCTAAATGATTCATCATCTTTCATATTTGTCTATGTACCCCTACTATGCTTAAACTACCCATATTTCTCTTAATACTTCAAAACAGTCCTTCTTTTTATTCCTACCCCTAATTCTCTAAATAGCCCTGATTTCCAACAATTCCTCCCATTATTTAACAACTGTGAAGGGTTGGTTTTTGTAGCACCCAATCCAAATGATTCATCATCTTTCATATTGGTCGATCCAATCCAAACGATTCATCATCTTTCATATTTGTCGATCTACCCCTACTATACTTAAACTAACCATACTTCTCTTAATACTTCAAAATAGCACTTCTTTTTAATCCTACCCCTAATTAGCTAAATTGCACTTACTTCCAACAATTACGCCTATTTTTCACTACTGTGAAGGGTTGGTTTTTGCAGAAACCAATCCATACAATTCAAAAAATTTCATATTTGTCGATCTACCCCTACTACGCTTAAACTACCCTTACTTCTCTTAATACTTCAAAAACGTCCTTCTTTTTAATCCTACCCC
This sequence comes from Allium sativum, assembly GCA_030737875.1. Classification (NCBI taxonomy): domain Eukaryota; kingdom Viridiplantae; phylum Streptophyta; class Magnoliopsida; order Asparagales; family Amaryllidaceae; genus Allium; species Allium sativum. Next base: position 729,914,164 of record CM060923.1, on the reverse strand, counting down.
TAATTCTCTAAGTAGCCCTTACTTCCAACAATTACCCCTATTTTTAACTATTGTGAAGGATTGATTTTTGCGGCACCCACTCCAAATGATTCATCATCTTTCATATTTGTCAATCTATCCCTACTATGCTTAAACTACCCATGCTTCTCTTAATACTTCAAAACCATCCTTTTTTTAGTCCTACCCCTAATTCTCTAAATATCCCTTACTTCCAACAACTCCCTCTATTTTTTAACTACTGTGAAGGGTTTGTTTTTTTAGCGCGCAATCCAAATGATTTATCATCTTTCATATTTGTCGATCCAATCCAAATGTTTCATCATCTTTCATATTTGTCGGTCTACCCCTACTATGCATAAACAAACCATACTTCTCTTAATAATTCAAAATAACACTTCTTTTTAATTCTACCCCTAATTATCTATATAGCCCTTACTTCCAACAATTACGCCTATTTTTCACTACTGTGAAGGGTTTGTTTTTGCAGAAACCAATCCAAACAATTCATAATCTTTCATATTTGTCGATCTACCCCTACTATGCTTAAACTACCCCTACTTCTCTTAATACTTCAAAACAGTCCTTCTTTTTAATCCAACCCACGATTCTCTAAATAGCCCTTACTTCCAACAATTACGCCAATCTTTTTACTACTGTGAAGGGTTGGTTTTTGCAACACCCGATCAAAACAATTCATAATCTTTCATATTTGTCGATCTACCCCTACAATGCTTAAACTACACCTACTTCTCTTAATTCTTCAAATCAGCCCTTCATTTTAATCCTACACCTAATTTTCTAAATTTCCATTACTTCCAACAATTACCCTATTTTTTAACTACTGTGAAGGGTTAGTTTTTGCAGCACCCAAGCCAAACAATTCATCATCATTCGTATTTGTCGATTTACCACCACTATGCTTAAACTACCCCTACTTCTCTTAATACATCAAAACAACTATTCTTTTTAATCCTACCCCTAAATCTCTAAATAGCCTTTACTTCCAACAATTACTCCTATTTTTTAACATTTGTGCAGGGTTGGTTTTTCCAGCAGCCAATCCAAATGATTCATCATCTTTCATATTTGTCATTCCAATCCAAATGATTCATAATCTTTCATATTTTTCAATCTACCCCTACTATGCTTTAACTACCCATACTTCACTTAATACTTCAAAACAACCCTTCTTTTTAATCCTACCCCTAATTCTCTAAATAGCCCTTACTTCCAATAATTACGCATATCTTTTTACTACTATGAAGGGTTCATTTTTGCAGCAAACAATCCAAACGATTCATAATTTTTCATATTTGTCGAACTACCCCAACTATGCTTAAACTAACCCTACTTATCTTAATACATCAAAGCAATCCTCATTTTTAATACTACCCTTAATACTCTAAATATCCGTTACTTCCAACAATTACGCTAATTTTTTAACTTCTGTGAAGGGTTGGTTTTTGCAGCTCCCAATCCATATGATTCATAATCTTTTATATTTGTCGATCTATCCCTACTATGCTTAAACTACCCCGTACTTCTCTTAATACTTTAAAACATCCCTTTTGTTTAATCCTACCCCTAATTCTCTAAATAACCATTAATTCCAACAACTACCCCTATTTTTTAACTACTGTGAGGGGATGGTTTTTGCAGCACCCAATCTAATTGATTCATCATCTTTCATATTTGTCGATCTACTCCTATTATGCTTAAACTACACCTACTTCTCTTAATATTTCAAAACAACCCTTCTTTTAATTCCTACCCATAATTCTCTAAATAGCCCTTACTTCCAACAATTACCCCTATTTTTTAACTTCTGTGAAGGTTGGTTTTTGCATCACCCAATTTAAATGATTCGTCATCTTTCATATTGGTCGATCTACCCCTACTATGCTTAATCTACACCTAATTCTCTTAACATTTCAAAATAGTCCTTTTTAATCCTACCCCTAATTCTCTATATAGCCCTTACTTCCAACAATTACGCTTATCTTTTTACTACTGTGAAAGGTTGGTTTTCCCAGAACCCAATCCAAACGATACATAATCTTTCATATTTGCCGATCTTCCGCTAGTATGCTTAAACTACCCATACCTCTCTTAATAGTTCAAAATAGCTCTTCTTTTTAATCCTAACCCTAATTCTCTAAATAGCCCTTCCTTCCAATAATTACCCCTATTTTTTCACTATTGTGAAGGATTGATTTTTGCGGCACCCAATCCAAATGATTCATCATGTTTCATATTTCTCGGTCTACCCCTACTATGCTTAAACTACCCATACTTCAAAACAGTCTTTCTCTTTATTCCTAACCCTAACTCTCTAAATAGCCCTTACTTCCAACAATTACACCTATATTTTAACTTCTGTGTATGGTTGGTTTTTGCAGCACCCAAACCAAATGATTCATCATCTTTCATATTTGTCGATCCAATCCAAATGATTCATCATCTTTCATATGTGTCAATCTACCCCTACTACGCTTAAACTAACCATACTTCACTTAATACTTCAAAACAACCCTTCTTTTTAATCCTACCCCTAATTCTCTAAATAACCCTTACTTCCAACAATTACGCCTATCTTTTTACTACTGTGAAGGGTTGGTTTTTGCAGCAACCAACCCAAACGATTCATAATCTTTCATATTTGTCTATCTAACGCTACTATGCTTATACTACCCCTACTTCTCTTAATACTTCAAAACAGCGCTTCTGTTTAATCCTACCCCTAATTCTCTAAATACCCATTACTTCCAACAATTAACCCTATTTTTTAACTACTTTGAACAGATGGTTTTTGCAACACCCAATCTAAATGATTCATCGTCTTTCATATTTGTTAGTTAACCCCTACTATGCTTAAACTACCACTACTTCTCTTAATACCTCAAAACAACCTATCTTTTTAATCCTACCCCTAATTCTCTAAATATCCCTTACTTCCAACAATTACCCCTATTTTTTAACTTCTGTGAAGGGTTGGTTTTTGCATCACCCAATCTAAATGATTCGTCATCTATCATATGTATCGATCTACCCCTACAATGCTTAATGTATCCCTACTTCTCTTAACACTTCAGAACAGTCCTTTTTAGTCCTACCTCTAATTCTCTAAATAGCCCTTACTTCCAAAAATTACGCCTATCTTTTTACTATAGTGAAGGGTTGGTTTTTGCAGAAGCCAATACATAATCTTTCATATTTGAAGATCTTCCTCTAGTATGCTTAAACTACCCCTACTTCTCTTAATACTTCAAAACAACTCTTCTTTTTATTCCTACCCCTAATTCTGTAAATAGCCCTTCCTTCCTATAGTTACCCCTACTTTTTAACTATTGTAATGGATTGGTTTTTGCGGCACCCAATCCAAATGATTCATCATCTTTCATATTTTTCGATCTACCCCTACTATGCTTAAACTACCCATACTTCTCTTAATACTTCAAAATAGTCTTTATTTTTAGTCCACCCCTAATTCTCCAGATAGCACTTACTTCCAACAATTACCCCTATTTTTTAACTACGGCGAAGGGTTGGTTTCTGCAGCACCAAATCCAAAGGATTCATAATCTTTCATATTTGTCGAACCAATCCAAACGATTCATCATCTTTCACATTTGTCGATCTTCCTCAACCATGCTTAAACTACTCATAGTTCTCTTAATACTTCAAAAGAAGACATCTTTTTAATCCAACCCCTAATTTTCTAGATAACACTTACTTCCAACAATTACACCTATCTATTTACTACTTTGAAGGGTTGGTTTTTGCAGCAACTAATCCAAACGATTCATAATCTTTCATATTTGTCGATCTACCCCTACTAGGCTTAAACTACCCCTACTTATCTTAATACTTCAAAACAGTCCTTCTTTTAAATCCTACCCCTAATTTTCTAAATAGCCCTTACTTCCAACAATTATGCCTATCTTTTTTTTGCTGTGAAGTGTTGGTATTTGCAACACCCAATCCAAACGATTCATAATCTTTCAAATTTGTCGATCTAACCCTACTACGCTTAAACTACCCTACTTCTCTTAATACTCCAAAACAACCCTTCTGTTTAATCCTAACCCTAATTCACAAAATAACCATTACTTCCAACAATTACCCCTATTTTTTAACTACTTTGAAGGGTTGGTTTTTGCAGCACCCTATCCAAACGATTCATCGTCTTTCATTTTTGTCGATCTACCCCTACTATGCTTAAACTACTCCTACTTCTCTTAATACATCAAAACTACTATTCTTTTTAATCCTTCCTCTAATTCTCTAAATAGCCCTTACTTCCGACAATTACCCGTATTTTTTAACTTCTGTGAAGGGTTGGTTTTTGCAGCACCCAATCCAAATGATTCATCATCTTTCATATTTGTCGATCCAATCCAACTGATTCATCATTTTTCATATTTATCGATCTACCCCTACTATGTTTAAACTACCCATACCTCACTTAATACTTCAAAACAACCCTTCTTTTTAATGCTACCCCTAATTCTCTAAATAGCCCTTACTTTCAACAATTACGCCTAACTTTTTACTTCTGTGAAGTGTTGGTTTTTGCAATAACCAATCCAAACGATTCATAATCTTTCATATTTGTTGATCTACCCCTACTATGCTTAAACTACCCCTACTCTTCTTAATACATCAAAATAGTCCTTCTTTTTAATCCTACCACTAATTCTCTAAATAGCCCTTACTTTCAAAAGTTACGCCTATCTTTTTACTACTGTGAAGGGTTGATTTTTGCAGCACCTAATCCAAACGATTCATCATCTTTCATATTTTTCGATCTACCCCTACTATGCTTAAACTACCCCTACTTCTCTTAATACTTCAAAACAGCTTTTCTTTTTAATCAAACCCCTAATTCTCTAAATAGCCCTTACATCCAACAATTACCCCTATTTTTTAACTGTTGTGAAGGGTTGGTTTTTGTTGTGCCCAATCAGTAACACCCCACCTCCGTTAAGGTCACTCACAAAGGGAATGCGTTAACTTCAGTGGAGCATCATAAGTGTATAAAATAGATAAATCACAAAACAGACAAAATTTTAAATAGCGGAATATATAAAACTTTATTTTATTGATAAAACAGTAGCTTGGTAAAACAACTTGTACAAAGATTGTTTTCCAACACCAAAACACCCTTACCCATTACAACAAAGCATTTGTCTTGTTTAACAAAATAAAGAAGCATAAAATGACAATGATATTCCCCAGTAAAGTATAAGCCAGCCATAGCAGTGGAAAAGAGATTCCAAGACAATACATCGACTATGCTCGAGCATGGAACGAAAAATGAGCTAAGTGGTAATATTCCCTTCTTGTGAACCTGGTGGGGGGGAGAACGGAAGAAAAGAAAGAGAAACAAAATCGAGTCAAACATAAAGCCTAATAAGTCCAGTGACTTTCAGCATGTAAATAGATAAAAGCATCATGACATGAATAAACTGGATACCAGACATAACCATGATGATAAGCATAGCACGACAACAGATGATGATAGTTGGATATGACAAGGTAATATATACTGAATGCGCTTCAGTTCTTTCTCTGATTTCCAATTTTCTCTACACCACCCAACTAGCATCCTAACTAGTATCTTTTATAGAATGATTTGTATTCCCTACTAGTGTCCCAACTAGTATCCTACGAAAACAGATCTGTATCCCCATCTAGTGTCCCAACTTGTTTCCTAAGTTATATAATAAGGTGATCCCAACCCCGCAATCGTGGTAGCCTTCAGTGTACATCTAGTATGAGGATCTTACCACAATCAGCCTAATTGCCATGAAGATGTTAGATTTACCCTTACTACCCTATTGATCGACTCCCTAATTGTATTAATTGTCCTTGTATCTATGTTAGTCGGCCCTCTCTTGCGTGTAGATACCCTTTGCGGGTCCCACCATAAGGTGCATCAATCCCTATGATAGCAACCGACATGACTCAAGATGCACAGTGTATACTACTAATGCCCATGGTCTGCTTTATCCTCTCCGAAGTACGTGCACGCCCATACTTTGCCGGAACCTACATGGCTGCACCCCCTGGCGCTATTTTGACCTCTTATAATCAGCCCAGTGATCGTGCCCCATCCTGCCTAGTTCAGGGTACCGTGATACATCTATGTGGGTTACAGCTGAAATGGGTCCCCGTTACTAGGGTTTTCTAGGGTCTATTGGTATACCCCCCAAATTGGCTAAGTGTTATCCATACATTCAAGTTAACTTAACCCATCCACACGTCATGTCATGTTGGCTAAGTATCTCTTATTAACTTAACACTTCTCATCCATCATGTTGTAATTGGTTAAGTGTTTTCTATTAACTTAACCCTGTTCATTCATCAAATTATACTAATTAAGTGTTTCCTTTAGCTTAACCCTATTCGTTCATCATGTTACATTGGTAAAGTGTTTCCCATTAACTTAACTCCACTCGTTCATTGTTTAAGTGTTAACTTAACGTTTACCCCTTGTCATGTTACATTGGTTAAGTGTTGCCCTCTTGTTTTACTTAATCCTACCACATATCATGTTATATTGGTTAAGTGTTGTCCTCTTGTGTTAACTTAACCCTACCACTTGTCATGTTACATTGGTTAAGTGTTTCCTTCTTGTGTTACTTAACCCTATCACACATTATGTTATATTGGTTAAGTGTTGCCCTCTTGTATTAACTTAACCCTATAATTCTTAGCATGTCCGTTCATTAGCATTAATTCACTCGTTAACGCCTCAACCTCTCACATTAGAATTGTTGTTTGCGATTGCTGGATGTGTCGGGCGGTTCCGGGCAGACTTCTACCGCAAACACATTCAAACCTTAGGTTTTGGTCTTAATGCGCTAAACTCTCACATTAGATCTAAATTGTTGTGGTCGTCAGATGTGCCGGGCGGTTCTTGGAAGTCTTACACCGCAACTCAATCTAACCTCGGGTTAGGCACATTCACCTTTAGCTAATCTACATATTTACTATGCAAGTCAAAGTCTAGATTTTATATTTGCAATAATAGTGATGCCCCAAAATCGCAACATATATTATGCTTGGCATCCCAACCAATAGTTATGCCCTATCTAGATTTAATATTCCAATTTACAGTTTCCGCCCAATCCAGATTTAATAATTCAATTTACCCCAAGTTCGCAAGAGTAACATTTATACCCCAAATCATACGTTACAAATTATGTTCCACTATTACCAAATAGATTATTCCATAATATTCCTGCATTCCAATCGCACGTATATTAATATTCAATCTAGATTCTTAAAATAAAGGGGGAAGAAAGAAGGAACATAAATGAGAGTAGGCATAAAAACAGGCATTATAATGATAGATATGTCAAATATAACATTATGGACCTAAGAGGATTTAGGAACCATTAAAATTGAGGTATAACAAAGACAGATCTGAAATAAACTGATAGCAATAATCTTGCAGACATATACATCGGATATGGATAACATCATGAACCTAAAAGGATTATATATCCGACATTCAACAGAGATAGTCATGATTTAATCGATATAATAACTTCCAAGGCATGTAAAATCATAGATTCAATAGAAAGATATGGATAAGTCTGAAAATATTGTCTCTTCATCAAGAATGGACTTAGATTCATTTTATTACAAGCCAAGATTACTATTAGGTATTTAGATCTGAAAATAATGCAAACTTACAGAAAAAGAATAGATCTTCTATTCTGGGTTCTAGTTTCTGAATTTGTTAAGCTTATCCTTTGATGTAGATTTTTGATTTGAAGTTCTTCTAATTGATTTAGGTTTTCAGAGGCGGCGGCTAAGAGAATTGAGAGTTCAGCAACATAGATCTGTCATAAGGAATTGTTATGAAATAGGGTTTAGGTTTAGAGATGTATATATAGAAGTGTAGGATCAATTTGAGCCTTTAGATGAAATAGGAGATCATCAGAACCACTGTAACAACCCATGTATCCTATAATAGTGAAATTCACAAATTAAAGTATAACTAATTTCAAATCAAATAATTAAGGGAAACGGGATACGCCATTGCATTCGTCTCGGAATTCTACTTGAGGTATAGTCCGAGTTTGCGTAAAACGGACTCCATTTGAAGAAGATATGGCCTTCAGAAGTTTCAGAATTCAGTTTAAAATTCAAACAGACCAAAACAGCCTAGAAAAACCAATTCGAAATTCAAAACCAGGCCCAATTGGCCAGGGCGGGAATTTTCCCGCCTAAGGCACCCAGGTCGACTTGGCAGTCGACCTGGGGCTAACTAGGTCGGCTGGGCAGTCGACCTGGGTCACCCGTGTCGACTGCCAAGTCGACACGGTGTCGACTGCCATGTCGACCTGGCCCCTGAGCCAGGTCGAACCCCCCCCCCCGGGCTGGCCTGGTCTGTGTTTGGTCGATTTTATGAGCCTTGCCTTGTCACTAGGGCTAGGTGTCAGCTCCTGGTTGGTCTCTGCTTCAAACGAACGGCTATTATTAAACCAAACTCCATCGACGGTCCTAATCAACTCGCAAACACTATAAAAAGAACCTAATACCTAGCCTAAATTATACTATTCCATTTTAGCCTCATGCGGCCGCCATTAAACCTAGAGCTCTAAATTAAAAATACAAAGAACAAAATTATGGGAAACGAAGGACGATTCTTGAAGGCTACAACTAGAAGCTACAACAACTACGACGCTTTAGACAACGGATTTGGGGCTATTTGATTTAGAATTTTGATTTGGATTACTTGCTTCATATTGTAAGTTCTATGTCACTTTTTAGGCAAAAACACTAAAATAACATGGACATGCCATGAATTGAAACCAGATTTAGGAACTATTATTAATTCATGTTTATATTGTTTAACTTTGAATCAAAATTTGGGAATATTGCTATGTCAATGTTGCAAGTTGTACTTATCATGATTTTGATGTTGTCATGAATCACTTGGGCTTAATTGTATGGCAAGTTGGACTAATACATGTCCATGGAATCACTATGTTTATTGAAATCTTTATGTTGATTAAACCATGCCTATGATGCTAATTAAACCATGTCTATGATGTTTATGGAACTATGCCTGTTGTGTTAATATACCTATCATGTTAATGAAAAAATGGGAATTGCTAGGTTATGATGAAAAGTTGGAATCATTATGTTTATAACGCTTGATGAGAATCATTATGTTAAAAATGCTAAACTGGAATCCACTAGACCTATTAGAATTAACATGCCTTTAATGTTTCATGTTTGTAGTAAAATTATTATTATGCCCGCAATGATTATTATGCCTATGATTTATAGTTGAAATCATCATGTTAAACTAAGTTGGAACCATTACTATGCCAAGTTATCATCATGCTAGTATTGAAACCATGTGATATGTTATAGCATGTTTATTATGCAAGTGATGTTGGAATTGTCACATATACCTATCACATGTTTGGTGTTATTCCCCTTTATCTCTCGAATTGTTTATGCTTGTGAACGAAGTACGTTTATATACGTTGGGGATACGATTGTGTAGAATAGGCAGAACTTGAATTGATTATAATCGTAAACCGTGAAATTTGGCATATGTAGAAATGAAATATGGCACATAAACTTGACTTGAACATGCCATAACTTGACTTGAAAAAAAAACATGCCTTAGTTGGGCACGAAGTTGACATATGAACATGCTGTGAAAATAGCACGAATCTGCTAAGAACATGGGCATGACTTTAGAAAACAAGAAAGTGGCCAACTCGAGGTTGGGTTGAGTTTCTAGTGTAAATCTGCACGGAACTGCCCGGCAAATCCAGTTGCTACAAACAATAGGATCAAATGTTGGTAGTTGGTCACATCGCGCTTGAAACCCGAGGTTGGGTTGAGTTCGTAGCGTAAACCTGCCCGGAACCGCCCGGCAAATCCAGTGGCTACGAACAACAGGATCCAACGTGAGTGGTTCGCTGCATTAACGAATTAATTAATGCCAACTAGCGTTAAGTCGTGATCATGAAAAGACAACTTAACCAACTTGAACACGATTTGCAGGGCTAAGTCATGAGCTTGAAACGACAACACTTAGCCAACTTGACATGACACGTAGTCGGGTTAAGTCACGAATTCAAATGACATACTTAACCACCTTGACATGACTAGATTGGAAAAGGATTAAGTCACGAATTACATGACTTAATCGGTTAGGCGGGTTAGGTCACGAATTACATAACCTAATCTGTTAGGCGAAACCCTAGACATGACCCTTTTCAGCAGTAACCCTCGAGATGTATCAAGGCACCCTGGGCTAGGCCGGGTGGGGCACGAATACTGAGCCGATTGTAAGCGGTGAACGACGGCAGTGGGGTACGCCAGTATTGGTTCGGTGGACTACGGTGGTGCACGTATTCCGGGGCAGACACTGGGTATCCGTAGATTTATCTGTGCATCTTGAATCGTGTCAGGGGTTGACACCCTAGGGCTGATACAACTGAAGGTGGACCCAACACAGGTGACTACATTCGTGATTAGCCATATGACACGGACACTTGACGAGCTAGAACCTGTAGGGAGCCGATCGACTAGATAATCGCTCCATAGGACCCCGTACTTGGGTCAGACCCCGTTTCAGGGTCATCTCATGATATTGGGCCGTGGGATTTATTTTGTGATTAACTTGTGACATGGGCTTAGTATACTAGTACAGTCGATGCAACGAATCTTGAACATGTGATGCTTTATTTGACTTGTCTTGACTTATCATGATCACCTTAGTCTATCTTGTCCACCTTGACACCCTTCTTAATTTTAGTTCCAGTTCATACATGACATGTTGTTTTAACTGTTTTTACACTGAAAGTCACTAGGACTTACTCAGTCTTTACGACTAACCCTTTTCCTTTCGCCTCTTTTTCTTTCTTCCCCCCCCCCCCCCCAGGTTCTCAAGGAGGGAATACCGCAGCTTGACCAGCTTTCACATCCATCTTGAAGAGAAAGAATGTATTGCTTGGATCTTTTTCGTTTTGGACTATGGCTTTGGACAGCAATTATGGGACTTATGCAGTTTATTTTTTTCTTTAAATAACGTAATCAAGAGAGTTCTGAAGATGTTATGTTTTTGGAAGAATTGTAAGACAATTATGGCATGATTTATGTAACACGTATTTTAAATGAAATAAAAGTTGTTGTTGTTTTCCACTGTTCAAAAATATGTGTTATTATATCTGTGACTTATACTTGTAAACCTCCACCAAAATTAGGGCATTCCCTTTGAGAGTGACTGTAACGGAGGTAGGGTGTTTCACTTGGTATCAGAGCATAGGTTCACTAGATAAGATAAGAAGTTTTGAAAATTTATTTTCAAAAGAAAATTTAAAGAAAACATTTTTAAAGATAAAATGTTATATTTTAAAAAGGCAAAGTCCCCCAAATCCATAGGTACTATCTTTTATCCTTCGTTTTGAATCTATCCCTTTTGTTTCAGCATGTTCGAAGAACTTAACTTGCCAGAGGGTATACCAATACCTGGTTGGTTTAGACGATTCTTAGATGCAAGGGCCACTCAGCCAGGTTCTACCGTTCCTCCTCCCCCAGCTGCAGGAAATCAACCAGCTGCAGCAGCACCTCTTCCTCCACCTCCCACGCGGGGAAATACTTTTGCTAAGATATGTAAAGATTTTAAACCTATGGAAGGAAAGGACTTTCATGGAACTAAGTCCTTCGTAGCAGCTAGGAATTGGCTAAAGGAAACCGAGGACTTATTCGTCATCTTTGAGGTAGAAGATTGGTAGAAGGTACAACTGGCAGTATGGCTACTTAAAGGCGAGGCTTCCTACTGGTGGGAAGTCACCAATGCAGAAAGACCAGTGGAAACATGGTAGGACTTTAGGGCAAGGTTTGAGGCTAAATTTCTCTCAGAAGCTGAAAGGAGTCTACAGTTGGAAAAATTCTTATTTCTTAAGCAAGGGAATATGACAGTCAAAGAGTATGTTAATCAGTTCGATGAGCTGGCTAGGTTCGGACTGGACCTAGTCAACACCGCGCACAAGAAAGCTCTCTACTTTGTCAAAGGATTGAATGAGCCATTACACAGTTTGGCCATGACCCATATACCCATGGGAGCTACGTATGAAAGGTTGGTACAGATGGCATTGCTGAATGAAGAAGATAAGGGCAAGAAGGAGACCAAGGAAGAAAACTCTCAAGGGAAGGAAGAGGTCAAGCCCAACGATTCTCAGAATAAGAAGGTAGGCTCCGAGAAAGGAGGCAAGAACGACAACTCACGTGATAAAAGGAAATGCAATTTCTGTGGTACGGAAGGGCACATAGCTGAGGATTGTAGAAAGAGGAAGAGAAAGCAAGGTGAATGTTTTCATTGTGGGGAGACTGGACACATCAGCAAAGAATGCCCTAAGAAGCAGACCGGACCTTCTGGGGGTACATCGTTAACTTCTTCTAGATGCTTTGTTTTATCTTGTTTCTCTCCTCGATCCTATCTTGAGAACCATAGGTATAATCTTTTTGGATGCAAAAATGTAATTGAAACATGTTATGATTGCGAAATGGTTGCAATTGGTCGCAAGTGGTTGCTCATGGATGCATGAATACACATTAGGCACTAGATCGGCTTAGACACATTTTCATGTTGCATATGCATAAATGTATCTATTCATATATGGATGAAGTTTAGTGTGTTGTCATATGGATGTTGCATTTATATATGAATGGTTGTGCACTCATGTAGAATCATGAATAGGAAAATTTGCATACATAATGGATTCATGGCACTCCCATGATTCGCATTACGGAGGTCAACTGAATCAGTAGACCACCTGATTTTGCATTAGATAAGTACATATACACACACTTCGCATATGATCATGAAGCATTAGAAGTCTTTTAAGGACAACGGATGCTCGTGTTTGATGAATGAGTAGATGGATGTTTGGATGTTAGGATGTACATTCTTCCTGAACTTGAAGATTTCGGGGACGAAATCCTTTTAAGTGGGGGAGAATGTAACAACCCGTGTATTCTATAATAGTGAAATTCACAAATTAAAGTATAACTAATATCAAATCAAAGAATTAAGGGAAACGGGATACCGATTGCGTTCGTCTCGGAATTCTGCTTGAGATAGAGTCCGAGTTTGCGTAAAACGGACTCCATATGAAGAAGATATGTCCTCCGGAAGTTTTAGAATTCAGTTTAAAATACAAACAGACCAAAACAGCCCAGAAAAACCAATTCGAAATTCAAAACCGGGCCCAATTGGCCAGGGCGGGAATTTTCCAGCCCAAGGCACCCAGGTCGACTTCGCAGTCGACCTTGAGCTAACCAGGTCAACTGGGCAGTCGACCTGGGTCACCCGTGTCGACTGCCAAGTCGACACGGTGTCGACAGGCATGTCGACCTGGCCCATGAGCCAGGTCGAACCCAGCCCCCCTTGACTGGCCTGGTCTGTGTTTGGTCGATTTTCTGAGCATTGCCTTGTCACTAGGGCTAGGTGTCAGCTCCTGGTTGGTCTCTCCTTCAAACGAACAGATATTATTAAACCAAACTCCATCGACGGTCCTAATCAACTCACAAACACTGTAAAAAGAACCTAAGACCTAGCCTAGAATATACTATTTCATTTTAGCTTCATGCGGCCGCCATTAAACCTAGAGCTCTAAATTAAAAATACAAAGAACAAAATTATAGAAGACGAAGGACGATTCTTGAAGGCTACAACTAGAAGCTACAACAACTACGACGCTTTAGACAACGGATTTGGGGCTATTTGATTAAGAATTTTGATTTGGATTACTTGCTTCATATTGTAAGTTCTATGTCACTTTTTAGGCAAAAACGCTAAAATAACATGGACATGCCATGAATTGAAACCGGATTTAGGAACTATTATTAATCCATGTTTATGTTGTTTAACTTTGAATCATAATTTGGGAATATTGCTATGTCAATGTTGCAAGTTGAACTTATCATGATTTTGATGTTGTTATGAATCACTTGGGCTTAATTGTATGGCAAGTTGGACTAATACATGCCCATGGAATCACTATGTTTATTGAAATCTCTATGTTGATTAAACCATGCCTATGATGCTAATTAAACCATGTCTATTATGTTGATGGAACTATGCCTGTGGTGTTAATATACCTATCATGTTAATGACAAAATGGTAATTGCTAGGTTATGATGAAAAGTTGGAATCATTATGTTTATAATGCTAGATGAGAATCATTATGTTAAAAATGCTAAACTGGAATCCACTTTACCTATTAGAATTAACATGCCTTTAAGGTTTCATGTTTGTAGTAAAATTATTATTATGCCCACAATGATTATTATGCCTATGATGTAAAGTTGAAATCATCATGTTAAACTAAGTTGGAACCATTACTATGCCAAGTTATAATCATGCTAGTATTGAAACCATGTGATATGTTATAGCCTGTTTATTATGCAAGTGATGTTGGAATTGTCACATATGCCTATCACATGTTTGTTGTTATTCCCCTTTATCTCTTGAATTGTTTATGCTTGTGAACGAAGTACATTTATATACGTTGGGGATACGATTGGGTAGAATAGGCAAAACTTGAATTGATTGTAATCATAAACCGTGAAATTTGGAATAAGTAGAACATGAAATATGGCACGAAAACTTGACTTGAACATGCCATAACTTGACTTGAAAAAAAAAACATGCCTTAGCTGGGCACGAATTTGACATATGAACATGCTATGGAAATAACACGAATCTGCAAAGAACATGGGCATGACTTTAGGAAACAAGAAAGTGGCCAACTCGAGGTTGGGTTGAGTTTGTAGCGTAAATCTGCCCGGATCCGCCCGACAAATCCAGTTGCTACAAACAATAGGATCCAATGTGGGTAGTTGGTCACATCGCGCTTGAAACCAGCGGTTGGGTTGAGTTCGTAGCGTAATCCTGCCCGGAACCGCCCGGCAAATTCAGTGGCTACGAACAACAGGATCCAATGTGAGTGGTTCGGTGCATTAACGAATCAATTAATGCCAATTAGGGTTAAGTCATGAACATGAAAAGACAACTTAACCAACTTGAACACGATTTGTAGGGCTAAGTCATGAGCTTGAAACAACAACACTTAGCCAACTTGATATGACACATAGGCGGGTTAATTCGCGAATTCAAATTACATACTTAACCACCTTGACATGACTAGACTGGAAAAAGATTAAGTCATGAATTACATGACTTAATAAGTTAGGCGGGTTAGGTCACGAATTACATGACCTAATCTGTTAGGCGAAACCCTAGGCACGACCCTTTTCAGCAGTAACCCTCTAGATGTATCAAGGTACCCTGGGGCTAGGCCGGGTGGGGCACGATTACTGGGCTAATTGTAAGAGGTGAACGACGGCAGTGAGGTACGCCAGTGTAGGTTCGGTGGACTACCGTCGTGCACATATTCTGGGGCAGACACTGGGTATCCGTAGATTTATTTGTGCATCTTGAATCGTGTCAGGGGTTGACACCCTAGGGCTGATACACCCGAAGGTGGACCCAGCACAGGTGACTACATTCGTGATTAGCCGTGTTAGATCAAAATTTGGACC
Organism: Allium sativum; assembly: GCA_030737875.1. Classification (NCBI taxonomy): domain Eukaryota; kingdom Viridiplantae; phylum Streptophyta; class Magnoliopsida; order Asparagales; family Amaryllidaceae; genus Allium; species Allium sativum. The sequence goes on along the minus strand of CM060923.1, from coordinate 729,898,576 downwards.
TAACACCCAAATTGCTCTGAACCCATGAGTTTCAACTGAAGAATGAGGAAAAAGAAAATAACACATAGAATTTATAGTGGTTCGGCGTTAACGAGCCTACGTCCACTTTATATATTATTGATTATACTTTGAAAGCTAATACAATCAATGATTTCTATTAATACTCTAGTAGTCTGACAATAATGGCGGATTCAGTACTCAATATTGCCAAAAAGGATCCCAAAAAATGCCAAGCTCCGGGCTATTTATAGCTGATTTTGTCAGGCGGGTCGTGGTAACACGTGGCACGAATCCCGAGAACATCGAATCGCATCGCCACCGTTGAAGAAATAGTCAAATTAGCCGTTGTGGACAGGTGTCGCGATCCACTTGAAAATCGAATCGTGCAAATGGGGAGAATCGGTCAAAATGACGGTTTGTGACACGTGTCGCTGGATCCGTACTTTTCGGATCGCTGAAGACTAGCTCGCGCTTGAACGGGTCAGAGGCTCCGCTATGCATCAGGGGATCGGATCGGTCTATTCTGGATAATAATACATGTATGGATCGAATCGCATAGAGGTGTCGTTTCGCTGATGAAGTGGGAGCGATCTGATCGTGCGATCCAATGAGGGGCGATCCGATCGCGCGATCCGATCTCGCGATCCAATAAGGGGCGATCCGATCGTGCGATCCAATGAGGGGCGATCCGATCGTGCGATCCAATGAGGGACGATCCGATCGTGCGATCCAATGAGGGACGATCTGATCCTTCATGTTCTTAAGGAATGCAGTTTCAAACTTTCTTCTTATGAATGAAACTGGATGGCTTTGGTCAAAAAGCTAGCCAACATTTTGCCCCCTCGAAGCATGTTTTATCGATGATGGAACATGCTTCGAAGCTATAGAACCGTTTTTTCGCCTCGAGTCGCAAAACAGCGAACGATTCCTTTTCTGGGACTTTTCAGGGTCTTCTTCGCTGAATCTGTTGGTGATTTACCGATTCGTATCGTATACTCGAGTCGCGGTCCTTTAGCAAGCCATTCGAGCCATTCGTCTCGTTCTTTAGTCAGCGCTTGAGCTTCTTTCCGGAACGGAACGAAATGGGCTTCTCTCCGAGACGTGGTGGGCTTTTGGTTTATGGCCCGCCTATTTTCGCGGATCGAATAAAACAAAAAAGGGGAGACAAACGGTCGCCCTTTTGCCTATATAAGTCGATCCTCCTCTTCACTTTCTTCCTTCTTCCTTCTTTCACATCGTATCGCCTGCGTCGCTGAGGAAACACCCGAGTTTTTCCGACTTCCAATAATCTGACCGTTCTCCCAATTTTTATAAAGGTAATTTATCGAAAGAATCCTTATGTGATGTCGCTCTCAATTCTATGAGTTTTTTTCGACTGGTTTGAGAGAGAAACGATGGGAATTTGTGATTTTTTGAGGGAACCAGCGAAGCTCCATGGATGATAGGTTCAGAGGTTGGAGTTCGGAAACGAGAAGGAGAGGAGGAAAACGGAGGAGGAAGGAGAAGAAGAAGGCCGGTTCGGATCGTGGGCAAGGAGAGGAAAGGAAGAAGATGAAGGCTAGTGGCGAGTCGGAGGGTCGTGGTGGCGGGAGTGGCGCGCTTCGCGGGGGACTGCAACGATCCAGCAAAGACCCCGATCACTCAATTCCATGATTCGTGAAAGGGGCGATCCCTCTGCCCTGCGATTCAAAGGAGGTCGATCCCTCTTCCCTGCGATCCGAAGGAGGGCGATCCCTCTTCCCTGCGATCCGAAGGAGGGCGATCCCTCTACCCTGTGATCCGGAGGAGGGCGAACTGTCGTACACATCGCGGTCCGACTTGTAGTTCACGATCCAAACCAATTTTTGAACCTTAGACGATGCCTTGTCACCATAAAACTCTGAACAGTTAGGCTAGGGCCTTGATTTGGACTTTCTGGACTAATTGACCACATAATTTTAACTGCATATGACAACTAATACCTTGATAATCTTGATAGCTTTTATGCGTTATCTTTAATGCATGCACAAGCACACACACCGGCACTTGCACACACGGAGGACGGGTAGCTTTAATCTCACTTTTCATGTTTTCTCGCCTAGTAGTAATGTCAGATAATCAATCTTCTTCAAGATCCGCTACAGAAATGGAGTCCGAGGTTCCTGAGCAATACAACCCTGAGGTCCCTCCAATTAACCCAGGAGGTGAAGGTTCTGGCTTTGAATACGAGGCAACGGAATCAAATCCGTCTGAAAATACTTCATCTAGTGAAGAATCTGAGATAGACAGGCGAGCTCCTGACGAGATTCCTGGTGCGCTCGGAATATATAAATTTTCTGATTCTTTAGCATCTAAGCTCGATGATATAAAGCTTAAAAGAATCTGCTTGAGACATGGGATTCCTTGGGATGATGTCCTGACACCCGATAGTGAAGATAGACCCCACTTAGCTCCGGAAGGGTATATGGCAATCAGTCAAACCATGTGCTTAGTTGGAGCTATTCCCCCGTTTCCTTCAATCGCCGTCGAGACTCTAAAACGACTGGGTATCGCTCCGATGCAGCTTCATCCCAATGCCTACGCATCTCTATACACCTTGTATATTGCATATGCAGAGATCCTACACACCGAACTCACATTCAGAGATTTAACATTCTTCTTTCTTTTCAAGCATCGTTCCTTAGCAACCCCAAACTTCTCTTTCTTTGAATCGGTGGCGAATAGGAAAGTTCTGTATGATGGGTATAGCAATATAGGGGATCCTAAGTCTGATTGGTTCTATATAAAGAAACAGGCCAGGTGCTCAAGAAGATGGCTTAAAACAAGTAAACTTCAAGCTTTTAGCTGAGTATCTCGTTCAAGAAGTCGAAGTATTAACATTCTTCCTCCTTTTTCTTTGTTTTAAACAGATCATGTCTTCCCGAAAACGGAGGGTCCGTTATACAACAATCGATTATCCATTCTTCTTCAAAGCAGGTCTGACTTTCTAATGATCAAAAAATGCATTACTGATAAGAATCTTCGTAAGCATCATCTTCTGGATGTAAGATTTGGACTTGGCGCTGGTGGCAAACCCTATAAGTACGTGCCCCCAACGGAGGGAGAGGGAATATCACAAGCAATAGAAACAACTAAGTTCCGCAAGAGTCCTTCCCCGATAGTCATCCAAGACGATGAGGATCTGAATATATACAAAGGGGATGAGGCCCGTGGTGACAAGTCCAAGGAAATTCCAGTTTCTACTCCAATCGAATCCACTGCTCCTGATGACTTGACAGACGAACAGCTATTCAAAGAGCTGAGCAAAATTCCTCTGCCCGACGATGTATATACAGAGAGGGACTTTGAAGGGGAGCCATTCTTCCCTGGTTCTGAGGAGTCCATCGCTCCAACTAGAGAACAAGAAACTAGCCAGATGAGCCTGTCTTCAGGCCCGGGTCTGTTAGGGTGAATTATATGGGATGCACAAATCACACGCACTATCTGACCCCGCACTCTTATATCGTCAGTATTCATGGTTTTAATATGCTCTTTTCTTTTTTGCAGGAACGATGTCCCATAGGCGATCCTATTCTTATCGTTCCCTGCGTGAGGGCACACCCAGTCTTCATCCGGGTACTGAGCGTTCTCGCGGCCCTTCTCACAAGCCGACTTCCTCGCAACCCCGGTCTCCACCAAAATCGACCTCTACCAAGCCTTGCAGTTATCCGGTAGTTCCTGCAGGGGGAAAGAAACTTCCTAAAGAGTTAACTCCTCCAAAGAGTGCACCTTCCCGTAGCAGTCGTCAAAAAGGCATCATGATTCTAAAGATAGAAGCAAAGACCCGATCAAAGAGTCTGAAAAGGAGAGGAGTGACGTCGTCCCTTCCAGCCAGCCAGAGTTGGCTGCCCCCGGGTCACGGGACTACATTCACGGTCCCGAGATTCAAGGTAGGCTGGAAAAGCTGAGGGAACAATTCCCAGACATATTCTTTGACAGGATGACCTTTGTTCCAGTCTTGGAACCGGTCCCTAAGAACTGGGATTATGAAGTCATCGGGCACATTCGTCACGTTTTCAGGCAATATGAGATGATGAAAAAACATGCAGTTAACCTTTCAGAAGTCATCCGATCGCTTGAAATAGAAGCACACAGATCAAAGGCGAAACTTGAAAACAACGAAAGGGCCAGGACAAAGATGGAGAAGGACCTGGAAGATGCTCAATCCCAGCTTGCTCTGGCGCGGAGGGACGTCGAGAATTATAAAACCGAATTGGAGAATGCTAAAAAACGCTTTCATTCGGAACTTGACTCCAATAGCCAAGAGAAAATGGCCTTAAAGAAGGAGGTTGAAGATCTCAAAATGGCCAACATTGAGTTGAAAACAGCGCAAGGCCATTTTGAAGCTGAGAGAGCTGCTTGGGAGGCAGAAAAAGCAAGTTTAAAAGAAAGTTTGGCTTTGGCTAAAGCAGAAAAGGTGATTTTAAACGATCAGGTCGCGGACGCGGAGAGATGGGCAGCTCTCGCCGAAAAGAACGTTGAAAGTACCATCGAATTGGCAACTGCTTCTAACAACAAGCTCCTCGAAAGAGAGAAGGATATCGAGGGGTTTGAAGAGATGATTTTCGACTTCCTTGGCCAAGTTCTCAAAACTCGCAACATCTCGTGGATCCCGGATTACCACGTTAATTTAGCCAATTTATGGGATGCCATTGTTGAGGATGAAAAGCAGAGATTGGGGGTCGAAGAAATTGATGAGGATGAGTTGATGAAGAGCATCTTGAGGGATAATGAGCCTGAGGACCTAGCATAGGGTCGTCGTCTGATTCTAGCGGAGTTGGAAAAAGAGAGGGCCCTGGCTAAGTGTAAGGGCAAAGCTGACGAGGGTTCGAGTTCAGCCGTGGAGCCCAAGGCCTCCGGAGTTGAGGAATACCATCCCGATGATCCACTAATCCCTTTGGGTCAACTCCCGTGGTTGTTGGAGCTCCTGCGACTATTCAAGAAGGAGGATCTGCAGAAGGTATCTCCCTTTTTTTTCTCCACAATTCGTCAAAGCAATTGTGAATTGTCGTCGTCTAGTAGAACAACCAATTGAATTAGTAACATGTGTTCCTCATAATACAGGTGGCGAGCCCGTCGACAAGGGTGCTGATAAAGAAAAAGAAGTGGAGAAGGAGGCTGTCTCGCTAGGTGCCGGTATTGATATATCAAAGCAGGCTGAGGTCACAACAGCAGAAAGAAGCATCCCGGTACCTAGCACTGATGTTCCCAAGGATGCTGAGACCATCGAGGCCTTGAGAGACATGGATGGGCGCCATGTAGAGGATGAGGAAGACATTGTCGGTGCCAAAAAAGCCGACGATGATGACGACGAAACCTTGGCCAGCCGAAAGGCTAGGCAAGAGAAAGAGATGGCTTCGAAGAAGGTGGCAGATGAGGCTTTGGACGTAGTCACTCTTGCAGAATTTGATCCCAAAACCGGAATGATTGTAAAAATCCAGCCCAAATCCATCAGTCGACAGCTTCATTTTGCAAATCCCGATGACTTCTCGGCTTCCCTTTCTGATAGAAGGAAGAGAAAAGAGGTGGAAGAGGAATCTTCAGAAGAATTGGATGTTCCTCTCATAGACAAAAGGAAGAGGAAGAAAGGGGATCAGTCCGATGCCGACAAGGCGAAGCTGGAGAGACAGAAGCAGGAGAAGAGGCCAAAGCATAAATAGGATATTGTTACTTGTTGATATTTTGTCTTTAGGTTTTCCACTGGCCAGGAAGTGTAATTGTGAGACTGGCCCTCACTTTCCTTTCTAGGTTGTTTTTCACTTAGTAGGTTTGCGGTACATAAATGAATGTTTATCTCTTTTTGCATCATTGTGTACCTGTATTCAAATAAACTTTCCATGTTTAGTAACAGACGATCTAATTATATCTCCAAATCAAACAAACAACAAAAAGAAAATTTTCGTGCTGTACTGCTGCATTAATGTTCGTGTGTATATGGCCCCCAATCAATCGTTAATGTGGCGCTTAACTAGGGCTTATTAAAGATTAAAGATTAATTTGCATTATTCGCATGTTGCCCCCTACTTATGAATATGGGGGACTTAGAAAATTTCATAAGACAACTGTTCTTATGGCACTGAATCCCTTGTTTTGGGCTGTGTTGGCAAATTGAAGGCGGTTTGCCTAGTTGAGATAGGGATGAAACCCTACTGAGAGGTTTCAGACCCTTTGTTCAAATCCAATAGTTCAGTCGGTTCCCGTTCCTCTAGCAGGGAAGAAGATCTTTCTCAGCGCTCAATCGGAGACGCTTTTATACTCTCTCTCTCTCTCTCTGGAGAGTTAGAGTTCGAGCTCAGCGATTTATCTGCTCCCCGATCCTTCAGCGGGGAAGGAGCTCTTTCTCAGCGCTCAGTCGGAGACGCTTTTATACTCCCTATCTCTCTGGAGAGTTAGAGTTGGGACTCAGCCGTTCCATCGCTCCCTGATCCTTCTGCGGGGTAGGAGCTCTTTCTCAGCGCCAAATCATGGACGCTTTTATATTCTCCTGGCGGTCGCCTAGGTTAGACTTTTGCTCAGGCGGCTCCGATCATGGTACACCGCCATGCCTTGTGGACGTCATCTTCGCGTCCTTTATACTCTCTCTCTACTCTAGAGAGTTAGAGTCACGGATCAAGCAGTCTGCAATCATGCACGCTCATCAAACTCGTCCTAAGTTTACATTTTAATCCAAGCACCGAGGATTAAAACCAGTCGGACAAGCAGTTGGAGCATTTGCCAAGGCTTTGAGTTCCTCTGAACAGTCTGCGGGAGGAGCAGTTGGCACCAGACTTCAGGTACCTGCATTATTCACGCCGATTTCCATAAAAATAAACAGGCAGATAAATAAGGATGCAATAAAGGTAAATGACACACAATATTTTTATAGTGGTTCGGTCGAATCATGACCTACGTCCACTTTATAATTTTTTGCTTCAAGGAATCAAACTATTCTAGGCTAGTCGTGCCTTATACATGGTTTTCAACAAAGCAAAAGAACAGATTTGAAACTTTTATGCTAAGTATGGCCGTAAATGTTGGACATTCCACACTCTGGGGATTTCATTCCCATATACGGTTGCCAGCTTGAAGGTTCCATTATCAAGCTTGCTCAGAATAGAGTACGGTCCTTCCCACTTCGCTCCCATATGAGTTAGGGGTGGAAAGACACGTTTCAGAACAAAGTATCCAGGTTCCCAGGTTCGGGCTTGAACCTTTTTGTTGTAATATCGAGCGATCTGTTGCTTGCATCTCAAGGCGCGCAGGTCCGCTTCATCCCCCTTTTCTTCGATCATATCCAGGGACTCAAGGAGCAATTCATTATTGGTCATTGGATCATAATAAGTCACCCGGTGAGAAGGTACCTTTATCTCAACCGGGATGACCGCCTCCATTCCAAAAGCATGGGAGAACGGGGTATGTCCTGTTGCCGTCTTATATGTTGTCATGTAGGCCCGTAGTGCCAAGGGCAATTCATCAGCCCACATGGCTCTAGCCCGCTTCAGTCTTCTATTCAGAATGGACTTAATCACTTTATTCGCCGCTTTGACTTGTCCGTTCGATTGTGGGTGCGCCACAGAGGTATATCGATTCTCAATGTGGTATTTTTGGCAGAAATTTCTGAATTCGGCGCTATCGAACTGAGTTCCGTTATCCGTTATCACAATCTTTGGAATCCCAAATCGACAGATGATGTTTCTAACGATAAAGTTGATCACTCGTTTGGTTTTGATTGTAGTTAGTGGTTCAGCCTCGACCCACTTAGTGAAATAATCCACGGCCA